>JAAQRM010000372.1:0-600000 GCA_013396095.1 Fusarium sp. NRRL 52700
TATATAATTTATATACTTATATATATAAATAAATCTAATATAACTAGAGGGGAATATTTAATAAAAAAGAATATAATTCTTACCTACTAATTATAATAAATTTAAAGGAAAAGAGAAGATAAAGCTTTAGGCTTATTTATAATAATTAGAAAATAGGGTTATATAATATTCCTACTAAGCTAAATTAGGTTAGATCCTTACCTATTGCTTATATAATCTGTTTTTTTCTTATACAATTATAGGGGCATTTTCCTACTTATAGAAATATACGAGAGGTATAGGTCTACTATATTTTAGGTTTTAAAACAGTGAGCCCTATGGACTTCCGTACGTAAGCAAGGCTGCATATCAGCCTTGTAGGATCAGTGGATCTTGAAGTCAGTGAAACCAGTCAAAGAGGCCGGTTAATCAGTAACGGACCTCCGTTTCCGACGGATTTGCGTTGGCGGGGGCTAAGCCTACCATATTTCCGAACGAGATGGCCTGCTTTGTTGATCTCTTTTGTGTTGTGGTGTAGCTGAGGGCTTAGCATCTGCTGTGTTGTGCATCGCCACGCAAAGGGGGTAAGCAGATTGACGACATTGCAGGGGTCACGTCAGGTTTGGCGATACAGCCACATACGTCGATGTTGCTTGGGGGCAATTAGCAGAGCCGCATGCTTTGAAATCCCATGTTTCTTGTATCCAATCAATTAGTGTCGATATGGCAAAGGCGTTTAGATATCCACACTTGTCAGTTGAGTGATCGCGTAACCACAGAACCAGGCCAGCGGATAATTAGCAAGCACCATTGCAGCTCGGAGGTACAATGCCCAACAACGTTCGCTTTTATCATCATTGCGATGTTCCATGTAGCACTCTCTCGTCTCGCCATCTATACTATTATCATTAATACAAAAAGCCATACCGGCCCTGATCCAAACTAGTCTCATCCCAATGCCTCATCCTCCCCAACTCAAACCCATACGAATCCGCAACGACCGAGTTCATTATGACTCTAACATTACGGAGGTCCTCCTCACTATTCTGAACGCAGAACCATGCTATTTGAAGCGGATACACTAACAGCAAGGCGTAGCTCGCCGAAGCTTGACCACGAAGTGCCCGGTTTGCGAAGCGACAGATCTCCAGGGCCAGGAACTTGTTTTTCGAGTCTTGGTCGATGTTGCTTGTCGCGTCCATACTGTTCTCCGGAAAGAGTGGAAGACCCAGGTATTCACAAGGCTGGACAAGACATAAAATCATGGCATAGCTGATTGCGAGGGCAACACATTCCATAGGGTCGTCCGGAAGAGGGATACCGCTGTTCTCTCTCATGACTGGATCGGTGGTACATACCCATGGCATGTCGCGGTACCATTCATGCAATTTGTCGATGAGCGTTTGTGTCCTGTTTCGCAAAACTTCAACTGCAACAGGGTCCTTCACACTTGCTTTCCGTATGTTGTCGTAATCCGCAACGATCCCTGGCGGCTGGGCAAAGATGTCGTACAACACATCGATCTTGTCTGGTTTTTCACCTTCCGGGAGGCATCTTGCGCTCTCCCATTGAGGTTGGTCGAGGAAACAGTGGCGGCGTTGATGACCAGCGGAAAGAATCTGTATCCAGTCAGCGACTTCTTACCAATGCTGCATGGGTTGATAAAAGCTTACAATGTAGTACCGTGCCGCTTGCAATATTTGCCTTTCTGCTGGCGTCCTCCACGGTTTTGGGCCTCGCGCTTGCATCTAGGAGACCAGGTGAGCAAAGAGCCAAGGTTCCGCGATGAAAGGACTTACCAATCTCCCTAGGCCATCATAGTGAAGGAGCCAAGCAGTCGGCTGAGAAAACACGACATTTTCGTACACGCAAAGACACATAATGCTCATCAGGGTGCCCATTTCGGTATTTGAGTTGCTGATGTCCGTCCGGAGCTGAGTCAGTGCATGAGAGTACAGCCGTAGCCCTTGTTCGCAGGCATTTCTATCCCTGTTCGTTCTTCCAAAGTACATTGCAGCCAATGCTTGTACACATGATTGATGTAGTTCCGTGTGCTGGCCCGTCAGTAGTTCTGAGAGTATTCCTGGTCCCAGTCCTGGCCCGCAGCGCAAGTCTTCTGATGATAGCTTTGACAAAGTGTAGGGGAAGAAGAGAGTATTCTTCTGCGGTACCAGGCTGACTATGTGAGGCTTGAGATTCCTTGAGCATTTTGTTGAAGCCCTGCCAGAGGCGAGACGAATGCATTGTGATGTCGCAGGTTTTGAAACAGGCTGAGAAGGACAAGTAGTAGTTGAAGCAAACCGAGTTCCCTCGTCGACAAACTTTAGTTGACTATGGTACCCTGTACAGGTAAGACCTGCATTTTTACATCGTTGGCAATAGGGTTGCTGTTCATCTATCAAATTGTCAATTGCATCGAACCGACCGCTCAACTCTCGACACCAACGTACCGCATTTAACCTTGCGCTCAACACAAGTACCGCATCGTTTGATACGTCTTCCGTGTCGAGTCATGTGGAGCCGTGTCACAAACGAAATAGAGCATAAAAATATTAATAAACAAGAATAGAAAACAGGTTAGATCGGAACCGAAACCACAGAGTCGGGTTCGTAGGGCTGTGAAAGACAAAGCTTGGCTGCAGGAAGGGTAAAGGTTGAACGGGGGCAAGGTGTTGAAATACCCCGTAAGGAAAGCGATCAGACCCTCGGACGCCATGCTACGGATGTAGTTAGTTTGGAGGGGGGACGTGGTGCGTGGCTTCTGATGGCGTGGAGCGGTCGAGGGATTCGCTTAGCGATGTGAAGGTTCTAGAGCTGTAGGGGCAGACAGCCATTGACAAATCTCAATTGGCACTTGGTTCCCTCAGCTGAATCCTAGTAGGGTATCCGAGAGTGCCGACATCCCCGCAAGGATCTGGTTGCTTTGTTGATCAATAGCCATGTATTCGGGGCAATCAGAACCCTTTAATGCTCTTCAGGGCCTTTTGACAATCAGCTAGCCCCCAAGAGCATGAGACATTTACGCCACGCTACCTGTCACTTACCCTTCTGAGCATGCCGAGCTGGCCTCTGTTAAGGTTTGCTCCATTGAAGGATCGCAGGGATGGCTCTCTGAAATACCAAATATGGCTAGTTCCGTCGTTGGGGTATTATCGGCTGGCAGATGCCGGGACTTGCCTCAGTGCGGTATCCAAAAAGGTCAATTCGTCTACAGTTTTGGCTCAACCAAAGTAAAAGCGTTGCATCATAAGATTTTAGAACGACAATCATCATCGAAAGTGTACAAGTAAATACGAGTTCTTTGGTTCGGGCAATTCCATGATCATGCGGGGCAGCGACACTGAGTTACTCTGATTGGGACGTTGCTGACAAGATGGCCTCAAGCCACAAGCCTCAATCCAGGTTCGAGACGTATATAAGTGACGATGGCTTCCGCATTCTGAAAATGACAAATTGAGCATACCCAAGTTCTCGAACAGCGTTGAGCATTCCACCCCGAGTCCAATTCAAATATCACCAATCAACTCCTCATCGAAATCCGCCATGCTTCTCTCCTCAATTGGCCTCGCATACTTGTTCCAAGGCATCTTGGCACAGACAACCATTATTACAGGCGAAAACAACAAGAACTGTCCTGGCGTCCTCAACAATCCCGCCGATAACAAAGGGTATTGCTGCGTTGGCGGCAAGCTCGACCTCAGCACCTGTGAAGGATGGCCCATCTGCACAGGCAGTTCATGGGAACCCAAGTCAATGAGCTGCTACACCACGATCCCTGTCTCGGCATCAGACTATAATTCGCGGGTCAAAAGCGCAAGCTCGAGATACCTCAATGGTGCTGAGGCATCGGCTACTGACGATGCGTCGTCCGCAACCTCAACTGGTGGTAGCGCCAAAGACACGGCTTCAAAGGCAACCACCAAGGGAAGCGCTGGACAGACGGCTTCGGAAACGAGCTCTGCGGCGAGTTCTTCTCAGACGAGCAACGTTTCAAACATGAAGACGCCGGGTTCGGTCGGTAGGCTGTTGGGAGGTCTCATGGCAATGTGGATGATCCTGTGAAGCGCTTGAGTTAGCAAGAAGTCCGATACATTTGAAACAACAAGCTCAAGGTGTACTAAGTAGAGGAACTGCTATAGAAGGCTTGAAAAATCATAAGACGTTGTGACAACTCAGCATACCCGTTTGCTGAGTTCTTTGACCAGACTAGGCCGATGCAAGTATCTCGAGGCGGTATCAAACTTCCTGCTTGTTTTGAAAGCAACCCACAGTTTCTTCAGTGCATATTGTAGATTTGTCCTGCCTGGTGATTCTGAAAAGACTTTTCCTTATGTTGATGTTGCTTGGTCGTTTGTTACTCAGTGGAGCCCCACCTCCTTATCCTCTCCGCGGTCCGTCTTTGGCAAACAACCACGCAGGCACCAACTTAGCTACCAGTCACGATGCCCTCAACCACATACGACCATACCTGCGGTAAAGTACGGGATCCCGTCTGCTCTCCCTTAGTCAAGCCCGCAAGGGGCGGATTAGTAGTTGGGTCGGAGACGACCAGCGAATACCTGCTGTTGTATGTTTTTTGTCTTGCAAACAAAATGTTCAAGACATTTAACTCTATTGTATTTTTATTTTTGACGTGGTTCATTAGATGTCAATTATTATTTTCACAGAAATGTACTTCTCAGGTGGAAGACGTTTATTGTGGTTTCAATGGAACAAGATCGGACTTGCTGGAGGTGAAAGTGACGTTGGGTTGAGCACTGAACTCTCCCCTGAGAAACTTGAAACGATCTTCGGAGATATCAAAGTCTATAATCTCGTACTTAGAGAAGAAGTCAATAAGACTAGTCCTAACAAAGCCACGCTGATCACTGTGACAGGTTCGAGTTACAGAATTATATAAACCCAATTCAATTTGCAAGATCTACTAGAACATCTATTGCCAAAACTCATCCAAACCAGCATCCGTTTTGTTTTCCCTATAAGCCATCTTGACAACAGCTCACTCCAGCAGACCACTCTCTATTTCCACTTAGAATCGAGCTGCTTGGAGCTCGTAAGGGGTCTCGCCATGAGTTCGGTTAATGGCTCTGTCAACGATGATGGTCCGCATAAGCTCGATTTCTCCAGTATAGCGAAGATCTCCAGGCTGGTCGCTCTTGACCTTGACCCATCGATGGTGCGGCTGAGCGGGAGGTAGATCCTGGTCTTTGCGAATGATCCAGACACGTGCGACGAAATCTGAATGAGTGCCTTCAAAGAGCTTACGCTCCGGCTTGTCTACAACCAGGACAGTCGTTACGTCACGGACTTCGAGGGCGGAAAGAGGGGAGAACCACACTTCCTTCTTCCGCTGATAGTAGAGAAAGCCAGCCCAGAAACCGCCCCGGATCGTCTCGGTCTTGTCGTACCCGTATAAGCCGACCAAGGGTCGAGCGGGAGGCTCGAAAGGCACCATAGCACCACTGGTAGGGCAGCGATACTCATTAGGGCCAGGAGGAGGGGATGTGGCGCCGTTGTTCCAGACCTCGCCTATGTGGTGTCCAGGAGCAATTTCGTTGGTAGGAGGGTCGCCGGTCTGTCGGAAGCGCTCATGGAAGCAAAAGCCCGGAATCCACTAGTCATTTGGGACTTTCTTCGCAACAATGTAGAGCTCGTTGATCAAGGCGAGCCTGCCGAGCCTGCGGATGCGAAGGTCGGGGACAAAGGGGTCGTGGTACGACAGCACTCCAGTAGGTCTACGAGTACGAGGCTCGTCAGGGTTGGTTCGGCCCTGCCACTTCTTCCGCCATAACTGCAGAGAGTCTCCGGGATAGTTTACCTCATCAGACGTTGAGGAATGGTGATGGACGGGCTTGTCGCGCCAAACAGAGAGAATTCTCTTGATGGGAAGAATGTCGGAGTCGCATCGAAAGCGAGGCAGCTTCATGTCCCAGACTCGCAGAATGTCCCGGTAAGGGTCGATGGTAAACGCCTTGCGAGAAGGTGGGAAGATGATAGCGCCATTCTCGGGATGCCACTCACTTCGAGGGGGCTGAGGCTGAACGATCGTGAAAGCTTCAATGTATCGCTTCTCTTTGATTGCGTTATAGATCATACGACATGAGAGCTTGAGATTGAGAAGACTCTGCTCACCGGCAGACGTGATAGGGCCGTACTTTTTCTCTGCGTCGCAGGGAACGGTGAGGGGGCAGATGCTGAGAATGAGGAGTTCCATGATCATTGACTGCAGTTCTGGAGCGAGATCCAGGAAGGATATCTTTCCTGGAACTAGCTGAGGTATATGTGTTAGTAAGATCCTAATTAGTACGAATATAAGAGAGCTTACTCGTGTGCCTCTGACAGGAGGATCCATGGTGAGACCGTGAGATGGACACTAAGGGATGGGGGTGAAGAAGGAAGAGATCGGAGGGGATTTTTGGAATACACAGATAAATATTCGAAGGATAGAAAGTCACCCACAGAAGTTGGCCTTGCTACAGCCACCAGAATCAGTGACGTCCACTTATGCAGCAGCAGAGCCTTCAGGAACGTGCACGAGCAAGTTTCTCAAAAGCACAATACGAGTAGTTGATTCAGGATGTTGTAAGCACGCCATGAGCTTTACTTAAGGCAAAATCTATGACGAGCCATGACTTGAATCCTCTTTATTGACGTAGGTCTTCTACCTAAGGCTGTTGTTGAAGACTGCCGGCAGTGTTGATAAAGCTACGAAGAACACTCGACCACTCCGATTTCTGGGAGCAGCATCTCATACTGATGTCCCCACTAGACCCATCTTACAGATTCCCTTTCTACAGAGAAGGAATTCAGATACAAACTGGAATCAAATACTACTGCTTGTGCCATTGTCCATTGGAGACATCCAAACAGCTATCGCTTGTAGACCAGTGGCTGTGGACGATGGCATTGGATAAAGCACAAATATGGAGGCTATCTACTACACTCTGACGAGTTTATATATGTCTCGGGACTGTTGCTAGGTATGATCCTGCTGACTGTGATTTATCATTATCCTGATGAGATATTGTCATGCATTGAGTGGACAAAGTTACTGCAGCAGAGTCCAGGATCCCAATGTCTAGGTGGCGGAATCTAGATGCTGGTTAAAGTCAATTCAACATCCATTCGGGCGAATGGTTTAGTGGTATAATACTCCCTTAGCATGTTCCTCACGAGCGTTATTTGGGAGTGGTCCAGGGTTCGATTCCCTGTTCGTCCAATACTGGTGGTTTGATCCCACTGTTATCCACATTTTTTGCCATTCACCGGTTTGTGCACTGAATGTCTTTTTGGGCGTGTCACCTACCCGGGACACCAACAAATAGGTACAAGCTAGAGAGATTCAGCATTTGACTCTTATTGGATAACTCTATCTATTAATAGCTTGGCGAGTGTTTTATGATAATTATCGTGTTTCAAAGTCAATCAATTGGTGACCTCCATTGCATCATTGAGTTTCACCTATGAATTTATGTGTTGTCAATTGATATTCAAGTCGCCCTTACGTGTGGTGGGGCTTTCCCCTCTCGAGCATCAGCCTTGAATCCCACTGAAGCAGAATCACGAACTTGTCATGGAATTGATTGATGCCAAGCGCGCAAATGTTTCAGCAGCACGAATTGATCGAGCGATTGTCTTGATTATGCTGTGCAACCCCAAGGAACGAGGATAATACCAGTCGCCCTTCATTTTCAGTCTTAGTCTTAGTCGTAGCCCCCGCTGAAATTAATTACTACGCGACCCACAAAAGGGACAGCTGTTCTCATTCGTCAAATTTCAGGAGGGGGCCTTGCACAAGCCAGGCTGTCACTAATCATCTTTGGCCATCTCTCGCGCTTCTCCAGATCAGATCCAATACATACATACACACGCCAACACCCACCACCATCAGCCTTGTCCCTGCCCCTGCCTCACTTTTTCGTTCACTTGTTTGTCCCTCTCTCTCATGACTACGTAACAAGCCCCCTTTCTTTATCCCCGGGGCCATCGCACCATGGTCCGCGCCCTCAATCTCCGCCTCGCCCTTCAGGCAACAGCTATCAAGGTCTCGGCAAACCTGGTCACCCAGCTCATCATTCACTACAGAACACCAGGCGTATCGACTTTTGATGCTCAGCAGGTACTGGAGTTTGCCATCTATGGCTTCATAGGCTCTCAGGTCGGCAACATCATCCAATTCATTCTGGAGGACTGCTTCCCCACTGGACACGCAATCAGGGCGAATGAGATCCTGCCGCAGGTTCAGACGGATGTGAAGCAAGTTGAAGAGAAGAAGGATGATGATACGAGAGGAACGACTAGGAGATGGTTCAATATCAGTCCGGATCTCATTTGGCGCAACGTTTTGGCGAAGCTGATTCTTGATCAAACAATTGGTCTTGCCATCAGCGGGTCTGTCTTTCTCATCTGCACAAACATCGCACGTGTTTCACACCCCTTCCTCGTCCTGGAAGTAATCCGTAATCGACTTTGGCCACTTATCAAAGCTGGCTGGCATATCTGGCCATTAGTCGCCATTTGCAACTTCCTATGGGTTCCTGTGCGCTCTCGAGTTTTGGTGGCAGTTTGTGTTGGTTTTGGCTGGAGTATCTTCTTGAGCGTCTTTGCCATGCGGAAAGGACATTGATGGGGTCAAGACTGGGTATTTTTGGTCCTTGCATTGCTGAATGGGTCTTTAGAGGAATTCCCCTGCGGAGCACTTTTCTTTGTATTTTGGAGTTAGAGTTTTAAAGGTACATGTGATTTATTTTGACTCATGTTTCTGTATTATGAATTTTGAATTATCAAGACCTTTCCGCATGAAGAAAACATAAAATCGCCAGGTCCTCAAGTCCTATCTGAAGCTAATATTTAGACACGGCTAAGACTGCTGTCTATTGGATTGGTTGGAATGAATGCCATGATGCCGACTGAGTAAACCCAAAGCGGTTGCGGTGCAGCATTACGCAAAATTAAAAGCATCAATGAACAATCCAAAGAAGCTGCCGGCTCGAGCCAAACTAGGCGGTTACATAGAGCATTGCTGCAAGTTCTACCGGCTTGCCTGTAACTCAACAACGCACCAAATATTCAGCCTATGCAGCTTAGAGCCCAACATACAGCCTCGAGGCAAAAATATGGTGCATCCTGGCACCAGAAGCCTAATTGACCAAGTTGACGCCTTTGCCAACGAGACTCGCTCCTCGAGATCAAAGTGACATGGCCGCGGTCCCGCGGATATGAGATGCAATGGCTGGGCCATATATGTCCTGCTCGAGGTGTATCACAAGGCCCCGAGTAAAACAAGTTTGCGAATTCAGTTCTGGAAAAACGCTGTAAAATGCGCGAGAGTATTAAGGAGCCTGAATGGTTGGAAGATCAGGTCCGTGGCCCAAGCATAGGCCGTGATGGGGTGAAGAACGAGGCGATTATTTGACCATGTACTCAAGGCATTTTTGAGCAGTCTGAGATTGGAGTAGTTATTCCTTTGAACCTAAAGTAGGCAAAGATGGAGGGCGAGGGGAACAGGATTCCACTATGCTCATGGAGACTGGTGGCTTGTCGGGCTCCCACAGTGATGTGGATGGAGGGACTCGAGTTACCTGAGTTGTTAGTCCTCGCTCAATTTGTCAGGTGCTCTTGAACGTTGTCGGAGACTGGATAAGCGTTCTCTCTAAAAGATGTTGGCATTAGTATGGTAGAAATCGACTGATTTTAGGCCATGACCGATCGGCTAGATCATCATCGACACCCGGATCGGCTTTCCAATACTGTTCAAGTATTTCCAATGCCCGCTGCGTATTCAACAATCCAAGTGCAGTTGAGACGCCCTGCAACGAAGTCTTTATCCTCGGCCTATCATCACCAAGCGCGTCACATCCTGCAAAGAACAAAGGTGGAGTTAGCAGAGTGACTGGCGTGAGTCCGTCTCGTAGCGTCAGACGCTCCGCGCACTCGAGAATTTGATTGACAAGGTTTTGCACGAAAGGTGACGACCTCCTTTCATGGCGTAAGCGGCGATGGATGAGAAGCAGACCGGTGAGCTGCCATATCTGATTCGATATCCGGTATTCGCGGACTTCGGCAACAGATAGAACGCGACCGCGTATTGACATAACTGGCGGAGGATTTGCTTGATCTCGGTCGATTATGGATTGTAGATAGTTGAGTAGCCACCAGACCTCGGCATCGACTTGACCGCCTTGTGACGAAGCCTCAGATACTGTTCCATCTTCGTTGATCAGGCGTAGTCGTGCAATCTCTTTGAACACTCCAAGGAGATCCTTTGTGCGCGAAAGATACATATCGATATACACAGGCTCGTCGTCTGTGTTTGATGCGAGCGTTGTTGGTGAGGGGATGCTCGACTGTTGTGGAGCGAGTTCAGTCATGGAGTGACAGACCAGCGATTCGGTCATGTCGAACCATCGTAGCAAGAATTGCAATTCGTCCGTCGGGTTCTGCGAAAGCCCCTTATCGTGGATTCGATCAATGAGCCCGCGCGCCCCGCGGAAGTGAACGCTCCATCGATCCGGACTGGGTTCGCTGGCGAAGACTTCACAAACGAAGAGCGCTCTGGATGCGGCTAGAAGTGGGATGAGTTGTTGATCTTCATCACACTCAGAAAGCTTCTCGCAAAGGGACCTGGAACTGAGAGCCTGAAACCCAGCAACGATGAGCGCTTGTGAGGACTGCTCCTCGCTTGTTTTGCAGGTCGCAAGTCGGTGAGTGGCCGCCAGCGCAACGATGCCCTGCAGTAAGGGCTCATTGAAGACAGCCATCGGCAAGATGAGTTCACATAACTCATCAAAGATCTGGGGATGCGGCGCAAGAACTTTGACGGTCCTCTCGGTGAAGTACTGCAGGCCTGATCGGTGCAAGGGTGATAGGTGACCGAAGAACTCAACCGACGGGGTTAGCGGAGACATTGGCAGTTGTCTTTGACTGACGACAAGTTGAGAAGACTCGGAGTCCTCTGATGGAGGAGTTGTTATCCATTCTGGCTCGTCAATGTTCTTATCTGGAGGAGGAGACGTAGGTTTTGACGGGCCTGATCTAGGAGTAGAAGGGGAAACATATATGAAGTTTTTCTTGTTTAAATCTCAGAGATTGTTAGACTTATCTTGTGCGATGAAATGAATAAGTAACATACCTAGTCTTTGAACGTTGCCTTCATTCTTTGACAAACAATCTCCAAAAGGTGACCGATTGAAGGGCCTCCCTCCCCAACGCAGCTTCACGCCGTATTCGCATTTGACCCCAGCAGTCAGACACCTCTGACACGAGGGTCTCTCTTCACTGCACTTCTTTTTAAAGCTCTTACACCTCGCACAACCAACCCATGATCGACGCTGCGGTGGCATCACAGGGGCTTTGGGTTTGGGGCACACAGCAAAACATGCTGCTTTGGGGTTATGTCATTTGCCAGGTAACAAATGAGGGCGGGGGAAAGACTAAAGTTAAGTTGGTGATGGGGATGCAACGGTTGGAGGCGGCGAATGGAGATAAGGCTAGATGACAGGGCTAGTACGAATTAAGAAGGATCAGGCGACTGATTGCTTATCTGTGTCACCTGCACTGATTGTCTTGAACCTGAGTGGCTGCTCTTATCAGCAATGATAAGAAACGACGGAGACGCGATCACCAACCAGACATCATTAGTTTCGTGACTATCACGAACTTGGCCACAATTTATCCAAATACATCAATTGAATGTCTTTCGAGACTGTTTTGCTGTATTTCAACACTGAGACAACTAAAGGTGAAGCAAAATCGCACCTGTTTGTTATCCATCACGTACCAAACACCTTCACCATTGAAACAAACATACTCTGTTATCTGAGTTGGCAGGGAACCTGGATCAACTAGTATGCAAACCGAAAGTCCAGTCGCTTATTGCCCTCATCTTTCGTGGTGTCAAGATAATGCTTCTTTTGTTCATCATCCATGGCATCCCAAATTTTATCCCGACTCTTGTTTCTCCAGACGTAGTAGGTTCTGGTTAACAGATACAACGTGATGTTGAGCGTAATGATGGCCAAGAGATTCTTGTTTCCTTCCCGATATCTCGGAGCGTCCTCCTTGCGGTAGACATTGGATGCGATAATACCGGCAGACTGAACGGACATATTGTAAACAGCTGCCGAGACTGTCCTCAGACGAACGGTATTGGAGTTGCGCGAGTTCCAACTGACTTGGATTGCATGGGCTGAGAATGCAATGTTGGTTTGTGATAGTTAAGTCAAGGGAAGAGCAAACTCACCAGTCGGAGAACCAAGCAACAGCGTCAACACCGCGAACGAGACCCATCTGTTGACCGTGCTCATGTCGACGATGTATAGATAGATCATGAACGGAAGCTTCCAGACCTGAACAGCGAGACCAAGCAGAGATCTTTCATTCCACTTCTCAGCAAGGTACGAGATCAGTAGCAAGCCACCAATGGAAAGGATTGTATTTGGAATGGTCAAAAGATTCGTGACAAGAACATTGAAGCCAAGGCCACGGAGGGTCAAGGTGAAGTATTGGGCGGGTGGCGTGGCTGGGATCAAGAATGTCAAGCCGATGGCATAGATCGGCCAGAGGTCATAGTCCTTAAGTGACGCCCATAGCAACTTCGGAGTAATGGGCTGGCGGTTATGCATGTCGCCCTTGCTGGGATCGTCACGGATGACTCGGTTCACCATAATGCGCTCCTCTCTGTAAAACGGTCAGTCTCAATGGCATGTCCATCTTTGGAGCAACTTACCGCTCGGTGAACCAGCCGTTCTTACCACGGAGAATGCCTGAGGTTTGAGTGGGTCCAGCAGGCATCAGAAACCAAGAAGAAATGCCAATCGCGAGCGTCAGCAGACCCTATTTGGCACCAGTCGTCAGTACAGTCCATGAAGCGAAGGACTTGAGTAGCAAACCTCAAACAGGAACAGCCATCTCCAGCCCTCGTACCCGTGCCAACCTCGCAATTGAAGGAAGCCTGCTCCGAGAAAACCACTCATGATATCGGCAACGTTTAACGCTGTCCAGAAGAAGGCCAGCCGAACAGTGAGCTCACTTGCAGTATAGAAATAACTCAGATACAGGATTGTCTACAAGAATCCCAGCACCATGGTCAGTTGAGGCTCCTAGCACTTCGAAAGGACGGCAGCATAGACTACTCACGTCCGGGATGAATCCGCCTTGGAAGATGGCTAGTAAAGCACGGCATGCCAGAAAAGAAGCCCTTCCGCTCAACCAGAACTGTCCCTAACCATATTGTCAGTATTAAGAAGAACTCAAGGCTTCCTATGGCCTACCGCAGAAACAAAACTCCAGAGGCACAACTGCATCGGAATCCAGCGATCAGGTCCGAGGTACTTGCTGACAAGCTGGGAGGGAAGCTCTGCACACAAGAAAGACAACTTGAAGACGGTATTTCCGAGATTGTAATCTAACAATACTAAGTCAACACAATGAAATAATATGATATGAAGGAGACTAACCGTTAGTGTCCATCTTTAGGTCTGGTAGAAAGTTATCAGACACAGCTTGAGACAAATTCGATCGATCCAGCTCAAGAGCCATAAACATGACGCATGCGAATATCATGATCCGTTTATCAATCTTTCGAACAACTTCACGCTCTTCGTTAAAAGTCCACCTCTCGGAAGGGTCAAATCGATGCAGATTCTCCCAGTCAGATCGTGGCTGGTAGCGCTTTGCCATGTCTGGGTCGTCAAAGACAGACCGACGGGTTGCGATGGCCTCTCCATCTTGTCTCGGTCGTCTCTGCCACCAGCTTCGAGATTCCTCTGGTGCAGCTAGGGGAAGCGTGGTGATAAGAGGGGCTACTTTGGTGGAAGGAATTGACTTCGAGGAATCCGAATCGGTAGGGTCAATATGAAGGTCAACAGCGTTTTTGGGGTCCGACCGATGAGCATCATCGGAATGTGCCATTATGAATATTACTGTGCTATGAGACCCCTTTCAAGAGTGCTTTTGCAATCATCCTGGGTATGATAACGCCTTTTGTATACAACGACGTCGGTGCATGTGATGGCGAAATCTATGTTGCTGATCTCGAAAGACTCAACTTCGTGGGGTTACTCATGCATCTATGGTGTCAGGCATGGATATAATAGCGAGATGGAGGGGTTCCTCCTGATGGAATTATTCGGCCTCATTCTTGGCCATTGCTCCATAACCCCCCTGAAATGGTCGTAGAGACATGTGCTTCAATGGTGAACACTCTAAGCTTTCAAGTGAAAGGTTAATACAAGGGAATGGTCTCTTGGCCTTTTAGGAACAGCTGTACCTCTCCGGCACTCGGCCAAAGCTGTATTTCAGTGGTAATTTTCAAAGATGTGTAATTCACGACAGAACTGAGATGTATTGCACCATTCCTCGAACAACCACTCAACAGCTCGATGTTTCACTGCCAAGCCAATTGCTCAGCATTACGCCATTCTTCATTCCTTGGAAACAGTTTTAGTTGATAGCTATTGGACCAATTTAACCTCACCGAATTATGATGGTTGGCCTATCTCTTGCGCTTCGTCGCATCGCATTTCGGGTCGGATCTCGCCCCCCACGAGCTCCGAAGACCAGAGACGAATTGGAGCATATGAGTTAAGGATAAGAATATCGCGTAGCCTTTTCGAGTCATATCTCCGCGGAAAACCTTATTTGCACTTCGGCGACAAGATGGCGTGCTTCCGGTCAAGGCCGAGGGTCTGTCTGCCCAGGTACTCAACGTTCTGGTTGGTGTTCTTAAACAAGAGTTTTAAATACCAAGTCTTGGAGTTTAAGCCTTAAGAGATTTATTTACTATATAGCTTTTTTTTTTTTTTTAAAAAAAAAAAACTTTAATTTCCTTTAATTTTGTATTAAGTATAACTATATTATATTTCTTTAGATAGAACTTCAACAGCATCAGAAATAGCAGTCCAAGTATCATGAAACACTAACTTAGGCCGATAATTCAACATCACGGAGCCTCGAGCAGGTCTAACAATCGCAAGGGTGATGGTGCTCAGTATAGAAGGGTCTGTAGCCACCACTGACTCGAGGCTCGCCGTAAATCCATTCAAAGCTTTTTGTATTGCAGCAAGATTCCTGTTGAGCCTCCTTTGTTCCTCGAGCGCTAGCCTCAGAATCGTCTTCCCTTGTGAGCGCTTTTGTATCGATGCTCCCTCGTCTAAAAGAACCCGAGTGATTTCAACAGATCCTTGCCGAGCAGCGTCTACGAGAGGCCACTGGAAGCGCTCGGATGTTGTACTTACATATCTTGCATTTGGGTTCGCTCTAGCGGAGAGAAGGTCTCGTGTGAGACGAACATCTGACAAGGCGATTGCGAGACCCAGTGGAGTCATACCATTCGCTGATACTATGTTGACATCACACCTTGCTCTCAGCAGCCACTTCAGAACTCTATAATCTGCTTGTGCCTGGTCCTGGGCAGAAAGGTAATGGTGTTGCTGAGCTTCAATTTGCTGGATGTTGACCCAGTCATCACCCTCTCCGGAGAACGCAGAGAGTTCTAACACATCGGTTGGATGTTCATTCGCACTTCTTGAGCTGACTGGCCAGCATTGTTCTTGAAAATAATGCTTGATATCTGCACCGCACTCCAATAGATCTGTAATCATGTCGTCCGCGTCTTTCCCACGAAACATTGCAAGGTCTAGAGCCGATAGCATAGAGTCTGACCGGCCTTGACCTAAATAGTCGCGGACCGGATATACCCTCGCACCAGACAGAAAAAGGATTTGGTACCCTAACCCCCCAATGTGCATCAATCGCAATAAGTATGGGAGGCCTTCCACTCGACGAAACTTTTGCGTCCGCACCGCCTTGCAATAAGGCTTTCACCACATCAGCTTCATAGCTTTTGTTCTCCGCCATTCTTTCAATTGCCACTTGTAGCGGGGAGAGACCCTGTCGGGCGCCGTTTCTATAAGTTTCGTTGGGTTGAGCACCCAAGAATAGTAGTGTTTCGACTCCAGCTACATTCAGAAACTCGTAGTCAACAAGTCTGCACAAGACGTCGGTAAGGCGGTCTTTATGGCATAAAAAACCAGAGAGATGGGTTGTTGGAACTTGGCTAAGTGTATGAACGATATCTCTGCACTCTGGCCCTTTTGATTCGCATAATAAGTAATGTAAAAGCCGAAGATGACGATTGTTATGCGCCCAGAGCCCGATGTTGTTGTTTGACTTATCATCGTCCCAGGGAAAGATAAGGCCAGGAGCATTCTCACTTATCAACTTCAAGAAAAGATTGTTAAAATTGATCTCTTCTTGAAGATTGAAACAAGGTCGTGACGTGTGATCAAGCCAATGTGCCTCCGCATAGCTGAAGAATAATTGTGCTTCGCCTACGGTCACAGATGATTTGGCTGTGGTAACAACTTCTAGAATCCTTCCCAAGTCAAACTTTGGTGTTTGTTGTTGTGGCCGTTGTTGTTGGATAATGGTCTTCATAAAGCAAGCAAGAAGGCTATCTCGAGTAGTCGCGTCCGATATTGTCTGCAGAGATTTGTTGTCAAAAATAAGCTTCTTTTGACGAGCGATTCGTCGGTCAAGTTGCTCGAGATTTAGAGCAGTGATGCAAATGAAACCTATTGTTGAGTCTGCTTGGCGCAGGGTGAATAGGAAATTCTCATGTTGACGCTTTCCGGGAGCTGGTCCAAGGCCGGAATTGATCTTGGGAGAACTCGATACCCGCTTTGAATCCTGTTCTTTGGAAACATCCTCGAGACATTCGGCCTCGCTATCCACGAGGACATGTCTCAATGCGCTATGATGAATGTAGTGAACAGTATTCTCCTCTTCATCAATATAGAGCAGCCCACCACCACAACGGTAAACCATAGCCTCAGCATCCAGCGGAAGAGTTGAGTCATCCCAAAAAGGCACACCGGGTTCAATATTGAGGGCGCTCCGTAACTCGTTTTTCGTCAATGGACGTATGGCTGCAGTGACTATTTCAAAAATCCGACTTCCGTATTTATCGTCCTTGATTCTGTCCAGGGCCTGTTCAAATGACTCAAAGAGGCCAGTAGGTAACCGATCAAGAATACGGGCAAAGTCTCCAAGAACAGTCAGAGTTTCGCCATATAAGGGGAATAGAGCGTTGAGTTGTAGTACAACCCATAGATACATTCCTTGAGCACCTTGGACTAGTATACTCTGGACATGTTTCTTGGTCGCCTCGTCTAAACTCTGTGCTAGGGTCCGACGGCTAAGCTCTCCTTTAATGTAGTTCTCAATTTCTCGGTCTTTCCGGGAACAAGACATTGAGATTGAGTGTACGTTTTGGAGAAGCTGCAAAACCATGGGTTTGATGAGTGAGTCGAATCGTACTGAGCAGCAGATATGTAATTGGAGATGTGTCTGTAAATCCGCCAATGGTCGGAGAACTTCTTGAGCATCTTCCGCACTTAGTTCATCCAGACCGTCCATGATAACATAGTAATGACAATGATCTGGGAAATGCGCTTTGATAAACTCGATAATAGATTCTGTGTCATTTGCCGTGTACTCTTGGCTGTATTGACGAATTGCTGGGTGGTCCGCGGGGAGTCTTAGAGACTTGAGGAATTGGTGGGCTATGCTTCCAAAGAGTGTGCGAGGTAAGAGTGTCTTTCGGTTCATGGATTGGCAAAAGAATGAAGCTACCGCACATTGGACAGGCTGCGGTTCAGTGGAAAGACTGGGCCAGAACTTGCCTGTAATATTGGCCATGGTAACCGTTTTCCCACTCCCAAGCGATCCATGTATCAACAACGTTGTTGAGCAGGAAGCCGATCTCCAATTGATGTATTGCTCGTCGTTGAAAATCCACTCCACGGATCCCTTCCGACGCTCACGTCGCCAGGTACTTTCAAACTCATCTTGATGCGGTGACAACTGACGAAGTACTTGAATGCGCCAATCCTCGGCTTTTCTCTTCCTCGACTCGCCCCACGAGGATAGACTGCCTGAAATGGTCGCAATTGACGTATTTGCTTGAGCTTGAGCTGCTTCGTTCAAGTAGGCAAGCTTTTTGTTGATCACTTTCGACCAAAATGTCAGTTGCGTCTCGAATTCTTTGAACTCCTTCTCTAAGTATGTGCTCGTAGCTAGCTGAGCAAGGAAACCTTTCTTCTCGAAGGCAATGATTGTTTTGCAAATTTCGATAATAACAATTAGGTATTCGCAAGTAAGAGTCTTTAAATCCGAGTCGTGGGGAAATAAAAGGACTCGATCTCGTTGGATGATAGTTGCGTGTCCTAAACGCATGAGCAAGAGCGAAAGGCGTTCAAAATAGGATAGATGACCGGTCGCTATCTATATTTCAGACTTGTAAGGAAATTGGAGTGGTATCAAAATGGCTAGTCTATCCTCACCTCAAGAGACATTCTCACGGTTGCCCAAACGCCACTTGCGATCATGTTTTGAGACCCGCCAACTAAGATGTCGCCAGGTTTGATAAGGAGCTGGATCTGATCTAAGAACTTGAGAAGTCTTGTACCAAAAGGCTTCCAAGAAGTTTGATGGAGTCGCGAACCATCTCGATTGATTTCTTCTGTAAGACGGATGACGTCGATTTCGGAGGGAGGAGAATGCGTTTGCCATGTTTTGAAGATTGGCCGGTATTTTTCGTTGAGTGCAGAGCTGAATTCTGAGATAACCTTTGCGAGTCTTACAGCGGGGGTTAACGGCGCCGCAGCGGGTACTAAAGAGGACATGATGAATTTATCCTTTTGCATGTGACACGCAATACTTCTTTTGCAAAGACTTGATTCCGAATAAGCATAAACAAGTGAGTTTGAAGGTGAGAAGGAAGAGAGGCGGCAAGCGATAAGTGATTCCAGTCTGCCTTATCACGTCACTGCAAGACATGTGAGGGGTTCTCTGCAAGCAACTAATTCCTGATAGGCTATATGAAGTACATGGGGATTGAAAATGGCAGAATTAACCAATGAGAAATTGGCGAGTCATACAATATTAAAATTACAGTTTTATTAAACAGGAAAACCGATATGTACTAGGTTTTAAAGGGCAATTGAGGCATTCTTTAAATCAGTCATCTTAGAACTTGAACCCGCCCAGAAGATGTACTCACCTGATTCGACTTGATACTTGGCATTGTTGTAGTAACCAAGATCGTTCTTGGGTATGCTGAAATCGATTACTGTATGTAAATTCTCCATCTATTGAATGTATTCATTCTTTACAAATTCTGCTTCAACGCATCCTCAGGTCGCAGGCCGTTTTGTTCTGCATACTTGACTGCCGCAGGCACACCTTTACTTGGACCACTTAGCCGGAGATGGATTGGATCATCGCCAATATGCTCCATCTTAGCCTCGAGGAGAGCCGTCATATGCTTCACCACATCACTATACGCAGTATCATTGTACAAGTTGAAGAGCTCGAGAGGGTCCTTCTCGCAGTCAAATAGCTCCCATTCCTTCTCCTCTGGCTCATCAATATTGTCCGCCCTTCCTGGCCTCGCACCTGCGACTCCAAGGTCTTCGTTGTACCAGTAAATTAGCTTATACCGCTGATTGCGACAGCCGTAGTGCGCATAAGCCTGGTGTATCACATCATTGTGCATCCAGTAACGGTGATACGCTACGTTCTCCCATTCCGGGCCTGTCACGGATCCCCCGCGCATCAGAGACAGTGCCGATTTGCCTTGCATATAGTTCGGGATCTTAATTCCTGCCAACTCGAGGAAGGTCGGAGCAAAGTCGACGTTACAAAATATCTCGTTGCTGACAGAGCTGGCTGGAATCTGTTTCGGGAACTGCGCCAGGAAGGGCATCTGGAAGGATTCCTCGTACATGAACCGCTTGTCGAACCATCCATGCTCACCCAAGAAGAAGCCCTGGTCTGAGGTGTAAATAACAAGAGTATTCTCGGTAAGGCCCTTCTGGTCAAGATAGTCCAGCATGCGCCCTACATTATCGTCCACTGATTGGATCACGCGCATTTTGGCTACCCTGGCTGCCTTAGCTCTATTCTTGTAGTCATCGTCGTACGTCTCTGGAACCTTGATCGGCTTGTTCGCATACAGGTTCTTGTGCTTTGTATCGCATTCCCAAGATCTATGAGGAGCCTTGTGATGGCACATCACGAAGAAGGGCTTGCCAGAGCTCTCAGTGGCAGTTATTCACTCGAGGCACTTGTCGGTGATGATATCCGTGACATAGCCTGTTTCGTGACGCTCGACCCCAGCACCTTTGCCGTCGGAGGGCATTTCGATGAACTCGGGGTCCCAGTAGTCTCCTTGGCCTGGCAGGACGCTCCAGTAGTCGAACCCCGTCGGCTCGTGTGGTTCGCCTTCACCCAGATGCCACTTGCCAACCATGGCTGTACGGTAGCCGCCCGTGCGCATATGCTTCGCTACATTGGGCATATGCTTGTTGATGAGGTTGTCAAGCGTCATGACGCCGTTCACGTGGTTGTGTGTGCCTGTAAGAATAGCTGCTCGAGAAGGTGTACAGATGGAGTTCGTTACGTAACAGTGGTTGAAGAGCATGCCATTCTGAGCAATCCGATCGAGGTTTGGCGTATGGTTTATGCCAGCGCCGTAAGAACTGATGGCTTTGGATGCATGGCCATCCGCCATTATGAAGAGTATATTCGGCCGCGAGTCCATCGTGACCCCGTTGATTGAGTGGCTCGTTTTAGTGAAGAATGGAATGAGGGGAGGACAAAGAGATACACTTGGAGACCCCGAGGGACCAAAGTGAAAGATGTCCGTACGTGCTTGGGACGACCAGGTAGCAACAAGCTAGGGGGAGAACATGGTGAAGTACTTATTATGTATGTGACACAAGTTGGGGACAATAAACTGTCCAGCCGGCTAATGCAAGCCGCAGTTTTGCATGGTGGATGAGAATTGCAACAGCCGATGTAACGACCAGTAGGCGAGTGCCTGCTGCTCCTGGCTCTCTTTTCTCCAATCCGAATGACTCTATTGTAGCCAAAAGAAGGTATGATGACTGTGGGTAGTCGGTCGGATGCTACAATCGGGCATAGTGTACGGATGATTGGCAACGGCTTGGTTGTGGGGACTCGTCCAACTCACGCTCATCCCCGCGTCCAGGTATCGGTAACAAGCTCCCTTTGAGGTTAGTCCTGTCGGCTACCAACCTTCAGACATGGCTCATCCAAGATGGTGTCCACCAAACCTCACAGTTGTACCAATCCTCCGGAATCTCTACCCAGCAGAGTCGCGACTTCAGCACATATCGTTGCATTTCACCATTCCCCTCCCACGGCACGCCATACTTGAACACCAATTTGCCCGTCTTCGTTTCGTGAGGATGATGGATTTGTCTATAAAGCTTTTTACCATGCCACAAGACAGGCCGCTCCTCGGAAGTCACTTCACTTGATAACGCTCATAATCCTGTTGCTCAAGGGTCGCATCCGAAAACGAGTCCCGAAATGACGAAAGCTCTGGGAACCTTCAGAGCATTTTACCTTGTAGCGCTATGCTGCGTTGGCTCTTTTCTTTTCGCCTATGATACTGCTATTGTTGGCGGAATTTTGACCTTTCCGAGCTTCCAACGGGATTTCCGGTATACCAACAGGGACAAGGCCAACGTCGGTTCACTATCCACAAGTCTTTTGCAAGCTGGTGGTGAGTATATCTACATATCCGTTTGTTGCTTTCATATGTTGAATGCACTGCCCTTCCTCATCGTGACAGCGATCTTATCATGTCTTTCCTAGCCCCGTGTAGGAAAATGTGTAACTGATTCGGAACTCTCATCCCTAGCTTTCTTCTCCTGTTTCTTCATCTGGCCCTTCACCGCTCGATTTGGCCGTCGCTGGTCTCTTGTTCTGGCCTCGGCTATCTTCAATGTCGGCGCCGTAGTGCAAACCATCAACACTCATCATCTCGCCGGGTTCTACATTGCCCGATTTGTCTCAGGCGTCGGTGTTGGCATCGCTACTGTGATAGTGCCCATGTACTCAGCTGAGATGGCACCGAAAAACATCCGTGGCATGCTTGGCAGCATGTTCCAGTGCTTCTTTACCTTGGGGGTCATGACCTCGTACTGGGTTGACTACGCGGCCAGCATCCACATCCCCGACGACAGCAGCGCCCAGTGGCAACTCCCGGTCGGTTTACAGCTTGTTCCCGGCACTATTCTTGGCCTAGGAATGCTTCTTACAAAGGAGAGTACTCGCTGGCTGGCCAAGACAAATCGCCGTGAGGAAGCTTTGCAGTCTCTGATCTGGGTTCGTGGTGGAGATTCTCCTGAGGTTCAAGAAGATTAAATGATCCTCAATCGTGACAATCAACATATTCCTAGACTGTTGGTCAAATAAATTTGCTTCTGACACACATGTTCCCCACAGGTTCGGCGAGATTGTTCGCAGCATCGACGAAGAGAACCGTATCAAGGCAGGTTTGACTTGGAAAGAACTTATTGAGCCCGTAAACCGTTACCGTATCGGTCTCATCATTGCTCTACAAATTGGTAGGCAATTCTTCAATATCCCCAATCTTCGGGACCTAGCGTTAGCTGACGAACTACGTGTTAAAGGCGTTCAGCTCACCGGCAACACTTCCATGGCGTACTGTGAGTCAATTCCCGTACAGTTCAGTGCCTTCCCAAGTGTTTCTAACATGTCTGTTCAGACGCTGCTCAAACTTTCGGTCTCGTTGGTGCTGGCCAGGACAAGCTTCTGCTTACTGGCTTCTTCGGTCTTGTCAAAGTTGTCGCTTGTCTATTCTTCCTGCTATTTCTCGTTGAACGAATCGGTCGTCGTGGCTCTCTGCTCGCAGGGGCTGGTCTCATGGGTACTTACATGCTCATCGTGGCAATATTGACAGTCAAGTTCCCACCGAGCCCAGATGCTGGACTGACCCCTCCTTCTATTGCCTCCCTGACGATGATTTATCTCGAAGCCATGAGCTATAACATCTCTTGGGGGCCTGTACCATGGGTTTACACTGGTGAGAGTTTCAGCAGCCGTACTCGCGAGGCTGGTATTGCCATCAGCACTTCGACGCAATGGCTGTTCAACTTCGTCTTTTCTCAAGCCACTCCCCACGTTGTCAAGAACCTTGGCTGGAGGACCTTTCTCATGTTTTCAATTTTCAATTTTGCACTTGTTATCTTTGTCTGGTTCTTTATCACGGAGACCAAGGGCAAGTCTTTGGAGGAAATGGAAGAACGTAAGTCTACTCTCTCGTCCAACTCGTGTAGCTTGAATTATGACTGATATTTGTCCTAGTGTTTGCCCGCCGGGCCGACGTCACTATCCCAATCCCTGTAGAAGATGGAGTACTAAGCGAGAAGGAGGCGGAAAGACAGACTGAAGTGCAGTCTGCTAAGTCGAACTAGGTTCTTTGAAGCATGAAGGGGGAAGTATCTTCTTTAGTCGTGGTACAAACAAAGCCAGCACATGGTGGGTACTATGACTGAAGCATTAAAGTAAATATTCACCCAGTTTAGTCTCGCGCACCGATAACTTATTGCTGTACGTTTAATAGCAGTAAGCATTCACTGTTTACGAGAGAGCGTTCTTGGATAGTAATAAGTAGTATTAATTAAATAGAAAACTAAAGCGAACCCTGAGCAATCTGTTCTAACCTAACAAAAAGAGAAATACCATCTTTAGTACGGGAAAAGCTGGTGAGAAACCTAAGCCTTCTGAACGTTGTACTCGGAGACACCAAAGTTGTGGATCTTCTTGTCCTTTGTTCCGACAGCAATAAACTCAGGGCCAGTGTTGAAAATGTAGAAAGGCTGATCGTCTCCAGGATAGAGAGGCTGGCGGAGAGTAACGGCATAAACTGCCTGCTTGTATCCTGCCTTTCGGAGGATGGTGAACGCATCATGTATATCGAGAGCGACAGGCCAGGAGATGACCACGTCGCCCAAGAAGGGAGAGTTGATGGTCTGGACCTTTCCAAACTCACCCCATCCAGTGGACTGGATGATAGCAGTCTTGTTATCGCTGAGTCCGCAGACGATACGGTTGTTGACAAGACCCCATTCGTTCTCGACAGGCTTGCGAGTCGAGGGAGTGGCGTCGACTTCAAGAAGGTTGGCATTGGGATATTGCTTCCTGATGAGGTTGAGACCAACGTTGATGAACCCATCCCAAGACAGAGGAAGACCAACTTTCTGGTTGCCGTTGCCGTTCTTATGTCCATTGGACGCAGCGCCGTATGTTCCGCTACTGCCCTGTCCAAGGTTGCTCACGCTGAAAGAGGCTGCAGTCTGGGTTGGGACAGATTTATCATCGAGGAGAACATGGCTCTCCACAATGTAGGGGACGCGATACACGAATGGAGGCTGGGTCTGGCCCACATAAACAATGACTTGGGTAGTTCCAGTCTGTTGAGGAGTGAAGGTCCATACAATCTTGCCATCGTCAATGCGAGCATTATCCAAAGTCAGGAAGCTCTTGTCAAAGTCAATGCTGACTGAGCCGCCCTTGCCTGTGAAAGAGTCACTCTGCTGGATGTCGAAGGGCTCGTCGGCAAGAACACTAAGCTTCCTGTCCTCGGAGACCTGCTTAATCTCAGGCAGCTCAGCTTCAGCCTTGCCATTGGTGGCAGCCTGTCCATTTGAGTTGTTGTACTGAATAGGGACAACCCAGCGCTTCTTGTTCTCAGTGTTGACAACAACAGTGTTGCTGGGGAAAACAATGCTAGGAAGATCGATGTTAAAGCTGTCTGTAATCTCATAGGGTGACTCTCCGTGGATGATTGGGCCCACCCAACCGATCAGTTCGAAGAGAAGGCCACCCGCGAAAGGAAGGCGACGGAAAGTGATGTCTCTGGTAAGGTCGACATGGGTGCCAGATGCCTTGAGAATCAGAAGCTTGGCCTCGTTATCGTAAAAGGCAGAGATGTTGTCGGCAGGGATGAGCTGCTGGTGGACAAGGCCTCCGTTCTGTGAGGCGGCCATTTTGTAAAATGTAATGAAATATAGATTGAAGAGAAGGAGAGTGATTGAATTGAGAGTTGTATAAAACTGAGTGAGTGATGAGTGTCTGGAAATGAGATGGACAGTCCCGGAGGCACTTCCCTTCTTATAGATGAGGTCTGGTCGCGGATTGATCTGCTGTCTCTTGCGCTTCCTTCTATTGGCATCTTCATGTCTCTCCCATCCAAAAACCGAATTTCCTAAATCATCTAAACTTTTCTCAGCATGCGACAACTTGATCAATTTCTTTTTCGGCTTGGCTTGTCACATTCCTCCGTTGACTGGCCACCGAGGGCTTAAAATTCATGCTTTCATAAGTCTCATCACATAGGCTGAGATTTCCCGTGGTAATTGGCGAAATGAAGTTTCCGAATTCAAGCCTCTTATCACACAATGGTGTTAGCTGCTTACGCATCCGCGCATCGAACGTTCGTGGCGCCCCAGCTCTCAGCTGAGTCTCTGAACCCCGCGCAAAGACGCGGCCCAGACTTGAGCCTCATTCCAGTGCACTCGGAACTTAAACTGTCACGTTTGTTCCGAGCTGTATACTGTGGCTGTCAAAGGGCACATGGTTGGTTGTAACGCATGGGTAGCTTAAGCGGCATGGACCGAGCCGGTGATGGAACGGGCAGCGTTGTCACACGGCTGGCAACCTTAGGACCCTTAGGACCGATCGACCTCGCTCTAGTCTCCCACGTTGCAGGCCCTTCTTCAATGAGGATACAGAGCCTCCATGTTTACCTTGCAAAGCTCGTCTTGTTCCATTATTGTTTGCTTTGAACTTTTGAAGCGTAGATGGGCACTGCTTTTCCAACTACAGGCATTGACCTCTTCTGGCAGGCTAGAGTACCCCAACATGTTGATATTCGTTTTTTAGGAAGACAGAATATACGCCCGACATTCTTCTGTTTTTTTATGTAAGCATTATTTCACACCTAGCTATAGAGTAGTCAAATAATGCGAACTGCATGACATCTATTTATTTACATATTCGATTTCCTCGTTTCCTTTTGCAAAAGATCGTAGGGCACTATGCTCGAGTAGAACATTACTCGACAAAGGAGGCAATGAACGATCCTATTAACACAAATTGTCCAGGTCAGCCTGGATAATAATGAGACCATCAGCTATCTGGGCTATGAATGACATCCGGATATCTAATGCGAATACTACTTTGCAAATCCTCGCAACGATGATCACAATAAGACATAAGGTTACGCTTAGATATGACTTGCACAAATCTCACCACAATGTTACACTGAGCAAGGGCTATTTGGTCTGCACGGATTCTGGTGATCTTAAATTACAGGGGTTTGGCGTCTAGATAAGACAATCTACACGCATTGGTCTTAGTGTCAGCAATACGAAATGAGAGCTGAAAGCATGACTAAATAAGCGCCACTCCCGCATCGCGCTGGCATGGCGATCCCCAAATTCAATGCATTTCTTCAAACTCTAAAACCGTCACCAAAACAACACCAAAACAATCTGAGTGAGATATGAGGCTGAAACGGTCGAAAACCAAAGAGGGGAGCTCAATGGGGGATGACGAGGCGTCTTTTCATGCTTTCAACAGCCCCAAGCGACTCCCGGCTTGGCTCGACCACTTCAATGCCAAGGACCTCAAGATTTTGTTCAAGTGCTCTTTGGCTGTTTGGATCCTCACTTTGTTTATCTACATCAGTGATACTTTGAGAGTGCTCGGCCAGTCGGCATTCTTCGGATGGTAGGTCCATCATGAAGATTTCACGGCATCAGGTACTAACGCGTCTTCAGTGTTGTCCTATTCATCATGCCGCCTTCGGGCGTCGTCTTCATCCACTTCGCAGCTGGAGTTATGATCTGCGTCGGTCTTGCGCTCGGCTGGGCCTGGGGAGTCATCACCATGAAAGCTGCTTTGGCGACAAGGCCTCTGGCTGATTTACAACAACGCTACGCGGAATTGCAGCAATCAATGCCTCAAAACACCACCAATGTTGACCAAGCGTCGGGCCAGGCAACCTATCAACAAATAGCCATCTATGAAGGCTTCATGTTGGATACTCGCGTATCGGTCACGTACTTCTGCATGATGGGGTTGTTTGTCTATCTCATGGTAAGTTGATTACGTAGCCAAGCATGTTTCCAACTGACAAACTTTGACCAGGCGCGTCTGCGAGTTTCTGCTCCCAACTTGATGCTCGTATCCATGTTTTCCATGATTGTTGCCGACATCTACTTCACAACAGCACCGCTCATTCCTACTTTCAACGGCACCATACCCAAAGTCTTGATTCTTCCGAGTGCCATCGCAGTCGGCGTTGGAGTTGTTTGCAATTTGTTGTTTTTCCCGCAATCAACCTCTCAAATCACCCTTGGAAGCATGGCAGACCTTCTCCGCCCCATGAACGGATACGTCAAGGCGTTGACATGGCATTTCAAGACGAGAACCAGATTCGAGCCGGAGCAGCTACAGGCGCTAAAGAGTACCTTGACCGTGTCCTTCAAGAGCGTCGAGAGTGCCGTTAAATTTCTGCCGTTGGACTTTTCTTATCGGAGATGGAGCCCCGAAGATATCAAGTCTTTCCAAGAACCACTACGCCAAGTGCTGGTATCTTTCGGAGAGTTACTACAACTGTCCATTTCTCGCGAAGAGCTCTTTGCGAAAGAAGAAGCTCTAATAAAAGCGGCCGAGGAACTTGAGAAGTCTGACAATGAGAAGCACCCTCTGGCTTATCATATTGCGAAAGCGGCCGATCTACGTGAGATTACAAGACACCCTGATACTGAAGAGATGATCATCAAATCCATCGATGCATTGTCCTCGTGCGCCACTCCCCTGCTGCAGACGCTGGAGCAAAGCGTGAATGCCATCATTGAAGCCTTCTCAGGAGCTTCTCAAAACGACACAATCAGTCAACATGAACAGATCCTTGCATCGCTGCAAGAAGCGCTTGAAGACTTCGAAGACACCGCTGCAGAGCAACTGATCGCCCCTCATGCTCATCTCTTCGATGCCAACGGCAAGGTTATCTACAATGATCACCGCGCACCTCCTCTCCTTGGCTTGATGTCTGGCCTTCTATACCAGGAGCGACTCATCAACCTGACAAAGAATATTGGAGGGGTTCTCGAAAGAGTCATTGAGGTTGAGAGGGTTCGAACATCGAAGCGAGTATGGCTACCCAAAGGTCTCCAGCACATTTTCACGCTTGGCCTGTCCCAAGATGCACCGCCTTCCACGATTCCCAACTCTAACGATCTCACCCGAACGATGTCCGTTATTTCCAAACCCGAGAAGAAGCCAGGTCTTTTCAGCAAGAAGAGAAAGGAAAAGGAAGATCCTGAAGGGCCAAGAACAACAGCCGCCATTCTTGAAAGTATGGAGCAGCCTACGAGTCGTCGACGAAGCAAATCGAGTTTGATCTTCTTGGCATTCATCAATTTTTTTACGGGTGTCGAGGGTCTTCACGCTCTTCGTGCACTCGTCTTGACTATTGCCCTCGCCGTTCCTGCAGTTATACCATCGTCGGCTGGCTTCTACTATCGCGAGAAGGGACTATGGGCTCTGATCATGTCGCAGATGGCGCTCGAACCTTACATGTCTGACTTTACATCTGGAATTCTCATTCGTACCCTCGGTACTGTTGCTGGAGGTGTCCTGGGTCTTCTGTGCTGGTACATCGGATCTGGCAATGGTCCTGGAAACCCATACGGCTTGGCTGCCATCATGGCAATTGCTATCATAGGTATGATGTGGTGGAGGTTGTTTGCTCCACCACAACATATGGCTGCAGGTATCATGCTTACATCAACTATGTACATGGTTATGTCGTATAGTTGGGTCGACACGCATATCCCCAGTTACGGTAACCCTGGAGTCGGATACGAGGTCTTCTGGCGGCGAATTCTTCTTGTGCTTATCGGTTTCGGTGCAGCCGTGTTCGTCGCGCTTCTTCCGCGACCCCTTTCCGGAAACAGACATTATCGACAAATCTTATCCAGCCAGTTGTCGAGCATCAGAGATCGCTATGCCCTTCTGGTTTCAGTCTGGCGCTCGCCACCCGATGATTTCGTCGAGGTCATCGAGAAGCAGGCCACCACCACCGAAGAGCTTCTCAACTCCATCGCCCTTCCGATCCTCAAAACTAAGTTTGAGTTCTCAACCTCAAACATCGATACGGAAACGCTCAGCCGCGCTAACCATCTTTGCAACAACCTTAACGTCTTCCTGGCACAGTTCAGCATGACCGCGACGAAGCTACCACTCCCAGTTCGCGAGAGATTCTTCTATCGCGTAAGCGCAGGCGACGAAAACCTGATCGCTGACCTGATGTCAACCATGACCCTTCTTCAGCATTCGTTGATGTCTGGAGAGCCGCTTCCAGCAATCTTGCCAACGCCTTTGGTAGGCCGGGCGATCCAGTTCAGGAGGTTGCGAGGAGACTTCCAAGATGAGGGCAACTCTAAAGAATATCTAGCAAAGCAAGAAGGAAGACAGTGGTCAGCAGCCGTTTATGCGTTTGTGAGATTTCTGGGCACGCTTGACGAGCTGGTTATAGTCGTAAAGAAGTCTGTTGGTGAAAGATCACATATCAATGCCGAAGCATTAGGGGGGAGCATGTACTAAAAACATGAGCAGCATCGGTCCTGAACATAAATATAAGCATGATTGTACATGGCACTAAGTAATAACAGAAAACCCAAGCTGGTGTAGTGGTTAACACGTCCGGCTATCACTGATGAATGCCTCTGCGCGAAAGTCAGCCCCAGAAGAGGGGGTGGAAGTCCCTGATTCAAATCCTGGGCTTGGGAATCTTTTTCCCTCTTTGAGAGAACTAATATAGTTTGGTTGTATTTCTTTTTGCCACATGTAACTTCGTGAGTGGCTACATCTGGGAGGTTAAGCTTCTAGATTAAAGTCCAAGACGTGGAAACTTTTGGTACAATAGCTTAACAGATCTGATTGATATATAATAAGCTTTAACTATCAATTAATTATACATGGCACCAAACTATTCGTACTGATATGACCAATAGTAGTCTGATACACAATTTCATCTCTTTCTCAACACACAAAATATCAAGCCTGTCACTCACTGGCTTCCCTCTTCCTCGTGGCTTCGCTTTGCCTCCACGTGTTCATGATGCTTGAAGAGTCCCAGGAATCCCAAGTCATAGCATACTTTGAGAGATCCAGCCATGATGAAAGAGACCCAGAAATAATTCGAATCCGCCAGCAGTCCTGTGATGAGAGGTCCCAGGCTCTGAGAAGTTGTCTTGGCCACATTGATAAGACCAATGACAACTGTTCGCTCTTTAGGTTTGATTATAGCGGCGAGGAAGGCAGAGCGGGGTGCAACGTCCATGGACTGGGTGCAAGATCGTAGAATGAGGAAGAGAACCGATAGGTGGACATCGTTGGGGATAGGGACCAGAGCCAAGAAGACCGCGGATGGAAGGTGGGTAAATACCATAGTCTGCGAGTTGGTCAGTCACATAATTCAGGCTTTTATCGGTATTGGGATTCTTACTCGAACATTGCCGAACCGCTTGGCAAGAGAAGATGCTACCAGCATTGATGCAGCGGCGATGATGCTCGTGGTGAAGAAAATGGAACCTAACTTCCCTTCCTCGATATGGTAGTAGGATTTGAAATAGTAAGTGATCCATGAGCTATGATGACTGTTAGCCCTCAAACAGGGATGATATATTGTGTCAAAGTACTCACAGAGGAGCCAGTCCTGAAGCAAAACTGTCCAAAGCCAAGAGAGTGCAAAGGGTCGCAACAGTTGGGATACTGTCACGAGAAATTCGAGCTCGAAGTTGTTTCTTGGGCTGAGGCTGATCAGAACTTTGAACTGGAGCGTTTTCGGGAAGCAGAGGTGCTTGTTCGCCGTTGTCCGCTGAAGATCCTTGCTCGGGCTCATGGTGAACTTCAACTGCAGAGCTCAAAATGATGGCCGAGATCAGCTTCAGCACACCCATCACCGAGTATCCATAGAAGACGCTCCGATAGACTTCAACAACATCGAGGCCGAGATTGTAGCGCATATGGTGAATAATCCAACCGCACGTCAAAAGACCAAAAGCGCCGCCAGCGGTGCCGGAGAGACTGTACCAAGCATAGACATCGCCTCGCCGAGGTGCATCGGTTAGATGAGCAATGATGCTCTCTTCAACACCGCGGAAGGGCCCGATCTCATTACCACTATCGATTGTCAGCATCAACACCATCAAAGCATTTGTTTTTGTCTTACCCAGGACTAATGACACCCAAAATTGCTGCAGCAAGCAAAATCCAGTAATTGCTGGAGGTGGCAAACACAATTCCACTTGCTGTCATCAAGATTGCTCCCAGGGCCAAGACCACGCGTCGACCAACGCCATCGGCGAAAAGTGCAAGCAGGAAGCTGATGATGATATCACCAACCAAGGTCAAAGTCATGAACAAGCCGACGCGGGTTGTCGATACGCCGAGTTCTCGCAAATAGGCTACAAGAACGAGAGTAGATCCGCCATAAGCAAAAAGACGGATGAATCTCTGTGCGCAGAGGATCTTGACATCTTTGGTTGATTGATAGAGTGAAACGAGGCCAAGTTCTTCCAAGGCTTTATGGACGGGATGACGTCTTGAACTAGACTCAGTTGGTTCCGACATAATAGCAATTGAGAAAAATACAATTCAAACTGTTCATTAAATTTACTTAAATAACAACAAAGAGAATTCCTCTTCGTCGGATCTCAGCACCACCAAAAGTTTATATATATGTCTTCCTCCGAACTTCCGAGCCGATTTGACCCAGTGTAAAATCCAGGGTAGCTAAAGCGAGCATAAATCAGGTCGGTGTTGCGTCATTCCCTGGCCCGGAAGAGTGTTTACCAGAGAAGCCGTCATGATTGGTGGATCGACTTTGTCAGCGTCGGTTTTCCGAGCTTCACGTGCTAAAATGGGTAAGTTTGACTTGAGGGGTACATATACTCTAAATTCTCTCTCCGTTATATCAAACTCACTACAGCAGGCTTTAGCCTGTTTCGTCTTCCGTAGTATAGTGGTCAGTATGCAAGCTTGTCACGCTTGAGACCCGGGTTCAAGTTCAATTCCCGGCGGGAGAGGGGAGAGTTCCAGCCAGCTGTTCAAAGCAGCATTTACTTTTTCTTTTATCTTTTTTCCAATTATTTATTTATTTTACATATTGATTAATGCGCCTCTTCTAGCTTTTCAAATCACATTGGGGTGTGTGATCCGGTGGTGAACAGGTTTGTCTTGAGTTAGTCTCAGTTAAAGTGTCGACATCGCTCACTTATACAATGGCTTTGAGCGCTTTCTCAATACGGAACAGTACTTCTCAACAGCTTGTTCGGCCGGTTTCGCTCTTGAGTCCTTGTCGCAATTGACGTAGCAACTTTAATAGGAGCCGTATCAGTAACATCGATCCATCTACAGTGAGAGACGACTTACTTGGCAATCTCCTTATGTGTTCCACAAAGGCATCGCTCATTGTCACCGCAAGCGTCAATCTAGAGATACATGTTAGCTTGTCTCCTTTCAAAACCAAACAAAGACGTACGTTCTTCGGACCAGCCTTAAGGCAGGCTTCAACTTCGTTGCAGTTTGCTGCTTGGGCAGTGACTCCAATGGCGCAAAAGAGGACAACAAAAACAGAGTATTTCATATTTACTTCAGTGTATGTTTGCCGTATTTGTTAGAAATGACAATCGCGAGGGAACAAGTCAGGACTTAAGTAGTCAGGAACAAAAGCCCTACGACGCCATCGATCGCCAGAGGCTTGAGAACCCTGGCTCTATCACCCGATCGAGAGACGATAACCTTCAGCCGCTTCTCTCATTTCGAGACTATCAATTGAAAATCCATCTTGTTGAATGAACTCGGTGGAAAGTCTGAAGTCACTGCATTCCTAAGCCCCCGGAAGCCAGCCAATTGGTCCAGTGGCTGGCGGTCGAGCCCCAGGGGTTTGGCGCCTTGTCCGCATTCTTCAGGAGAACCTTTCCGCATGCGTTCAGCCTTGTGGATTGACACACTGGTGGACTTCATTGATAATCTGAGAAGTACATTCAAGGGGGAGTTGCTTGACAGCAATGAATGAAGAAAGCTTGGGACCCTTGTTCCCCGATTTGGCTCTCAATGTTCTTTGGAATCCATAGTAGGGTATGGTGAGTAACCGATGCCCAAAAAATAGAGAATACCTAGTAATGTGACTTGATACATGCATACATATAATCCATATTCAACGACGTTCAATCATGGCTATTAGTCGACAAGAAGATCAATACCCTAGAGCTTGACATGTGGCGAATGATCGTGGCTGTGTGCTGCACGCCACGTTTTCTTCGGTTTTTCATTACAACAAGCATGCCAATGTCCACGAGGCTTTCGTATCATCACCAACAACATGCAGCGCCTTACTTCAACTCGGCCAGTCCTAAAGACTTTAAATGCACAAAGATCCGCATTCCCTATCTCTCGCAAAAACGGTCCATCCCTCACAACCTTACAGCAATTTCAAAGGTCGATTGTGACCCGAAAGAAGATTCAGTATCGTGGTGCGAGGCCAATGTTTCCTGAAGAGGATTATCACAAAGCTCAGCCGCGGAGGGATCAGGACGGAAACGTGATTTGGCCTGCCCCACAGGATCAAATTGAGAAAGCAAAGGATTTCATCCATGAATGGTCAGCTGCCCCTTCTTGTTATCATGCCAATTGTCTGGATGAGACTGACATGTTAGAGGACACTTCAGCTAATCAACCTATAGTGCCGCCGCTGGTAAACGGACTCTTATCGTTCCTGATAAAGACGCCGATGGTCTTGCAGCTGGAGCCATCATAAGAAAAACTCTCATCTTGCTCGGCCTTGATCCGAAGCTGATATCGTGTTACACGATGAACAAAAACAGCTTACTACACTATATGGATTCTCGTACAAACATGGAAGCTCGCAAGCCATCTTACATCATTGTCCTTGATCAAGGCTCATCGAAATCAAAGCCTATGATCGACTCACCCCATCGCGCGTTGGTCATTGACCACCATCTGGCAGAGGACGACGATCACCCCGAGGGCGCGATCTTAGTGACGGCGAATAAATGCCCGCCGATAGCTACAAGTTCGCTGCTGACTTATCTCATCTGCCGCGACTTACACGGAGGGGTCGAGGAAGCATGCGGGTGGTTATGTGTCATGGGAACACACGGGGATCTCGGTAATGCCATCAAATGGCATCCGCCATTTCCGAACATGCAAGCGACGTTTGGGACGCATACCAAAAAGACGATAAACAATAGTGTAACGGTTATCAATGCTCCTCGCCGAACCGCAGTCTACGATGTCCCCAGAGCCTGGAAAACATTGATCGCGGCCTCATCACCCCTAGAGCTTGTTAAGAATAGATTTCTAAAAGAAGCAAGGGCCGAGGTGAAGCTTGAAATGAAGAGGGCCGGTCGCATGGTGCCCAAGTTTTCTGCTGATGGAAAAATCGCAGTGATCCGCATCAACTCGAAAGCACAGATTCATGCTGTCGTTGCAGCACGCCACGCTCGTCAATTGTCTTCGAGAGAACTCCAAGTTGTGATGGTAGCGAATGAAGGCTACGCGAGGGGCTTTGTCAGCTATTCGTGTCGCGTTGCAACGTGCGCCAGGGGTAGAGATCCTCCTGTCAACATCCCAGAAATTCTTATTCGAGCAGCAGAAGGAGCAGAAGACAATACGCTGAGAGAGCGATTGGGGCCCAGGTTCGCTGGTGGTCACAAGAACGCAAGCGGCGGAATGATCCCCCATGCCGAATTCGAGGAATTCTTGGAGGTCATCGGAGTCTCAGGCGATAAAAAGCCATCGCCTACGCCGAAGAATTCACCAAAGAGTTCTACAAATCAGGAGAAAGACAGCATGCGCAGCTAGGAACCCTTGTACCCAAGCATTGGCGCCCCCGTCCTGCCAATCGAGCGCAATTTAATTCCAAGTATTCCTCCCTGCGATAAGCAGAATTCGGAGCCCGATGCCAGCAAGCTTAAACCTTGAACCCCCTGTTAGCTGCCCGTTAGCGGTTTAGGAAACGCCCTGGGACCCCTTCCAACGTTACATCATTGGAGTAGAAGGGTTTCTTGGCTTGGAGCCTTGAACTATTGCCGAATGCCGTTCTTGCTCCTCGTGTCAATGACGCAGATCTTGACCGATTATTGAACTGTACAACCCTCCCCAGCTCTTGGAAGCTTGACCTAGTCAGGAAAGTGGCTGACATCACCACCTTCAGATGGACATGGTTTAGATCGATCTGATGTCGAACAGAAGCCTTAATAGTATTAGATTGACGAGAAAGTCTGCGATATTAATTGATCGAGACCTCTATCTCCAGAAACAAGCTCCTGTTGCCGTTATCTTGACAGCGACTAAAACCCCTCAAGAAACGTGTAAGCGGGGTAGTTTGACCAAATAGTCCAAGATCGTCCAATTAGACCAACCACCGGATATTACCTTTTGTAACACTATCAGCGACTTCGCATGGAATAATTGTCGGGCCGCTAAACCTTGACGGCCATGGAATTCTTTAATTACTCTGTGAATCCCCTCCAAGAGTGAAGCTGGAAAAGCAGGTTCCTCACGCTTTCCACTTCTCACCTCACCTCAAGCCTTTCATCATGAGACCCAGCATCAATCTCGTTGTCAATGCCCTCTGGCTGGCAAGCCTGAGTACTCCCTCTGCTGCCGCTCCCTCCAGTACCAACTATGGTCTCAAGGGTCCCGAGCTCAAGCATTGGCCTGCCAAAGCTGCCAAAGCTCTTAACAAGATGATTGCTCGCAATGCCAACAATGGGCGCTATGCTGTCTTCGACATGGACAACACCAGCTATCAATTCGATTTGGAGGAATCACTTCTTCCTTACCTTGAGAACAAGGGTGTTCTTACACGAGAGACTATGGACCCTGCTCTCAAGCTTGTCCCTTTCAAAGACACCAAGACACATAAGGAGTCGCTGTACAGCTACTACTTGCGCCTCTGTGATATTGAGGATGCTGTCTGCTATCCTTGGGCTGCGCAAATCTTCAGCGGATTCCCTCTTGGTGAGCTCAAGGGCTATGTCGATGAGCTGATGGCCTACAACAAGACCATCCCCACCACCTATTACGAGGACGACAAGGTTACAGCCACCGAGGTTTCCCCTCCCAAGATCTTCGAGGGCCAGGTCGAGCTATACAACCGTCTCATGGCCAACGGCATCAAGGTCTACGTTGTCAGCGCTGCTTCCGAAGAACTTGTCCGCATGGTGGCTAGCGATCCTAAATACGGCTACAACGTCCCTCCCCAGAACGTCATCGGTGTATCTCTCTTCCTCAGGACCAAGAAGGGTGAGATCACTACTGCCCGCAAGCAGATTGAGGATGGTGACTACACCAAAAAGACACAGAAGCAGAACCTCGAGGCTGAGATGACTCCCTGGCTCTGGGCTCCGGCTACTTGGAAGTCCGGAAAGTGGGCTGCTATTCTCACCTATATCGATGAGTGGAACAGGCCTATTCTTGCTGGCGGTGATACTCCTGATAGTGACGGTCCCATGATTTTCCAGGGTGTTGATGTTGGGCGTGGCGGTATTCACCTTTGGGTTGATCGCAAGGCTGCTTACAGAGAGCAGATTGATGGGATGATCAAGAACAACACAATTGCTCAGAAGAAGGAAGGACTACCCGTTACAGCTGACAAGAACTGGGTCTTCGTGAAGCCAACCGAGATTCTCTGAATTATGTTCTAGCTAACATGACTGATATCTTAATAACTAACATATTTAACTTTTCGAAAACCGCGTAAGTCTACTAATTTCCTAAGCGTACTGCAGTCTCTCTTTGCTCCAGTCTGGGCGGAGATACTTGCTGTCAAACTTAACATCAAAGCTGGATGTATGAGCATAGTCGACCTCCCACTCGACCTTGACCTCGCCACCCTGAGCGCTCTGACTCCAGACCGTAACGGCGATGGTGTTCTCTCCATTGTAGTTCAGAACACCGGGAGGAACGGGGAAGGAGATTTGATTGCCGATGTAAGGGTTGAATCGCCCGTACTGATAGCCGTTGACAAAGAGAAGAACCCTGACTTGGTTGCTGTAGCCCTTCTTCGTGGCAGAGAAAGTGGTGTTGGAGGGCGCCGTGAGCTTGAACGAGACACCGACATCTAGGCCATCGGGAATATCAAGGTCGACAGTCGCTCTGTAGGCACGGACTCCAGCCGAAGGATTGACGAGGGTTCCCTGCTTGGAAGAGTATGACGTCCACTTCTTGTCGGAGAAGCCAGGCAAGTGAGCACCGATACGTTCAGCGTAGAGACTGCCTTCATTGAGGGGACCACGAATGGGATCGATGACCTCGCCCTCAACGCTTCCAGCATGACCGGCAATCTTCCACTCAGAGAACTTATAACCGCCCTTGGCAGGGCCAACAAGAGTGGCGTTGGTGATACCTCTGGGATCAAGAGCGCCGTCACGTAGATCGTGGCCAGAGTTATCCATCAGAACAACCAGAACATTCTCCTTTTTGGACAGAGTGGCGTTCTTGAAGGAGAACTCCTGACCTGCATGGCCAGTTGTGGCCTCGCCGAGATACGATCCGATATAATCCGAGTTGAGCCAGACGGAGTAGCCAAAGGCCATGCCACCAGTGAGGTTGAGATAAACGCCAGTAGGGGCGGAGCTAGTGGTGGGGAAAGTCGCTCTGTAAATGTGGTTTCCGTAGTGGATCTTGTACTCGTCGACGTAGAGCACGGGGTTCTTTAGATCGGGGACGAGGACCGCGTTGGTGGTGTTCTTCTTATCGGCAACTATTCAAGGTCAGAACATCAAGTCATCTCAGGTACCACTGCAATACGTACCGACCCAGGCCGAGGATGAAGTCTTGTAGTCGGTCTTGATCTCGGGCAAGCTGTCGGCATATTTCCAGGAGTCAAGCTTGGGCAAAGTAACCTTTGAAGGACCCTTGAGCTTGATGGTGTACTTGTGGCCTTCCTTCGACGAAACCTTGACCTTCTCACCGTTCCAAGCGATGGACTTGAGAGACTCGGGAGCAAAGACAGTGATTTCGGTGGCACTGTCGAGATCGCCCTGTATGTTGAGTTGTCCGTTCTTGATGGTGGCGTGGCGGACGAGGTAGGGGCCATGAACCAGAACTGCGAAAGTTAATATGCGTCTCTCAAGTGTGTTGTTTCATCTGCAGAACTCACCAGTCTTATTGACGGGCGCGAAGGGGTTGTTATCCAGTGTAGGAGCCCAGAACTTGTAAGCAGTCTTTCGATCAGCAAGAACAATGGTGGAGCCATCCTCAAGGCTGAGAGTGAAAAGACCCTTCGACTGGGTATAGTTGACAGTAACGCTCTTCTTGCCCGCCTCGACTTTGATGCCCTTCAGAGACTTGTCGTGCTTGAGCTTAGTGTGCCCCTTGAGGGTGAATTCTCCTTGCTCGCCCTCAGGAAGCCAGAGGACAATGACCTCCTTGTTATCGATGATTGAGTAAGTGAGGACTTCAGCGGTCGAGTAGAGGAGCGTCTTCTTGCCGAAGTGGAAATCAGTTGGGATGACCTTGGACTGGTGACCGTTGATAGTGACTGCGCCCTCGTTCTGAGGGATGGTAACTAGACGCCGTTAGTATATGCGGCTTACGGTAACATATCGAAACGTACGCTTGCCCTCGGAGGTCTTGACATGAATCTTGAAGGACTCTTTGGTGCCTGAAGGGGAGTGATCGTGTCGAGCGACGTAGAAAGCAGCACCATTCTCTTCATGTCGGAGCTCAGAAATCAAGATGGCATCGTTCGTGGAAAGGGAAGTGCTGTTGGTAACTCGGATGGTTTTGGTAAGATCATGGGCAACCCGCGTGAAGAGAGTCAGCGACTTAGTCTCGTAGTACTTATCCCAGATAGCACGGTTCTCAGAGATAGGCGAAGAGTAATCGTAGCTAGTTGCAACAACAGGGCAAGCAAACCAACCCCAGTTGGTTCCACCGTACATCATGTACAGAGAAATGGCGGTGGCTTGCTGTGCGAGCAAGTCACGGTAGAAAATGTTGGCAAAGTCAGGGCCGATATCGCCAGGGCAACCGCCCTCTGGGCCGCCCCATGGATTGTAGGAACCGCCTTGGAACTCGGGCAGGAAGTGAGGTTGGTTGGGAGATTGCTTGTTGAAGTAGGTGACATAGTCTTGGATGTTGTAGGGGACATATTCGCCGTTGGTGCCGGTGCACTCGTCGAGATTGCAGCTCCAGCAGGAGGGGTAACTGTCGACACCGGTGACATCGACGTTGCCGGTTGCATTGCGCTCGAAGTCGTTGGACCAAGAAAATGTGCGCTGCGGGCATGTCAATATATATCCACGGTTTGTATTTGGAGAGGTAGAACTCACAGTGTTGGGTGCGTTATGGAATACAGGAACATCGATGCCGGCCTTTCTCGCGGACTCCTTGAGAAGTTGCATGTAGTTGGCGGTAGGCTCGTTCAGAATTCTCTTGTCGTCATTCGTCCATTGCCCGCCCAACTCGTTCTCAATCTGCACTCGTTAGCTTCCTCCACCGTTGTCAACGCTGCAACCATACCTGGAACATGGCAACATTGCCGCCATTGGTGATGAGATGCGGCTCAATGATCTTTGAAATCTCAGTCCAATACTTAGACCAAGCCTTGGTGTATCTAGGGTCATCGTTTCGAAGCTTGCCGTACTCTCCGGTCGTGACCCACAGAGGAAAACCTCCGGCGTTAGCCTCGGCATTGACGTAGGGACCAGGACGGATCAGGAGGTAGAGGCCGAGCTCCTTGGCAAGGGTCATGATCGACACGAAATCGTGGGCGCCATTTTCGAAGTCGAGGACGCCGGGGGTTGCTTCGTGGTAGCCCCAGCTGTTGTAGATGCTGAAGGCTGTGAAGCCGGCGGCTTTGATCTTTTCTAACAAGTCGCGCCAGAGTTCGGGTCTGGCAAATATTAGATTCGCGCTTGGCAGCTGGAGGGGTTGAAGCATACACAGGCAGACGCCAGTAATGGAATTCACCCGAGAAGACAAAGATCCTCTCGCCATTGATCAGGTAACTATGGTCATCCCTGGGTTGTTTGTTAGCTGGGTGTCTCAAAGGCCGCAATCGAGTGAATCACCATTCGACAATGTTTGTGAGTCCATTGTCTTGAATTGGAACATCCTTTGTCTCTTGTCCAATCGACAAACCAGCCAAGGCAAGCAGCCCGACAGTTGAAAGCGAAAGCAACTTCATCGTGACTTGCGATGCCAGCCAAGCTCAAGCTCGCGTGCACAGCATCACCCAGAACTTATATATACGCATTCAATGCCGCCAAAAAGTCATTTCGGCCACAAATGACCCGCATTACATGACATGACATAGCTCCCCCACGGCTCTCACTCCCGAATCGTGTCGATCAAAAAGTCTGGGGGCTCGGTGGTGCTCTTCACCGATGAATTGAATTGAGTGAGGGGTACGATGGATGGATCAGCCGGAGAATAAATCGCGTCAATGGGAATTTTGCCATGAGACGGTAGCGTTGCAATGTCAATTCTGAGACGAGAGTTTATTGCGTCTGATGACATTTACTCCATGTTTTCTCCACATTCACCCGCATTTCTATTGACGCGGCTCTGGTAGTTGAAGTGTCATTTTACGTGCATCGGGCCTATTAGCCCTGTTGGTCAACGCCTTGCTTCCCCACCAATGTGATCGTCTCATACCTTGACTGGTTAACCAACTCACTGCCCGAATTGCCGTTATTCCATGCGATGGCATCTTTCGATGCTGAGCAACTGGGGGACAACCAGTAAGTGCACGAAATTTTCTCAACGGTTTTCTTGCCTGCCTCGGAGCTAGTTGTTGGACTGATCCACTGCAGCCGTGATGGCGAAAATGGCCGTCATACGATGCGCCCATGAAGCACCATGAAGCACCATGATCGACAATGCGCTTGGCGGTGTCAACATCCTCTATCGAGATCATCTGTCGACAAGATCTAAGCTTAATCAACTGGCACGTTGCGTTGCAACAGATCATCTCCATATGAAGACAGCTGCAGGTAAGTGTGAGGCGCGTGATGTGAGCATCAGCTGTGGAAGATTCAATACACCCAGGTGTGGCTATTGAGAATCCAAAAATGCTACCGATCTACTACATTGCCTAAGTACTGGACTTATGCTCTTCACCAATGTTCCACCATTTGACTATCACATCCTTCTCAGTGCACTGATTCGGCTCTCCTGACATTTCGCAAACCAGCTGATATCTCTCATCCCATCAAATCCATGGGGCAGTCCCGGCCAAAGGTGAAACTCAACTTCAACATGCTCGTTAGCTAATCTCTTTGCGTACTCCAGATTCTCATCCCTAAACAGATCGAGACATCCCACGTCGATATAAGTTGAGGGCAGACCTCGCAGCGTTGCGGCCCGAGCTGGAATCGCGTAAGATAGACCTTGCGAATTACCCTTCTCTCGAACCTCAGAGGCATACACGTCCCATGCAAGTTTCGCTCCATCGGGTTTCCAGACCATGAGGTCAAGGATTGGGTCATCTTTTTGAACGTGATCTCTGTCATCCAACATTGGGTAGACGAGCAGTTGTTTTGCAATCGGAGGATCAAACTGTCGATCTCTCGCCATCAAAGCTAGACCCGCGGCGAGTCCTCCACCAGCGCTGTCACCGTGCAGAGCAATTTTCCTAGGGTCGACATTGAGCTCTACCGCAGACTTCGACACAAATTGAAGAGCCGCATACCCGTCTTCGACACCAGCAGGAGCAGGATGTTCCGGCGCCAGACGGTAAGACACCGCGAAGTATGGAAGCTTTGAATCGTTCGCAAAACGGGCGATTTGAGGCGCAAACAGCTCCACGTAACAAGAGACGTAACCCCCGCCGTGAAAGTACATCACAGCGGGCGTGGGCTTATCCGAAGCCAGCGTCTCCTCGGAGGTGAAGCGGGTGACTTCAATCTCGACACCATCATAGCTTTTGACTTTGAACACAGTCTCTATGACGCCAGTGGGGTATGGAGAATTCGTGACAACTCGCCGGATGACCTCTTCAGTACTCTCCCTGATCTCAAAAACAGATCTGGATGGCTCGGGTTTGGGTCCCTTCGTCACGGGCCCGAGAGCTTTGAGGTATTCAGGATCATATTTCAAGCCAGTCATGACAGTCGAGCCAGATTCAAGAGTAATTGACAGAGGCCAACGAAGGCGAAGTCTGACGTTTGTACTCAATTATAGGCAAATAGCTTCTCAATATAGGCTATTTGTATATTTCCCGCAAGTGGCTGGTAAGCTGACTCCGCAGACTCGACTGAGCCACTTCTTTGAAACAAGTCCGTGGTCTGACACTTCTGGGTCGAATGATCATCGAACAACTGGAACAGAAGGCAACAACCATTGGCGGTATTGAAAGAGCCTACTGGAAAAGATTCATTCAAGCTTTTGCAACCTGCAATCTTGATCGATCGAAAGATATAAGACCGGCTAAAAGAACGAGCGTCGACTAGCCAAAGAAACTAAGCTGCTTCAACGGGGAGATGACTCTAAGTACTACCAATCAGGTGATACCCATCTGTCAACATCAAGCAAGTCCAAATCTTCCTCGTCCAAGTCATGCCAATCGTCCCAAAACGCTGCTGCGTCATGCTTGCCCATTTCACCAATACCTCGACCTTTCTGAGCTATGAGCTCTAGTTTCAGCTTATCAAAAGAAACCTCGATCTTGCCATCTCCAAGAAATTTCGCCCAGCCATAGTTTTTGTCACCTCGGAATATTTTGAAATTGTTGGACATTCTTTTACCGCGCCATCTGAACGGAACTTTGCCAGTTGAGGTGTCTGTTGGACATTTATCAAAAAGCATGAGCGCAGTGTAATTCATCCGGCCCAGAGTGAGATAACCACGCAGTGTCTCACCGTCTCCTGGAGAGAGTACTATACTACAAAATTCGTCGTGGTTCCGTTGAGACTCGTCATCGCAACAAGGATAAAATGTTTCGATGACATACTTTCCTCTCAAGTTTCCCAATGGCTTTGTAGGTGGCATTGCAACTTGCTCGATCTCTGACTTGATTGTCGTTGATGTTTCCGTTCTCTTGGCTGATGGCTGCTTGGAGGTTCCATCTGATTCTCTTTTCTTGGTCGTGGCTGATTTGGCCTCTTTCTCGTTCTTACTCAACCATGCTTGATGCAGCTTCAGTCGGATTCCACGAAAGTGTATCGGCAGCGCTCTCTTAGAGTCGAAGTGATCAAAAGCCTCAAGCATCCAGGCATGGGCCCGGACAGGGTTTGGCGGAATCTTCCATAATCTCATATGCTCTTGAAGCCACGCCGGAACCTGGAAGTCGGCACCTGGTATGGCCGCTGCTGCCACGGAGCTTTGTGCTGATTGAGACGCACGACTTGGTACAGGGGTTGTGGACGCGTTGGACTGTGTCTCAATGGACGGATGGAGACCCGCAACAGCTGTCGGCTGGGCAGATGCAGATGCCATGACGCTCAAAACTAGAAATCGACATGGATAAGGCTTATTTGGCTGAATTGTGGGAGGAGTCAAAAGCCGGTGAAGTTGCGATCAAGTCACAGAATGACGACGATGGCAGAACCGTGTTTTCTATTCCTTACTGACTTTCCGGCTCATTCCATTTGAGGTTAGCGTTTCCCCCCTTGCGGGTCAGTCCCAACATGTCAACGAGACTGACCCGCAAGATATTTGCACCATCACGAATGGAGCAAAAACACATCCACCATGACGATTAAAACTTCAAAAATACATACAACAGCGGGGATTCGCTGGTCGTCACCGACCCAACTACTAATCCGCCCCTTACAGGCTTGACGATGGGAGAGCGGACGGGATCCCGTATTTTCCTATAGGTATGGTCGTATGTGACATCCACAGTCTGTATCGTGGCTCATACGCTTGCTTACCCTTTGATACAAGTGCCGGGGCTGTCTCAACCGCTGGTGAAAGTTTATGCAGTTCTCATTATGGCTTAAGATACCTATAAAGCCTAGGGAACACATGAGAGGGGCCTTAGGAGAGATCGAGAGTTGGCTTTCAAGTTTTAGACAGTCACTGACACGACAGGAAAGAAGGAACACCATTATGGAATCAAGACTTGAGTATTGAGTTGGGAATGAGCCTATGGATTTCAAAGACATGTTCCTAGTAACTAAATCGCCAAGGACGCCTCCGTCAACTATCTGCCTATCAGCACTACTTAGAAGGGCAGTGGCCGAATCTGCATGGGCTGGTTTTCGCCTACAAGAAATGTGTCAGTTTACATCATAAGACAGGAGAAAGTAAAACATACCCTCGACGATAGGTGCATAAAGTTTGTTATCGAGGAATGCCAGGCCAGCACCTATTACGTCTTGTCAATATCAAAACCGCCGAGGTCACCGTGCGATAAAGCATACCTGAGAACTTGAGCTCGGGCGGGCCACCATACTGCTCAACTTGAACAGGCTGAAGGTCCTGGGCCTCCTCTCTCCTGCGCCATAAAACGCGCTTGGGCAGCATGGATCGATCCTCAAAGTTGAGACGGCCCAAAACCCAGTCACCAGAGAATAGACGACCATCTCGAAGCTCAAAGATGGCAGCAGGATCGCCGGGCTGAGCTTGAATCATGGGCTCGCCGTTCTCCTGAGGATTGCCGATGGGCTTTCCGTCAACAATAATCATAAATCTACCGGGAATAGACATGGTGAAAAGTGGTTACGTTATAGTAATTGAGTAGAATGAAAGATGGTTTGAGTGATGACGATCAATCTGAGTAACTGGGGATATTATGTGATACTTATACTACTTCAAAGCTTCATTACATGCCGATCCCTCTTTGTTGCTCCCACCGCCTCTCCATGTACCGATTGTTATCGGAGGATCTACGTGCCATGAAAGGATGTCTTGGATGACATGCATTGAAGCGTCAAGATCTCCGGTCAAACTTGCTATCAATGAAACTCAACCCACAAGTAATGCATGAGTCGAGTGAGGGGATGTGAGACTGTTGTTCTAGCTGAAACAGAGAGGAGGTGTTGGTTCAATACCAAGCTCCCGCCATTCGGTCACCAGAATTGACAAAGGTTCTGAGTGGGTGAACATACGTGTCAGTTTACGTGTTGTATAAGTTTGAACAACAGCAATGCTAACTTAGCATGTCGAGTTGAGTCTATCGCCATGTTTTCCGTTGCCATATGGAGGACTCGCTATTAGTCTGGTAGCAAACCCCTCAGCCGTAACAACGCCAATCCAAGATCTACTTCAGATGTCTGCCCCATCTCAGACATCTCCCTTGCTTCGCCACTACAAGACATCCCTGCAGAAAATCATAGCTCAGCATGCTCATTGCCGTAAATATCCATGATCTGCCGAAGGCTGATTGATCGTCCAACTTTTCAAGACAGATCTCTTTTCAGCTTCGAAGCCAAAAACACTCCAGCTCCCCGGACGATCACGTATTGGACAAAAGTGAGCCGGCACGGCACGGATGCGGATCTTCCCGAAGGAAGAAAAGGTGATCATCCCACTAAGAACTCTATCAAGGTATCTTAGAAAGAGAAGAGAAATCGACAGGAAGACACAAGTAAATCCAATATGGATTCAGTGGGAACTGGGCCCGATATATTTGCCTGGAGATCTGAAGTCCTCTTTCTCCATGACGGTATGTAGCTTCAGGCTCGTCTCAACGACGATGTCCACACTTGAGATCGGGATGTCTATTGGAGCAATAGCCAGGGTCCGAAATAGATGCGCCAATGGGCGTTTATTCGTGAGCCCGTGTCTCACAGTCTTGGAATCTCAGAATCATAGATGTCATAGATGAGGTGAGGTGTCTAGGAGTTACTTGATTGACTTGGAGTCAAGATCTCGAATTGATGCCGTGTCTCAGGCATGTCTTAAAGATATGTTAAGATATCCAGTGAGACTTCGTATGACTTCGGAGACCCATCTGTCCCTGTAGGCCCCAGTCACCCCGCACGGAACGGCCAATTAACAAGGAAATGCTAAGTTGGAATACTCTGGGTTAATCTCTTTATGGTCACGGACAAGCTCGGTCCGAAGTATTGAGAGGTTGGGCATACACTCGTGATGCTCGTAGCGATGCCGAACTTTTCTCCGGGACGCATAGCGACCACTGTTCCATACACGGCGTTGAGTACTTGAACAGGTTCTCAAAACCTTAAGCTGAGCTCTTGTTAGGACGATGGTAGTTACGTTCGCCTTTCGAACCAATGGCCAAGAAGCGATTCTCCGAAAGTATCTCCGCAACTTTCCAGAACAAGATACACCTCCGATGACAGAATATACTACCAAAATGAGCGATGTGACTATAATTTTGTATAAAATAGGTATTCTCGAGATAGTAATTAGCAAAAAAGGCCTTCAGCACAGCATCTTGTTCTCAATTATCTGCCCATCATGCTCGGATCTCTTGTTGTCTTAGTACTTGCCAGCCTCTCCATCGCCTCGCCAACTTTGGATAAGCGAGCCATTACATGTCTCAAAGTTGGCCAAACAGCCACTGCCTCGTGGACCAATAGTGCTGGGAAGAAATGTACTTTTACGGGTGTTGTTGGTAGCAACTACGGCGCCAACCCTTCCGGATCAGGAGAGTGAGTTTTCGCTATGTACTATCTTCTTTAAGAGCACAACGCTGATTGGGAAAGTTACTCTTGCAACGGAAGATGCGGAGCTGGGTGCACCGGCACTGCTGTTGGTAACGTCTATACACAAGATTGCTTCTCTCACGATATCTGCTCGTACTTCAACTCCGCTTCCGGAGGTGCCAGGTAAGTTTTCTTGGAAAGAGTAGAGAGTTGATCTTAACCTTGATAGTGACCCCAACTGCGGAGCTGCTTACAATGCGGCTGTCGATGATACTGCTTTAGGTTTTGCGAATGGTTGCAGCCAGACAAATCCAAGCAACAGTGTTGCTAAACCCAATAGTACTCCAGTCTGTAATTAGCACGGCTCATAGTTTCCCCAGAGGAACGAGGGAACCCCCGAGATAAGATTCATGCTTTGTGAGCCAGTCTGTGCCTTAAAATACATTGTTCTTCATGAACTTGTTCCGCGGCTTTGTTGAAAATGTTATATATAGCTGGATGCCATGAGTCTTTGCCGATAACCCTTCTCTAGTCATATGGTCTCGCCCATATAACCATGCGATTTGTTTTTCGTTGTTAATCCATATTGGCTTTCCAGAGGTGCTATACAAGTTAAGCTATTGGCTTCCTTACCCAAGGTTTTGCTTGTGCACTGGGAATCAACCATTGCTATGACTTACTCCGTAAATTTTATATTGTAATGCAGTTTTTTAATAACCATCGAGATCCCCAAGAGTTGTCCATCAGTCACACGCAACTAAGGCGAACTTGAAGAAGAGCAATTGCGTCACTCTGAAATTGAGGACGATGGACGACATCTTCTTCATGTTCACTTGGCCTGACATCGATCTGATTCGTTCGCTGGCCGCAGACCCCTGCTCGTATCCACGGAACCGACCCCGGAGAAGGACAAGACCCCTGCAACCCAAGATGGCACCGGAGTCCTTGAACTGACATTTAAAGGAAGTGAGTTGAAAGACAGTACATGATACGACATCCTGATGCGCACAAGCTCGCAGCAAAGTAGATTTCAATATCTAATCAACATCTTGTTATAACTAACATTGAATAAATTCTATCCGAATAATCTGCATTTGCAGCATGTCTTTAACTCAGTTCGATGCCCAAGTACAAGCCCAGGACTCCGATACTGGTCGCAGAGCTAAATGGGCAGCCATCAGCAAACACCAAGCTGAGCTCAGCGATATTTGGGGGAGATTGAAGCACCATCCCTCCTACAATGGGGTCTTCTCCCTCGGCAAAGATGGCATTCTGCGCTCGCTAGGCCCCGACCGCGATGTTCACGATGCAGTTCCTTTGTCGCCTCATCTGATTAAGGCCCTTCTTGACCGTCTACCTTTCCGTCCTGAAAATGAGATCGATTTTCGTGGTGTCGATGGTAGAAACACGCCCAAAGAGCAGTGGTATCATCCCGACAAGGGTTTGCTGCCTCCGCCTCTCGTTCAGACGGAGGAACAGAGGAATTTGATTGAGTCGAAGAGGGATGAGACAAGGCGAAAGCTGGAGGAGGCGAAGAAAAGGCCGCGTTGCCCGCCCCAGATCATGTCGGACCATGATCTCGGGTTAAAAAGACAGCGTCTCAAGACGCATCTTAAGGATTCGATCCAAGCTCTAGTTCTCGAAGGAGGTCTTCAAGGGAGTGGTCAGAATCAAGATATTGCCTGTTATCGGGAAATATAATTGCCATTTTGTCGGATAATACCGAATCATGTGTGGCTTGTCCCGTTTCCGAATGCCAATTGAATGGGATAACGATCTTGAGTGGGCAACGAAAAGGCATGACTGCTCAGCCGCAATCTCCAATTTTCCATTAGTGACACACATTGGCTGCTAAGGCTGAAATAAGAACGGAATGTGCCATGACTAACTAAAATGCTTAGCCTCTGAGCTGGTCTCACAGCGACCTGTTGTGGCGTGAACTATTGAAGCTATTCTCAACGTTAGGCGAGGCATAATTTCGGTAGTCGAAAATTGAACATTTAAGCTTAATCCACAAGCACAGATTGATCATAAATACTCAAGAGTCCATCGCGAATTTTGGGTGGAATGGCAACTGGTTATGTTGCTGACAGCTGTCGTATAGATCTGGAGACACGTCGGGTCTCGCGTGGTGCACTGACGAAGGTGAAGCTATTTCTGTACACGACACTTGTTTCTAGCGCTTAACACAGCCCCCAGAAGGTTAAGCTGGCGCCTGAGTGGCTGGCCTAACAGCTCAGCTGCAGGGCTCCGAAAGTCTGGACCAGCAAAGCCACGACAGTGCCACCACCTGAACCAGCAGCAAGGTTCAGAGATCAAGGGAGGGAGCTTAGCTCAGGCATAATAAATAAGCTTCTTTCAGCGCGAGCTGAAATCTCCATTTTCTGTAGATCTCTCGCGATACTACTTGAACATTTGCAAGAAGTTGAAGTTGAAGATACCTTGAACACGACACGGACGTAAAGGTTACACCCGCTAATAACCGTCGACATGCGCTTCGCTGGCAGCCTCATCCTTGGCCTTTTGGCAGTAAACGGCCTGGCTCAAACAGTCATTCCCGATCAAGAGGCAGAACCTTCAGCCATCGCTCAACCAGAACCATCGGCGCCTGCCGTTGAGCCCTCAAATCCTGCACAAGACCAACCCTCAGATCCTGCCGATGGCGGAGAGGCACAACCGACAGACGCAGATAGCGTTCCATCTGCCACAAACGGCCCAGAACCAACAGCTGTTCAACCATCGGATGAAGCTTCTCAAGCTTCAGGCGGCGACGAGCAACCCACCGCGACGGCGAGCGATGATGACGAAGATGCCTCAACAGCCGAAGGTACAGCGACAGCAGATGGTGAGACGAAAGCCGATGGCCTTTGCAGACACGCAAGCTAACAGTGATTGAAGCTACTGTCACAGATGTCGACGCGACAGCTACAGCGTCCGAGACCGACGACGATGACTCGACCGACACAGCCACTGTGACAGCTACATCCAGCTCTGCTCCCACAAGCACAGGCACCGTAGTCGAAGTCGATCTCAAGAACGCTACGATTGGCGAAAACGCTGAACTCGTCAAGGTTGACGGCAAGGACGCCATGTAAGTCCCCAAAGCTTCCCTATTCCCCAACTCCACTAACTTTGGCCCCAGTAAATTGAGCGCCCCCGCCAACGGTCAAGCAACCTTCAGTGTCACCGTCGACAGCGACGATGAATTGAACACGGACGAGCTCATGTACATCGTTGCATCCATCCTCGTCGGCGAGCCCAACAGCGCGAAACTCCGACGACGAGCCGACAAGACCGATTGTTTACTGCAGATCCAGGCTGACGGGCAGAACGTCTACGAGGAACCGCTGTACACCAACAATGGCCAGTTCCAGGACGTCACCAGCAACGGCATCCAGTCTTCGGATAAGCCCGAGGTGCAGGTCACGCAGAAGTGTGGCAATACGCCATCGCCTCTGACTGTGAACAATGTTCGTGTTGGAAACGAGAGTGGCGTCAAGTCCAGCGCTGGCTCTGGGGGCTCGGGCAGTGGAGGAAGCGGAAGTGGTAGTGGTAGTGGTAGCGGAAGTGGTAGCGGTGGAAAGGGCGGCAGCAGTGACAAGACTTCCACGGCGACAGGTGCTTCGGCGAGCGAAACTGGCGACTCCGGTAATATCGGTGCTAGGACCAAGGCCAGCGTTGGAGCTCTTGCTGCTGCTATCCTGGCCGCTGCCGCCATGCTTTAGATGGACGCATCTATTTGGTTGACATCAAGATTGCTTAGGCGGGCATGGATGGGATGCGGCCATTGGGGACTAGATTATACGAATCATTATTCACGACAATACTAATTATACGTAATTGACTAATCGTATATACGGCCAATTCTCGTTGTGCAATTGCTCGCGTTGCCAGACCCTTCTTCATGTAGCAATTCCTGCGACCCTCTTGTCGTCAGCGACCAACTCTTTATACCGAGTCGCGCTTCGCTGTCGAAGCGATTTACCAAACTTGATCATGACGAAGCAAGCAGAACAAGCGGCCAAAGCAATAAATGCAGCTGAGATGAAGCAATTCTGATAGCCCATGTTGGTGATCCAAGGCGTGATGCTGTTGGCTGTTAGTGGCTGCTGATTTCATCAGCGGACGGAAACTTACCCATAACTAATAGCGAAAGACATGGTGTTGCGAACCAAAATAATCGTAACCATCGCATCACCGCTGAGTTCATAATAGCTGTCAATCAGATAATTGATGCTGATGATGAGTCCCATGACGCTTGTCACAGACAAAGTGCACATGGCGAAAATGAGGCCGAACCAGTGAACGCCGTGCTGTGCGCCAACGCCCCAAAGGATCAAGGATGCCGGGACGCCAATGACACAAATAGCCAGCGGCCACAGACGGTGCTCAGCTTCCATAATACCATTGTTTCGACGGGCAAGTTTGATAGTAAGCCAGTCGCTCAACCATCCGGCGAGAATGGCCGCGATGATGGTACCGAGGCAGCAGGAGAGGTAACTCAGTCCGACCATTGATGGCTTGAAGCCATACCCGGGGCCTGACAGAATGATAGATGCTGTCGCATTGAGGACGTTGAACCAGATTAGGTACGAACCGTACGAGAAGCCAGCGAAAAAGATGACAGGCCAACCGAGGTATTGAAGTGAGCGTCCAGCATGACGAGCCATACTCTGGCTTGGTGTAGGTTGCCAAAGCGACAACTTCTGCAAGAGCGTTCTCGGTTTGGCATATTGGACGTTCGCCTCTTCAGCCTCTCTGACCTCGGAACTCCCAGCGTCAGTAGCCTTTTCTTCGGCATTGCTGTTGTTCTCAACGATCAATCGGGACGCGCTGAATGGTACATGGTCGACTTGTCGGGCGACACGATTGTAATTGGTTTCTTCCATGAAGAAGAAGAGAAACACGAAGACGAAAGAGAGGAATATGGAAGGCCAGTAGAACACCCATTGCCAGCCTTGATACTCGGCAATAAAGCCACAGATCACGGGGGCGAAGTAGTTGCTGCCGGCTAGAGCGAGAGCGTAGATGCCCATGTAGGTTCCACGCTGATGGGTGAAGTACTGGACAGAGTCAGTCGCGCACTTGAGAAAAAGCCTTGAGACAATACTTACGATGTCAGTGATTGAGATCTCGGGCAGGGCTTCAATGGGTGCGATGAAGAAGCCTTGGATGATGCATTTGGCGATCCATTCTCCGTTGCTTGAGACATAGGCGCTGTGAGCAGTCAGTAAAGGCACACACCAGCGTCGCATCTCTGGGAAGCATTACCTCCAAACACTCGTTCCCTGATAAGATTTGTTAGCAACTGATTGGTCGTCATGATTGCATGCAGATTGACTTACGATGGCTCCGAGGACAGATAAGAGGTACGTCAAACGCTTGCCATATCGCAACGAGAAGGGTTGCCAAAATAACAAACCCCAACCCAACAGAAGGTACATATATCCAGTTCCCTCATTGAGTGTCTTGATTGAGACCTTGGACTGCTGCGATAAAGGGACAAGGACTGAGTACACAGTGGCAACAGACATGCCTGTGAACCAGGTGTATCTTTCCAAGTCAACAAAGACACCGCGATTGGGAGAAGACAGACTCACAGGTTCTGACAGATCAAAGCAAGAATTTTGCGACGAGGAGTCCAATTCAGAGGGTCCTCTGGGTCATCACTTGGGACAGGATCAAGAACAATGTCGCCGTCACCACCGCCTGCATGACGAAGACGCTGGTCGCGATTGTGGTCAACAAGAAAGATAGTCCCAGGAATGGGGTTTTCCAACACGTTCGCCATTGTGAGCGGATCCGGCGAAGGCAATCGAAGTGTACAAAAAGAAAGTGGCCTGAGAGGAGGGTAGTAAGACTTGTTCAATTCGGGCACCAATGGAGGGGGGGGCTCTGTGGGACGTGGCGCTGTGCGACATCTTATATACTCATCCTGCGCATCTGCGAGACCAGATGGAGACCAGGTAGTTAGCAATAGCATCGGTGCAAGGCGGCGTTCACCGCCCGGTAGGTATATCAAGCCAGACATGGTTGCCGTTGTTGTTGGTGGTCGAAGCTAGAAGAACAATGGAAACGCCGCTAAGGATTGTTCCACGAAGCAAAGGGTCCTTGGACATGTTGGTGTACGCCTCACAGATTATTCCAACTGGTCACCTGAAGCTTCTGGAAGCCAAGGCTGGTCGGTTTGGTACAGTTGGATGTCGACAATGGGAATTTGGAGGATGTTTGTGTCGGATTAGGTTGTTTTGGTGGTCAGAAGTCGATGGTATCGTGAGCCAACGACAAGCTTGCAAGACAGCTGTCGACTGTAGTTTGTTTTGATCCATGGCCCGAGCTTTTGTTTTTCTGGCAATCCACAGTGCAATCAACAGGAGAATGGGTACTCAAGCAAAAATCAAGGAGTCCGAGGTTCGAGAACTCCTAGGCCAAGACTTGACATATATCAGCTGGATCAACACAACTGCACCCTCTCCTCATTGTCGTTCTCGCCATGATTTTCCGGCAATTTTTTTGTCACACAAACACATCCTTCTGCCATGAATTTTGCCTCTTCTTCTTCAGACCCCCCATCAGGGTCTTCCAAAGACTCCTCAAGTGTCACCACCCACAGCTTGAAGTCCCTCGAATCTAGACCCTTGGCCACAGAGATGCTTCCAGGGCTCCCTGTTGTACAGGCGAAGCCCGTACCCCTCGGCACTCCCGAATTTGAAGAAAAGAGGGCTGCATTGCTTGAAGCATTTGCAGCGAAGGTCCCGGAGGAGCTGCGACTGCCATTGGACGTTATACAGAACCCTCCAACAGATGTCTCCTCGATCACAGCAACCTATGGCATTTTATTGCCGGAAGAGATCATTATCACAGAGGATTATGATGCTGTTGGCCTTGTTGAAGCCATTGCAAGTCGAAAGCACACTGCAATAGCTGTCGCACGGGCATTCTGCAAGCGTTCCATCATTGCCCATCAGCTTACCTGCTGCCTGACCCAATGGTACATGGACGAGGCCATCGAACAAGCGCAAAAGCTCGATGCATACTTAGAGGCTCATGGGAAGCCTATCGGCCCCTTGCATGGCTTGCCAATAAGCATCAAAGATCACATCCAAGTTGCCGGAACCTCTTCCTCCCAGGGCTGTTTTATCAGTATCAGCGACGATGACCAAGATGCGGATATCGTGTCAATCTTGCGTGCCCAAGGTGCCATCATTTACTGCAAAACCAACCAGCCTCAATCGCTGATGCATCTTGAGAGTGATTCTTACTGGGGAAGAGTCCTGAACCCTTTCAACATTCATCTGTCTGCTGGCGGTTCAACAGGAGGCGAATCTGCGCTGATTGCGATGAAAGGTTCCATCTTGGGGATCGGGACTGACATCGGTGGGAGTATTCGTGGCCCATCTGCCTTTTGTGGCATCTATGGCTTCAAAACCACATCAAATGTCTTGCCGACAAGGGGATACATCAAAGGCGCTCCGCCTCCAGCCGTGCTGAACATCCCTTTGTCGACAGGACCTATGTGTCGCTCCTTGAGAGACATGGACCTTTTCATGAAATGTGTCCTTTCTTCGAAGCCCTATCTTTCGGATCCTAACGTCGTTCCCGTTCCGTGGACTGGTCTTGAAACATGGTTCAATCGGCGCCTGAAGGTCGGCATCATCAGCAACGATGGCTTTATCGAACCTCAACCGCCAGTGAAGAGGGCAATATCCTGGGCCAGAAGCCATCTGTCCGATAGCAAGTTTGCGAGTGTCATCGAATTGAAAGAGTTCAAAGTCTTCGGCGCAGAAGAAGCCTGGAACCAAGTCCGGAGACTATACTGGCCCGACGGCGGCCAACTCACCAAAAACGGCATAATCTCATCCGGAGAACCCCTTCACCCTCTTACAGAATGGATCTACAGAGACGCAGAGCCCCTGGGCATGCACACCGCCGTAGATCTCACAGCCGTCCACAAAGAGCGAGACGATTTTCGACTGGCTTTTGCCAAAAGCTGGAGTGACCAAGATGTGGATGTCATTATCGGCCCGTCGTTCGTAGGGCCAGCGTGTGCACACGACACGGCCTTCTACTGGACCTACACCTCGCTCTACAACCTTGTCGACTACCCGGGAGCGGTTATTCCCACGCCAATTAGGGCTGAATCTGGGGAAGTTTACGATACGGGCTATGTTCCGCTAAGCAGTGCTTGTCAACATGTTAGAGATTTGTGGGAGGAGGGTGATTTTGGGGGTGCGCCTGTCAATTTGCAAGTGGTGGCGAGGCGATATCACGATAACGAGCTCTTTGGGGCGTTGGGTGTGCTGAAGGACGTATTGAACTTGTCTTAATTAAATTGGTGACTATTGTGACCGATAAAACAAGATCTTTTATATTCGATCATCATTTTATTGTATCGCACTTTCAAGTAGTGCAGGAATTTGCCAGGATACGGAATGTTCATCCATTTCGTGGAATGTGAGTGAGATCAAAGAGTCACGGGTATTGTATCCCCAAATTTTGAAGATGCTGCGAAGTAACCGTCGCGAACGCCAAAAATGCTATTTACAACAATACAATTACTACAAGGTATCTAGTTCAATCTAAAATTGACCAAAAAAGAGAGATTATTAATTGGAATGGGTTACAGGTCTCGTAACGAGGCATCGCCATTGCTGACTGTACTCAGCACTACGCCAACCCAACCTACCCTGAATACGACAATTTTCGTCACCCCGGACGCGTCTATTTTGACTTTTTAGATCCCGCCCCCCATAATCTCATTCTTAAAACTCTTTCCCAACCTCGGCACCTCGGCAATGAAATACGGTTTTACGGTTTTTTAAGGCTTGTTGAGGCTCTCTCTTCAGCAACCAAACCTGTGCTAGCTCGCCACCATCCAGCTGAACCCCGTGAAACCCCAGGGCAAAAACAACGCGTTCACGGAAATACGGCGAGGGGCTTGATTGGTCTTTATGCAGCCTCTGAAGCTTACTAGACATGGGGGGTTGCAATCGGCCGCCTTCCTTGATTTTCTTGACACAGAGTGAACTGTTACCCCATTAGCCCATGCATTAGTCTCAGGCCTCTCTCCGTGGAGAAATGGAAATGGAGATGAGGAAAACATGGGGTGCAGTTGACAGGAATGGGGAATGGGGTTAGGAGATAAGCGGCGTCGCGACGATCTCTTGATTTTAGGTAATAGTGGTGTCGCCGTCTGGAGTTTGACAACGTTACAAGATGAGATGGCGACAGCAACACCATCGGGAGACAAGATGGCAATTGAATCAGCTGAGGCGAAATGCGGCACAAAAAAGGGAATCAATCGCCAAGGGAAATGGCGGTTGCTGCCGGCTTGGCCATGGGAATGACCGGAGATAAGACACGATGTGATGCACCGTCGTCGCGATTGATGAACTTTTGAAGAGAATCCTGCAACAACAAGGCCAATGCGCAATATCACAAAAGACCATATCATTCCACATCGAGAAGCTGGCTAGCACATTACATATCACGGTATTATCAAATCAACTGACGCTCTAGATAACCCTATTTCACTCGTGGAGTTTCCTGGAAAGGGAATGGCCTCACGTTCTTACTTGGGGGTTGTACGTCATATGACAATTTACAGCGCGCTGTTTGGATGAGCTTCTTGTCTGAGATAAACCTTGCACAGATGATTTGCGGGGAGGCCTTGAATGATTGAGTAATGACCTTCCTGTTGGGTAAAGAGTACTGACGGTGCCTGAGATAGCCAGCCGTCATTCCCGACTCGCGCGCCCTTTGTCTCGTCGATTGGCCCGTCCGTACGTGCTACAGTATTATCAGTGGCGGGTGGATTCAGGGTTCTGATTCTCCCTTCTCCCTATTAACGTTAGTCGCGGACGGACACTGCGATTGTTACGTTACCACGCGCTTGGGAGACAAGTTGCCGCGGAACTTTTTTATTTAGCCTGTGGGTGTTTGCAAGGAACTTGGGTCTTTGCCCGTTGTGGTAAGCTTGATACGAGTTTATGCCGATCTTTAATGATAAGTGAAGTTCTGTTGATCCTTCATTATCGCACGGTACAGCACAAGATAATCGCTTGGCTTTGCGATATCGACAAGTATAACGTGATAGTGTAGTATACAAAAGAGTCACACAAACGGATTCGCCGTGTCCGGAGAGCGATATCGCGATAGTTACAGTCACAGTTAACAATCTGGCAGAGAACTGAATGGATCACAAATCCGGACAATTCCCTCGCGCCACTAGACTCGGCTGTTTCTGTGGGGTGCTTTTCTTTTCTTTATGGCCGGGGCCTCCACTTGAGGTGTCACCGTCGCTCGTACGAGACAGGGGTTGACTCGGATCTTCGGCATTTTAGACATGGCTCATGTTTCTCGAAATTTTGCAGAAGCACTCGGAGCACGCCACAATTGGCCACCTCGAGTTGCCCGTTGCTTGATGCTCCATAGCCATATCCGGGCCGTTACAAAGGTTCCTTACTCTGATGGTCGGATGTTTTACAGCAACGGGCATGGCTTCGGTCGAGGTGTGGCATCTCGTGGCGTACAAGATGGAGTCGACTGTGTTTCCATGACAGAATATTTATTAAACGTCTCCAGATCTTGGTATTTTTATTACTCTTCGTTTACTCCCATCCTCTCCTCCCTTTCATCATCAATCGACCTCGCCTTGTCCCTTGTTGCATACGTGACAGTGAAAACTTTTTCAGTTCATCGAGTCTCAGCGACGTCGTCTGCAACATGGCCCAGAATCACGAGGATTTGGCCGCCGAGTACGTCGCAAACTTTATTCAAGCTTATTTCGTACCCTTGCTAATCTCATGCAATCTAGGCTCCACGAGGAGTTAGGTGAGCGCGTGCCAGCCCCCGAGAAGAAGACTGATCTCGCTGGTGGTTATATCGCCCCTTCTATTGATGAGAAGAAGTCACTCGACAAGCAGCACTATGCTTCTGATCCTGAGTTCGGCACCACTCCCGATGGCGAGGAGCCCAATGACCATGAGAAGGCGACTCTTCGACGCGTAGGAGAGAACCTCCCTGCTTCGGCTTTCCTCATCGCTGTTGTCGAGTTGACGGAACGATTCACCTACTATGGTGCTCAGGGTCTTTTCCAGAACTACATCTCCAACAGCCCAACAGGCGCCGATGGTGCCAAGGGTCTTGGAATGGGCCACCAGGCTGCTACTGGTCTCAACCTCTTCTTCCAATGGTTCTGCTACGTGACTCCCATTCTCGGTGCCATCATCGCCGATCAGTACCTCGGAAAGTACAGGACCATCTTGGTCTTCTGCGGTTTCTACTGGGTTGGTCTCATCATCCTCTGGACTACATCATTGCCTGTTGCTATGGAACATGGTGCTGGAAAGGCCGGATACATTGTTGCGATTATCGTCATTGGTCTTGGAACTGGTGGTATCAAGTCCAACATTGCGCCCCTCATCGCCGATCAGTACCAGCGACGCAGAATGGCTATCAAGACTGAGAAGAACGGTGAGCGCGTTGTCATCGACCCTGCTATTACCTACCAGCGCATCTACATGATCTTCTATTGGTGCATCAACCTCGGTGCCCTCTCACTGCTCGCTACCCCCTTTATGGAGAAGTACAAGGGTTTCTGGACCGCCTACCTAATGTGTTTCTGCATGTTCAACGTCGGTATCGCCACTCTGGTCCTCCGCCGAAAGACCTTTGTCAACCGCCCTCCCCAGGGCTCCATTATCACTGATGCCTTCAAGGCTCTTGGTATGATGATTGCTGCACGCAACACCGATGCCGCCAAGCCCTCGTGGCGCGAGGCCAACGGAAAGACCAAGGTCGTCCCCTGGAACGACCACTTTGTCGACGAGCTTAAGCGTGCTCTCCGTGCCTGCAAGGTCTTCATCTTCTACCCCATCTTCTGGGTTTGCTACGGACAGTTCTCCACCAACTTTGTCACTCAAGCTGGTCAGATGCAAGGTCACGGTGTTCCCAACGATCTGATGCAAAACTTCGATCCTATCTCCATTTTGGTTTTCACTCCCATCATCGAGAAGGTCTTGTACCCCGTCCTTCGCCGGGCCGGTATTGAGCTGCGACCTATTGCTCGAATCACCATTGGTTTCTGGCTTGCTGCTCTCTGCCTCGCCTATGCTGCTATTGTTCAGCACATCATCTACTCTGCTGGACCTTGTTACGAACACCCTGGTGAATGTGCTGCTGGTCAGGACGGTGACACCACGCTTCCCAACAACGTGCACATCGCCATCCAGACACCCGCCTACATCTTCATCGGTATCTCTGAGATCTTCATCTCCGTCACTGGTCTCGAGTACGCCTACACCAAGGCCCCTCCCAGCATGAAGTCCTTCGTGCAGTCCATCTACCTCTTCACCAACGCTTTCGGATCTGCCATCGCTGAGGCACTTGTTTCCGAGGCCAAGGACCCCAACTTCTTGTGGCTTTACACTGGCGTTGGAATCTCTTCTTTCGTCACTGGCTGCATCTTTTATGCTATCTTCCGCCACTACGATGCTCAAGAAGATGCCATGTATGATCTGGACAGAGATGAGCCAACTCTTACCCACAACGGCATCGAGCCCAAGACTGTGGATCATGAGTAATGATTTGTAAAGATTGTATTATAGTTAAATAGTGTCATGGAACATATTATTTCAAACCATCGTGTTATGTGTGCAACGCGTAGTTGTCAAGTGCCAAATCGCTCCCCAAAAAAGGTTCGCGTTATTTTGTCACGCTGTGAATGCCCCGTTCGAATCTGTGACCTTTTGCTAAAAAAGCGGGCAGGGGAGACATCCTGAACTGGCTAGGGTCCCTATTGGTTAGCAAGTTCTTAACGAGTTGGCCAAACAGAAGTGTACGTCCCTGTTGGGCAGTCTAGTCTCACCCCACCCTGGGAAAGTGTTGAACTATTCGAGCTTAAGTAGGGTGAGAATCAGTGATGGGCCTGGTCCTGACGAAAAGGATACGATGCTACTTATTGGCCAAGTGCAAGTGTCGTTTCCCACCATGTTTCCGCGTCAATATCCACCCACGCACGATAGCACACGTTCATTGTGCTATACCCGACCTTACCAGGAGATTTACCACTTCATTACAGCCTATGGTTTTCCACTGCCACATCTTGACGCGTCACCTGCTTCACAATCTCAATGTCAATTCACTCGGTCCTCACCAGAGGCTCCTCGTCAACTTCCGCAGAGTGTCCTCCTTCCATCTCACCCCCTCTACTTGTGTGCTTGGCCTGTCTATTTGGCTTGATCCTTTGCCCATTGTGGCACAGACTACTGATACCACATACACAGGAAATTAGGCTGGACAGGTTCTAGTTGTCAACCCGCGAGAATTCTTTCAACGGTTTGGCTTTCTGATGCATATACTCAAGAGAGATGAATAGGGGCAAGCAGGCGGATGTCAACTCTAAAGAATGGGGCTAAGGACCCTTTCCAAGTACAGCTCGAGATCGTAAGTCACCCTTGAGCTTCTGTTTTCCTGCTAAATTAATGCAAATTATAGACTACACCTCATCTTCGCGATCTTGAATAGCTAGAATGGTTTGCCGACATCCCAATCATGTCCTTCGACTCCTCCGTACTCATGAGCTCCATGATAAGCTGAATTCTACGACAAGACAAAGTCTCAATATGAGAAGATGATTCTTCTAAGCATGGAATTTGGCTCCCTATCGAACATATGCAGTGCAGCCATGACGCACTGCAGATGTAGCGGCGGTTTGGTCAAGAAAACAAGTTTCACAACTCTGGTTTAGTGAACTTCAGCGATATCGGTGTTGAAAACGTCAAATAAACATTTTGGCTGCAGCCTCGGAACCCGCAAAAAATGATTGGGAGCACGAAATCGAACCCATGACCTCAAAAAACAAAGGGAGGGTGCAGGGAGAGACTATTAGGATTTTAGGTTCGGATTTTAGAAGGTTTGTAGGTTCTAGGAGAGATACCACTGCACCACTGCCCTTTGTTGAGGATATACAGAGCCAAATTGATATATAAGGGTGCCTGGGTGGATGAGTATTGAGTTTAAATGTCTCGCCCATGCTGACAGTCACGCACATAGAAGCACTCACGATCATTAACCGCGTTGGCCACAGAGGACAAACAAGTTCTCGATCTTTGATAATGCGGGCACAAGTAAATTGTTGACAAAGCTGGAGTTATGTACACCAAGTCTGCCTAGTCCTCTTTGTTATTCGCACTCAAGACACAAACCTTCGGATCTTGCTGAACTTGGTTTTAGGGATGAGAAAAACACCATCACCTTCTGTTGAGTTGACGATATTGAGACCAAGAATGATTAGTAATTGGAGTCGTATGATTTGATGTGAATTCCTGTACCCCTGGCCGCTGATTCGTCCCGTCCCTTTCTTTGGTCTGCCTCAGGTTGAAATCCGCTGCGTTCAGCCAGGGCTTCCCCTCCGCATCACCATTTCCTTGCCGTCTATGGAAAAGTGCTATCAGATCTGGAGGTAGCCTTTTCATGCCAACCTACCTCATCGTCATAAACAACAATCTACATCAGAGATGGTTGACGACAGAGCGAACGTGGCTACAATTGATGCACTGGAAACAAGGCATCGCCAAGCATTCGTGCAAGCTCTGATGAGAGTAATGGAAACAGACGTAGTGGAAATGACTTTTGCGGAGATCATTGATGGGCTCCCTACGATTGATTCGTACCAAGACGTCCACTGGCCTCAAGAAGGCCATCCCGCCAATCAACATCTTGAGCTGTGCCCGTGTATGATTGAAAAAGCTCGCCAGTTACGTTCAGACTTTTCTGCTACAAGCCTGACATTTCGACTGCCGGTTAGTCCTCGCGATACGCTCTTACACAAGACGTTCTAACACCTGAATCCAGTTACTACATGCTTTTGCAGATGCCGCCATTCATTCGAGGCCATTTCACTTAAGACTGTTTGAGCTGTTAGCGGTATCTATTCATCAAATTGCGGTATACTTGTATCAACAAGATGGTGCCAACCATACACATCAAGACTATCAAAAGTGGATAGATTCACCACGCGATACCCGTCGATGGGATGGGTACCGGCACCCGACCGCTTTCTGCCACTCTTTTTATATATCGGTTCACCGATATCCCAACGGGGATGCCGATACCGTTGGATATTGGGCTGAAGCGAAGATATTTGGTGGGGTCTTCGTCTTCGACCGCGGAGAATCAGAAACAGAGGTATGCCGAACTAAGCTATCAAATGCTAGTCCAACAAATGCTGACACCCGTGTAGTGTAATGAGCTGTACCTCCATTCCAGTCGGCGAGTAGGCCCATATACTCTATTCCCCCTCACAACGGACCAGTTCGAGAGATTCGTCGAGTTCCTTATAGGTGATACAGGGGAGCATACTGGTTCGCAAAGTCCTCTCCCATTTAGAGCAACGTCAGAGAATCGTTGGCGGTGGCATCACTGGGACAGCATAGCCCGATATCACATATTCCGTGATAAGTACGAGCGATCCGTCCAACCAACGAAACCAACTGGCGGCTGTGTCAAGTCTTCGGTAGACTGGCCAGAGATAGCTGATGAGCTGTATCTGATTGGTGCAATGCACGATTATTGGGATGGTCAGCCTGTAGACAAAGAAAAGGTTCGGGAGGCTCTGGAGAATTTACAAAAGGTCACCCCATCGTCACCATGTTGGTCATCTAGGAACGGACATAAATGGACAAAGAACCTTTTTGAATAGACTTCATATGGAGTATCCAACAAGGATTGGTCTACCAATTTCCAGTGAACTGGGGATAGCTAGGTGTCTTGACTTCTCTGTCAGGATACACGCCACCCCTCTGCGGCTGCATGCCTTCCCATTTCGCCTTGGCTGATTCTCTCTTCTCTTGCGTGGGGCTCTTCTGCGAGTTGTCGGATGTTTTCTCCTGGCTTGCTTCTTTGTTCTCGTACTTTCTCAAGTCATCAGATTGAGTGTCTTCCTTGTTCACAATCTGTCATTCGTCCTCCGTGTCTGGATTCGAGGCTAGGTTGAAGTCAGCGATATTGACAAGAAAGAGATATTGCGTTTTGGATTCGTTACCGGTTGAGAACTTTTCGCTGTGATTGTCTGATGACATTGTTGGATCTTTCAGACTCAAGGTTTGGTAGGCTTAGTTTGTGATATGTAGATTTTGCTTTAAGTTACTGCGATTCAATGGAGATGAAACCTGAAAATAGGTGACGTGTCCTAGTAGGCAACCGGTGGCGAGAAGGATCGCCCGCCACTTTGTTGACTAATCAATACTCGCCTTTATTCACTGCAATGAGATCTTGGCATCGCCGAGAAAAGCTACTTGCTACTGAATGGTACGGTTCATTGTCGTGAATGAACAGTTGTCACGGGTTCAATGAAAAGGAGATCTTCCTCTGCAAAATGGAAGTATGATTGATGGTAAAGCTAACAGTCATCACTTAAACACTACAAGTCCAACAATGACCCTGCTGCTCTCCTCCCATTACCACCAGACTCTCGCCCTCCTCGAGAAGCTGCAGCCTTGTATACACTGGCAATCTCACTCTGCCATTTCTCAACATCTGGTCTCACGAACCGACGATCGTAGGTGATCAGCCCATTCACTTCGCCTTCAACATCGCTCGTTTGGGTATACACGGCACCGCTACAGGCGAAACGCTGAGTCTGTTCGCGAATATCCCGGAATAAGACGCCGGATCGATAATTGTAAGAGTCGAGGTCCTTGTTGATTTCGTATGTCTCCGGGATACTATCGATGGCTTGCTTGACGTTCCAAAGGCTGTAAGGGCAGTTAGCGGTGAAATTGAACATGGAAATGTGAACTTACTGGTCAATCGAGACGTTGTGACCGATGCCACCGTACTCGCCTGCGATACCGATGCGCTCAGGGTCATATGGTGTCTTGGGTTGCGAGTAAAATGGCGTGCCGCATTGAGGCGAAGCATAGTTGTGATTGTCCTAGACCGAGTCAGTGAAGCTTCGATGAGATCTTGAGGTGACCTACATGAAAGTCGCCAAATCCATGATCATTCCACCCGCTAATAGAGTTGATGAGTCTCGACTTGTCAAGCTTTTGCAGCAGCTCAGTCAGGCTCTTTTCAGGAGACCCGTCTCGCTGACCCCAGCCCTCGTTGTAGATGACCTGCCACGGTTAGTAAGCGAACAATCCTGACTGGTCTCTGTATATACCCATGTGACTATTGAAGTGTAACTCTTGTGCTGGTTCACAAGAATCTCGAACTGTCGTTGAAACTCGGCTTGCTCCGCATCGTTGGGCTTGCGATTGCCGTCTGCAGGGAGACTAGGCATATCTTGGATGACCAACAGGCCAAGCTCGTCGCATGCCTGGTAGAAGAGATGCGGCTCATATTTAATCTGCAGTCGTCAGTATTCAAGATACATGAGTGATCACAAGGTCATACTAACATGTTTGCGGACCATGTTGAAGCCAAACTTCTTCAGGAGCTTCAAATCAGAGACCATGGCCTCCCTGTTTGGTGGCGTGTACAACCCGTCAGGCCAGAAACCTTGGTCAAGAGTTCCAAACTGGAACACAAACTCGCCGTTGAGAAGTGGTCGCGTGACGTTCTCAACTTTCCCTTTGGATATGGTTCGAAAGCCGGTGTAACTGTGTACCTTGTCTCCGCTGTCGAGTGTGACGGTGATGTTGTAAAGTGTTGGAGAGTCGGGCCACCATAGTTTCGGCGACTTGGCTGTGAAAGTGAATTCTTCATCGGTCGATCCTTCGTGGGAGGCCAGGTTCGTGCCGTCGCTGTCCTCAATTACCACTTTGGCGGAGTTACCGGACTCTTGAGATGTGTGGATTGTTACGGTAACTAGAATATAATGGTCAGCGGTCTGATGAGACACCGGGGACAGGGCATTACTGACCTTCACCATCCGCACCCGCAACGAGGTCGAGATCGGTGATGTAGTCTTCCGGAACGGCCTCAAGCCAGACTTGTTGCCAGATGCCTGAGCATGAACGGTAGAAGATGTGACTGGGCCGCAAAGTCTGTTTGCCAATGGGAATAACTTGATCGTCGGTCGGGTCGTTGACAAAGACAAGCCTGATCGTATTTTAGAGGGCGCTTCAGCTTAGAAGCTCAACCATGGACTTACAGCTCATTCGACTCTCCAAACTTGATGTCCTCCGTCACGTCAACAGTGAAGCGGTCGTAGCCCCCAATGTGCGTCGTCTTTTCTTTCCCGTTGACAAACACGGTTGAGTTATAGTCGACGGCCTCAAAGTGAAGGAGGACAGTCTGATTCTTCCAATTATCCGATACCTCAAAGGACCTCTGGTACCAGAACTCGCGCTCGTCGAGAATCTGCAGTCCTGACAAAGCGCTCTCGATGCAAGCTGGGACCAGCACCTCACTATCAAGAGGGCCATTTTCAGGCGGGTCGCCGAGGTCGCCGTCGCCTCTCCATGTCCAAATGCCATTCAGGCTCTTCCAAGCGTCGCGCTTGAGCTGCGGCCGCGGATGTTCCGGCCAAGGATTGGTGCCGACCTTGTAAGTCCAGTCTGTGTCAAGCGGAGGTTTTTGAACCTCGTATTTTGTCTGCGCTGAAGCAACGTCGAGAAACAGAGAGCCAAACCCCGCAAAGGGGACAAGTTTTGACCAGAACATTTTGAGAAACGATGGTTACGATGAGTAAAATTGCGCATGAGAATGAAGGAGCTTTTGTACTGCGTTAGCATGCCATTCCGTGTTCCCCGCCTGCATACCACGTTGAGCTTGTGTGAACCTTATGACGTCTACATCGTCATCGCTTAACGAGGAGCTCCAGGGCATCATCATGTTGTTCCCCTCTTCCCCCGCATCGATGCTGATCATCACACGTTATTATCCCTACTTCATTAGAAATACTGCATGATTTCCTGTAATTTGCTTCCGGCAGGTGGAATAATCCTGAAGGATAAGGCTTTGCTTGTTTAGCTACCAAGATTAACTTTGCCGATGTGGTATTGGAGGTCTCCATCCGCATTAGCGTGTCTGATCACTATTTTACAGAAGCCTTTGTGCGTGTCACAAGCTTGCTGGTGCCTGGTCGTTACAGGGGCACAGATCCTCTGTAACCCAAACACAGCAAGTGCATGAAAGCAAGACAAAGGTTGCGCCATTTGGCTCTAGCAAACAAGGTTACAAACATGCTTGATTACCTAGGTACTCTTCAACGTGTTTTCAAACTTCTCATTCAAGATTCCAAGGTACGATCGGATGCAAAAGGTCTGGGCTCGCGATACTCGTAGCCTACTAAGGTCCAAATGTCTGTCCTTTTGCTACCGCCTTGTAAGGACAATTCTTCCAATCGCAGGTATCCTGTTGCAACACCGTTAGTCGACAGCGCATTCAATGAGTCTTATTAACTGACCTTGTACACATTGGTTCCCCACCAACTGAAATTATCCGCGGCGCCGGTGTAGAAAATGGCGAAGAAGATGACGATGCCGGCGATAGCGACAGAACAATCCAGAGCGGAGCTCAGCACGAAGTTGAATCGATGCCACCAGCTGGCCTTGCGCTTCTTGACAAGGGCGCCAAACAAGAGACCGAATAAAGCCCAGCTACCATAGTTGACACCTGATGCCGGCGGGATATAGTTCAAGCCGCCCAGGAACAGCGGAACGTGGACCTTCTTCAGCCAGTTGACATGGGGGAAGACCTTGGTTCGGAGGAGGTACACAACGACTGGGAGGAGAGCTCCCACCAGGAAGAACCAGAGCAATGGTCTGTAAATGGCACCTGGCTCAAAGAAGCGACGGGGACCGAGGGCGCCCCAGACCATGCTTGTGTTGAAATGAGTTCGTGAGAAGGGGCAAGTGAAGCCATTCGGGGCAAGTTTAGCATTGCAGACATTGGGAATGTTTCCAAGTGCCCAGTTGAGGACGGATACTTGGCCAAGAGTTCCAATGATAAGGCCGACTACTTGGACCAGGAAGAGGCTTCGGGGAGGGATCTGAAAGATGTCAGCTTGGGGAATCAGTCGCCTCGGAACAAGGACCACTTACACCGCAGTAGATGCCAAGCTTCAAATCTTGTGAGAAAGCAAGACCTTTGATACCCGAGATGTATCCAACGTTGAAGAACCAGATATTGGCCAAGACCTTACCTTCCCAAACGTAACCAGCGATGATGCGGCAGAAGATATCGATCTGGATCTTGATGTTGCTAGTAGCATACACCCAAGCGAGCTTCAAAAGTCAGAAGAATGTTTACGAGCGGAGGCCGGGAGACTCACAGGGATGAAGAAGACAGAAGATACTACCATACCGAAAATCACACCGTACCAACGCAGCTGAACGGGATAGTACTCGTACGTGAAGATTCCAATACCCAACGCCACAAGAGCTGCGATCACGTACCACCAAAGCGGAACTGCATCATCTTGTGGCTGCAGTCTGTCGCGGCTTGACGTATTCTTTGACGTCAACGAGTTGCATACATCACAGAATGTTCTCACCAAGTCCTGGCGCTTCTCGAGAAAGAGCCAGACAAAAAGAGATGAGATGGTGGCGAACGACAGACCGAAAGTGTTAAGCGCATAGGTTACAGGGAGATAGATCTGGGGAGGGCATTAGCATCTCTTTTCTCTGGGAGGCGTTCTGGGACGAGACTCACGTCAGAGTATTGTGCATACAGATCATGATCAAAAGTGAAGCCATCCTTCTTATTGACAACTCTCGAGACGTTGAAGACTTCACCGGTATTGTCGAAGATTGAATTGCTTTGTAGCGGTAGGTGGGCTGAGAACCAGGTATTCGAGTAGTAGAGCGCCGGGCTAACAATGTAGATCCAGAAGACAAGGGAGGCGAGAACGTTGAGAATAGCCCAGACCGGGACTACAAGTGGTGATCCGATGTAGGCGATTTGACTCCCTGAAGAAACAGCTTGTTAGCGACTGACACCTCGAAGGATAGAGCGGCTAGCACATACAGTCGAAGGTGAAGGGCAACAACCCCAGTCCACTCTTCATGCCAAACACCTGGTTAACGACAGGATTCTTGGGGGCGATCCAGCAGATCCATGTAAAGTAACCCAAGGCAGGGAAGATAAAGTCAGGGAACCAATACCAACAGAAAGAGGCGACGAAGGCCAGGATAAAGAAGCGATAACGAGATATCCTGCTGCGAACAAGTTAGCGAATCCCGCCTCCGAGAGCGCTGAGAGAAGTACTCACCCAGCGATCACCTCCTTGCGTGGTGTATGCAAGGCTGCGTTGAGAGCTGTGTTCCCAAGCACGCCTGGCCAAACGAGGCTCTTCGGTTCGACAACGACTGATCGCGTCAACCCTGACAAGGCAAAACCGAAGAGGATTGATGTCAATGTCGAGAGGATCTCGAAACCCCATCCTGCTTTGAGGCCGTAGAAGACGCGCTGTTCGGTGAGGACATCGGCACTCAAGCGGGTCAAGAAGCTGAGGTTGGCCAGAATGTAGATAAGCATGTTCTCCTAAGCCATGGTTAGTGAGTGTTTCGTTGAGGGTTCTAGGGAGCGGATACCTTATGGTTGAAGGGTCCAGGGTTTAGGCTATGTCGCTTGCCGAACAAGGTGAAGCCCCAGTCGGGTATCGCATACTCCCATGCCTTGCCGACGGGATACGCGAGGAACTGGATTGCAGACTGCGAAAGACTGATGGATGGGAATCTCAGCGTGTAAAGAGTGTTGACTCCGCTACCGACAAGACAGAAAGCAATGCCGATAGTCCACATGCGAAGAGTTAGACATGGTAGAGTTGGATCATCGTCCTTGAAACCCACGCCAGCTGCTGACAGGACTTGTTCGATGGATTTGCCTTTAATTCATGAGCATAAACATGGAAGTACAAGCCAGCAACGTACCTGAAGACGTCTCTGGTCGAACCAGACCCTCGCTTGGAGCTGTTACTTCCGCCTCAGCCTGGCTTTTCTCAACCGATGCACTCATGGCGAGATTTTCATGTGCAGAACTCACGATGATCACATCAAGCCAGATCAGATAAGATGGAAACGATTACCGGTTGATTATCTTATAACAAGATCTGCCAAGCCGTCATGACGGCAAAGTCGGTTCGGGGACCTTGGCGTGGACTCCACTGATATTGATATGAGTTAATTCTGTGGTTCTTAGCGTGCCGTATGCCGAGATATCTCAGCAATTCTCGGCACTTGACCTGGCCTCGTAAGCTACTGCATCATTTCAAGAACTTTGAAATTATCTGTTGCCCTTACCAAAGTATCTCCATTGCACTTTTTGACGCCACAAGATTCTTTGAACAAACAATATTTATACGGAGCTCACATTATCGCATCAGATTTCATGTTTCTCAGCTGTAGCAAGGCTAGTAGCCACTATCACGGTACTCGGCACGTTTGCCGAGAAGCTATTTAGCACTGCCTCGAGAAATTTTGCATGGAATAATAACCGTCATTATCCACATTACCAATTATACGATCCAACAAATAGACGAAGGATATCAAGTAGCGGTTCCTTGGTAGAATGTCTTGCGTTGTACCAGGACCCTGAAGTTCAAGGATGGTTTATCAATCGACCAGGATCGGCCGTCCGTTCGGTCTGGGTCGCGTGGGGAGTGCAACGCATCAATTGTATGAGTTCTAACCAGCTTGGCTAGTCAGCGAATACGACCAAGGTTGAGATCTCGACTAGATACTGGTCTCGGCTTGGACCTAGCGTTTGTAATCCATTCTACCGAGCTGAATTAGTACAACGATATGGCACCACTGAATTACTGATGAAGCAAGGAACACTTAATTCAAACAATTAAGCATAACTACTGATAACATAGCTCAAACTCCTCCGCAAGGTAGTAGCTCCGCCACGTTTCTTCTAAGCTACCGGAACAAGTTTGAGCGACTGAAGAGTCACTTCAGATGGTTCTGCAATCCTCAGGCTCTCTATTCCATGAATTACATCATCTGGGATTTGACTCGAGGGAGAAGACGTTGGCGAGCTGAATGATGGTGAGCCAGTTCGATTTCGTAACCTGGGTTTGAGTTTGGGCCTCTGGCTTATAGATGCGTATCGAGGTTTGTCTACGTCCTCGTGTAGGCTAAGAACTGGCTCGTCCTTTGATGGGGTCTTTATGTCACTGGACGGGGATTCATCCTGTCTTCCTGAGGTTGACTGAGGTTGTTCTGCTTGGGGTGCCGTCTCTTGTGATACCCTTGCGCTGCTAGGGCCTACTACTGATCCCGGTTGTGGGCAGGATCTGACTGGGGTCGCCGGCTGCTTTGCGATCGCTTTCCTCGATGTCTTTGTGGGGGTTTGGCTCGTGGTACGTTCTCGGATCTCTTGCTGTGAGCTTCAAACTCAAATAGAACGTTCGAGTACGGGTCAGAACCATACCTAGACTGGGATGGCTGGTTAACAGGCTCGTTTGACGTTGTGTTCTGGAGTGTAGCCTCTTGGCGCATTGCCGTTAGATTGACCTCAATGGTTCGGATGCGTCCAAATCCGTCGCTTGTGAGCAGGACATCAATAACGCTTGGTGGAGCAGTCAGTACATTCTTCAGGAGGCTAACGCCGAGCAAAGTGGCCGGTCCTTGTTTCTGAGTTTTCGGGTCTGCCATAAGCCATTCGATCAACCGCTGCGGGAGTGCCTTAAATAGTGCTAGGTCTCGCTCTTCCTTGTCAGATGAGACGTACACGACGATTCTGTCCACGGGATGGCTAGCGTCGTTGGAAGGAATAAAAGGCCTTGGGAGTGTGCTCGGAGTCATGAATCCGCGACAGTGAATAGGCCCAGTACCCAGGCAACTGTAACCTTTTTTCCGTGAGAGCAGCAATTCTCCATTTCTCAGGATGTTTAAAAGTGTCCCTCTATCCGCTTTTGTTGTTGTTCGGGGGCTGCTGCAATACAGGGCAATTCTGGCTAACACATTAGCTCCGCCCAGTGATTCAGGGGTTATGAAACTCACCGAAGAATGCCTTCCGCCCTCTGAGCCACATCCCATTCAATCTTGCGTTTCTGTGCAGTTGGAGGCCAACTGCACCTATGGAGGACATGCTGCTATAAATATCGATTCTTGAAGCCAAGCCATGTGAACAGTGGATCCAGAAGCGCGATCTCTTCTGAGGTAACATCGAGGAGAGGTAGATTGTCCTTGAAAGTTGTCGCGAACTCCTGATCGTCGGGAATGAAGAAATCTTCCGTGCCAACAAAGCGGTCTTTTTCACCGTGGTATCTTCCAAGAAAGACTCGCCGGGACAAAAGTTCGTCGGCCTTTATCGATATGTTGGATTTCGCGATCAGGCAGTTGAGAAGGCTGAAGAGGTCGCGCATCTGGTCTTCCGGTGCTCAGTAAGTCATGCGCGATAAGATGATCTTCTCTGTAGCCTCAACCCTGACGAGGTCCACTAAGAATTCTTTAAGATATAGATAGAGGTTACTCAACTCACTATGGTAAATCCATTCATGACCCCACTTGGGTTTAGGAGGGCAGAAGATATAAGGATGGTTTTTGAACTCCTGTCTGTTGTTTACAGTCAGCAGACTCTTCGTATTTCCATTGTTTTCTTTCTGGGAAATACAGACATCATGAATTCTCTATCTCGGCCACACACATCGAGGTCTTCCAGACCTTGATACAAGTTGGGTACGCTTCCGATGCTGCTCCTTTTGTAGCGATTCACGTGCTTGCGCCCATTAGATGGGTACTTGGTTTGGTAGAGCCTAAGCTTCTCAAGGATATCTCGATATCTGGTCACGTCTTCTAAAAGAAGCACTTCTTTGTAGAATCTTGCGATTAGGTTGCTCTCGGACGGTGTTGTGCTCCACTCAGCTGGCAGTGGCATCGAGCACTTCTTCGAGTACATACCCTCAGGGCCAGAGCGAACCGAATAGTCAGGGTTATTCCAACCTTGTGGCTGTAAGAAGAGAGAACCGAGCGTGAGATTCCCCCTATATTTACCATCAGCTAAGGCGCATACAATCAAGATTGGCCGTACCTGATGTAATTTGCGACCTTTTTTTCTCCTTCATTCCCATCCATGGCTTCCTGGTAAATCTCATATAACAATAGATACAAATCCTTCACTCGATGTGGAGATTTGACCTCGTCGGTTGAATTGAACTTGATATCCGACAGAGTGCTGACCCAGAAACAGAGATTAGGCGCGGTTTGACATCCAAGCTGGGGAAGAAACTCCCAATCTCCGAGCGTACCATCTTCTGGGAGAGGGGGTCGAGAAGGGGGAAGGAGGCCTTTTCCCCGGGCAACAAGTAACGACCTCGAAGGTGCCGAAGTTCCCGGAGCGGAATCCAGATCTAGTGGATCTGGCATGTCTCTCCATTCTCGAGGAGAACCTTGAGACCCCCAACGAGCCTCAAGCAGGCCGGGTTCTCTACTAGTCTTTCTCCTTGTTCTGGCCAGACGCGACGCAGGTATGACAAAACGTCTCCCGGATGCCGTCTGGCGTATGTCATAGCATAGCGGGAAGTCTTTGAGCGCGTGCCCGGTTCGAATAGCGGTGGGTCGGAGTTGGTAGAAGCAGCCATTTCCAATAGGAAATAATGCTTACAACAGTCCAGGAGACGCGTGCTCAATCGGTTTCATCGGTTTCTTACGCAGCAAGTTCATGGGAGAAGTAACGCGGGATATCTTCGAAGTTGGCGATGTCAGCCTCCAATGGCTGAACTTTAACTTCAGACAGCGATTGGCTGGTGAAAAGTACACCCATTAGGTTAGAATTGTCTCAGACGTCCAACTCCGTCCCGTACTCAAACAGCTGTGTTGCGTGGCGTACATTAGATTAATAGTCTCTTATCTCAGCGGTGTAGTTGACGGGCGCATGTGAGGTTGTTGGAAACTAACATCGATTGCCCGGAATTGAAGGCACGCGGCAGGGTTTAGGTTATGCCGTTTTACGCAAGCGAGTAGAATGAACATTTACACGCAAAGAAGCCAAAATAAAATGCCAGTAATTTATTTGATCTGTTTCAAACTTTCAGAATCCGGCGTGTCTTGACGTGGATTGCAGTGTGTTGTTCATCTTGGACCCGAAGGTTGTTAAATTCAGTTTCTTACTATCGCTAACGACACCAAACAAATGGAAACCGCGAAAACAGTCGTGGTCAATCATGTTCCCAGCCCAGCTGTAGAATCCCAAAACTTAAGCAAACTTGCTCTCCTGGAATGTGCTTCGCATCGGCATCTCAGAGTCATAGCTACCAGCCTCCTTTTTCATGTGCCGGTCAAAGCTCTGCGTCGACATCTGAACCTTCTCAAACCAAGTCCTGTCCAGCACGGGAGCCGCAGGAGGGCTCTGGCCACGGGATCGAGCTGCCTCGGCCTGTGTGGCGTAATTGTGAATGGCGAGACTGGAAGCGATCTGGAATGCGCTTCGGATCTGTCGACCGTTCCAGCATCCAGTTGATCGGGCAAGCTCTTCGTAGTGCTTGGCGGCGAAGTCGATGATCTCGTTCTCTTTGATGACGAGGGCGGGTTCCCCGGTCATGCGGTGGCGCTCGGCCTCAATCTGCTTGAGCTTGCCGATATTGAGGCGGAAGATGTCGCGGGTCTGAGTCTTGTCCAAAGGAGGGTAGTACAGGGAGAGGTGGATACGAGACTTGAAAGCCTCGTCGATTGTGCCGACTCTGTTGGTGGTCAAGAAGAGGAGACCGTTGTAGTACTCAAGAACACGGAGGAAGACAGACACAAGAGCGTTACGCTTCATGTCTTGCTTGGATCGCTGAGTGAGGAACACGTCAGCCTCGTCAAGCAGAAGAACACAGTCCCAGAGGTGAGCGAGGCGGAAGACGTTCTTTAGCGAAGACTCGACCTCATGTGGTGTAAGACCAAGATCGCCGCAAGTGATGACAAACAGCGGCTTGCGGTTCTCCATAGCGACAGCCTCTGCAGTAGCAGTCTTTCCAACACCGGGAACACCATGCAGAAGGACAACAAGACCGCGACCCTTGCCCTGGATCAGATCCTGGCTAGGTCCCTCGGTCGCGGTATCAGCGTACTTGCGCTCAAGGGCCTTTCGCTGGAAATGCGACATGACAAGCCCGCGCACGACATCCTTGTAATCGCTCTGAATGCGGAGATTCTCAAAAACACCAGGCTCGCGTCGCACGGGCTTGAGAACGTTGAGATCAATTGGCAAGAAGCGACGCTCACGGAGAGCATAGGCGAACATGCGCTTGGGAAGGAGAACAAGGTCCTCATCACGAAGCTCCAAAGCCTTGGGGTTGGTCTCAAAGGTTCGGCTGCCCTTGACACGAGCGCGGAGGAAAGCGTCAACCGCAAGGTTGTCCCTTCGCTGACGGGCCTCGACACCATCGACGTGCTGGATGATCTCGTTCTGGGAGTATGCCAGGCTCTGGCGGGTGCCATTGAACCAATGCTGGATAGGCATCTCATCGTCCTTGATCTCGCATCGTGAAGACTTGTTGATTGTGAGCTGATGGAATCGCGGGCGCCAATCAGGCATCTTCTGGTAAGCCTCTGTGAGATCGACGATGACATCACTCTCGACAAACTCAGGGTGTCGCATCTTCTCATAGTCCTCGTTGTCGAGAATCTCCTCTTCAGGCTCAGTGCGATGAGACGGGGGATTTCTGGTCAAAGTCCAGGCGCTATACTGCTGATGGCGATCATCCAAGTAATTGATGAACTTACGTCCCTGGTCTTGCATTGAGCTGAGAAGCTGCTTGTAGTCGTGGCGGTATCGGATGGGGAAGGCCTCGAGCGAGTCAATTGATCGCTCTCCGATGAACGACTCAATCTCAAACTTGCGTCGGACAGCACCAAAGGTGTTGCCGTCATGGTCTATGTAATAAGCCGAGATCTTGAACTTGGAGTTCTCGTCGATCTGCTGCTCATCTGCGAAGAAATCCCAGCCAGAGGTAGGATAGGATGTCTCGGGCTCGGGGCTTCGGACCTTGTAGACACGCCAGATCTCGTGGTAACGGCCGCCAGTCTCGCCTGACGCGGGCATGTAGATGAGATCGCCGACGCGGAAGAGGGACCAGAGGTCGTCGAACTTGACGCGGTCGGCGGTAGAGCCCTCGAAACGATTGTAGAGGGGAAGGACTTCCTTGTCGACAAAGTCAACGTAGCATCGCATGTCGCGCAGCGCCTCGGGACTGTCCATCAAATTGTCGTAGTCTTCATCGGCGTCGGAGTCAACCGACTGAATGCTTGAAGCCTCAGATGTTTGAGAAGCGACATCATCACCATCTTCAGCGGCCTCCTCCTCGTCAACAACCTCTGCTTCAGTCTCTTCCGCGACATCGACAACCTCGGAGCTTACGCTACTGATGTCTTCAAAGTCAGCCCACTTGTCCTCAAGAGTCGCAAGAATCTCTCGCATCTTGGGTTGGAAGTGGACCAAAGTCTTGAAAGGTCGCATGAATGTTCGGGGAGACGATCGCTTCTCGGTGTCGTTCATCAGAGCTGTCAAGTGGCCCAAGATGGGCTGGGACTGGATGCGAATGCGCTGGATCTCAGAGTCGGAAGATGGTTGGCTATCCTTCTCGCGACGAGCCTTCTCATAGGCATCGGTCTTGCGATGAGGTGTCTCAATAACACCACCACCGGGGTAGTACATGTACTTCTGACGAAGACGAGCCATCTCCTCACGTCGACGAAGACCATGCTCACGACGAATCTGAGCCTGGGTACCAGTACCCGACATCAGAACGTCGATGGCATAGTCAGGCTCATCGATGCCTTGGAATCTGTTCTTGAAGTTCTCAAAGTTCACCTTTCGGACTTCGGGAATCTTGGGGCGCCATTTAGCAGCAGTTCGGCGTCGGTCGGCGAGGATACGCTCGCGTCGCTCTGCCTCTTGCTTGAGAGCCATGTATTCTAGATCATTCTCTTTGTGATTGCGTATGTTGCGCGTGTTGTTTGTGGTATTGCGACGGCCGCCACGCTTGGCCGCCCTTGTTTGTGCAGTTCGCGCCATTACGAATGAAGTAGAAATGCTTGGAGTGGGGTGGTGTGAATGAAGATGATGTTGTTGAGACCCGGAGACGAATGTGTATTATAACAAAATGCACATTGAAAAGGCCTCTGGCCTAATCAGGCAGCTCACGCATGGCTGCATGCATTATCATCGTGAATTCGATACGAGGAATGATGGCCAAGGTGCCTTGCCGGGCTGAGTCACTTCCCGTGCCGTGTTGCACGGAAACCCACTGTACTCCAGTAGGACTACAGGCAGCAATGGCACTGAGGGTTGTGGCGAAGCGCCCAAGCGTCGCCCAAGTGTCAGAAAAAGGATCAGCCCACCGTCACATAAATTCGCAGCTTACAGCTCCAGGCTTTTTGTCGTCCCGCGTCTCCGCTAAAAGGGCCTCCAACCAGCACAGTCTCACCTCACCGATGCCCGCTAACAAGCTAATGGCTCCTGAGATTGCGTTTGAGGATTCACAGCTAGCAGATCCCTCAAGGCAGCAACCAAGTGGCTTGGAATGCGGTGTATGGTGAATACGATTGACGAGCCTATCAGGCCGTCTTATAATTGAAGCTCCAATGGCTTATCGAATGTGATAATTATGCAGTCATTGCAGACCGGTTTCACCAGTCCCGAATGAGCAATTTTATTGTGAATGGCGATGAAGTCCTACTTCATCGAACGGCACTTCGGGTACCCGGCTTCAAGCCCTTGCCTCCCATCTTTTGCATGTGAGATCTCGGCAATTACCAATCGAGACATAGCGCGACGACGGATCTTCTGCTTGATGGTAGAGGAACGTGCAGTACATTCATTTGGCTCCGTTTCGTAAGGAAGCCAATTAACAAGCCCAAGATTCTTGGCTGGAAAGCTCTGAGATATAGATAACACACCTTGTATATAGTGGGGTGAAATCACAGAAACTATTGTGGTTGTATTTGATGTATCTTGTCTTGCGATCCAAGCACTTGTCCTAACTCGTGGTCGGAAAGTTACTCAAGCGGCCGCCATCGACGACTATAACTGTGCCGTTGCAATATCCACCCGCCCGAGATGCAAGATATAGGAACGTTCCCGACATATCCTTCTCATCTCCCATTCTTCGAAGTGGCACCATTGATGTCGGCACGGCACCAGGCTGTCCTGAGTCATCGGTATACATCTTGACAATCGGCTCTGACATTTCGCTGGGGAATACTGTGAAACTTTAGAATGCTACTTTTCGAGTGATCCATGAATAGACTCACATCCAGGAGCGATGCAGTTGGCTCTGATGTTCCACTGGGGGAGGGCAACGGCAAGCTGCTTGGCTGCGAGAACAGCTCCAGCCTTGGACTGCCCGTATGCCCAGCCACCAGGGGCTTTCTTGTTGAATGCGGCGATTGAGCTGGTAACGATGACTTGGGAAGTCTGCTCGACATTTCCCTTCTCGTTGCCCTTCTTCAGAAGGGGGAGGAAAGCCATGCTGGTGAACCAAACCGACGCGGTGTTGATGGCGAACGTGTTGACATAGTCGCCGAAATCAGTGTCAAAGTTGGACTTGGCCCATTCTTCCAGAGTTGTTTCGGGAGTGAGTGGCTTGACTTGAGGTCCTCCGATACCAGAGTTGCACACTAACAGGTTGACGTACCCATTGTCCTTCTCGATCTGAGAGACCATGTTCTGCAGATCGGACTTGGAGGTGACGTCGCACTGAACCCCAACGACCTTGTCGCCCAATGAGCTGGTGACTTCGTCCAGTTTTTCCTTTCTTCTACCAGCGATGTAGACCTTTGCGGCACCATTTTGCAGTAACGCCTTGACTAACATGAGGCCGATGCCTGCAATACGATCAGCTCTATTGTGATCCGCGATTTGAGGGGCTTACTGACCTGAACCTCCGCCTGTCACGACCGCAACAAGGCCATTGAGGCTGAAGAGTGAGCCAGCGCTGAGTTGTTCCGAAGACATAATCGCTGTGTGATTCGAGAATAGATCCTATAGAGAGTTGAGTCGTTAGTCGGGGATCTCAAGTTGAGGCAATTCATTGATTATCGAGCCCCGCTTATTACGCAGTCAAACTGTCATATCGTCGTTATCAATCCAACCCCGCTCGCATCTCAACCAACACCTACAGTATTCTGTGATCCCCGTCCCCGTCGCACGCGATATTCTGCTCCCATAAAATATTTCTCTAGAACCCAGACTCTAATTTTAATTTATATGAATAATCTTATGGAGCTGGACCTCCGCGTAGGTTAGAATGGCAGCCATAGCCGCGGTTCGGTTCGGCCGAGAGCTCCACTGGATAGCTTGCAGGGCAATTCCGAGACTCAAAATTATGACGGCGTCAAATGTATGCTACGGAGGGCAGCATACTATCTAATAATAATTGTGTACTGCATAACTTTTCGACCGACGTTATCATGAAAGACTAGGCAGGGCTCAAGTAAACTTATATCAGTGGTGGTAGAAGCTCGGCGGGTTGCTTGCGGCACCCGAATATGGTCTGCGCTACGTAACGACAAGGCATCCCGATATCTTAGCTATCAAAAGCTTAAATCAACACGTGTAACTGATTCTTAATGGCATGATGTTATCTGGAATCATACGGTTGTCATAAGCGAAGCACTAGGCAAGTCAGAAAAATCTGAAAAACGATGAATCGCCCCTGGACTTACATGATACAACGAGATATAAATGCCAAAGGATACCTCGATGTGCATTTTCACCCTTACTCAACTGAACCCTGAACCTTTTTCTTTCTTTCAATGACTACAGAGTTTCTAACGGACTCAAAACGAACATACCAACCCATGACTGAATCCGCTCAAGGACCACTTCTCACTGATAGCCAGAGCTTGCAGAGGCTCGATCTAGACAGCTCCCAACCTGCGACCTGGGAAGACGGCCTACGCAGCCCCGGTCTCGAAAGTGGGGAGTGGGAGTGGTGGTACGCTGACGCACATATTCAAGATGGATGGTTCCTACAGGTGGCCTTCTTCTATATAACAGAAGGAGACGGCCCCAAGACGGGACTCATTAATCTCAACATCGCCAAGGATGGCAAGAAGCTAAGTGACTTGCATAAGCGCATGGGCAATCTTCCTTCCGACATTGTCGTGGCAAAAGATCATTGTGATCTCCAGTATCGCAAGAGTTACTTCCGCAGTGTCAATGGTCTCAGCGAGTATCGCATCTTCGTCGACCCAGATGAGATGGAAGGACTTGGTTTCGACGTGGTGATTAAGAGGACTACTCCATCATATCGTCCGGGCTCCGGCCGATGGGACGTGGATGGTCGTCACTTCTCATGGTTCGTAGCTGTACCAGGTGGCCAGCTCACTGGAGAAGTCACGGCCAACGGCACCAAGACCAAGGTCGAAGGTAATGCCTACCATGACCACAACTGGGGCAACGTCCCGATGGAGACGATCCTGGATAACTGGCTATGGGGACGCGCTGATGTTGGCGGGCTCTCTGTAGTGTCCGCCTCAGTGCGGTTCCCCCAAGATTGTGGTGGCCGAGAGGTACCCCTACTCTTTGTCGTCCGTGTAAACGAGGTCCTGGTGGATGTGAGTGACGATCAACTTGTGTGCTTGGAGGGAGTAAAGATCGAACAGCCAGACACGGGCAAGCCGACAAGCTCTGATTGTATCTATCTTGTCAAGTCAGTAGGTGACGACTTGCGCAAGTTCGCTTTGACGGACAGCAGAAGGTGGTTGCATCTTTCCCTTACCCAACTACGAGTCAGGAGTGGGATACGCGGTATACAAGATATTCTGGGATGGTAACGATCAATATCACAAACGGAGACAAGCGGATTCATGTCTCTGATCATGGCACCTTGGAGGTCATGGACTTCTTTGGCCGAAGGAAGGCATGAAGGGGATTATGGGCAATCTCTTGCTTCATTCACATCCCCAAAACCAGAGTTAACAGACTTGCAATGTCATCCATCTCGATATGATCAAGGGCTTAGAGGCCAGAAATAACAAGTCTCATCTCTCTATATCCACTATGGACTTTCATCGCATGGGGTTAACATTTAAAGCTTATGGCATGACCGACTCTTTTTGACTTCCCATTTTCATGGTACCGCTGGTCTGGACGCTAGCTAGACCAGTGTGCAAATACGAAGCTCCTACTTATACGTTTGAGCCCCTTTTAGGCACGTCTGTGTTTGAAGCTTACACCAGGCCAACAGTTATAGCCACGGCTCGGCTCGGCCGAGAGTCTGTCGGTCAATTCCGATTCCGAGACTTGACAAGGTCGGATGTCCAATCTCTTCAGACGCCACACAAATGCAAAGAGAGCAGCGAATTTGGAATATTTAGACTAAGAAAATAGTGAGGGTTGTAGAGGCTGCACCGTTACACAGGCCAAGCCAAGCCACGGCTGATTGCACAATCCCAAATCTGCCTTAGCTGAAACCTAGGCAGACATGATCAGTATAGATAAAAAAGGATGCAAGGTAGATGAGAGAATCTGGCATTAATACACAGGTGAATAGGTACCTTTTCAACTCTGCCAATACCGTCGCGAATCCCAACGCTTCGTCTACGACCAAAGTCACCAGTTCGACTCCATGTCACAAAATAAGAAAGCCGGGCACCTAGCACTGGGACAACAGCCTAGCGATATAAATGAACAGACTGCACAACAAACCTCAGAAGTCGACCAGTTGGCCATGATCGAAAGAACCCGTAACAGGTCGGGAGAAGAAATAGCTGCCGACTCAGAAAGGCTTGCTGCGGAAGCAAAGCGATTTTATGAAGAGCAAATGCGCATTCGGTCACAGAAGCAAAAAGAACAAATGATATACACTGCGAAATTGGCTCTGCCCGTCGCTTTCATTGTCGGGGCATGGTACTGGCTCTGGTAATGATTCTCGGGTTGAGGGCTTTGTGGAACTTCAATTACATCATCTGTTTAGATCCCACTTTAAGGGAACTGAGGCGGTGGACACGAGGGTATCGTGAGCCTCGGCTGGTAGATAAAATGGGTAGCAAGGGAGCTCAAACGTTAGTTGCGCTGATCACGCCATTTCGACCCCGCCCAGGCTCAAATGAGGTCATTTTGTCTTTTATCAACTTATTGCCTCAAGAAAATCTTTCCAAGCTTCAAGGGCAGCATCAAGACCTTCCGCGATCATATTAAGCAATACGAACCATCATGAGTACACAGAACTCAGCTGCGCAAGGGGTCCAGGCCCAACAGCCAGCGGACGCCAAAATATCGCCCAAAGTCCTGCTTATCGCTATGGTAAACAGCCTAGTCCTTGGGATAACACTGAACTAACGACGACGAGTTCTATGAGGAATCAACGAATTGGCTTTCCCCTGATAGTGCTCTTCAGTTCTCTCGTAAAGTGCGCGTTCCGGGCTTGGCTAGGGGCTATGAGGATATCCATGTAACGGAAAATGGCGAGGTCGCACTTCTGGTAGTAGGAACTGCCCGTAAGCATTTCCCCCATTTGAGAGCCATTCTCTGACCTGAAGCAGTTATCAACGCATCCTTATCGATCAGTGCTCTCCTAACATCCCCGCTCTTCGACCTCACAACGTCTTACTTTGTCCTGACCGGTATTGCGGGCGTTAATCCCAAGCGAGCGACTATTGGTTCTGTTGCATTTGCCAAATTCGCTATTCAGGTTGATACGCAGCTTGAGTTTGACGCAAGAGAAGTCCCGGAGGAGTGGGGCTCAGGGTTCGTTCCTATGGGAGCAGATAGACCTGACCAGTTTCCTGGTATCGTGCATGGCTCTGAGGTATTCGAGCTTAATGCAAACTTGAGAGACTATGCTCTTTCCGTTGCCAAGACTGTTGAGCTTACAGACTCTCCGAAGGCCGCTGAGCATCGAGCTTTATGGAAGAACTCTCCCGGAGGTGTTTTTGACGCAGCGGCGCAGCTTCCAAGTGTTCTTGAGGGAGATGTTCTGTCTTCCAATACCTTCTGGCATGGCCATCGAATCTCTGAGGCTATGGAGAAGGTTGCAAGAGTCTATACGTCGGGACAAGGAGAGTACACAATGACAGCTCAGGAGGATAATGCCCTGCTAGCTGGTCTCCTGAACGCAGCACTTCAAGGGAAGGTTGACTTTTCACGAATCCTCCTGATTCGATCTGCTTCCAACTTCGACCGAGGACATGAGGATAAGCCCCACGAACTACCTTTTATTATGGACAAAGGTGGCTTGGGGCCCTCTACCCGCAACCTCTATCTTACGGCTCTCAAGGTAATTGAGGGGATATTGGTGGAGTGGTCCACTAGATTCGAGGCTGGCATCGCTGCCCAGAATTATATTGGTGATATCTTCGGGTCACTTGGTGGAACGCCTGGTTTTGGCGAGAAGCAAAATGTTGAGCAGATAAGGTCTCATTAAATGTGGCAACAGGCTTGCTTCCGATCTTCCATAGATTTCAATGTAACTATATAGACTTGAGATAACCTGTTGGCGTTGAAGGCCGAATATATATACAAATGGGGATATGAATGACAGTCTCGTCACACGCCTATCATACTTCTCAGAGCGATCCACGATTGTTTTCGCCTAGCTAATTCAATCCAAGATTTGACATCTCTCGAAGCAACCAAGAATTTAGTTCAGCTACAGGCCTATGGGAAATGGTTGGCAGGGACAAACTTAGGGCTCGCATAGAAACAGGTGCATGATTTATTGAGAAACTCGCTATGCATTGTTTGACACGAATACCTCAACCGACTCGTCTATCGACGAGAAACCATTACTTTACTTACTTATACTGTCCTTTTGCACCCGAAGCTTGTGCTATGAACTCAAATAGGGCGGAACATTCGTCCAGCATCCAGTAAGTCTCTGGCCAGAATAATTTGATTATAACTAAAGTTTTGATGCCTCCATTTTGGAATCAAAAGAAGCCCGACACGTAAATAATAATAGATAGAGTTTCGGACCGCCCCTAACAGACCAAGTTTGCGAGGGGTTACATACTTTCGTATTCTGCCATTGGAGGTGAGGCAGTGGAGGACTGTTGATTGGGCGCCGTTTTAGTCGTAGGTCGACTTAGGGGGCGAAGTGTTGAGCCGCGGAGATGCGCTATTCTCATGATGATATGATACGTATGATCTGACTGAAAGGCATTCCACTTCATAAGACATGTGGTCTCCGAAGCCGAGAATTGTCCTGGTTTTCCCCTTTTTGAGTTGACATCTACTAGCTTAGCCCTAACTGCCTCCAAATTTGGTTATTGCTTCTCAGGCGTACCATCATTGTTTCAGCAACGTGATCAAATAAATTCTTCCATTAAATAATGGAACAGTCCCGACTCACTTATCAATGGCCGTTGTTGTAAGGAGTTAAGTACTTGGAAGTTGGCTCAGCATTGAGATATGCAGGTTGACGTTTTCAGGTGACCACTTCGGGCTCACCGGCGATTCGGGTTATTGAATCGAGGTCAACCACTAAGCCATGTCCGTCCCATCATGCGTCAGTAACAGCTGTCATATTACCAAGCACTCAAATACAGATCTCCGCGCTCAAGTGCTACTCTTTGAGCCATATCATGGCTTGGTAATTGCAGTATAAAGATCGACCCGGTCTGCTTCTGCTGGGGTTTTGATAATCTGAACTAGCAGTTATTCGATTTTTACAACTCCTTCCACTTTATCCTATTACATTATTACACTATGTCTCGTATGGTGACTACATGCTGGACCCTTGCCCCAGTAACCCGTCAACTCCTTCCTTTTGCCGGCAGAGCTGCTGTTTCCACAGCTTTCATCAGAGATCTCTTACATCCAGCCAAGGGACCTCCGGTGGTCGGAGGCAGATCTTTTTCGTCGAACACCAGGTCCAACCGCCGGCTCAGTCGTTCTCGTCTTACTCCAACACTAGCTGTATTCACAGGACTTGCCCTCGGTTACTATCTTTACCAACGAGGCCCCCAGCCAGTAAAGCTGAGTCTACTGCCGGAGAAGCCAGGGAAACCAAAATGTGCTCATTGTGTGGATGAGAAGCCAGAGGTGATCCAAGAGAAACCTGTTGGATGTTGTGAGGACGAGCAAACCACTACGTACCAGGAGAGGCCTCTTTCATGCTGCGTCGATGATGAGGTAAGCTACGTTGCTGACTTAGGCTTGGGTATAGCTGACCATCCCAGGCATCCCTAGCCATGGTTCCTACTATTGGTGGAGATCATAAGCACAAGATCTTCGAGACCGTTGACGACGAGACGTTGCTGATCTCAAAGCTCCCCAAAGAAGACGCCATTCTCACAACAGCACCAAATGTTCCTCCATCTATCACAAGAGATCATCCTGCTCTTGTCAGGGTCCCGCTGGTAACTACGACTAAGTTAGCCCAGCTTACGAGCCAGTATAAATACGAACAGTGGACTTTCAACGGCACTGTCCCTGGCCCTTTCATCCGGGCCAAAGTTGGAGATTTAGTGGAGCTGAGTCTCACAAATAAAGACTCGGCAGGTAATCCTCACAATATTGACTGCCACGCATTCACTGGCCCCGGTGGTGGTGCCGCTGTTACTACTGCTGAAGAGGGCGAAACCAAGGTCGGTCGGTTCAAGCTCCTTTACCCCGGTCTCTACGTCTACCATTGTGCCGCGGCCCCTGTTCCCGTTCACATTGCCAACGGCATGTACGGCCTTATGTACGTGCAGCCAGAAGGTAATGACCTACCGCCCGTGGACAAGGAGTATTATGTTATGCAAAGCGAGTTCTACCATGAGCCACCAGAGGTTGATGATGATGGTCGACGATCCGAAATTGTCGAGTTCTCATACCCTAACGGCCTTCGTGAAGAACCTCAAGTCGTTGCCTTCAACGGTAGCGAGTCTGCTTTGACAAGAGATCATCCTCTCAAGGCCCATGTCGGTGACGATGTGCGGATCTTCTTTGGAAATGCTGGACCAAATCTGACTAGCTCATTCCATATCATCGGCACGCACTTCAAGAATGTGTACCGAGATGGTGGCGTGATCAGCAACCCGTCAAAGGGTATTCAGACCGTTTCTGTTCCTTGTGGTGGGTCAACGATCGTCGACTTGAAGATGGCTGTCCCTGGAACGTATACACTGGTTGACCATTCCATTTTCCGCCTGGACAAAGGTGCAGTGGGCTTTTTGAATGTTTCTGGGCCCCAGAATCCAGGGGTATATCAGAGTTCTCAACCGCCAAGGCCTTGCGTGGGCTGCAAATTGCACTCCTGATCGAATCATGGACTTTTTGGACATGGAGCTAACAGCATGAGGAGCGGCTGAATGGCGACATGCTTAGCATCTCCGGCCATCGGAGAGCGCAGTCTCTCTAGGTATAGTCTAGTTTAGGTTTCAGTTTGTTGGTGGGGACATTGTATCTGGAAGATATCGAAGTGTGCGTTAAAAACGACTTATAAGGTTTTGAGAGCGATGAAGTGTATGTCATGACTTTTGACAACTCGAGCGGTTTCAGTTATTTTATCACCATATGGGAGGGGTTGTTGAACGGCTATATGTGTTTTTCTTGCCTCTGCGCATCTAGTGAGATAAAATGTTGAAATCCTTCTAGATATCTTCATCGAATCAAGAAGGTTCGTTTTCTCATGGGTGTCAGACTTTCACCACATGGCCTTATATGCGATGGCGCCGGTGGCAATTCCAACAGCAGATAAGACAGCGACGCTTCACGTTAGTTCTGGGTACCTTTTGATTGATGACAGCATTAAAAATATCCTGGCCCAGGTGAAGTCAAGATCTGTGACTTCGAACTACATAGCCACCATTAAAGATGAAAAGAGAAGCCAAGAGGGGCCAACTGTCTTGAAATGGAGTAAGAGCTCGGCTGCTCGATGGTCAATAGCTTGTCCGATCGGACGATCAAGATAGAGGTAAAAAGGCTTCACTACGAAAGGCGGTGTAATGCAGTCTCCACTGGGTAGGATAACATCAATCTCGTTACAAAGAAGCCTGTTGATTCCAAGTGGGTTGCTCGGATTCTGGCAAGTTAGATCATTGTCGATTGGACTCAGTACCAGATGTTTGTTCTCGGGTCAGTGTCATCGGCCGTGGATTGTACCAGGCTGCATCCTGCGATCTTCGACCCATTTTATCGCATTGATAGATTTCTTTGAAGAACTTGAGGTGAAAGAAGATACGCGTTAGTATGAGCAGAACTGGGAAAATATGCGCGAGGACTGAAGATCGTATAAAGGAAAATCTAGTCGAGGGAACTTTTAGTTATGTGGCTTAGTTACACTACGCTAAAATGGTGGAGTGCAGCACTGTAGTGCTATATTACCTCTTTTGGTGTTTCTGCCCGAGCTTCTTTGTGCGTTGGTCCGATGCTGTCACTTTCACTACGCCGCAAAGCATAATTCGACAACATTCCTGGGTGATGTCATTCTCGGCCCTCAAGAAGATAGTTTTGATCGAGCTTCGGGCATCAATTGACTTGCAGCGATACTCTAACGGAGCTGTAGACCAGAATTCCTCGTAAGAGCAATTCTGTCCGAAGCTTTCTCTCATATATCTCACCCAAATGTAAATATCATGAACAATCTATTACAGAAACATTGAATAGGTGCATTGAAACATTCTAAGGTATCTCATCATGTTCTCGCTACCGGTAAACGTAGCAGAGTTGACATTCCTTACCCTTCTTGCTTCAATAGCCTTCCTTGTCTTGGGACCTCTTGTTTACTATCTTGTTAATCCTCTTGACCTGAGAAAATACCCAGCCCCCAAATTTCTTGCGGCAACAACTCAATTTTGGATCCTGAAGGAGACATGGCTCCAACGACGGCCAAAAAACATCCACCATCAGCATGAAAGGCTTGGTGATGTCATCTGAATTTGCGCATAGTCTCGTCATCTTTAACATCCCGGAAACTGTACCTGACATATATGGTCATGCTTCAGCTCGAAAGCTAGTGGAAGACAGAATCTATGACATTAACACCTCAACTAACACTTTATTTAGTGATTGGAAAGCGATTGTCCAAATCGTCCTCAACAAGACTTCAAGAACAAGATCCTGACAGACCGCGAGGAAAAAGCTCGAGAGCTTTCAATTGCAAGACTCTTATCTGAATCCATCGTCTTCATGAATGCTGGTAGCGAAACTACTGCTGCCGCTCTTTCGAGTACCCTATACTTTTTGCTCTCGAATCCCAAATGCTTCGAGAAGATACGAGCCGAAATCGACGCCAGACTAGAACCGACACACGATGGAATTATCTCATACGATTCCGCTAGAGACCTTCCATATTCGAGAGCATGTATTGACGAGTCATTGAGACTTCGTCCTCCAATTGCCTACGCTCTGCAACGTCTCGTGGTTTGTCCCCAAGGCGCAATTATAGCGGGTCATCACATCAAGCAAGGGACGACTGTTGCAGTTTCACCATGGACTATTCACCAGAACAGGAAACTGTATAAGAACCCTGATGAGTTCGATCCGGAGTGCTGGTTTGACCCCGAGCAGTTGTCCAATCTCAGAAGGTATTACATCGTGTTCAGTTAGGGACTGCATCAATGCCTTGGCAGACACATTGCGATTGTTGAGTTGCAGATATTGATTTCAACCCTGGTACGGAGATACGAAATGTACTTGGCGGGCCAAGAGATGGACTTCGTCATCTTTAATCGATTCAACTCGAACCCTGGACCCCTTCCTGTCAAGGGGGGGCGGCGGGTATTTGTGGACTAGCCAGGTCTGGGTACTGAACTGGGTGAGAATCATGCATGGCTGTAGGAGAGGAAGAGGCATCCAATGTATGTGTACTGTCTTTATAGGATATCTGTGGTCTACAGTCTGTAGATAGACTCAATCGCGAGACCGGGAAACCCCTCGTTGACCAGTTGAGATCGACATCGACGCTATCCCAATCGGTTTCGTGCTATCTTGAGTCACACTTCACAGGTAGGTCAAAGCGGTGGATGCCAGGTTGCGCCAACGACACCCGGCCCGACGATCTCTCTCGTATTAAGCTCTCACATATACCCGATTTAAGAAGCTCGCTAGAAGCCAAGACTATTTCAAGCTTATCTGACACTCCAATTAAAGTTCCTATCGCAACACTTTATTTGCCCTTCCGTGGTCGACATCGCACTAGTTATCAATACCGAGATAGTGATGAGGTTACAGGCCTTGATTCGCGGAATCAGCGATACCCCTGTCTGCTAGCTGAGCGCTAAGCCAGGTTTCTCGCATGCATAAACTAAGCATACTCTCTAGTGCAAACATAAGAACCTTAGAATATTCCCGTATGGGTAATGTGTCCGAATCACGCGAGTCCATTAGAAAGAGGATTAGGTTCAGGGGTACCAGGGTCACACGAGGCCTCTACTGCCGATCAACTCAGCGCTATCTCCCATTCATCCCATTATATTTCGCTATTGTGCTTCCTTTACCGGATCGACACTATAGTTTTCCCTAACAAGAGGGTTCACCCCGTCCAAGGGAGTTGGCGCACCTTTCCCTTTGTGAGGAGCGGCCCCGAACCAGATAGCGGTCATGGCAGAGCAAATGGCGGGGGAGGCCGGTGTTCGCTAGGAGAAAAGGTACGGGAAGGATTAAGCAGGTCCAAGCATTCGAGGTGATAAGGAATTGATGACAGCATATAACCCCGCGGCTGCACCTGAACCCCAGCATTCATGCCCTGGCATACCGTTGAACCCTTGAACACAAACATCTTTGCAACGTCTATGAGCTATTTTCGTCTTGATGACTGGTTCTGAACTGGAATAATATCTTCAAAGTTAGATTTATGGACCTTGATACCCAACTCCAATCATCAGCGACATAATCAAGGAGGAGCATAGTCTTTCTTGCAAGGTAAATAGCCAAGATATTTAGAGGCTAACTCCGCTATAAGTCTGTCTTGGCAGTGGCACTTTTGCTTGATACTGTTCATCCACTATCACTTTCCTTACTTGGACACCTCGGCCGCCGTGACGGTTTAGGAAGCTGAATAGTCACTATCCAAACTCAATGCTATCACGCAAGACTTGGTGTTGATGATATGGATGATTGGATCTAATTGTATTAGCAATCAACTTAAGGTGTATTCATGCTGATCTGTGTATAAATACACTTGACGATCACCACGATAATCAGTTTTACTATCCTCATCCTCACATTCTCACAATCTCATCTCCCCTTGTATCTCTCTATCCATCATGACTAGCTTCCGCCGCCTCGCTCTGGCTATTGGAGCTCTGCTCCCCGCAGTCCTCGCTGCTCCTGCCGATATCCTCTCCAAGCGACAGGCTATCCCCGACAAGTACATCATCACCCTCAAGCCTGATGCCTCTGACTCCTCTGTTGCGGCTCACTTGAACTGGGTCAGCGATGTCCACCGCCGCAGCCTCAACAAGCGTGACACTTCTGGTGTTGAGAAGACTTTCAACATCAGCACCTGGAGCGCTTACTCTGGCGAGTTCGACAAGTCCACCATTGCTGAGATCAAGAAGAGCCCTGAGGTTTGTTTAAACATCTAATCTTAGTCATTCAATCGCTAACATGCTATAGGTTGCCTTCGTTGAGCCTGACTACACTATGTACCTCAGCTATGAGGAGGCTGAGCCCGAGCTCGCTGACCGTGCTCTGACCACCCAGTCTGGTGCCCCATGGGGTCTCGGCACGATCTCTCACCGAACTTCCGGCTCTACTAGCTACATCTACGACACCACTGCCGGCCAAGGCTCTTACGCCTACGTCGTTGACAGTGGTGTCCAGGTCAGCCACACCAACTTCGGTGGCCGTGCTTCTCTTGGTTACAACGCTGTCGGTGGTGCTCACGAGGATACCCTCGGTCACGGCACTCACGTTGCCGGTACTATCGCTGGTTCTACCTACGGTGTCGCCAAGCAGGTAAGTCAAATATCATGTCATCTTGCCACTCAAATACTAACCAGTTCTCCAGGCCAACATCATCTCTGTCAAGGTCTTTGCAGGCGCTTCCGGATCAACCTCCACTATCCTTGCTGGCTTCAACTGGGCCGTTAACGACATCACTTCTAAGAGCCGTGCTGGTCGCTCTGTCATCAACCTGTCTCTCGGCGGTCCCTCTTCTCAGACTTGGACTACTGCCATCAACGCTGCCTACAACTCCGGTGTCCTCTCTGTTGTTGCTGCCGGTAACGGTGACAGCCTCGGCCGACCTCTTCCCGTCTCTGGCCAGTCTCCTGCCAACGCTCCTAACGCTCTGACCGTTGCTGCCATCGACTCCAGCTGGCGCCCTGCCTCTTTCACCAACTACGGTGCTGGTGTCGACGTCTTCGGCCCTGGTGTCAGCATCCTCTCCACCTGGATTGGATCCAACACTGCTACCAACACCATCAGCGGTACCTCCATGGCCTGCCCTCACGTTGCCGGTCTTGCTCTGTACCTCCAGGTTCTTGAGGGTCTCTCCACCCCCGCCGCCGTTACCAACCGTATTAAGTCTCTTTCCACTACTGGCAGAATCACTGGTACTCTGAACGGTTCTCCCAACAGCGTTGCCTACAACGGTAACGGTGCTTAGATGTAATGAGATGATAGTGGAGGACGTGGATAGAATATATCAATAGTGTAGACTCAATACTACTGATATTTAAAGTTGACTCTAAGAAGACCCTCTTGAATGTGCATTTAGTCTGACTCATAATTATTACCATAGACTTGTGTGAAATCACCGCTAGCACATACTAAATATCATAATAGCTTCACGTAACCTTTTAGTAATTACTCCAACATACAGAACTCTATGCTTCCTGGGGCAGGATCAAGGTAGCTCAAGTCGATTTGGAATAAAAAAAAGATAGAAATCACGGTTATTGGCACAGAGAGATTGAGAGAAATAAAGTTCTCAATTTGTGAGTTGATGCTCGTACTAGTAATACATATGGGGGATGTAGGGTTTAGGAAATAGGTTTAGCGACCACCAACAGAAGGGAGGCCAGGGGCACCGACAGGAGGGCAGGTGTGAAGAGTATAACACTCGTCGGTCTTGCCAATGACACATCGCTTGCCGTCGAAGATAGTGCCTTCGCCACACTCAGGAACCTTGGTGGAAATACAGAGACCACCACTAGGAGTAAGACCGCGAGGGCAACGGGGGGGCTCGACAGAGACACACTTGCCACCCTTTCTGATGGTGCCACTGGCGCACTGAGGAGGAGTTACCGAGACACAGACATCATCTCTGAGCTCAGTTCCAGTAGGGCAACGGGGTTTGAGAGATGAGTCGCAAGTCTCAGTCTCAGGGTTGTACTTCATACCGGGAGCACAGCCAGGGTTCTTCTCGGAAGTACACTTGCTTCCGTTCCAGCTGGTACCAGGCTCGCAGCGAGGAGGTTCCTTGGATACACAGCTGGTGCCGTCGAAAACAAGACCAGGTCGGCATTGGGGGTCAGTGTGATCGACGCAAGCACTGCCATCGAAAAACTTTCCAGGGTCACAGACAGGTCGCTCCTTTGAAACACAGTTGGTGCCATCGAATTGCATGTTGTTGGGGCAGGCCGGAATATCATTCTCGGAGACACAGGTGGCACCGTTGAAGATGTAGCCAGGCCTGCAAAGAGGGCGATCGGTTGAGATACATTTTACTCCGTTGAAAGAGCTTCCGGTAGGGCATTCCGGGGTAATGGAAGAAGTGCAGTCGTCGCCATGGTGGTTGGTGCCACGTTCGCAGACTGGAAGATCAGGGTACTTGCAGTATCGGCCAACGACAGTAGATCCACGGGGACACTGGGGACGTTCCTCTGAGATACAGTAATCGCCGGTCAGAGTATGGCCAGGCTCACAAACGGGAGGGATACTAGAGATACATTTCTTGCCGCTGAGAACACTTCCGGGAGGGCAAGCTGCGCGCTCTTCGAGAACACAGTTTTCTCCATTGAAAACGGCACCAGGGCGGCAACGAGGGGGCTCAGAAATAATGCATCGTCCATTGGTGTACTGTCCAGCACGGCACTGAGGAACAGACTGAACAATACAAGTCTTTCCGTTCCACTTTCCGCCAGTAGGGCAGCTGGGCTCTTCAGTGGGACTAACCCAGCAGCGACCCTTGTCATAGTGAGTGCCAGGAGGACAGTCATCCTCATTGGTAACAGACTTGAAGCAGGTGTCTCCGTTGAAGCCGAAGTTCTTGTAGCAGCATGCCGACTTTCCACTAGTCTTGTCGGAGGCGATGTAGGTTCCGCTAGGACAGGATGCATTGCTCTCGGAGACACAAAGTCTTCCTTCGAGGTTGAATCCAGGAGGACAGGACGGCTTGTCTTCACAGACCTTGCCGTTGAAAAATCCCGGCTCACAAGATGGGGGCTTTTCAGAGACACAAGCAGTGCCATCAAAGTTGGATCCAGGAGGACATCTCGGCTTTGACTCGTGGGTGCATACTCCCTTGTTGATGATATATCCGGGAGGGCAAGATGGAGGGGTTTCGCCGACACACTTGCCGTCGGCGAGCTTACTGCCGGGAGGACAAGACGGCGGCTTTGAATCTACACAGCTACCATCCTCGTACTTGTAAGGAGAAGGGCACTGGGGCTTGCTGCTCGAAGTACAAAGTCGGTTCTTGAGAGTGAATCCTGGAGGGCATGCAGCTTCAGAAAGGGAGACACAATTGCCGTCCTCGTATTTGAACCCGGGGTTACAGCGTGGTTCGGCTTCGGACTCGCAGGACTCGCCGTTGAATCGGCTACCAGGAGGGCAGCTAGGTGCGGTACCGATACAGTTGCGACCATTGTAGATCAGACCATCAGGGCACTTGGGTGGCTTCTCGCTGATGCAAGTGTTGCCCTCAAGACGAGTTCCCTCAGGGCAGACAGACGAGTGGGGGAAAACGCAGCCAGTACCATCGTTGACAGTTCCAATGGGACAGCAACGGCTATTACCAGAAGCATCTTGGACAGGCACGATCTGGCTTAGGTCGATGGACCGAGCTGGACGAGTGCTTGGGATGTCAAGCTGGGGAGGCGGGCCAGAGCCATTGCTGAGCACGGAAGGCAGTCCAGCTTGCTGAACCATTAGGCGAGCATCGAACGGAACGTCCTTTGCTGCGCCGGTCAGCGCAAAGCTGGAGAGCGCGAGGATGATCTTCCAGGATTCATGCATGGTTGGGAAAGGAAAGAAGAAGGTGAAGGAGGATGGGGAGATGAGGAGTGATTACGAACTTGGAGTGCGAATGAAGTCCCCTTTTATCTCAAAATTCCCCTTCCAATTTTTACTTTTAGTCTTTACTTGGATCCATCGTTCACGTCTCCAATAGTTTGTTAACGGCATGATACCTTGACAGTCGTATGTCCCGACCCAGCAACGCCACGGCTGGAAATCTTTTGCGTTTGTGAACGGCCGTCAATTCTCGGATGTCGCTATTCCGGCCGAAATTCGTTGTTTTAGCTTGCCATTGGAGTTTGGCTCAGATGGGGACTTTCGTCTCACTTGTGCCGGTCGGTGGCTGGTGTGATCTACAGCTGTCCCTTCTGAGCAGGGATTGTCTCTCAATTACATTCTCAAGATGCGGGGATGAAAATATCATAACATCCATGGCTTTGATATCCCCTGTTATTGCAAACCTTGGTCCACTAGAATCGCACTCTTAGCTAAATCCGAGCAAAGTGCTACTACTTGAAGAATAACAAAAAGATTATGGGTGAATTCGAAAGTGAGCAAATACGTCGATGAGACCGTCACATCCGAGGAGAAGGTTCAGTAGACCGTTAGCTTAGGGCGCCACCTTGTTCATTAGTCTCAGCCATCCTGAATCCCTAAGAATTGTCTTGATGGCTACCTTCTCATCGATAGTCTCCTTGTTGTGTTTCTTCTACTGGATCACAAAATTTCGAGACTTTTCATTCCGAATGCATGTTCTGACGCTACCAATGCTCAACCAATGCGAAGGATAATCATGATGTGATGCCAATCTTGGGACTTTGGCAATGATACCGGGAAGTGGGAGCATGAGAATATGAGCTCACTGGCCAATATCATAAACAATGTCTCGCTTTGGCTACCAAAATACTTGTCTCACATCCCTGAAGAAGTCAAAATTGCTTCTTTGGGGAGCCTCAGAGCCTGTGCTTACTATTCGGGTTTGCTTTTGGGTAATGATAGTCGTATTGCTAGAGCATGCGTCAAAAGTGAGGCCTGCCTTCAGCTGGCTGTCTTGAACGGTTCCTTGCCGTTCTGGGTGAGCTTTGTCTCGCCAATGTTACCGCGACGCACAGGTACAGATTTAGGTCTCCCTTTAGTAGGTCTCAAGGTTTGGATTTGCAGACGATCAGCACCGAGCTCGGAACGGGCCATCGGGCCTGCCGGCGGAAGGGATGTTCCCTGAGACAATCCATACCTAACTTGTAGAAGAGGCCGTTTTTTCAAGGTTAGTCTGAGGTTTCCATGCATCATTTATTTTTTTGATCCAATTGTATTCCTTATCTTGCTTCTCAATTCTCTTTTATGCAGGCTGCTTCTGGCCATGTCCGTCTTTGCATGATAGCGGCCTCAGCTGAGATGATTGTACAGGGATCTTCTCGGACAACGCAGAGCTCGAAACTCGTCATTGGCCAATGTGCGAGATCATCTTCATTCAAGTCTATCCAGGTACGAGGGCTGAGACTGACTCTGATCTCGTCACCATCACCAACCTTCATATGCATCTGCATGAGAAGTGTGCCCGCATCTCGCTGTGCTTTGGCGACGGACCGGCATGTGACGCAGATCAATAGAGCTATCAGAAAATTACAGCGTCCCGTGTTTCTACTATCCCATTTGAGATGGGATTTTCAGTTCAATCTCAAAGTGACGTCGTCATTTACCAGGCAGATACCGACGGAGCCCTTCCGATAGACCACTGTCTCATTTTCCTTGGAATATGTTCATTTCAGCAGGCTTTTTGGGGGCCTTCAGCCAGCCATTTTCAACGCGGAGATTCCTTGTTGGTAAATATTGAGACAAGACTGGTCTTGAAGCATTTGAGACAACTGTAAGCGCTAAGAAATGATGACGAAAGTTCTAAGAAAGAAGAGATTGAGGACGTCAGCTGAGTAAACGCCATGACATGATGGAGGCCATCATCTAGTATGCTTGAATCGATTGAAGTCAGTATCCTGTCCGAGGGTCATATGTCGGTGTATGATTAAGAGCTGCGTATAAAGCATGGCATTGAGAACTTTTCAAGAAACCTCTTCCCCCATCTCATCATAGCACTCAAACACTAACAAACTTTTCTCGACTTCAATCGCCCTTCAAAGCCCATCATGGTCTACTACGCTTTCCTCAAATGGGTAGGTCACCAAAGTTCAGCAGCCATTAGGGGACCATCATCTTGACCTTTTCTTAGCAAAATTCCGAGCCCAATTATCGGTACCTTCTTACAGCTCCTGATGCTGAGACCATCGATGAGTGGTGGCGCGAGGCCTCTACCAAGGATCCCAACAATGTCAAGCGCCTCGGCCCTGATTTCTACTCTTGGGGCGGCGGCGCTCAGGCGTGGGATCTGGCTCCATCGTTCTTAAGCAAGATCATATACACTTTGCTAAATGATCGAGATGGCCGTGTCATTTCCAACTTCAGCCAACCTCCAAGAGTCAGCGTCCTCAGTGGCGATTCGTAAGTTCTTTCAAGGCATTGTTTTGACCTCTTGTTTCTAATGTACTGTAGCTATTACATTCGCTCCAAGACTAACCCAGAGATATACTGGCTTGAAAAGGGTGGTTTGATCTATGCGACCAAGCAGGGCCGCACTCGCTTCACCTTCCGCATAGACGGAGACCGTGATAGTGACAGAAACAGAACTGTCATCATCGGCAAGGACTATATCTCCGTCAGCGCAGTTGGGGGCTCTGCTCAAAAATATGTCAGCGTCAACGACAATGGCGAGGTCGTCTTGAGTGGACACAGTTGCCGCATGTATTACAGTGACTTGAAGAACATGTATCTTGCCCAGGGAGAGATGGATAACCTTGGAAATGCTTCTCTTCTGAAGACTGACGGCTTCGGTGAAGAGTGGGAGCTCGTCAAATAGATGGAGGCTAGAGTCTGATAGCTAGATAGCCTGATAGGCGGAGGAGAAACAATAAACATTTCATTTGTAGCCATATACCAGTTTTTTCGACTTCGACCTTGCTATCTTCTGGTCGAGCCTGCTTCTCTTTGTGCCTGTAACATGTTGGCAAACGATTGCTGTAATTCGCTGGCTTCTCTCGATGTGACTGAACGTCAGCACTAATGCAGTTACTGTACGTAACAAGCACACAGGCAGTTTTATTGGTCAAGCAGCGAGTAAGCCCCATTGATCAGCGTGTTACTGTACAGTACCAGCAGCGTACGACACCAGGTATCTTATTCAAGACTGGGACGGAGTAATTAATATATGGACGTCTATTTGAAGGTCTTCGTTTCGCAAATATCGGAATATTCACCTCGTTGATAGTACAGGTTCAGCTCATTCAGCATTCTTTATTTTACATCGGTCGCTTCACTGTACTACCCCTCATTACTTAGTCAAAATGTCCGTCGCCCGATCTGAACTCAAGTTTCGCGCTCCTCCGTCAATGCAGTTGAGTGACGGCTCAATCAAGTCCAAAACATCTGCCCCAGACCATGGTCAATCCGTCACCAAATCTCTTGATCGAGCACGAGCTCGATTCGCAGTGACGGGTAATGCCATTGTAACTGGGGGTGCTGGCGATATCGGGTCTGTTGCCTGTCGAGCTCTGCTTGAACACGGACTCCAGGGACTGGCCATCTTTGACCTGCATCCTGACGCTGGGCAAAATACAGTCGCCAGTCTTCAAAATGATTTCTCTGAGGCGAAGATCACATTTACCAAGGTTGATGTGACAGATGGCGAGTCCGTTGAAGCCGCCGTTGCCAATGCGGAGCAATCCATTGGTCCCATCAACATCTGCCTCTGCTTTGCAGGCATCGCCTTTGCTGCGCATGCTTTGGATATTAGTCCACATCAATTCAAGACCATGTTTGATGTCAATACCACAGGCTCGTTTCTAGTAGCACAGGCTGTTGCAAAGCGTATCGCAGGCGGAGGAACCGGTGGCTCAATCATCCTGATGGCAAGCATATCAGCCCATATAGTCAATTTTCCTCAACCTCAAGTCCATTACAACGCTGCCAAGGCAGCTTTCCTCTCTATGAAAAGCTCACTTGCCGCAGAGTGGGCGGTACACGGTATCCGTGTGAATAGTATCAGTCCTGGGTACATGGACACTATTCTAAATGAGGGAGACAGCTTAGCCGAGCATAGAGCTATCTGGGCAAAGAGAACTCCATATGGACGCATGGAAAATCCGGAGGAGCTCACGGGTGCTGTTGTCTTGCTCGCGAGCAAAGCAGGTAGTTACATCACAGGCGCAGATATTCTTATAGATGGTGGGATCAGTGTCTTTTAGAGATCTCTGAGAAAGTAGTAGCAGTATACTCTAGTCCAAAACGGCTACCAATACAATTTGATTCCTTTGGATCCTTCAGATGAAAAGGGCAAGGCGAGCCTTTTCAATTTACTGGTGATCCACTGACAATTCGCCTGATGATGATCAGTCGAAACTACCATCGCGTGCATCTCGTGAGCAGTTCTCTTTAGTATCTTGCAAAAAGACAATGAGTAAACACTTTTAACATGCATCTTCTTTCCGATCCTTATCAGAGATGACAAAAAGAAAAATCCACAGCATTATGCGATGACTGTGCAGTCACCACCCGCACGAGGTAACTGGACAGTTTGCTGTCCTTAGAAAGGGTGGGCTACTGTACAGTACTTCCCTTCTTACAACATTTCGATACATCCAAGGTGTAGGGGACTGTACAGTTCACGCATTAGCGTCTCGCCCATTACTCACCACGGCGTCTTCCGCCGTCTTGTCCCCAGGGGCTTTCCATCATCTTTCAAGGGTCTCATTCAAGTATAAATGCAGCCATTCCTTTCAATTATTCTTGTTCTACAGGTTCTTCAAGTCACTTTCTGACTTACAATCTCGGTACCCTTCACGCAGTGGCCGTTCACTATGAGTCAAGTCACCTGGCTTGACAAGCTCCAGAAGCAAGGTACGACAATCTTTCCTCTCGTCTATCGCCATTATTCGTACTGAAATCTTCAATAGTCAAGATCGATATTGACTGCATGGATCCAGCAGAGGCTAAGAGATTTCTGCCTTTCAAGCCACATGATCAAACGAGCAATCAACGCTTGGTCTATGAGCAAATGGTCTCTCCTGAGAACCGCGGGTTATTCTTGAAAACTGTCGAAGAAGGTAAAGACGAAGGATGGGAGATAATTCTTGATCGCATGGTAAGCCACTTGATCTATTTTGAGAGTCGCCACTCATTCACATCATCATATGCAGAGTGCCCTGCTGTGCGCCAAAAACATAGAGAACATCCAGGGACGTGTCTTGCTTCAGACGTCTGCGTTCCACGCATACGACACAAGAAAGGTTGTTTCCCAAGCAATATCCTATACACGCGAGTTCGAGAAGCTTGGTATCTCGAAAGATCGGTTTTGTATCAAGATTCCGTGCACAGGTCCTGCTCTCAATGCCAGCCCGATTCTACTCAGAGAAGGGATCCGCACGTTGGGAACTTCTCTATTTTCTGTTACTCAGGCAATCGCTGCCAGCCAGGCAGAGACGTTGTCCATTAGCCCCTACTACAACTGTGAGATCCTGTCTCGCCTATCTCACTCTTTCGATTTGCTCATATCCTTTAGTTCATTGGTATCATACCGACCGAGAGCAGTGGCCCAATACTGAAGACCCGGCTCTCGAACATCCTATGTCACCCAGGATCGTACAAATCCAGCAGGTCTATGAGTGCCTTCGAGAAGAGACTGGTAAGCCGCAACCACTGCTCAAACCAGCAAGGTGGGTACCACGATTCTGGGGAGTGAAACCCCTTGGTGCTGACTCTGCTTTCCAGCTTCATTTCCGCTCGTGAGGCAATGGCCATGGCTGAGCTCGGCTGTGATCACACCACCATTCCCGAGGATATTCTCCTCCAACTCTCGCTCCTAGACGCCGAAGCAAGCCCGCCACCTGGCAGCGATTCTCACCTGAAGGCCAGCACACCGTCTGGACGACTTGCTCATCTGGCACAAGTTGATCCCCTTGCCGGCCCTGACTGGCCTGGACTTCCATCACTCGATATCGACTATCTGGCAGATAACGGGGCCGCACTGGCCGAGGCTATCGCTGCTGACACCGCTACCCAGAGGGGGCTTGACGAAGCTCTCGAGGCATTCAAGGCAAACGAGCTGCAGAGTCGAGATGCAATTGAAGAAGCTTTAAAGCAGTTTTGAGTTTTTGATCTCTTCTTCTCCATTCGGACCGATAGTAAACTCTCCTTAAATACAACTCTGTATCTCATTATCCCCGACAGCATTCTGAACAAAAGATGAAACATCGCTTCCACTAAGACCACCAACCCAAGCCGAACTCTCGTCAACAAATCCCTGTGTCCAGAAATTTGCCATCATAGGATCGTCCAAATATGAATCACTGAGACTCATATGATCTGGGAAAGGAAAACTAGGCTCGGCCGCTGAAGTCAGACACGGGTTGAAGTTCATTTGCGGTTCCTGGTAAGTTGACACAGGTGCAGATCCTGGAGTAGTTTCTGGGCTGCTTTGGGTGGCGTCTGGTGTAATATTGACATCTGTTTGCAGGGCAGAGGGTGCATAAGAATTATCGGTCGAGATACCCACTTCACGTGTTGTCTCATGCTGGACTTGGGAGTATTCTTCTGCCCAGTTATCTCCAAAGCCTGCAGGGAAGGTCCCAAAGACGTGGTTCTTTGTTTCAGCTAGTTGGGCCATAGCTTGGGTCATCGGCTTGACCTGGGCTTGGGGCATAGATGGTCCTCCAATCTGAGCACGCAGAGCATTTACCTCAGCTACCAGCTGATAGTTCTGGTCGACGACTTCTTGCATGTCACTAGCTGCCGTTATGCAAAGTTCGCGCTGTTGTCGCACATGCTCTATGCTCTTGTTCACGATGAGAACTTTTGTAAGTCGTCGAGTATTGGCGAGGTCGGGCAGCAGGCGCGCCAGTTCCTAATCAAACGCCACAACAAGGTTACTAGATGAAATCTTGAGATTCTTATCACAGGTGATCTCACTAGAAAATCTTCTTTTAGTTCACCGCGGCGCTGTTTCTCAATAGCCAGGTTCCTCGCCGTGACATCGGGCGGCAATGGCCGAGGTCGATTCTTCCGCTTAGGTCGTGAAGTCTTCGTAATACCAGCATTAAACATCGTGCGATGTATTTGTAAAGAATTTAGTAGTGGGTAAAGATTGTAAACGCGCCGTGGTTTCGAAGTAATTGTGAGCGAAATTGCGAGGGATCTGTCTGACATTACATCACCGACTACGCTATTGACGTGGTGGGAAGGTCAATTGATCGGCCCGTATCAGCACCGAATTTGATATTTAATTGGCCGAGATAGTTACTGATGGTGCGTTGACTGTGCAGTAAACATGTGGCACAGGAGATCTATGATTGTGATGAGGCTGGGCTAGTGGTTGAGTGGCATAATTTGTGCGTCTCTCACAAGCCATTAACACATTTAATGATCATTTTATTCTTACTGTTGTTTCTTTGACTTCTCCGAATACATCATAGCCCACCCGCTAATTAATTAATCATCGTCAAGTCCAGCAAGAAAATCAGCCGATGGTACAAAGAATGTTGAGCCTGTAACTGCCTTGGAATAGTTGAGAATTCGATCATGCATCCCAGGCGGAACACCAACAAACATGCGCTCCAGCATCTTCTCGATGACCCAGAGTTTCTTGGAGTACCCGATAAAATATGTGCCAAACTCACCCTGGGCCGGGGATCCGAAGGGCATATTATCACGTAGAATATCATGCTCACTTCCTCCGTCGTCTTCAATCGTGGCAAGACTCTTATGGGACTGTTGTTGCCCTTCGTCCGCATCATCAAGCTCGATATTATCCAGCTTCGTGCGTCCAATGATAGCTTCTTGCTGTTCCGTCTTGAGGGTCTTCCATGCTTTGAGATCGTGAAGATATTTCTGCACCACCACATAGCTGCCTCCTACGGCAGCCGAGTCATCTTGTGCAGTGATAAGCACCGAGTCTTTGACATCGGGTCCGACTGGATTGGCTGTTCCGTCGACAAATCCAAGGACATCGCGGGTATCAAAATACCTAAAACCAACTGTCTCGTCTTCAAGCTTGACAGAATCTCCAAGTCTATCCATGAGCTGTCTTTCAAATTCAAATGCCATATCTCTTCTCTCAGAGCGAATATGAAAGAAGATGTCACCCGGCGTCGACACAGCAGTATGCTTTGATCCCTTGAACTCCTTGAAGGGATGCAGCTCGCTAGGCCGAGGGAGTTTAGTCAATCGGTCCCATGCCGAGCTTCCGATGCCAACAGTACATGAGAGGTTGGCGGTTTGGTGTCGAATCGATATGTTCTTGGTAATGTCTGCAATGCTAGACAATGTTGATCGGATTGTCTCGTTGGCATCCGGGTTGTCCGTTGTTGAGAGAACGAGGAATGTCGCCGACTGCGACAAGGGAGATTCCACAGCCTGGGGGTTCATCTTGAAACCGGGTGGAACGGAACCTGATAAGAAGCGCCTTGGCTTGCGAAAGGTGGAATTTTTAACTTTTAGGCAGTGAATTGATGTAATACGGGAGACAGAAGGGCCCAATGGTGCCTGATACGTGATGAGGACCCGACAGGACAGCATATCTTGGATGTCTCGAACAACGCCTGCGATAAATTGCTCACGGTTATCAACACCAAATGCGACATTGGCTGGCTCGTATAGCTTCTAAGTGCATATTCAGGGATCACTACACGACTTTCGCTGACATGAGCTTTGTAAGTCTTCAGTAGATGCATGATAACTTCAACCTTATTGGAAGCATCAGCGTAATCATGACGCAGAGGGCTTACTTATACTGATTGCGGAATGAGTAATTGGCCAATGATGACGTTCGCAAAATAATCAACGACGGCGGGGTTGTTCTCACGTTTGTGCTTATCGATAAGCGGTCTGTTGGTAGTCTAACAGATAAGGGTCTTTTTGACCTCTGATAAAGCCAAATCAGTTAGTGCAGCATCACGAGAGCTTTTGCTGCATATCGAGCCAGCAGTTTCTGGAATCACTTTCCAGCTACCATACTGTGAAGGGGATATGACTATTGTACTTTCTTTCAGGTTCGTTGGTTAGTGCGTGTGAACTTGGAGGGCCGAATTCTGCGTATATCTGGTTGGATTGGGCTTCCCCAGACTCACTCACGACCACTTGATCTTTCTCTCAAGGTTCAGCAATGGTTACATGGACTGTGAATAAGGTGACATCAGTGTTCAATGTAAGATGAACTATATCGACTGAAACGCTACATATTTTAAAAATTATTCAATGTTTCTATTGCATTCCAACTCTGATATAGAACGCTGGTCTGGAGAAAAAGTCATTGACCTACCCTGAATACCTTACTTCACAGCCCTGTTGACCAGAGTGAATTGCTTCTGATGCCAGTAAGCATAGCACTTGGTTGAATCTTTGAGACAAAGTATTATGTTTCATTGTTTTTAATTAACAATTCAACAGTCTAGAATCGCGGAACTTCACATGTCGCATGAATTGCTCTTCAGACTGTAGACCTGGCATATCAACCATACGAGGATATTCACGGCGAAACTTCCCTATGAGAGTTGTTTACCCTGTAAGCGTCGTATAGTGATGAATGAATGCCGGGCTACAAGGATCGGGCAAGGTGAGACTTCGGTAGAAATTAATCGATAGTTGCAAGCCATGGCCTCGTTAGGAAGGCAGCTGATGTGGCGGTTTCAGAAGAATACGGGAAGTTTAAGATTGCTGGTTCGTGCACAGCAAAGCCCAGACTCGTCCATTATTTCTCTCATTAGTGCATACGGGCAGCGCTTGTAGATACTCTTTCATGTGACCCAAGGATACGATACAGCGTCTCAAAATATCTTCAAAGAACCGTCTCTTTGAATGAGTCGCTGATTGTTTCATCAAAGTTGGTCTGCTTACGCGTAGCCCACTTGGCATTCCCCGCTCGCCAAGTTCTTTGCACAGCACAGCACACAGTGCAGCATGCAGGATGGAAACAAAGCCACCCGATCAGAGGCCAGAGGGATAAACTATCGTGTCTTGCGGAGGAAGCAGTGGATGAGGGAGCTGAAACCTCGCTGTTGTTACAGCGAAATTTGACAAGCCACGATCCCAGTTTCTGATTCCAAGGCTCGGAAATGATCAAATATCAATGCGAGACGAATCGTAGTCATCCAGAATCCTATCGGAAATAAGCCTTTTCAGGGCCCCTGTGCCTGCAGGGCAGAATTTCTGAACACGGACTGGCAAACGTTAGTGCAAAGCGGATCATTTGGGCAGATGCAACCCCAAGTGCCAGTTAGCCAGTGCCAGCTTCCGATCATCAGGAACATTTTTTAGTATCGGCAGACGAGAGATTTCCTTTCGACGATCACTGCAGTCGCTCACTCACTGACCTTCTGTGAGACCAGCGCGAAAAACGTCGGCATGGGACACACGAGGCGTGCATTTGCTATGATCGACCGCCTGGCGTACGGTGAGAAACAAAGAGCGCTTGCAGATGATTGGGCTCTCATCGGGGAGAAGCGCTGTGGCGTTGTTTCAATGACGGTCTGTATCCGCGAGGTCCGACAAAGAAGACTCAAAACACCGATGGCTGTTTCAACACAACAAAACATGCTCAACAGCTAAAAGGATCCATTGTATGAGGAGTTTGTTATTCTCGTTGAAACCCCCTTTTGCTCTTTTGATGGTCGTGGGCCACGTTCGATGACATTCTATTGAGCGGACAGTGGCATGTATTGCAAGTTTGGCGGAGTGCCAGCCATCGTGGACCAATGATATAGTGCATCCGTCCCTTGCAGTAGCTGCAGTTAGCCTGTTACAGAGGCAACGGAACAAACGAGTCAAGAAAAAGTTAGCAAACTTTTCTACCTTGACAAAACACGACCGGTCGTCTCGGCCCCCTTTCTCACTTGCATATGGAAGGAAGGAGAATAATAGCGTAAGAGAATGAGTGAGTGAGGAGAATTTGTTGGGGCTATGGCAGGGTGTTTTGCATCACTGCCAATTTTCAAGGCTGATTTCGATCAATCTTGAAAACATCCTGGCCCTGGTCGGCAGATCCCTGTGCTCCGGGATCACATTACGAACTTGTAACTTTATTTTATATTGGGAGGCGTCGCCCGTGATTACAGAAAACCCGGGGGGATGAGGATAGTCCACGTCTGTGCGACGAGACTGGGCAACACCAATGCCCAGCTGTCTTAGATGCGCTTTGTGCACCTTGACGCTCATCATCATCACAAAGAATGCACTAAAGCGCTGCACGTACCGTTCGTATTCCCCAATCCCATCCCCCGTGCCCAAGGGCGAATGGTACCAATCCCTTTTGCCGCCCTCGCCTAGTGGCGTCAAAATACCGCGCCGGCATGTTCAGTCCCTGGTCCAGGAACAAGCCCCGGCATGTCATCTCGTCTCTTTGCTGGCTGATTGCCGCGTCAAGGCGAAACACGCAGGCAAGATCTGGGTAAGGATTTTTAATATTGCAGGACTGACTTGAGGGGTTTCAGTGTGGCATCCCTCCCCACACTCAACCCGAGCTTCCCATCCGCAGGCTCGGGTGTCAGCTGTGAGACTTCGTATTGATTGGTTCGGCACGCTGAGGCCATCAACGGTTTTCTTGTTACCCCTGGTCTAGTCTAGCTAGTTAGTCTGTCTACCCCTGGATCGAGCAGCCCATCGGAGCATCATCCCTTTGAAACACAGAACTCCGCTCTTTCAATCAATTTGACGTTGTCTGCTGTCCAGGGCCCAGGGCCCAGGCTTACACGTCGAATTTCGTTTTTCACATGGCACCACACCAACTGTCGGGATCATTAATATGTCTCATCCAATGGGATCATCACACTGGTTGACTGCTGTACAACTATATTATAACCTTGATTCCCGTCCCCCCATCTTCTGTTTCTTTTCCTCTCCAGACTCAATCAGTCTTGTCACTCATTCAACAGGCAAACCACTCATTCATCCTTGAAGGATCATTCTACATTCTTTCACTCCTTAACACGTTCTTTTTAAAGCAACTCGAACTTTTTAGCCCAGTCCCGGTGACGTTAACCAACAACAATAACAACAACAACCACACAAAACTCTCACAATCAAGATGCATTTCTCAAGCTTCGTCGCTTCCATGATGGCCGCTGGCGCCATGGCCGCTCCCTGGGGCAACTCCAACATGCACTACAAGGTCGTTACCGAGTATGAGTACGTCACTCACTACGTGACCGCTGGAGGCAACGCCCCCCAGGCCACCTACGTTCCCGAGCAGCCCGCCCCTGCCCCCGTCCAGCCCGCCCCCGTCGTCGTCGTCAAGAAGCCCAAGCAGAACCCCGCTCCCCAGCCCACCTACGTCCCTGCTCCCGAGCCCGAGCAGGAGGAGGAGCCCGTCACCACCACCCAGGAGGAGGAGGCCCCTGCCGCCACTCAGCCCAGCTCCGACTCTGGCTCCGGATCTTCCAGCCTCACCGCTGATCAGCAGAAGGCTCTCGACCTCCACAACGAGGCCCGCAAGGCTGTCGGTAACGGGCCTCTCTCTTGGGACGACTCTCTTGTCTCCGGTGCCCAGGAGTGGGCCGACCACCTTGCTCAGCTCGGTAGCCTCCAGCACTCTGGGGGTCCTGATGGCGAGAACCTCTACATGGGCAGCGGCTCTAACCCCTTCGCTTCCGCCGTCGAGGCTTTCCTGAGCGAGAAGAGCCAGTACAACGGCGAGGCCATCTCTGGCTCCAACTACATGTCCTTCGGCCACTACACCCAGTGCATCTGGAAGACCACCACCAAGGTCGGTATGGCCGTCGCCAAGGACAGCTCGGGTGCCTCTTGGGTCGTCGCCCGCTACCAGAAGCCCGGTAACATGTAAGTTTCCATAACTCTCTACCATTGATGCAACACTCACTAATCATGATACAGGATCGGTGACAAGCCTTACTAAATGTCAGGGCCGACATGGACGGATGCTTAGGTTCGGGATAGCTGGCAGCGATCTTTTGATGTATCTTTTTCACTTCAAGTTATGAGAGCGACTCACCAGGGCTATGAACTCACATTTCACTTCTTGAATAAACCATTCGCGTTTTCTTATGCGGATTATTTGGTTTACTGACAATATGTATATACTTGTCTCACGCAATTACGACCTTTGCATTCACGTTCATGATAAATTTTGTCTCTGCCGATGCTTCTTGGTGACATGTCCAGTGAATGAATGAATATGAAGATTAATGTTCCACGAAATGAGCATGAGGACATTGGCTGTAACCGTGACGACAAGTTGTGCAGAGTGAATCGCACACATCTTTTTCTTATGCAACGTGAGCCTTATCACCTGACACTTATGTATGACAAGTACAAGTGCGATGTAGGATCCTCAATCATTCTCATAATTTTCTTGTACCAACGGAAGCTCTCAAGTATCATCTCAAAGACTCAAACCAATACTTGTTCTCCCAGTCCATATCACTCATTAACCATATCTGTTTATCTCATAACCCAAAGATGCTTGGTCCCCGGTATCATCTTCAAAACTGTCCGCATGGAAGGTTCGCCCCAATCTGTTGAACGTCATCTTGGTCAACAACAGAAGGAAAGCAGATGCCCCATAAGACTCAGGCATGATATGTTATGATTTCAGACACGAAATGATACTAGTTTGTGTTCTCGCTCCAGTTTCTCCATGTTCTACGACTGCAGTTCGATATCTGAGGCAAGCGCGAATTTCAAACGACGATAGCATCTCCTGTCTTGATGTTTCACTAATCACAAGACTCGCGGGCCGATACCTTCTCATGGAGGATCGATTTGCGCTGACCAACGTCGTGAGGCAATGACCTGTAATATTTGCTTCTCTGACAACCTCGTCATCATGAATAAATCTTTGGATACGTTGGCTGATAACGTCAAACAGTGTCACAGCAAGATGGAACGAATCGTCATTAAATCATGGCATAATCATTAAAACTTTTTGGGCATCTGCCCTTGATGTCTATCTGAGGTGTTCTCTCTAGGACGGTATACCAACCCGCGTCTAACCCTAGCCCACCTTCCTAAAGTCATTCATTAACCGATCATGATCATCGCTACGCTGTAATTTTCCCTGCCCAGAACAAGTTGATAGGTAACGCCGCCGACATCCCTTAGCTGACATACTTGGGGATGGTCTCCATCACACCATCCTTGGTGATGAGCTCCATGGCCTTGGTGACCTCGTCCAGGAAGCGCTGGTCGCCTCGCAAATCGTCACCAAACAGCTCTCGGACGCTGAGGATAGAGCGGGGATCCTTGCCACCCTCCTTGGCCAGAGCTTGAAGCTTCTCGCGCATGGGATCGTCAACCTCAAAGGTGTTGCCCTTGTCATCGACTCCCTTGATGTAGATGAACCAAGCACCAGCGACGAAACACAAGCGGCGGAAGGGGCCAGTAACCCAGATGTTCTCGGCGATGGAGGGCATAATAAACTGGGGGATCTTGCCCGAAGCATTGAGAGCAACACGAGGAATCTGATCCATGATGGTGGGGTTGGAGAATCGCTCCATGAGGGTGTTGCAGTACTGGTCGATGTCGACGCCGGGGATCTCGGGGAGAAGAGGCTTGACCTCCTCCTGCATCATCTGCCAGACAAACTTGCGGTAGATGGGGTGCTCCATGACCTCGTGGACATACTTGAAGCCAGCGAGCTGTCCGGGGTAAGCCATGGCGGAGTGACTGGCGTTGAGGAGACGGAGCTTGTGCTTCTCAAACTGCTCAACGTCGTGCACGTCATGAACGACCTGGACACCGACCTTCTCGAAGGGAGGGCGGCCATCGGCAAACTTGTCCTCAACAACCCACTGCATGAAAGGCTCGGTGACAACGGGCCAAGCATCCTCGATGCCGAAGTTTTCAGCGAGCGACTTGATGTCGTTCTCAGAGGTGCTGGGGGTAATGCGATCAACCATGGCGTTGGGGAAAGCACCCTCCTCACCGATCCACTTGGCGAGCTCAGGGTTACGGAGCTTGGCGAAAGATGTGAGCATGTTGCGGGTGATGGTTCCGTTCTTCTGCATGTTGTCGCATGACAGGACGGTGAAGGGCTTACGGCCCTCAGCGTGACGTCTAGCCAGAGCGGCGTAGAGGAAGCCGAAAGTGCTAATGGGGGCGTTCTCGTTCTCAGGCTTGAGATCGTGCTGAATGTCGGGGTGTTCGTCCTTCAATTGATGGGTGTTCTCGTTGTAGTAGTAGCCACTCTCAGTAATAGTGAGAGAAACAATGTGTGTGTCGGGATGAGCCATCTTTGCGATGACAGCCTCACGGTCATCGGGGGCGAAAATGAAGGAGTTGATGCTGCCGACGACATCGGCGAAGCTGCCCTTTGCGGAGCGCTCAATGACCGTGTAGAGATGGTCTTGGGTGTTGAGGACATCGCGCATGGCGGCATCGTTGGGTCGCAGGCCGATACCGCAGATGGCCCAATCGCGCTCACCGTGCTTCTCGAGTAGGTTGTCTACGTAGACGGCTAAATGCGCTCTGTGGAAACCACCAACTCCGACGTGGACAATGCCCTCCTTGAGGGACTTGCGGTCGTAGGAGGGGACCTTGACCTTTTGGTCTCCCTGCTGTGACGCAATAGAGGAGAGGTTGCTGCTGTTGAGCTTTAGGCGTTGTGTCATTTTGGCGGTTGTGATTGTGTGTGTGTGTGTGTGTGTGAAGGAGGGATTAGAGGGAGGAAGATGCGAATGAGGAGGGTATCTAGGTGTTGTAGAGGAGGTGTTGGTTGGTATGAAGAGGTGAATGTGAAGGTGAGTGAGGAGGAAGAGGAAGTCTTGTTATGAGGAATGAGGTCACTGCTCAAATGCAGATGCTGACCGCCGGGTTTTGTGGTTTCTTGGATAAAGAGATAAGGAGAGGCCGGAATAAATTCGGGCAGCGAAAAGTCGAACGTTCCCCCGTGTTCGGTGGACTCTTTTGCTCGATTGATTTTGTCGTTTTCTTTTTTTCTGGTGGCTAAAAACTTAGTGGAGAGGGATCCGTGGATCCGCGGTGAGACCGGCTCTGCTTTGGCTTTGTTTTGTTGGTGAGCTAAAGGGCCCCAAGATTATGGGGCCTGTGACGTTAAAGAGCCCCATAGTTTAGCTTTTATCAGCTTATCACATCCACGCTTGATTCAATCCTGAATCTTGCTGCCTGTCATGTCAATTCTTTAGTGGCGAATGATGAAAGAGATTTTCATCATATTTTCTTTGTTTCAAAGTCTGCCCCGATATTGCTACCTCACTGTGCAGCACTGCACTGCGCTGACAATGCACTGTTGATGCTGCAGAATCTGATCAGCACGCACTGCACACGCCGTCATCGGCAGAAAAACTTGCATCATTGCTGCTTATCAAGACCTCTTATCGTGCAGCGATAGCTACCTACAGTAAAACTACAGTAAAGCTACAGTGGGTACCTCTCAAACAAGCTCAGGGCTCAGGCCACCTACACCTTGAAGGTCAAGCCAAGTATCGTGGGGTTAAGTTAAGTTCCTTGGGGTAGAGGAAAAGTCGACATGTCCAGGTGACTACTTGATCCATGTCGGCATGAGCCTCATGGTCGCGCCTCACCACGCGATAGGTCACATGCATGTCGTTGAGCTGAAGAAGCAGGGGTAAGCTGAGGTCCCTGATCCTCAATGAGCGGTCAACTCAGGTACCGTCCCTGTAGGCAGCAAGATAACCACTGCTAGCGCGTGGGATGGAATGAGCCTCTAGACGACAGACTTTGTCTCCCCACGGAATGGACACGATAAAAAAACACTATTATTTGGGGGAATAAACACTAATGGAATTGACAGCCAATTACTTTTGGTCCAATTGGTCATTTCTTGCTCCGAACTTCGGATCAGGGTTTTATGCAGTCCGCGCGTCCTCACCTGCATGCCCCGGTGAGCTGAGGTGAGGTGAGAGGTCAGATCATAACTGAACAACTCACCGTAGTGACAACGCCCTTCACCACGCAAAAGGCAAACTCAGAACTTGCGGGGTCAAGGTTAGCTTTTTGAAACCTCGGTACTTCGGGCGCTTCACTACATCCCGCGTCAACTGCATCACGCGCCAATTCCGTACAGTCGCATGAGACCATTACCATGACAATGCGATGAGCGGGATGCTGGACGGAATAGTGCTTGCTTACTAGAAATAAGCACAGATCATATCATTTGTTATACTTCTTCAATCGAAGCCTTCCTTAGTGCGTGCTCGCTTCACACTCAGCTCGAGGCATGCCAAACAGCAGTCCATCCATAACACTGTTGAACGCTGCGGGTCGATTGACTGGTGTAACAGAAGTCACATTGTTGTTCCGCAAAGTGTAAGGAAATGCAGATAAAATCATCGGAGCAGGACGTAGTGAAGAACTGGCATCGAGCCATCGAGTAATTATCGGCCATATCATAAATTGTTACGTGTGTTATGAGCAGCCTTTCCAAGCACTGCTGGATATAACATGGTCATGGTTTCATCCGAGATCAAACCTTTGTTTTCACGATTCAAGAATATGATCGGTGAGGCTTGTCTCTTTTCTGCAATATGCAGGCCATCGCAGAATTGGTGACCGTTGGCTTGACAAATGGACTTCCCTCATAAGGTCTTGTTCTACAAGTTTCGAAATGCGAGCTCGCGATCATCTGACAACAGAGGGTAGCTTTGTTTATAATCAAGAATTAAATGGACGCGATACTGATTAGTGCAAGTCACCTAGTATGCTCCGAACATTGTCGACAAGGTCTTGGTAGACATACGAAGTTTCTTGTCAAGGTGGGCGAACCACGAGAGCTGTAGCAAACATCTGGTTGCCCATTCGAAAACAAACCAACCCGGGTCCTACCAGATGCCATTCAGTTCGCGTCATGTCTCAACTCTGCATGTAGCTTGCCGAATCAACGACTGGATGTGAATCCACTAATGCCTGATACTTCGTAAATGTCAGCCAACTCGCGGCTGGACTGCAACAGTCCGATGGACTAACCCGCTTTGTATCCCATTTCGCCACTTCTAAGTGGCCGACGGAGAAATGCATGTCTTTGATCGTCCTCCCGCGCAAATCCCGTGTCTCCAGATCTGACACCCGATTCGTTCCATCTGACTCGGCAATCTCAATCTAGTCAACCATGCAGTGATCTACGACGGGGCTGAGATCCTCAAGCTCTATGTATCCAGTCCTGGGACATGTATCAAGCAGCTCTGGGGAGCTAGTAAGCTTGAAGCCATAACCTTAAGAAATGAAAAGATTTAGGTAAGTTAGTATTAGATCAGGAGGCTCTCTGACATGATTAATTTGAAAGCCTCATTGCATGTATCTCAGACTCATTGGAGCAGGCTCCTTACTCTCACCAAACTAGGTTGTTGCCATGGAAAGACCAACAGAGATTTGCAAGCTCACATCCCGTTGAAACCAGGTGCAGATGGAAGGACTTATGTCCAAATCATAGCAAGGTTGAAGTCATAGAGATCTTTGCTCATAGCGACAAGGTGAAGAGAAAACCAAGGGCAGCGATGAGAGGGTAAGCCATACAAAGTATCAGGACTTTCCATTCTTCTCATTGACCCATAATGATGCTAGTCATGAAGTTTAAGTACTCTCCGAGTGTCTTCAATTACCAATTCTTACACTCGCTTATCCACCAATAACCAACATAGAAATCTCCATCGTCTACGGCGTGGCTGCACTTTTCTGTAGGTCATCGCGAGACAATTACCCCAAACTATGTCGTGGAGTACAAATGCACCATTTATCGCACGAGTGACACTCACAAGAAGATTGCATCGGCCAAAATTTTGCCCTCTGCCAGGCTTCTGGTGTCGCAGCCTGCTCATATAAGCCTTCCTCCATGAAATGCATTGTGTCTAAGACTGGTGAAAAAGATCACACCGGATCGGGTGCCATATACATGGCCAAGGTTAAGATTGACGACTGCTTCGTTGAGCCTGATGCTTTGGCCGAGACCGATGCAGAGGTTAAAGAAGCTTGCCATGTGCACGAGGCTGCTCTCGAGTCTGAGGGGGCCGAATCCTAGGCTACCAGCGCTGCCTCACGCTCGGGATCTTCCCGCTCGAGCTTTTCTCAGTCCTTTATCTTGGGAATAATGATTTGTGTCATTTCTCTTGGCGCCTGAAACCTCGATTTAGTCGCTTGCAAAGCCGGATGCGCTTGGTACCACTTGCCGTTCCTATGACCATGATGTCGGAAGTCCTGGCGTTTATCCTTTCTAATACAAGCAAAGTAAAGAGTCGGAACACGCTGGTAATTTCAGGGTTGAAGGCGCATGGCGCTCATGGGATAAGGAGTGGCAAGAAGGCACGATCTCTGACGACACTACTATGCATCTACAGCATCGGGGCCAGGATGCTACGAAGTTTTATCACATGGTTCGTTGCAACTTAGTCGAACTCATGATTCCGAAAGTTGTGCCATCTGTAGTAGTGATTTTATGATAGGCAAAAAGAAGTCAACCTCTGCTGACGAAAACAAGAAAACAAACGCTATCGAATGTGAGAAAACCAATTGGCAGTCGACGCCATGTCTCACCATCCCGTAATAATATAAAGCCTTTTTCGATATACTGTATCTGACTACCTTTTTATTCCAGATATTCATCTTGTTCCTACCACGACCCTTCGGACAGTTCTCTACTCCTACTACTACCGCCCTTCTTGTCTTCATGAATTACTTCAACCACATTCGAAACAACAATCCCTTTCGACGTGCTATAATCCGTCAAGTCATTCATACGGTGGGCTTCTGCTTTGAAAATCCTTTCCTCGCTGTTGTTGAATGACATATTCGCCGATATGGGATTTGCAGTCAGGGGTCCTCGTCGGCTCGGTTCGTTGCTTTTGCCGCTTCGCCCTCCTCCGCCAATTGTCTGAAACCCGGAAGGATATTGATAAGACGTCTTGTGAGAGGAGCGTAGCACGCTTCCGAAGATTGGCGTCAGCCAGACTCTGAAAAGCGGAAAGAGGATCGGTAGATTGGTTGTCATTACGGCGACAAAGGCTTCGCGAGTGCCCCAGCTTCCAGCAAGCTCGGCTCCATGAACAGGATCCTACATGCGAGAGTTAGGTCATAGTATCGGAGAAACGAGGTTAAGCAGAGAACGTACCACGAGGACGAAAACACTCTTCAAGGTTGCGCAGACGAGCACAAAGATACCAGCCCCAAGCACGATCGTAGAAGCGATCTTCTTGATCGTTTTCAAGCTCGAACCCCAAAGCATAGGGAGGGGGATTGCGATAAGATAGATATCAGTTGAGATATTGGCTGCGAATGAGACCCAGACAATAGGTTTGGAGATGGCTGGTTGACAAGAGTCTAGAAGAGTCAGTACAACACATGTGCTGTCAAGAATGTGATGCTCACTGCCGGGATCCGGGTTAATCTGCCAGTATTTGTGGAAGGGCTGACAGCCAGCAAATATAGCTATCATAGTCGCAATGAAAGTACCGATGACAAGGCCAAACCCCACGTATATCCGGATACGATAAGGCCGGCCAAGTCCCGTCTAGTCAATGTTAGACGAGTTTCTTTGTGATTAGTTCAGGGGTCCATACCGTCAGACGAGTGTAGAAGTATAGCATGGACAACTTCAGAGACCAAATCAGAGCGGAGTATATGGTCCAGCCGGCGACCTGGATCTTGGAACCTATTATTCTGGATCTTCCAGTAAGTAACGAGCCGTGAGATGAATGGGAGTGAACTACCGACCTGTAGTCATACTCTGGGTCACTTGGTGACAATGCCGCTCGTTGAGCATCTGTTATTCCATTGTTTGCGAGGCCATGGGCAAGAATCCCGACGTTGTATGCTAGAGTTGTCTGGATGGTGTAAAAGACCTGATGAAGTCAATATCCAGCCAGTGTCCACAGAGCTTGATGGAAACTCACAATTGAAATGGCCATGAGATAATCTTCGGCTTGAAGACTCCTGAAGCCATCCACTCTCATACGAGCATAAAACCTGGGGATTGTCGAAGCGACGCCGACGGCATACAGCGTCCAACCTTCAACGACAGGGTCTGACATCTTCAGAACCAACAAAAGTATCACAAGCAAAAGGAAGGAAGAGAGAAAGAACAAAGATCAACGACCCATGGGCCCGGGTCCTGGACACTTCGCCCCATGAGTAAGCAGGTAGGGGCCTGGATGCACAGAACACTTTTCTCTTCCACTGAATCACAAGCTTCCCAGAATCTGCACCCCTGAGATTAGTCTGCACATGCCACCAAAAAGTCTTGGCCCATGGTTTCAAAAATAAGTTCTCCGATGGCCTGCCAAGCTAAAGGAAACTTGGCTAATTCTTTTTGTCATTTGGGACAGTTCCTGGGCTTTCTTGCCTCCCCTGGCCATGCTAGACATGCAATGTTCAGCTGGTAGGTGTTCGGGGATAGCTGGGAATATTGGAGACCGAGCGGTACCTGACGCTAAGCAGTGGCAGGGCAAAGTCTGGCTAGTTCGTAAAGAAAATGACGCGCCAAGAGTTGGATGGTAAAAGCCTGTGATACGGCAAGCTACGGCTGAGAACGCCACGCACGTAATGAGAAATAACCATATTCCTTCGATATATCGTAATTTGGCTGAGATGTCATCTATTATCTGCTACATGCATATGAGATTACAGTTGGCACAGAGGTGGCGCTGTCAATACTACCTCGACAATCTTGAGATATTCGAGATGCTCTGTTACAATCTCAGATCTGATTTCCACTTCTGACAACACCTCGCCTTGACGATCATTTCTTCTTCGTTCTTAGTATTCGGGCAATTCGCAAGACAAAAGGTCCCAATACCCACTGGCTTTCGGAAGCCTCGGTAGCCTCCCACAAATTGATGCTGATGGCTCCAAGATTGCACTGTGATCATGTCCAGGATCCCGATTGGACAATTGCATCTTTGGGATCAGCAACCCAGAGAATAAACCCCCGAAATAAATACTGGGTTTCAGCTAAAAGTCAGGGATTTTCCGCGCCGGTGCCCGTTCCGCGGGTACTAAAATGGATCCATCTCCGCGCTATGACTTTGAGATATTCGATCGGGTCGTACCAAAATCTCCGTTGTCCTGTGACAAGGTGGAGGAACTAACATGCAGGCTGCTCAACAAAGAAGGTGGTTATGGGCAGTGGTAAGGATAGCAGGAATAATTTCCCTTTCTTGTCAAACCTCGGCTGCAGGAAGAAGTTAGGGGAATCTGTCAGGGATTGGCTTTTCGGGGTATCGTTGGCCGATGGCACAGAGGAAGAAAAAGGCAGGTTAAATATGCACCTGGTCCTCGTCGATCCTTTATCTAGAGGGTGTCTCTGATCTAAGGGTCCAAGTTGTGTTTTGCATTTGCACGTGGTTTTCTATAATGTATTTCTCGAGTAAAGTCTTTGCTGTATTGACAGCTTGGAGTACCGCTGTCACATGTGCGACAACTCCTTTTGCTCGCAGCGATGCCATTGGGGCATGTTCTGAGGACCTGAGCCAACTTGGCAAGAAGTTATCCAAGTCGGCTAAAATATACTGTCCTGGATCTGCCGAGTTTGAGAAGGCTACCACTCGTTGGTCTGTTCTGGATGCCCCCAAGGTCAATATTGTTGTCGTTCCTGGTACAGAGAAGGATGTAGCCACGACTGTAAGTGTTTCATAACTAATCGTTGATGAGAAATGCTAACGACGGCTTCTCAAGGTCAAATATGCCAACTCCAAGAACCTTCCTTTCCTCGCCTACAACACTGCTCATGGAGCCATCACCACTTTGGGTCGTATGGACCATGGTATTGAGATTTATCTCAACCAGCTGAACAAGGTCAAAGTCGCTGCTGACGGCAAGACTGTCACAATTGGTGGCGGTACAAGGTCTAAAGAAGTCACCGACACACTTTGGGCTGCTAACAAGCAAACCGGTACGCTTTGATGTTTTTTTCCTGTCGACGATGGCGTGCTAACAATTACCAGTGACTGGAACATGCGAGTGCGTCAGCTATATGGGTCCAGGACTTGGTGGTGGACATGGCTGGCTCCAAGGCCATCACGGTATCATCGCAGATCAGTGGGTCTCGCTCAACATTGTCTTGGCTGATGGCTCGTTCAAGACCATTGATAAGAAGTCCGATCTTTGGTGGGCCCTTAAGGGTGCTGGTCACAACTTCGGTATTGTTACTTCCATCACTTCCAAGGTGTATGAGATCCAGCACCGAGATTGGGCCATCGAGACACTTGTCTTTAGTGGCGAAGACGTTGAGAAGTTGTATCATACCGCCAATGAGCATCTCCTTCGAAAGCAGCCTGAGGGCGTCATCAACTGGTCCTACTGGGTTCATGACCCTACTGCGGACCCCGAAAACGTAAGTTCATATCCTTCATCCATTGTTTTGATCTAGCATTAACGATTACAGCCCGTCATCCTCTTCTGGCTCATCCAAGAAGGCGTGAAGAGCATCGACCCCAAGATCTCCAAGCCTTTCCACGACTTGAACCCCATTGCCATCTCTCCCGAGTCAGGAGACTACCGTGATCTTGCCAGGTGGACACAAATCGACGTCGATGCTGCCCCATGCCAGAAGAATGGTCTTGTCAACCCCCGATTCCCTCTCTACCTCCAGGAGTACAATGTCTCCGCCATGAAGGACGCATGGGACCTATTTGCCAAAGAGACAGGGCCTGATACTCCTTTTAACACTTCTATCTTCATGTTTGAAGGTTACTCCACTCAAGCCGTTCGAGGCACTAATGCCCAGAGTGCTGCTTTTGCCTTCCGTCAGGAGAACATCCTCACCGCTCCCTTGATCACATACAAACCTGGAGATTCTAAGCTCGACAAGAAGGCTGCCTCCGTTGGTAATGAGTTGCGTGACATCCTTCACAGAGCTTCTGGCCAGTATCACATGAGCGTCTATGTTAACTACGCTTTTGGCAATGAAGATCCAATCAGTTGGTATGGAAAGGAGAACTGGCGACAAGAGCGTTTGAAGAGCCTGAAGAACAAGTATGACCCCAAAGGAAGGTTCAGCTTCTTCGGCCCTGTGGCATAAGGGATGACTTACAGAAGTCAGGAGCTGAGGCATCGTCCCCATATCGCAGCCTATCCATAACACATATTTAATCTTACATAGTGATCATTCTTTCATAATATCCAAATCAACAATGTTATTAATTCCATCTGTAATCGCTATACCTGTGCTTCTCTTGCTATGAATGGAGCCAGCGGCTTCAACATACGTTTCTATCAATCTGCGACATAGGACTCAACAACCATAGTCTCTGCACAAAAAGTTCGCTTTTGGTTGGTAGGATAAGCGCTTCCTTAACTCACAACTCGTCATGCCAGATAAACAAAGCTGAAAATAACCTCTCACGCCAGGAATGATGACCAAACCACTCCAAATCCTGCCATCAGCTAAGGATTGGCCCCCAACCAGCACACAGGAGGGCAAGGACCGTGGTGTCATAGCCATTGTGGGGGCCGACTAATGAAACTGATAAGATGGAGCGGCCGACAATCTAGGATCCGCCAGACCTCGATCAACAAAATATTAACGGGAACAATCGGGGTTTAGACATGGTTGCCTCAATGCATATAAGATTTGAAATAAGGCTGGCGCTTACGAGGCTTAACTCGTACCAGAAGCCCGGACCTTCTGCTGCTAAACACGGGAATAAGGCCTGATCTGGCCAAGCGACTGTGATCCTCCAAGCCGTCTTACAGGGTTTAGTGGTCAGCAGAGGGATTTACTGGTCCTCATTGCAATATTTATGGGTAGAGTGTTTCCATAAGCAAAAAAGCTGAAGCAAACCTTGCATCTTCATTTGGGGGCCGTCTTGATGTCGAAAATAAACAGAGTAGCATTGAGAATCTCGCTGCATTACTTCAGTGTGAGAGAAAGGCCTTTTTCTTGCGGCTTTTGAAGTGCCAAGTTGTCAGCGTAGCATTCGTCTCAGGTGGTGGAGGTTGAAAAAAGCACAAATTTTGAGAGCCTTATGATGACTTGTCTCCCGTTAAAGACCCTATATAACTGCGCGCCATCAAAGATGTGAACGCGTGTTTTCTTCTTTTTGATACCATCGGTAGGCCGTGTTCAAGTAGTAGGAGACTCCTCGTGGCCTTTTCCGATACCAAGGGATTGCCTCTTCGTTGAGATGTTCAGGTTAGTTCTTCAGCCCTATCACAATCAACTCCCCACTTCATCTTGGCAGAATCCTCCTTCGGCAATCTCAAATCCAGGCACTAATAACATGATCTTAATAGTCAAAACCCCAAAAAGCCAGTTGCTGGCAACAAAGGCCCAGCTGCTCCCGCACAACGCCCCCCAGCCGGGCGTCCTCTAGCTGGCCGCCCTGTCCAACAGCCCGCCCATAGACCTGCTCAACCTGTCCAACGACCCCAGCAAGCTCAGCGACCATCGCAGCCCGCCCATCGGCCTGCTCAACGACCGGCCGGTTATCAACCGGTGACTGCTCCAAGACCAGTCGCAGGTGCTCCTGTTGTCGGAAGACAGCCTGCTCCCAATCATGGGATGCAGATGACCCAAATGAAGAAACCGCAGCAAGCTGTGCGTCCTCCCGCCAAGAAACCAGCTCCTTCTCAAGGACAGAGGGCTGGGCCACCAAAAGGTCATGCTCCACAAGGCGGACGCCGGCCAGTCCAAAGGGCTGGACCTGCACCAGTTCAAGGCTACCATCCAGGTCATCCCCAGCAGGCTCATTCTCAACAAAGCCACAAGAAGAGCTCATCAAACATGAAGTATGCAGCTGGAGGTGCTGCCGTCGGTGCGGTTGGCGCAGGAGCTGCCATGTACTTCCTCAACAACGACTCAAATGAGCCTACTTACGTTATCAACAACTACGACAACAGTCAAGGCCCGGAGAATATCACCTATACCCAGTACAACCAGTATGAAGGTGACTACATAGACAATGGAGACTATCGGTATGACAGCGATGGTGATCGTCAAGACTCTCCAAACAGTCCAGACGATGATAATCGCTACTACGATAGTGATCACGACCAGTACGCTAACGACACAAACTATGGCAACCAATACGACAATGATCAGGTGGATACGTCGTACGATGCCACGAGGTACCAACAGTCAAGTGATCAGCAAGACTATTCTAATGGGAACGACAATGGTGGTGACAATGGCAGCGGTGACTGCTGTGACTGCGATAGCTGCTGCGATTGCGACAACTGTTGCGATTGCGATGGCTGTTGCGGGTGCTGTGGTGATGACAATGACAAGGACGGGGGCGGTGGATGCGTTGTAATGTAAGACATTGCGTTTGGGAATAGAGTATCCGTATATCGGATTCTACTACGGATATTATTTATACACGATAATTGCAGATTAGTGATCACTTAATGTTGTTGATATTTGTTTGATGGCTCATGCGGGTCTATGGAGGGTGAGATCAGGACATGATCACGGGCAGCCAGTAAATAAACAACCGCATACAGCATGACTTACTCAGTTTTACCGGATAAAATAAGATATACAAAGAAACAGATCGCGACAATGTAACAAATGGTAGTAATTAATACATTGCATGTGAATGATGTCCTCATGTTTTAGGATTAAGAAGTAAAAGTGGCAAAAGAATTGTCCGCTGTGAGGTTCGAACTCACGACCTTTGGATCACTCTAATCTAGGATTAGATCACAATCTAATATGAGACCAACGCTCTAACCAACTGAGCCAAGCAGACTATGCTAATTGGATACTTGCCAAAGCTTCATTGGCCATAATTAACGAAATTGAGCATCATTGTTTGCAAGTGCCTGACCAACATTGCAACACGCACCAAGCGAGGATCTACCTAGTCCCGATGTCTGAGCCGAAATCAATTAATGAGTCATCATTTCTGCATAGGTATAGTAATATTAACTGCAGTGAAATCGGGTTGTCGTTCATTGGAACATGTTTTACAGGACAAATACTCGAATAGCTGCGTGAGAGCGCCAGGTAGTCATTAAGAAAAGGGGAAAAAATCACTATTATACAACCAAGGTTTCCCCATGCCCGGTACCCTTTGAATCAAACCCCAGACCTTACCTCCGACGCCTTGCTTTCGAACCGTATCTCACTGGAAGTTCTCGACTCCGACACAGTAGCCTTTGAAGCATTCTCATATGCAACCTGAACGTTCGTAGTCCGCATAATTCCATTATATGTCATGATTTCTTCTTCGGATCCGGTTGGCGAAACACTACGAATCTCAGTATGTTGAGTTCGCGAAACCCGAAGGTCTTTTAGACGAATATCGTCGTGGTTATGTGATCGCATTCCACCTGTTCCACGGGAGCTGTTGGCGTATCGGCCGCTGTATGGAGTACCAGATGGTGCGTCTGAGCTTCCTCCGAAGAGAGCAGGGAACCATCGTCGGAATAGCGGTCGGAGAGCGGGAACCGATGCGCAGATGATGGCGAGGTTCGTTTCGACAGCGCCCCAGACAGGAATGACGGAATAAAATGTGTCTTCACCGGGACTCGGACCCTGAACGAGTTGGTGGTAGATGGAGATGACACGGATGATGCCGATGATACCGACTCTAGATAATGTTAGTCTTGATCTCGTGAAGCGATAGACGCTACTTACACGCTACCCAACACAAACACACTCAAGACAGCAATCTTGGTCGCCCATCGCATGGTCAAGCCAAGAAAGATCCAGAAAGGGAGCGCAACGACCAGGAAGTCTGTCACGATTGTGATGCAAGATGCAATGACATGGAACCAGTTGTTGATACAATGAACACCAGGCTCCTTTCGCAGGGGGAAGTCCCAATTGGCCTCAATGGGCCAGCATTGGAAGAGAGCCGTGAAGAAGATGGCTACGGCATGTGCAGCATTAAAGATATTGAGTCCGTATATGGCGTATCGCACGTTGGTTTTATGACCACCCAAGCGAAGGAGGAACACTAGAATCGAGGCCTTGACGAGTGCCAAGACGGGATTGTAGAACATCTGCACGAGAAAGTTCCACCAGAAGCCAGCGGCAAGATTGAGGTCTTTTGGGACATCTCGCTCGTGGAATCCCCAGTAGTTGAGCTTCATAACTGTATGATTGTCAGTAAAAGGGTTATTCGGATGCAACAAGATTCAAGTCCACGTACACATGTAAAGAGGTCCGATCATCATCAGAGCAAAGAACTGTCGATGTTAGACAAAGATCTAGAGATTGGCAAGTCTCAAACTTACCAAAGCTGCCAGCACGAGCCAGTCGTCTATCAAATATAAGCTTTCGGTATTGATTGCACTGACCATGAGAGAGACTCACCTAATCCAACAGTTCGTGAGGTCACACGACTGTACATACGCATAGACACAATGATGATCGATAAAGCCGGAAAGATGAAAAGAGCAGCTAGGCCCTTTTGCTGGAGAGGAGTAGTAGGAAGACTCAAAGGATTAGGATAGGGCGGCGGCCCTGTTCGAGTGTAGAGATGTAATGAGGCCATCGTGAATGTCAGACAAACATAAAAGAGATGGAATGTCAAAAGGATGATGGTGCAGAGTTTGCACCACGGGACGCCAAGCGACACTAGAAAGATTGACACAGACTCGATGTGACCGCTGATCCGGACGAAGATGGCCGCTGCGATCGATCGTCGCTCTGTGCGTACATGTAACAGGACGAACCAGGGGGAACCGCTGACACGGTATTGGCACAAGATGAACACGATCGCTTAAGATGGGGCCTTTCAGATTTATGTATTGAAGATATCCAGGGGAACCCAGCAACGCAGAATCTTTGGACGAAGAACGCGGAGACCAATAAAACAGGATGAGAAACAGAGTTCATGAGGATTGTCACTTAAGTGACCCAACATGGTCAGCACGGTCCGTGGTTTGGGAGCTGAACCACCATCTTGGTGCTTCGAGTAAGACGAGTTCCTGGTTCCTGGATTGCACAATACGGCGTTGTTCGTGTACAATTACGAAAGGGGAAAGTGATTGCCGGCATATCTCAGTGCGCCTGGTTCTGGAAACAAGGAATTGTGTGTCAACTACCGGTAATTCAGCTACTTGCGTGTCACACGTCCCGTGTGCAGTTGGAGTGAAGGGCTGCTAAGGTTTTCTGTGCGGCAACGACTTCCGGTGTTCCGCCAAGAACGCGCATATGTTTCCCCTCAGCTGTGTTTTCGATCATGCAAGTCGGTTGTTGGAGAATTCAAAGTAGAAATGATGGAACATTGTGGCTTGCAACTAAACAGGCGTTGATGCCCAAGGCTTCCGGTGGTGGCTGAAACTAGGCTGTCAATAACTTGTTTTCAGGACGAGACATGACGCCTTCGCTCGATCTTGTTGGAAGCTTCCCATACAAGTCATTTCATTACCACATACGAACTACTTGATCCGTTGTCTTCAAGCATTATAAATTGAGAGGGTGACCTAATATCGTTAACCCGGAGCAACGGTTGGGTGATGTGTGATTAGGTTCAGGCTAGATCTCTTAGCATTTCCATCAAAGGTGAAGATCAGCATTCGCGCGATTTTTCTTCAACAATCTCGAAGGACCAACGTGCATACGAAGTATGCATGAATCAAGGTAGCATGCATCTCAAAGGGATGGACGATGGCTGGACCCTGAGCATGCTTTAAACCGAACACCACCAAGGGCCAGGGGAGTAAGAGACTCGGAACTATAATTCTAACTGACAGAAATGCTTAGACTACCTTAGGATGAGTTAAGGCTATTTTAGTATAACTTGGACAATTTTTGATCAGTTATTTCTTGCACCTTGAAAGATGGTATTGTGCCTTTTCTGCTTCCCAGGGCTTGCTGCTGCTCTAGCTCCATCACAAAGACACTACCGAGATGTTTACACTACCCCGGATCCCCGACCCTTGCCAAGACTCCCAACCAGTCGAAGACCCGGAAGGCTGAACGATGATCCTTCGCTTGTCTCAGCTAAATGATAATCCGTTGATCTTTTCTCCATGGAGATTGCCATCATCTTTTAGCACGATGTTTTACGAAGTCGATCCCACTCTGACAAAGATTCTCAACCAACAGCCGCTCAAATTTGAGTTCTCGCTTCACTTGATCGCTGGGATCACGAACTTTGTCGGTCTTGAATGCCAAGCCTGTATAATTAGTCCGTCCGCGCGCTCCCGCTCCAATCACATTTAGAGTATGTCATGGACTATTCTAGTCTGACGGCAAGCGGCTTCGACCCGAAGCTCTCCAGTAGAAGGTTATGCATAATGTAACAGTAATTCTACGCCAAGCTTGTAATCGACCATCATTTCCACATATAGAGGGACCCTTGACCCCTGGAGCGACGAGAAGCCGCATCCCCGCGGCGGCTGAAAGAAGTGGCGCCAGTTGGGATAAAAAAAAAAACGCCCGCACAATCGGCACAGATTTTGACAGGAAATCCGGGTTCAATGCTTCCGATATGTGTGGTATTCTCTCCTCTCTCAACGGCAATGCCTCGCGGCTCTTTCTCCACCGTCGCCACCGCACTCCATCGTCAAGCATGGATATCTTTAGGCCCATGAACCTGAGCATCAAGGTGATTACTACCTAATAAGTGCTAAACACCGCCAAATTACGTACGTACGTCAGTAGGATTGCAGTAGTAGCACAATAACTAGTGTTCGATATATAGACGGCACAGAAAGCCATGTGGCATAAGCCGATCTCTCCCCTCTCCCTCTCTTTACTCCCCCAACCCTCTCGAGTCCTTGGCGTTTTGTCCTGCAGTCAGCCTCAAAACTTTGCAATATGCAAGGCTCTCACATTTCGTGGCTGCTTGCCGCGCTTGTTCCATTCACCCTTGCTCAGACGATCGAAGTCGATGGCAAGACGGTCCGTACGTAACACCATCGCCTGCAGAACCTGATTTTCTTTTGCTCTCATGAACCATTGCTGATCTGAAACATGGGGTAGCGGCCAACGAGAAGAATGTTGCCCCTGCGATGTCCAAGCCACCGGCTGCATCGTCGAGGTATTCCTTTGTCGATGATACCCCTCGGCTGACCGATGCCGTGCTCACCAACCTCACGGACCTCAACCTCAGTGACGTCGATCTCTTCTATTTTGCTGATACCAAAGGTTCCAAGAAGAGATCTACTACTGTCGACTCCAAGTGCAAGGTTTTCCCTGGCGACAAGCTTTACCCCTCCAAACTCGTCTGGAAGGTCCTCGACCTTCTCAGCGGAGGTGCCCTTATCAGCACGGTTCCCCTTGGCTCAGCCTGCTACAAAGGAGAGCATTATGACAAGGAGAAGTGTTCGTATTTACTAGCCAACTGGCATAACAGTACGACACAGTGAGTTTCATCCTAGCCCGTGCTGTCTCATACGTGCATCAAACTAACATCGTCGAGCATCGATGATCCCACTTCGGTCATGTCACCCCTCTTTGAGGGTGCCACCTGCGAGCCCGAGAACGCTGCTTCAGGCTCCAAGTGCACTATTGGTGGCTTCCCCCTCTACTCTATCAAAGCCACCTGTGTTGCCCATATCCAACTCGCCGTCAACTTTGCTCGCAACCTCAACCTCCGCCTGGTCGTTCACAACACTGGCCATGACTTTCTCGGCAAAAGCACCGGTGCTGGTGCCTTGAGCATCTGGACACATCATCTCAAGGACATCAAGTTCACCAAGAACTATCGTGGCGCTAGCAGCTATACTGGCCCTGCCTTCAAGATTGGTGCGGGTATCCAAGTCAAGGACCTGTACCTTGCTGCCGACCAGGAGGGTTACACTGCTGTTGGTGGAGAGTGCCGTGTAAGTATTCCTTATCGTTGTTCATCACTCGCAGATGCTAATGGGTTCCTAGGATGTTGGTGTCGCTGGTGGTTATCTTCCCGGTGGTGGCCACTCCCCCATCAGCCCCATCGCCGGTCTTGCTGCCGACCAGCTCCTCAGCGTTGACATCGTCACGCCTGACGGTCGCTTCGTCACTGCCGACGAGAAGCAAAACACTGATCTCTTCTGGGCTGTTCGTGGTGGCGGTGCTGCTACCTGGGGCGTCGTTGTCTCCATGACTGTTCGAGTCTACCCCAAGATGAAGTTCTCTGGCATGACCTGGAGCGTCAATACCAAGGACGCCGGCATCTCCCAGGAGGCTCTCTTCAAGGCCCTTGACGTCTACTGGCGTCGCTTCCCCGAGTACTCTGACAAGCACAGCTACGGCTACAGCTTCATGTTCCCTGCTGGCAATGACAGTTTCCTCTGGACCATGAACCCTTGGATGATCCCCAACATCTCTGTTGGCGAGTTCAAGAAGATTGTCCAGCCCCTCCTTGATGAGTGGAAGGAACTTGGCGTTGACCCTAAGCCCAAATTCTTTGAGCACGATCGCTTTTACCCTGCTTGGAAGACACATTTTCCTGCTGAGAACGTCGGTAACTACAATGGTCGCTCCGGGTCTCGTCTTATCCCCCGCAAAAACTGGAACGACCCTAAGCTCCTCAACAGCACCATCGACGTTCTCAAGGGTATCCTTGCTGACGAAGGCATCCTCATCATTTACAACATTAATGCCAAGCAGCAGAACACTCCTCCCAACTCTGCCAACCCTGCCTGGCGCGACGCCAACATGTTTGTTATCACTGCTCTTAACTGGAACTACACCGATAGTGAGGAGGAGATTGCCAAGGTTAACAACGAACTCACCCATGGTGTTATGGAACGCCTCAAGGCTGTCACTCCCGGCGGTGGTGGCTATGGTAACGAGGGTGATGTTATGGATCCTGACTTCGGCCAGTCTTACTTCGGATCCAACTATGCCAGGCTTTACCAGCTCAAGCAGAAGATTGATCCTTGTGGTGTATTTTATGCTCCTACTGCTGTTGGTAGCGAGGACTGGTATGTCACCGATCACCCAGCCTACGTGATCAAGCAGACCGGTCGTCTTTGCCGAAAGTAATTAGCTTACCGTAGAGCTCCTTTTCATTGTATATACTTCGATTGCGCGCCTTATTTGATGCAAAGCAATAATAATTTGAAGCCTGTAACGCTACTCCTGGCAGACTAATCAATTGTATTCCTTATGGCACTGTTTCACATGAACATCCGGGGTCTTCGCCCGTGCCAACTCAGGTTTTCGTTTGCCGTTATCTTTCGTCTGAGGTACCTACCGAGTGGGAAGCCGGTAATACCCATTATGAGGCCTGATTGGTAAGGACCATGATGTCACCCTCTACATAACGGCCTGTTTCACGAGTGCGTAGGAGAGCAAACTCAAGACTTCAAAAGAGGATGCTAACATGAATTTAGTTGAGACTCACCCAAACTTAGGGTGAATTACCTAGATATTCTTATCACTTAGTATCAAGGTCTTAAGTTTCTTGCCTCCCCTAGACGTTTTGGCAGTCTTGACTTCTACTTGCTTGTACCGGTGTATATAGTATCTACTTCATCCCTGTACTCCTACCAGGTATCCTGGTTGTGATCTTTGAACTTATGCCAGCTTGGCTCGTCAAACCGGCCCTTGCTATTTCCAGCATTCCATAATGCTTCTCCTCCATCATTTATCAAAATGTACCCTCTAGGATCCTCAATATTCATAGCAAGTTGCTTTAGTTCTGGTCAGTAAACAGGGTCCAGAGTGATGGAACTTATTTACCTTGATTCCCCCATCTTCTTTGTCAACCGAATCGACTATGCGCTGTTCAAGACTGCCGTAATTATCAATGCTCCATTGATACTCCAAGGTATTCATTTCAGCCACGTAATCATGATCATAGCCAAACCAAAACCTTCGGATATCTGCACTGGTATACTCGCAGTCGCCGAGATCCCTAGACACGGACTTTGGGAAACGCCAGCATCTCGAATTATCCATCATGGTGATGAAATAGTAGCCTCTGGTACCAAGGCTTATGTGTCCGGGACATCCAAACCTTTGGTGCTTTTCGAGCCATGCGACGAGTTTCGGATACTCGGTCGACAACGAGTCGGACCAACCTGTTCCAGATATTAGTTACTATCTGTATCCATAAACTGAGCTTTGACTCACATGTCCAACAGTTCAGGTCAGTTCCTGTATGATAGTGGTAGAGCCATGATCCGTTGGCGCCAAGTGCACAAATCTTGTGTTTATCATTGTCACCTATCAATGGTTTTAGGTCGTTTTGGCGGCATCTATGGCTGGTAAGGCACTTTACCACGACGAGAAGACTTTCACTTACTCAAAGCTTTCCCCTTTATTCCCAAAGAAGAAGTCCTTTCCTGACAGGAATAACGTGACGTCCCAGAAGGGCTCTACATAATAAGACATGGAGCTTCGAGGTCCCGTTCTCGAGATCCCCATTCTAGCATTCCCACTCTCGCTAATCTGAAGGCGGAGAATCTGGAGTTCCTTACTAGCTTCTTCGGTTCGTTGAAGCATCTCATGCTCTCGGAGCTTGCGTTGCTCTTCCAGACTCTCGATCTTCTTTTCTTGTTGGCGTATCCGCTCTTGGCTTTTTTGGTACTTCCCTTCCAGTGCTATGAAGCGACGTTTTTGTTCCTTCATTTCTTGTAGACTTACCTTTAGATCCTCTCGCTCTTGATTGAGAAACTCGAACTTCTTTTGCATTGTCTCACGGTATTGGCGTTGTTCTTCGGCTGACCGTTCGTCCTCATCTTTTCTGGCTTGTCTTTCCATTTCGAGCGCTTCTGACATTTCCTTCATGACCCTCTGCTCAGCTAGAAGGATGTCCGATTTAAGGCCAATACCAGCTTCGGTCTCATTCAGACTTTTATGCTCACTGACCATTTCCTTTTGAATGGAAACAGTGATTCGGTTGTTTTTGGCTACAGTTCTGATTAGGGACATGGCGGATGAGCGGGTATTATTATGACGATTGACTTGAGCGCCTTCTTGGACTAGGGCTCCCCAGAAGCCACCTGTAGCGATCAGCTCTTGCTCTCGCTTTTCTCCTGTTGCTGGGTCCTCGCCTTCCCACATAGTAGTGACGAGAATAACGTTCTTGAGACTGTCCTTGCCACAGAGTTTCCGGAACATCATGAGGTTCTTCTGAGCAGATCCTCCCATACGACGATCTGTGATCCTATGGAGATATAGGATCCCGCTCAGTTTGACATTGTCTTCATATGTCTTGGCCAGGCTTAAAGCAATTTCTTTGAGTACTTCGGTGTCTGATCGATTCGTGTCATCAAACCCGGGAGTATCCAGAAGATATATGTCATAGGTATCTGACCATTTGCATTGGTATGCAGTGACGTGTTGTGTACCTGCATCGTGGTAAGACAAGACAGTGTTAACTCATGAATGGCATGGCCTATACATACAAGCTTGCAGATCATGGCCCACAGGAACATCTTGTCCGGTGCATAACGAGATGAAAGTGCTCTTTCCAGACCCAGTCATTCCCATGATAGCTATCAAAACGTCGCTAGGCTTCGGCCTAAAGCTTAGGAACACGTCACCCATTTTGTGAGTTTGGCTTTGCTTGGGATGATGAAATTCGGTGTCTGAAAGAAAGGAAGTCTGCACCAAGCAAAGCACCAAGCAAAGCACCGTGAGTTGAGTTAATTGTATCTTTTATGTAGTTGGCTGTTAGGCTGTCTCTGGCAATTCCTTGCCGCTGCTTGGCATGGGGCGACAAGCGAGTATCAGAATTGCGGGAAGCGAGGCGGTGACAAGTCAGTATTTTAGTTGAATGATCATGCTCAGCGTATCAATTTCTGCGAATTGGAGCATTCTCACATCCGCTGAAAATGCTTGAACCCCGCTGTGGCTTGCAGCATCAGTTCAGCGTGACCTCTTGCATTATCGTGGTGATGTGATGCCCAGTCTGATCGCGATATGGCGTATGCTATTGGTTGATGTCCCTACAGACTTGGTAGTAGTGCATACAGGGTGTTTGCCTAACGCCTTGGCATTTGCGGCGGCAAGGTGTATTCAATGAAGGTAATAAAAATCCGGACATTTATTCTAAGTTACGCAAAGATTTAGGTAAGTTTAGGTTAATTTAGGGAGACTTGGTTAAGACTTAGTGTTTTCTAGCTCAGTTAATTTTGACATCTCAGGTTTAGGCCAGAAGTGCTTTTGCTCCTTGAGGAATGGCTGAGCGAGGACATGCCCGCTCAAAGCAATGATCCTGCAGACAGCTGAAAACAGGGGTTAATTTTAGATCAGTTTCTGTTCTTCGCCAAGCAACCACGCGGTAACTGGAGACCTTGCTTTTTCCATATTCTTATTATCTGTAATGAATTATCATCTTAAACAAGCTAGCTACTAATCCACCATACCTTTTGAGTCTTGTTCAATTCCAAGGCAAGAGTTTAAATCGTGTCTGCAATTCACTGACTATAAATGATTATTGGTTCAGGTAATACAATAGTAATGGCGATGCTGAAAATAACTCTTTTATCAAAGATTGACGGACCTGAGTGTCGAAATTGGGTATGACTTGATGTCTGTAAATTTCAACTGCAGAGAGAGTTCATTCAGTGGTACTGGCGCAGTCTGAATAGGGTACTAGACTTTCACCGAATCACTGACAATCGAGTCTCCTGATGAATGATAGAAAGATTTCTATTAGCTCCGAGGACCTGCGATTCACGAGGAGGACATTTTGCCAGACGGAGAATGGCGATACGGGGAGAAAGTACAAGCAGAGCTGGGACCTAAGTCCACTGAAGGCCATTGGCGCTGGATGAAGAATCGGAACAGCAATGCATGGGCACATGAGCATCCACCATATTTAATGCTTCAAATGTTCTTACTGTTTCTAATACTTAAGGTCTAGGTTTCTGCCAATTCTAGTACGAGGTTGTTGAAGAACATAAGCGATTTGATGAACCGAAGCGGGGATTGTCCTCAACAATCACTATGCCACTCGGTGAGATGGTTTGCAAGATGAACTCATAGCCTTTCAAACACCTATCCTAAAGATTGTATCGTCAGCCTCGGGATAGAAGCAAGATGTTCCGGAACAAAGACGGGAGTTAGAGATGAGCGTAAGGTACTGGCGCCAAACAGTTGACGCACATTACGCGGGCAAAACGAAAGGGCACCGGGCGAGATTGAACCACGTGTGGGATGATAAATTCCGAGTTTTCATCTTCGTCAGAAATGGAAAGGTTGAGGTCAGAGGTGAAGAGTCTAAAGGGGGTTCACTTAAAGCTTTGATCCCGGAGCTGGGATTCAATGAGGGACATACGTCATGCCATGTAGGATGATCTGTTTATATACTGCTAAGCCTTGCTCAACTGACGGAAGCGAATGCGTGTACCCGAAGCATTGGCCCACTATATCGCCGGCGAGAAATCTCTAATCAAGATTTACCGTCCATGCACATGAAGCCACTGGACTCGCCTCTTGGAAATTGCATTTGGCGCGAAGTCCGAATTTCCGGGAATGGTGGAGACCGAATGCGAAAAACCCCCAAACCTCCGCTGAGTCAGGAGTCTGATCCAATCACATTGTGAGATCGCCACGACTTTATCACCGGGTCCGAGCCAAGGACGCTTAATAAACGGAGATTCGGGAAGCTAGCTGAGTTTGGCGGCGGCGGCATGTAACACAACCCCGTTGACAGCTCAGGGGAATGGCATGATGCCCATATTTGAAATTTATAAGTAAACAACATCTCCTGACTATATCTTCAACGATTGACTACAAGTCTTGTACAGTACTTCTATTTCATCCTTCCAAAACCTGCTTGAGACACAAACAACAGCAAATATTCACCATGACATTAATACCACCTCGATCGTTTAATCGAATCTCTTCGCGATCTACGCCATTATCCGTCAGGATGAAGACCTACATAATACCCGTCATTATGACCGCCTTGATGGTTCAGCTCCTGTTCCTAGCAAATATGTCCTACCTCTTCGGTTCCCTCTTCAAGTCCTCGACACAAATGCATAACCTCAAGATCCTCGCAATCGATTTTGACGGTAGCGATATCGGAAAGGCCATTTCGGGTGCTTATGATACCCTCCAGTCAGACAAGTTCCCTTCTGTCGAGTTCGGTTCGTCATCCGAGTATGATACCCCCGAAAAGGTTCGCGACGCCGTCTGTAACCATGGCTACTGGGGTGCTATTTACACTCATCCTGGAGCCTCTGATCGTCTATTGGCCACAATCGAGGGCGATAACACTACTGCTTATGATCCACAAGACGCTGTCACTACGATCTACAATGGCGCATACTACCCTTCCATCTTCTCTGCTCTTCAAGGCAACATGCAGAGCCTCGTTGGCGCTGCCGCAACCATGTACGGTCTCACGACTCCCGATGCCCTCAAGGCCGTCAATATGACCAATCCTACCTCGGCGAGCACCTTCCTTCGACCCTTCCAGGCCAACATCTGGGACATCATGCCGACCGAGCAGGGCACAAGAGTTCTCCTGAATACTGTCTCACTCGTGATGGGCATCCTCATGCACTTCTTTTTTCAGATGGGACTTAACGGTATTACAACTTCTACTAAAGTCCTCCAGTCCTATTCAAAGCGAGATGTTTATGTCTTCCGTTTTATCACCGGAAAGATTTATACCCTTATCGGTGCTCTAGGCATGGCTGGCTATTTCTGGGCCTTCCGCGAGAATTGGAGCGTCGATGCTGCTCAGTTCTTTGAGACTTGGATGTGCCTCTGGTTTTACATGGACATCAACTACCTTGTCATCGATACAGTGCTGGCGACTATCGTTCCCATGCAGTTCTTTGCCTTCTTTCTTCTTACATGGATCATCCTCAATATCGGATCGACCGTCTCCCCATTTGAGCTCACGCCTGGGTTCTATCATTGGTCGTGGGCACTTCCAGCGCATAACGTGTGGCTTATTCTCGTCGGTATCTGGTCTGGTTGCCGTGCCAATATTGGGGTTACTCTACCTATCTTGTTCTCTTGGTGGGTTGTCGGCCACGCTGGAAGCGCATGGTCAGTCCGCAAGAGGTGCTTGATGGCCGAGGCCGAGGCCGAGAGCCAGTTGCATGACGCTCCCAACGAGAAGTTTGAGCGATTCAGCACTGAGCAGACACGGCAGGAATCATCACATGGACTGAGACCGGTACATGATCTTGACCTGGAAGCCAACCTCTCTGCGCAGCGTCTGCGAAACGATGATGACAATCAAACAATTACAAATGGCGGCGAGTCGTCATAGGAGCGCGATAACATCAAGTAGTGCCGATGTAACTCGTTTTACCTGGAGCTGGGTTCTTGAGGGACACTTGCTTGCCAGCATGTTTAGCGAACTGGATTTTGGATTTTGGGTTTGTGCATTGGCGTTTGACTAAAGGCCTACAATACTTGAGCTTTTTGCGAGATTCCCCCATACACTTTATAGACATAGACTAAGAATTATTAACATAATACATCAGCGTTTGATATTGAAGAGAGGTCTAACTTATATGCATTGAAAGTTTGTCAGTTGATTCGTAAAGCATCACCTAATTTGAGAGGAGATGAATACTTCCCTGCCGTAAATCTCTGTGTCAGTCTGTGGAGACAGCGGAGTTGGTTCATAGTGGATGCTATCCGTTCAAATCCCGCTTCGTGAATGAAGGCACGGTGAAGAACTAGCCCATTGACAGATTCCGATTCGGTGCAATAATAGCCTCAATTTACATTAAAACCCCATCACGCAAGCATGGGTCATGCGTATTAAAGATCAGCAGCTTAGCAAGTTTGACGAGAGCGTGGTGCAAAGAAAGATCTTGGACAGTTGACAGCCAACTAAAGTGGGGAAAGTTTAGGCCTCGTAGCGATAATGTTTAGTCGTGTTCAGGGCAATCTTAGGGGCCTCTTTAGTGACCTGGCGTAGTTGACCTCAGCTTCGTGCCTTTTCAAGATTTCGGACGGACTGCTGTTTAATTCCATGTGACCGCTTTATTTGAAGTAAATAAAATACATAACCAATTCTTACACCATTTCTATCCGTAAAATAATAAATATGCCAAAGTTTCTAAAACTAGATCAAATCGTTAGGGCTCTTGACAAACCCCTCAATAACACGCGCCAGCTCCTCCACCCTTGCCTCCCAAAACTCCCGACGCTCCTCGTCAGCCTCGATACCAATCTGAGTTCTACCGTTCTCGACAAAAGATACGATACGAGGTGGTGTAGCAGGCTCGGGGTGGGGAATGGAATAGTCCACCCGACACTTTGTTCCAGCGAAAGGAATCGAGTCGAAGAACTCCTTGTTGAGATGGTTGGTGAAAGAGCCGTAGAACGGAGTCTCTGCAGGCCAGTCTGTACACTCCTTGAGCACTTCCTGGAAGCTTAGCGTAGCGTGCTGGCTGCCCTCGACGGATTGACTGCGCACGTAGTCCAGGAGCTGTGAAGCTGTCCAGTCTTGCTCGAATTTGACGCGAATAGGCTGGTATTGGTAGCAGGGGCCCATAATGGTGTCAATACCGGCGACGTTGACGTCGCGACCGGACACAATACCACCGAATGTGACATCGGAGACATTTAGGTGCTGCGACAGTACCTTGGCCCAGCCAGCGGTGAGAAGAATCGCGTGTGTTGTGTCGGGTGACGCGCCAGAGATGTCTACATCCTTGGTCATGAATGCAGTCTTCTGCTGAGGCTCAGCGGCAGGAGTAATCTCAGTGTATGATGATCCCTCAAGGTTCTTGCGCCAGAATTCCACGTTTTGAGGCTTGGAAGTTGAGAGGTGCTGGATGTAGGTCTCGAAAGGCTCCGACGCGGGGATCTCGAGGCCGCGATACCGAAGCTCAAGCTGGCGCAGAAGTTCTGGCAGAGAGACGCCATCATATTGTGCGTGCGAAATACGAATCATGAAAGCGTTCTCAGTCTCGCCTCGGAGAACGAAGAGGCGAATGAAGGAAGCGCCGAAAACGAGATCAGTGCTGTTGTCGGCGTCCGACTCTGCGAGCTGCTTGGCGGCGGCGTCAATTGAGCCCTCAACGCTCTGCTCAGTGACCTGCACCTCCATATCATTGAGGACAACCTGGAGGGTTTGTCTCTCATGCTGAACAAACACAGTTCGAAGAATAGCGTGCTGCGACACAAGGAACTGGAAGCTGTCCACAAGATGGGCGGTGTCAATTGACTGGTCCAGGTAGAGCATGTTGTATTGAAGTGAGCTTCGTGGGGCAAACACTGTCTGCTTTACATCGCCATTCTGGGGTCCGGTGGTGGGGAGGACGTCCTGGATCTTCCAGGCCGAGTTGGCCAATTGAGGCTGGATGACCTGGGCGAGGAAGCCATCAACATCCTTGGTACTCAACAGCGAGAAGGGTGTGTATTTCTTTGCGCTCTTGTTGGTCTCGGGCGATAGTTCGGCCAGCGAGTTAGCCATGCCCCGGAGCTGCATGTTCTGGAAAATACTTGCGACGGACAAACGGTAACCATCCTGTCGTAGGGCAGAGACCATACGCATAGCGACGATGGAATCGCCACCAAGACGGAAGAAGTTATCATCGAGCGACAACTTCTCTTCCTCAATACCAAGGAACTTGGACCATGAAGCGCGAAGGACGCGCTCCTTTGTGGTCAGGACTGTGGTATCGGCGATTGTCTTCTTAAGAGATGCAAAAGACTTGCGGAGTCCGACGATCAGTGACAGGGAAACATCCGAAGCAAGAGTCTCGATGGAGTTGATGTCGACGCTGCTGTTGAGGGGGACACAAATTGAGGGAATGGCATAAGGTGGAAGAGTCTCGACCATTGCTTTGTTGAGGCCGATGATTGCCGCAGCGAGTTCAACAGAGACATCTTCCGCCAAAGCAAGTGACGCATCTCCAGCTTCGACACCGAGCTTTAGCAATTGAGCATCCCTCGTGGGTGTATCTTTGACGAATGCGACTACCACAGGAGTCTGACTGCTCGAACCCTTGGGAACAACAAGTCGACTCACAGCTTCAGCAGTGCCAGGAAGAAGGCGCTTGAGTTCGAGGTTCGTAGCGTTGAGATCCACGACGCGACCGTCAACACTAGCCATGTCATCCTTGCGACCGACAAACACCAAGCTTAGATCATCGGCGTACTTAACAAGGTCGCCGGTGCGGAAGAGCTTGCTCTGTCGGCCAGGGTAACCAAGCGCACCCTCCTTCAACCACTCAGGAGCATCAACAACATCTACATCGTCGCGAACGGAGGCACTCTCAAGCAGGAGCTCTCCTGTGCTTCCAAGCGGCATGAGCAGCTTCTCATTTCCGGGCTGGACGATCCAAGGAACATATTGGACCGTGGGGTATTTGTCGCCGCTGGACAGGAATCGCGAGATGTTCTTGGGAGAGACAGGAGCTTGCTTGTTGGCTTCCCAGATCTCTCCTAGCTCTTCTTCGCCGAGGCATGTGATGTCACTCAATGGGCGCGACACATCGCCACGAAGCTGGTTGATAGCAACCTCGAACTGCGACAGCACGCGTTGGACTTGAACGGGGCTGAGAAGCTCCGAGTCAAAGCTTGCCAACAGGCGGAAGCCGGTCTTTTGAAGAGACACAGCCAACATAAGAGGGTACGAGTTGAAGTGCAGAGCCTCAAGAGCAGCATCTCCCCCACGGAAAGAAGGGAGCTCATCGGTTTCTGTCTCAGAAGGCTCGGGGTCTTGAGGCTGGACGACGAGACCCATGGTGACCTCACACGCAATTTGAGCATCTTCGCTCAGTCGGCGGATATGCTGGATACCGAGATGTTCATGCGCAGAGCGAGCGACACTCTGTTCCTGGACCGCGCGAAGGAACTCGTGCACTGTAGTAGTACGGTCGAGACGAATGCGAACCGGGACAGTGGCGAGAATGGGACCCTCAATGAGTTCAGCACCAGGAAGAGGAATGGTACGGCCCATGAAAGTCTCTCCGAAAACGACATCGTCGCTCATAGAGTATTGCGACGCCAGCAGAGCCCATGCCGCGCGAATGACAGTAGCGATAGTGATGTCAGACTTGGCAGCCTTGTCAAGCTTGATGAAGCGCTCAGTCAGAGATGTAGGATCGGGGATATAAGAGCGCGATGGCAGGGTTGGGAATTGAGGTCCTGTAGCGCCAGCGAGTTGAGTCTTCCAGTAGTCCTTGGACGACTCGCGTGAGTCTTCGGCAAGGTAGCGAACGAAGTGCTTGAATTGAGCAGGTCGCGATACTTCTTCTCCCTTGTACGCAGCGCGAGCATGCTCGACGATGAGGTCTGTAGACCATCCATCGTAAATGGCGTGGTGGGCTGTCCAAACAAAGTATCGCTTGTCGAGAGCCTTGTCGCTAACGATGGCGAAGCGAGAGAGCGGCGCACCTGGCGACATGGGCTCTTTCTTGTCTTCCGCAAGGAATTCTTCCAGCGAAGACTCAACTTCCTTCCATTGAAGCGATTCATCGACCACAACTTGCATGAAGCCATGCTGCTTGAACTCGACAATACGGGTGCGAAGGATGGGGCTCTCCTTGTACACGACATCCCAAGCGGACTTGAGCTTGTCAACGGAACTCGAAGCGGGGATATCGGCGATTCGTTGCGCGACATAGTTCTCCTTCGATCGCGTATAGAAAGCCATATGAATTTCTTGCATAGGCGCACAAGGGTAAATATCCTCGATCGCACTGATGTCGCAACCCGATTGCTCAGCAGCCTCAGCCCGCAGGGCATCGCGGTCCATGTTATCCTTCAGTAGAGAGAACTCAGGAATCTGCATATCAACACCCTTACTGTTATCGCCCTTCTGCATTGACTTGGCCATATCGGCGAGAACAGGGTAGTTGAAGATATCAGCAACGGAAAGTGTGTATCCCCAGTCTCGAATGACCGGCACGAGCTTCATCGCAAGAACAGAGTCTCCGCCTGATGTGAAGAAGTTGTGTGTAGTGCTGACTTGCTTCGTCTCAAGTCCGAGCAAGCGACACCATGAGTCGCGCAGGAAGAGTTCAGCCTCAGATTCTGGCTCGCGGATCTCGGAGGACTCATTCGCGGCAGCTGAAGCCTGCAGGTTTGCAGAGATCTCGGCACCAAGGGCTCGCAGCGACTTGCGATCAGTCTTCCCAGAGACAAGGTATGGAATCTTAGAGAGTGTGATGTACGTGGCAGGAACCATGTACACTGGTACGACCTTGGAGAGTCTCTCGTTGAGCGTTTCGAGTGAGTCGCGCAGACGAGGTGGGAAGTCAATCTGCCGAGCATCGCCATCATCCTTGGCTTCTCGATCAGCGATGAACGCTACCAGCATAGACTCCTTGTTCTGGTTTCTCGGGGCGATGATCTCAGCAACGACTTCAGCGCCCGCTGGAAGAAGGTTTTTGATATGGTGCTCAATCTCTCCTAGCTCTACACGCTGGCCACGGAGTTTGATCTGGGTGTCCTTGCGGCCAACGAAGACGAAGCCTTTTTCACCATCTGGGTCATATCGGACCAAGTCGCCTGTCTTGTACAGACGCCCATGGCGGCCGGGAATACCCCCAGCGCCAGCAAGGAGGAAGTCAGGGTCGTGGATGAAGGCTGCGTTTGTCTTCTCGGGATCACCAAGGTATCCTTGACCAACAATCGGGCCCTCGACAAGCAGTTCACCGACAGCACCCACAGGAACAAGCTTGTTATGATCGTCGGGGTCAACGAGCCAGATGCAAGCACCGGTGCCTGGACCGATACTGACGTACGGCTTGCCCGCTGCGCTGGGGTTGACAGTGCATCCAATCGTGCATTCAGCAGGGCCATAGCCAACGACAATTCGAGTATGTTGACCCCAGATCGCAATATCTCCAGCTGAACAAGACTCGCCACCGATACCGAGACTGTTCAGCGATGGGATAATATCGGGATCTAAGATGCGCGCGACTGAGGGTGTGATGTTAACCATGTTGACCCTCAACCGGCGGATCGCACCGCTGAGATCATTCACACGGTCCTGATCAGTGGGAATGCAGAGACATCCGCCCCGAATAAGTGTGCATAGAATGCTGTCGACACTGACATCGAAAGCGTATGATGTAAAATCGAGGGATCGTGAAGTGCTCGAGTATCCAATTCCCGTGCTTCGCGCAAGGGCGCTAGCAGTGTATGTTTCGTGCGAGAGCATAACTCCCTTTGGCGTACCTGTACTACCGGAAGTAAATATGATATATAGGAGAGATTCGGGCGGTACGTCGGGGAGTTTTCGGAGGGGATCTTGGATCGTCTTGGCCAGAGAGTCGAGGGTCGTTGTATCAACAACGACGTGCTTCGCATCGGGCGCGATTTCGGGGCCGTATTTCGCTTGGTCTCTTGAGGTGAGAATGTGTGTGGCGTTGACTTGTTGCGCCATAACTTGTCGTCGCTGCATGGGTTGACTGGGGTCGTGGAGTGAGAAGGCTGCGCCGGCTTTGATGATACCCATGACTGCGACGGTCGTCCATCTTGACTTCTCAAAGCACAGCGGCACAATATCGCCAACCTTGACGCCTAGATCAATAAGATGTTGCGCAAGCAGTGTAGATAGTCTGTCAACATCTGCGTATGTGAAATCGCCGTCCCATGAGCAAATGGCTGGCGCATCAGGGCGCCACCTCACTTGCTCAGCGATCAAGGTGTGGATGCACATAGGCACTGGTGGAGGGAGGTCTTTGTTCCAGTTCCATATCACAGACTTGTCTAGCTCGCCTAGTGGTAGGACAGAGCTAATTGTTGCGGTCGAATCGGTGAGTGTTGTGTTGAGAACTTCTACGAGGGCTTGCGCAAAGTGGTTGGCGAGGAACTCTGCCCCGAGAGGCTCGCGCCAGGTCGGTCGAAGCCATAGAACGTCTTCTTCTAGTGTCGCTTCAATTTGGACGTTTCCCTGTGTCGCGCAACCCGTTAGTTGGTGTAGATGAGAGATGAGGCTCATGCGCTTACCCAGTTCACTGACAACTCGCCGTCTTCGGTCACGTTAGTGACGACCTCGCCTGTCGCAGCCTCATCGTTGAAGAAGAACTTGTATCCTTTCGTGTCGAAAGGCTGTTCTGACTGTAATTCTTGTTGTAGGTAGTTTCGGAACACCTTCAGCTCTGATGCGACAGAGTCGCTGCCATCCCATTGCAACTTTGATGTGTTGAGCGTGAATGTGCGACACGTTGAAGAGCCAATCTCGGTCAAACCCCACGAGAACTCAACATGGTTCCCGTGGCTATGGCGATACAACAGAAGCGTCCATGCTAATAGTAGGATTTCGAGCTCATAGCTATCTTGGTCTTGTTGATTGCGAAGAACGGGTACGTCATATCGCACACCCTTCGCCCGCGGCTGCGCCGACGACTGAATATCTCCCATGATGGATAGGCTCTCTTGTGTGTATCTGTTCTAATGTTGTATTTGGTGGGCTGGAAGAAGATCCCACTGGAGACGATGGGAATACAGATGCAGTTTGCAGCGACGAGAAACTCTACATGAACGCCTCCACTATTTTATTGCAGAATTGCCAGCCCAAACTGCAGGAACACCATTACGTATTGAACAGAGGTTTACATCCGTCTTGAGCATATCGTATACAAGCCGTGTGGGGGGTAGACGGGGACCTTTGAAGCTTCACTCACTCAGGGTCCCGAGCTTCCCATCATGGGCGACTTCGGAGGGTGTCCGTCTTGGGGAGTTGTCTGCTCATCGGTCGTCCATTGCTGATCTCGGCACGCTAATCCGTACGTGAATTGACGTGAATAGGATGAAAGGCCCCACGCTCTATGGACCCCTTGGATACATCCTAGCTTCCCGTGTGAAAAGTTGCGAACTAGCGCGTGCAAAGAAGCAACAAGAAGGGATCGGGAATTAGGTGGCTTCGGCGCGAGGCTGCTCTGCCAAGGCGGTTGTGAATGAGGCTGCTTCTTCAAACAGGGGAAACACACGTTCGCATGAACTCATGCAGCAGAGTGAGATGTGGTAGCTAGAGCTCTGGTAAAGGATTCATCCGCGTAGTATCGTATGTAGCAAATGGTTCGATGGAGGTGAACAAGACTGACCCTGGCCGAAGTGGTCGAGTTGCAGGCCTCTCCACCGCGCCATGTAACAGTGTTGCAACCCAAGAGAAAACAGGGTTTCTGTTCGTCCCGTTACTATACGGAGAGTAGTGATAATCGACATGGCGGCGGAGACATAGTGGATGAAGTGATGACCCCCATGAAGCCGAGGCGACATTTATTTTCGTGTCGTGTGGTGGGGTGATTGATAAGTCCATTATCTGATCAGATTGGCAAGGATCAGTAAATTCTCCACACGAGCTTGCCATGGCGTCACACCACAAGCCACTGAACAATTTGAACTCGCCTGTAAGGTACTTCTGAGTGTCTGAAACCCCCGTGGCCAGCTCTAATGTGTATTGTATGTCGGGCCCTAGGTATACTAAACAAGAAAGAATACACACAGAGGGAAAATGCCTCATAAAAGCGCTGTTATGCATCATAGCTTGCTATCCACCCATCTCGGAGCCCTCTTCTCCACAAACGCCTGCACGCCTTCGTGGAAATTGTGCCCATCAGCCATGATCTTGTCCCACGTCTGACGGTGCACCCGGACTCCATTCTCAGCACTCCCATGCTCCCAGCCCGCAAGGATACCCGCGCGAGACACAATAACACTGTCGGGGCTATTCTTGATAATGAGCGCAGCATAGTCCAGTGCTTTTTGCACCACAGGTCGCTCCAGCACATCGCTGTCCGCCGGAGCGTCTTCAGTGATGGCGTTGAGAAAGCCAAATTCGTGGGCCTCTGCAGCGCTGATGCTCCGCCCTGTAAGAGCCATTTCAGTGGCGCGTGGGCGACCAATTGTCCTCGCTAGTCTTGGTAGGGAGCCTGCATTAGCAACGACACCAATCTTAGCCTCAGGAAGAGCAAACGTAGCGCTCTTTGCAGCGACAATGAGGTCAAGATTGGCGATGATCTCGAAACCGCCTCCCATCGCCAGACCATTTACAGCGGCGATGATGGGTTTCTTTCCGCTCCTACGCGAAAGGCCGCCAAATCCCGTCGTGGGCGGGTCCATGGGTCTCTTCTCGGGAATTCCGTCTCTTTTGCGCTGATTGATTTGGTTCCATTCCTTGAGGTCCATGCCAGCGCAGAATGCACGCCCAGCGCCTGTGACAATGGCGCAGCGCAGTGAGGGCTCGTCGTCGTACCACTCCCAGAGCGCTTCGAGCTCATATTCTGCGTCGCTGGTCATTGAATTGAGGGCTTTGGGTCGGTTGAAGACCACGAGCATAACGTGTTGTGCTGGGAACGACACGAGGCCATAGCTTTGGGCTGGTGGTTGGCGATTGAACGTGTGTTGCGCCATGGTGATCGATTTGCTGAGGAATTATTGTGGATGGTTGCATAGTATGCTTCGGTGAGTGTGCGTTTATGTGCTGCACTCGGTGATAAAAACAGGCCGGCAGGGTTTATCTGATGAAGCCGAGGATGCTCAATGGCCAGCACCTCTTGATAATTCTGTTCCGATCAGATAAATGTGACCCAAGCCGGCGTTAGAGTTCCAGAAGGGTTCAGTTGAAAAGATCCCTGTCCCTCGATCTCGTGCACGCCCACGCCCCCTCCAGCATGGTATGGCACCTGGTCGCTTTGGCGTCGAGCTACGGAATGAACCGTTTGAGAATCTAATCAATCACATCTGATAATCCAGGGCCAAGATGCGTCACATGCTGTAACTATTCTGGCGACTTCTTTTTCATGATCGTGCATGATGCTAGCGTAGCACCGAGATCGGATGCTTGAGCAGAATTTTCATGGGAGCTATGACAGTTCCAAGAGCTTGGGGATGATCACTGCCTGCTTTGACGTGAAGGGAACTGGGCTACAGAGCTCCATCAGAGCTTCATTCAATGCGACTTCAAAATACTTGCACCAAAATACATGCAATGGCCGACAAACACCATGTCAACATGAATCTCACTGCCTTGGCGGCGGATTGTGGTTTTTTTTTCTTTTTCCACTCGCAGCAAAATGTGGCTCTCTTGGCTAACAAGCATGTCCCGGTGCTATCGGTAGTTGAGCAAGCAACCGAACCCACTGACTGTTTCCCTCCCGCCTCCGAACCGAGACCGCGCCTTTCTCGCCTCGACAGGAATGACATCGACTTCACAAACGACTCAATGGCCCCGTGATTGGGCATAAACAATGAGCGATATATGCATCGAGGCCCTAGGTCAACTTGTGAATCTGCGGCTGAAAGAGGGAGCGAAAACGTGACGCGCTGCGCTGAGAAACCTGAGGGCAGGCTGGTCGAGCAAGCACTTTTGCGAGCGCAACAGGCCCTGGAAAGCAGAGTATTACGACTTTTTTTTTAAGGCACATTGGCTTGTGTTTGCAAAGTCATGTTTGCTTCGCTTGCGCAACTGACTGTCCAATTGATCGTGGGGACCGACGGGTGACGATCTGCATCTGTGCTATGGTCAGCGGGAGCGTTGAAGGGAGGCTGCAGTTACGCAATCAAATGATTCGAGCAAACTGCCTCTTCCCGATCGCTTCCAAAGACTCAGAGGCCATGTCCCTTCTATGTTTGTTCGCGTACAGGACCAATGGATGCATTTGTCAAGCATGCGCTTCCGTCGCGAGAGTCAGCAACTCCAGGTGCTGCATGATCATGACTTCGCAGGCATCCCATTCGAGCCATGATTCTACCAAACAGCCTCGTGTCACGATAAATAAGTAACCTGGACTCCGATTTGACTGTTTGGAATCTGCCTTGGAGCCTGCGATTGTGCGTATCGTAGCTTGTTCGGTGGCGAATGCGCGTACAGCCTGGAAATTTGTGTATTCGAGCAAACGGCATTGACATCCATACAAATGCTTTGCCGCTCTGCTCCGCGCAGCCGCACAAAAATTGACCCTCATGTCTTCGCCAATTACGCACCCAAATTCATAGTGAACGAGTCGATGCATCGATTTGATTGTAACGTCTTGTGTTCCCCGTCTTCATCGCCAGACTCCTACCCTAAGCCTCGTAGTGATGCTTTAGCTTCAAGCCATCTGTCGCCGGGCACTCGCGATTCGCAGGACATATCAATCTAATCTAATCTGATTGATGGCAAAACGTGATTGATTAGGTAGAGCTCGGCAAGGCGTGTTTCGTAGTGGTGAAGCGAAAGTCGGTGGCGTGAATGTCATCCCGGCACTACTAAGATTGAGGCAAACTCTCATGCACTCTCCGTTATTACGGCGGCTGTCGTGACGTCGGGGGCGATTCGAAGCTGATCAAGGGAATTAATCCTCATACTCTAGGAGAAGAACTTGGTGCAGGTTAGATAGTATTTCCACATATTATCTATCAATCTGTAGGGTAGAGTTTGCACCTCAGTCCCTCACGAACTTCTTCATAACACCAGACGAAATGTCAGTTTCTCAGCGGAACAGTAAGTAAAAAACTCAGAACCCCACAACAGCTTCCTTTCTAAATCTCCGCCCCTCAAATTAGCGCACATCCCATCCACTTGGCCTCCAATTAGTGTCTACTTAGTGGCATGATCCCACTGCAAAACTTGCAAGGACTGCGGATAATCGGCACAGACCGGACACAGCACGACACCTCATCCTCGGCCAAGCTTCCAAGCTTTACAAGACAGACTCCCCTACCCTACCATGCCCTGCTTCTCTTGGCTTGTCCACTTCACGGTAGGCATCGGGATGTTCGCCGTCTTGAGCAAAGATGGGATACATCTTATCTAATCTGATTGGGCCAAGACCCTTCAACACCGAGATCGGGGTATAAATAAAATCTGGAGAGAAAAACAGAACAAGTTCAGTCAGTCAGTCAGTCAGTCAGTCAGTAGTCACAAGCCAACAACCAACAATCATGTCTTCAGAACCATTCCAGCAAAAGTCGCCAATCAAGATCAGGCTCCCTCTGCCTTATCTGTCCACTTACTACCTTGAGCGTACTGCTGAGGGTAAGCAATCGTATCGTCTGCGTAAGGACGACTCCGTCACAGAGGGCAAGCCGTTCCCCAAGGTTCTCCATGCAGATGATCTAGTTTTCTCCAAGATTCCCGCTGTGGAATCTGATAAGATCCCTGATTCTGATAACCGCGAGTATGCTCGTGCCAGAAGAAGTCCTGTCTGGTCGCTGAGCTGGGAGAAGCAGACTCCTACCCTTGCGCAGACCTGGATGTTCCTCTACACTTTCTTCACATATCACTTCGATGTAGAGCAATTCCGCCTTCGCCTTGAGGGCGCTGGCGCTGAGGATCTGGCCAAGGAGCTGGTCCTCTCCATGGTCGCCATCAACATGCCCCCTCCTCCCAAGGGCGTTGAGCCCGCACCCAGCACTGGAGTTGAGGTTCTTGTTCTTCGCAGCGCGTTCTGGCAGGGATGCGCCTCTCCATTGGGTCAACAGCCCATCTGGCTTCCTACCTGGAACTCCGCCAACGTGGTGCCTCATCTGGAGTACGTGATGACGCCCACCTCTGAGTCCACTCTCCTGCGTCACCCGCGCCGAACACCCAAGCCTGCTGCCGGTAGTTACATCTACAGCCGGTACATCCCATCGCTTGACGAGCACTTTAACCTCGTCGCCCTTGACTACGAGAACCCCGAGCACTTGGGTCTCTTCAACACATGGCAGAACGACCCCCGTGTCGCTGCTGGATGGATGGAGACAGGTACTCTTGATGAGCATCGCACATACCTCAAGAACATCCACGATGACCCCCATCAGTTCGCTGTTCTGGGCTACTTCAATGATACACCTTTCGCCTACTTCGAGCTGTACTGGGCCAAGGAGGACAAGATGGGTCAACACTACGCCTGCCTTGACTTCGATCGCGGCCGACACTCGCTCGTCGGTAACGACAAGTTCCGTGGACAGTATCGCGTTATGGCATGGTGGCCTAGTGTGATGCACTACGAGTTCCTCGACGACCACCGCACTGAGAACGTTGTCGGCGAGCCCCGTCTCTCCAGTGAGAACGTCCTCAAGTACGAGATGATCTTCGGTCTTCACCAGGACAAGTGGATGGACCTGCCTCACAAGCGATCCAATCTCGTCAAGATTTCTCGTGAGCGCTTCTTCCAGATCTGTCCCTTCAACCAGGGCAAGCCCCGTGTCGCTGGCACGACCTTTGGCTTTGAGCCCAAGCTGTAAATAACTGGGAAAATGTCTTTAAAAGTTGTTGGATTGGAAATTTGATGGCCATTGGATAGTAAAATAATGCTAGCGACTTGTTTATCATCAGTCAATTTTTATTATCGCTCTTGTTCATTCTTACAATCTCTTGGCTGTGACGTTTAGGCATGAATGAAGCGATTCATCATTGACAATTTACCCTCCAACGGGAATAACTCTGCCAAGATAATGGCCAAGAAGTGATCCGATCTTACCGATCAGGAATCCTTTGACACGTTGCCAAGGCGCAACGGCATTGCCGATCCCGTTGATCAGCTTCAATTACACGTAGAGGATGCGATTTAAGATTAACTTGCTACACCGTATAGCGAGGTGTATTATACTTTGCCGCTTCCATCAACCGTAAACTCTGGTTATAGCAATCCCATTGCAGGGTAATAAAGTCAACGGGCGATATAGCTAGAATGAGCTTCGGAACTTCGGTCGGCTGTTGTTTACCTCCGGAAATGTCATGAATTACCCTCTCGTGACACGGAGCTAGCGTGGGGAACCCTTTGCTTCATTACGGCTCCCGTCTTTTTTACGCAAATGAGCTCCGAAAACTGGACGACATTGCGCCGGTTGCAGCCGTCATTTAAGCTTGTTTAAGCGGCAGATAAACTGCGTCGAGGCTTGCAGCAACGAGATCGCGTGCCTCGCCCAAACTTTCTTTTCTCACCAGAGCACAAATAGCTGGCCGAGCAAAAAGAGCCCATTCCTAGCTTCAGGGGTCTGGTCTCACGACCTTCAGTGGAGTGACTCTTCTCCCACAACCCGCGGCTCAAGCGGTTGAGGCACCCGACCCCTGGAGGGCTTGACCCCTTGTGGCGTTTGGTCCGCTGGTTGTGAGGCCAGAATCAAGCCTCGTTATGCAGTCTTGGCCATAAATGGGCATGGTCTGTAGGGCTACTTATGAGGAGCAATGGAGCTGTATTTGCCAAGAGGAAGTTATTGATGGTTGCCAAGAGAGAAATATGGGTTTGCTACGGCGAGCTTCCGATGGGGTTTTTTAGTTTGCTAAGCGCGGAACGTCGACAGCTGATGCAGGGTTTTTGTTAACGACATCTTGTAGTGTTCCGACGTGTTGGTTGAGCCTGACAAAAGACGCCTGATGAGATCCTTGTATCGTGCTGCCAAGATCACGCAGTTGGTTGGCTGTAGGTAATACAATCCCACGCCAGAGGCAAAAGCTGAAGAGAGTAGTGAGATGCGAAATGGGGAGGCTCCGCTGCAAAAGCGGAGGTTACAGTGAGGCTTCAGTGACTGTCAGCGAACCCTGTCCTACACGTACTGTACAAAGCGATGCTCCAAAATGCATCAAGATTGAAGCAAGATTCCACACACGATACGATGATTCCAACACGGATCAAGCCCGACAGAAGCAATTTCACCCATGAAGCACAAACTTTGGTTCGATCTAATCGATCAATCAGATTAGATAATGGAAATCTCTGCGTGACGCCCTCCAAATTGAACCCCCCACTTACAAACCCGGTAACTCGTGCGTTCCAGGCCTGTGCTAACGACAAAGTGGCTGCAGCCGCTGGATCCCTCGCGTTCCGAGAATCTCCAGTCTGTCACTTCCTCTCCCTGTCTGTTGGTTCCCAATTCCCAATCGTCCTAGACGAGCCCGATCTCGGTGGGTTTGGCTACCTGAGAGACCTGATCTTATCTGATGTAAAGTGGATTGTGTCCAATATCCTTCACAGTCTAGCCGGAAGCACCCTTGCTCCTAGACAACTGCTTTAAAATTTTCCCTGTCAATTTAAACTTATAATAGTGTACTCTTCCCTCCCATGATCTGCTGAGCCTCTCTTTCTTCCTTGTCTCCCCAAAGCTTAAGCTTAAATTTTATACTCCTCAAGACAAGATCACCATGGGAGCTCTCGACAAGTTCCTTGGGCGCAAGGGCAATGAGGGTGATGCCGCTGAGGCACCCGTCACTGTCACTGCTGCCATGAACGAAAAGGATCAGGAGGCTGGCAAGTATCCTGACGAGACCGGTAGCGCCAGCGATGCCGTTACCGAGAACGCGCAGCATGGTGTCAAGGCCGTGGAGGCTACGACTTTGGCATGGAGCAAGAAGGCTCTCGCTGGCGTCTTCGTTTTGTATGTTTTTGTATTGTCGCAATTGAAGTCGCGAACTAACGATGTTGCAGTATGTGGCTGATCTACCTTACCAATGGTTTCCAGAGCCAGATCAACTGGACTCTTGTTCCCTACGCCAGCAGTGAATGGGAGTCTCACTCTCTCATTCCCGTCATTGGCATTGTCGCCAACTGCATGACTGCTGCTGTCTACATTCCCCTGTCCAAGATCCTCGATATCTGGGGCCGTGCTGAAGGCTTCCTTCTCATGGCCACTTTTGCAACCATTGGTATGGCCATGATGGCTGCCAGTCGCAACCTCGCCACCTACTGTGCCGCTACCGTAAGTCATCTCCGGTCCCTTACACTTGCAACAACGGACAGTTACTAATCGCCCTAAAGGTCTTCTGGCAGGTTGGCTGGTCCGGTCTCACCTACAGCATTGACGTTATCACCGCCGATTCCACCCAACTCAAGAACCGAGGTCTTGCATACGCCTTCACTTCTTCTCCATACATGATCACTGCCTTCGCTGGTCCCAAGTCCGCCGAGGCCTTCCTCCGAAACGACGATCAGTGGCGATGGGGCTTTGGAACATTCTCCATTGTCCTTCCCGTTGTCGCCATCCCCATGTACATCCTCCTGAGGTACAACCTTCAGAAGGCCAAAAAGCAGGGTCTTCTTGTCAATGAGCCTAGCGGCCGATCTTTCCTGGAGAACATCAAGTGGGGACTCATTGAGTTCGATGCTGCCGGTGCTTTCTTGTTCGCTGCTGGCCTTGTCATCTTCCTTCTCCCCTTCTCCATCGCTAGCACTGCCCCTAAGGGTTGGGACACCCCCTACATCATTGCCATGATCATTTTGGGTGTCGTTCTTCTGGGCATCTTCGGTGCTTACGAGCGCTTCGTTGCCCCTAAGCCATTCCTTCGCTTCGAGCTCCTTACCAGCCGCACTGTTATTGGTGTCTGCCTTCTGGACTTCGTCTATATGATCGCCTATTACTGCTGGAACAGCTACTTCACCTCGTTCCTCCAGGTGGTTAACAACCTTTCCCCCTCCGCAGCTGGTTATGTCAACAACACCTTTGAGATCGTCTCTGGAGTCCTCCTCTTCATTGTCGGCTATGCCATGCACAAGACCGGACGCTTCAAGTGGATTCTATGCGTCGGTATTCCTCTGTACATGTTTTCCCAAGGTCTTATGATCTACTTCCGTCGCCCTGGTCAATCCATTGGCTACCTTATTATGTGTGAAGTCTTCATTTCAATCGCTGGCGCTACCTTTATTCTTTGCATGCAAGTCGGTGTCCTTGCTGCTGTCGAGCATCAGTATGTCGCTACTGCTCTGGCTACCCTTAGCGTCACCGGCAACATCGGAGCTGCTGTCGGTAGCACCATCTCTGCCACTATCTGGACCAACACCTTCTACAAGAAGCTCGCCGATTATCTTCCCGAGTCTGCTCAGGCTGATATCGACACCATTTACGAGTCCCTTGACTCTCAGCTTCTCTATGAGATGGGTAGCCCCGAGCGCCTTGCGATCCAGAAGGCTTACGGTTATGGCCAGGCTCGCATGCTTGCTGCCGGAACTGGCATCATGGCTGTCGCTCTTATCTCGCTGTTCTTGATTAAGAACTACGATCTCAGGAAGATCAAGCAGACCAAGGGTACTGTCTTCTAAGAGACTGAAGTATCTTGGATGATATGGTCAAATTGATCTCAAACAAAATTATGGTGGAAGAGTGATGTTATATGATGTTATATACTTAGTAACTAACAGACAATTCTAATATATGATGATGGCATGATGGCCTCAACAGAATGGCAATATTTGCCTTATTATTTACCTTTGAAGTTCCAGTAACACGTGAAAATTGGTTGCACTCTTGTATCGATCGGCAACTTGTCGCGGAGTAGCCGCCTGAATGAGATCAGGTCCATGATATGAAGCAAGGAGGCATACTTTGAAGTTAACGTATTGTTGACGAACTAGGCGGAAATTGCATGATTTGTGTAATCTTCAGCACCGGGGCATTTGTAATTACTCAAGTACGACCTTTTGATGTCTCGTCACCGTGATCTCGGACAGACAGGTCCCGATTGAAGTGTTTACCCAGCAGACCAACGGTGTCCAAATACCCGATCAGTAGCATTAGTTATAGGGACTTTATATGTTTTGCGCACTTGCATGCGCCAAAATTCAATTCAAGTCTATCAAGTAAATCTTTAATTATATCTAAATCTTGCCCAGAATGAACTGCATGAGTCCCTGCTGAAGACCCGTCACCGCAACACTTCCGTGATCCTCGCCCTCAAACTCACGCGTCCAAATCTTCTTGACACTCGGGCAATCCCTTAGGCGCGACACCAACGCCGTTGCGCTTGGTTTCATCTTATCGTCCTCCGCACAGTTCTGTCTCTTGTACCACTTCTCGTCATCATCGTCAGGATCCCTCACCAACTCTGACTTGCCGGTGCCCCATGTAAGAGCCAGTGAAAATGGAGGGTCGACGGGCTTGTCGCGTGCAAGGAAAGCAGTCTCCCGTTCGCGGATTAAAAAGTCCTTGTTCCACCAAATGACGGGACTGGCAGCGATATAAGTGTTGAAGAGTTCTGGTTGAGTAAACATGGTGTTGAGGGTGAAGATGCCGCCATATGAATGGCCAAAGAGAGCCTTGCGACCGGTGTGAAGATTGGCCTTGGGGAAGAGCTTGTCTTCAACGTAAGGCATCACATCGGCTTTGATCCAATCGAGAAATTCGTTGGCTTCACCAAACGAGATGTCTGTACGAGGCTTGCCGTATCTGTCGAGCGGCATGTCGTACTCGTCGGCCGGTGGTGTAAGATCTGGACCCCGGCGAAAGTCATAGACATATTTACTGGGCGGGTATCCAATGCCCACCACGACAGTTCTTGTGCTGTTCAAGTATTCCAACCGACGGGAAACATCAACGGCTGTGAAGAAATAGGCATTGCCATCAACAAGGTAGCTGTGTGGTGATTAGCTACGGTCTTTTTTGGGGTAAGGTGCAGCACTACTCACACCAGATTGACCACTTCATTCTCAGAGGCAACGCGATCTTCACCCCAGCACAGAGGCCACGCTACTTGCACGAGATAATCTCCCCTCTTGGTCTTGGCAAGCCACTCGAGAGTATTAGGAACACGAGCGTGTCCATGGCTATGATCGGCAGTCATTGTTCTGTTGTGAATGTGAATGAGACTTCTTGGTGTTGATAGCGACAATAGTGGGCGGGCGCGCGTGAGACAACGCAGCATGACATGCAGCAACAGCAGACTAAGGTGAGACGAGTCAGTGACTGGACTGGACTCAAGATCTGATAAACAGAGAAAAAGATCTGATAAAAAACGCGCATTTACTATGGGTCCTTTATGGCGTCAGTGCGACAGCGGTATCGGATCAGGGCTTGGGGCGGTTATGTTCGGCAGAACCCACTGACAATTTACCATTTGACACGAGGCAATGCAACGGTGTCGGCATCTAGATGACAGTTCTTGTACCGCTGATATGGCCATAGCGTGATGCACATGGTAGAGTGATGGTCGCGACGTTGCCAATCTTCTGCCAAGCCGACAAGCGACGTGCACCAGCTCGCTGGCGGCAGTACGCTGATTCGCAGCGGCCGGTGAACTTCTAAAGATAATGAATGTGCTGGAGATAGCAATGGTCAGTTCTCCATAGAGATTCCATGTTGGAGATTGGTAGTATAGCATCGCTATAGTGAGCAATGCCCCAAGGTCACGCACAGCGATGCGCCCCCGTATCGCATCGATATCCACGTCTAAATACCCTTTGTGACAGCAGGCCACTCGCACATCAGGCATTTAAAATGACTCGATCCTTTCTCAGTATAGCAGACCAAAAGAGCAAAGGCGCGACAATGAGTCGCCGAGTTGAGTTGAGTCCTGGCTGAGTGAGAAGCAGTGTTGGTAAAAGCGATGCGGTTGATGCTGAGTTCTAGGATTCGTAGACTAAGAAGTTCATCAATTGATTGAGAATAGATTGAAATATTATATCTAGACTTGATACTTATAAAGTTCCAATATTTTGCCGTCTGGTAGGTCTGCTTCCGAAGTTCTCTCTGTCGCACCAAGCCGTCTCTTTCCTTGGTCTAGGGACGGAACTTACAAGCCAAAAGCATGAGCAAACTGACATTGATTTAATCAATTGGAGCCCATCACAAATGAAGACCGTAGAACATTGGAACCTCTTGGCCAGCAGGGCTTACTGCAGCCCTATGAATCGGGCCCGTAGGATCATCCCAGGCCTGGTACTACCCACCACCGATGCCTCTTGGCACCCTTAATAGAACTGCATGCACTTTATATGCAAGACTATGGGTCCTAGTATGGGGAGTGGTCTTCTTGGAGGTGTGATGGTCCCACAGATGTGTATAGACGGTAGCAGTGCGATGCATCGAAGCCTGCTGGGTACCATGACTAGGCTGCGTCGCCCGAGCAGTTTCAGTGCCATTCTCATAGGATTCATTCGAAATAGAGATACCATGGGCTTGAATGAATGGTAATGGAGACGACACCCCTCCCAACCCTCTTGACGATGCCGTATAATGCATGCCAACGAATCATAGGTCCACCTGCAAGTGCAGATTCACCACTTAGGAACCCAGGAAGATCAGGCTACCCCTCTGCAACCCCTCCGCCAGAATTTCTTATGATGATTGAGGCGTGGTATTAATATGTGCAGACAGTACCCATCGGCCTCTGGACTTGCATCAGTACATAGCCGATCAGAGTGCTTTAGTCCAACGCGTATAGAGCATTCGCTCCCATCCAGAAATAAAAGCATTGGGTCTTCAGGATACCGAGTGATTCAGAGGTTAATGTGACGATCTTATACATGAAGTTACGTAAAGCGAAAGGAAACGACTGATGGAACAGGATGAAGCTTGACCTGCCGACCTCAGGCAAATACGTGTCGCAACGCAGCGACACAACCAAGACAAGACTTAAGAACTAATTTGAGTCCATGCGACTAACAGAGACGCTATAACGTAGAATTTGATTCAACAAGTCGCTGTGCCGCGCTTCCGAGTGTGGCGACCCAGCTCTTGGTGATTTGTCCAGCGATCATGCTTTAGCATTCTGTGATGGATGACAGAACGTGCAGTGTTTGGCTTTGGGCTTGCAAACAGCCACAACAGGCTGGCTAGGCTCTCCAACCAATGAATGGTATAAGAGAAGAGTGGTTCGCTGCTCATGCAGCGTCCAGCTGTTGAATAAGTTTGGATGATGTTGATGCCATGATATGCTAGGGCTCATGTCGATGATTGCGGGAGCCTTCTCCAACGAAAAACCCTTGGTGAGATGGCCGAGTTGGTTATGGCGCCAGGTTAAGGTTAACCTTAACACCAATTTCCTGGTGGAGCAATCCTCCTGGGTTCGAGTCCCAGTCTCATCAGTTTCTTTTGCTGTTTGCAGTGAATGGCTTTCTTTTTACTTGTCAAATGAGGCGATTAATTCGGGTTGCGATGTTGGCGGCATGAGCAAACTTTGTCGCCTGGGCGCTTACCCGAGCCGACCCGAGGAGGGGAACGCAGTGACAGTTACAGGGCTCTTAGTGACCGTACACCACTGATGGCCCTGTAACTTCCATTCGGGTCGTTCATCTTTTTTTGCGACACCATAAGGTCATTAACATATACCGCACTGTGAATAGCTGAAGACAGCCCGTTAAATTGCCCGATATCAATAGTCACACAGGTATTTGAACCAAACTTGTTAGGTCAATCATATTTGCTTGAAGAAACAGACTCATTTTTAGAGTCATCAAGATGGTCTATCTGAGAAGCTGTCCTGAGACAATGGTTTAAACTTTGTACATAGTAATGAGATCCAGATCAATTCCTCCTTCGTGTCAGTTCCACTTCTGCTCCAACGTTATCCCTCTACAGGCGACGATGGTGGCGGCGCTGTCGCATAGACCTCTTGCACTTGGAAGGCCTCTTGGTAGCGACGGGAGTGCTGATGGGAGTAGTTGGAACGGGGACAGTGCCGTTGCTGGGAACAACAGGGCTAGAAGCACCATTTCCGCCGCCGAGGATCTTGGAAGCAGCGTGCTCAGCAGCGATCATGATGATGGCCTGAGTGTTGCCAGTAGGAAGATCGGGGTGGATGGAACCGTCAACGACGAACAGATTATCAGTACCCCAAACCTTGGTGTCAGTATCGACAACGCTGGTACCATCGTTCTCAGTGCCCATGATGGCAGAGCCGACAAAGTGAGAGCCGCTGACGTACTCGGCCATCAGGCTCTCGGCAGTAGCGTTGCTAGCGATGCTGAGGGTGCTGTTGGGCTTGGAGGCAAAGCTGATGAGCTTGTTCATGAAGCTCTTGACAGCGTCCTTGTCGCCTGCAGTCTTGAGGTAAGGCTCGCCGACAAGCTTGGTAGCACCAGAGCTGGTGACTGTAAGAGAACCGCTGGAGGTAGCACCGTGGGTGAGGTAGACCTTGAGCTTGACAGTATCGTTACCGCCGGGGGCACAAGTACCCTGGATGTATCGCTCAACACCATCAGAGCCCTTGACAGTGTCCCAGAAGATGAAACGCTGGCCAGACTGAGCAAGAAGACCGTCACCCTGGGCGAAAAGATCAATGTTGGTCTGGCTAGGCTCGGTGAAGGCGGTATCGCTGAGAGCTGGCATGGGCTGTTTGGTCTTCATCTTGACGGTGAAGATAGGGTGGTCCTTGAGGTTCTCTCCGACAGGAAGGTCGAGCCACTGATCCTTAGCGGGCATGGTGAGGCGCTGGTTTCCGCTGGCAACGGCTTCAATCTGCTCAGAAGGGCCAATGCCAGAGTTGACGAGAAGGCGGGGAGTGGCGAGAGAACCGGCGGCGAGGACGACAGCACCGTTGGTCTTGAGGTTGATGATCTGGCGGGTAGAAGGACCGGACTCGACCTCAATACCAGTGACAGCCTTACCCTCGCGGATAACACGGAGGACCTTGGTGTTGAGCTGGAGCTTGAAGTTGGTGTTGGCCTGAGCAAGAGGGAGGTAGTCACGGACGGGACCGGCGCGAAGACCGTCGTTGACCATCAGAGGAGGGTGAGTGAAGACAGACTTCTTCTTGCTAGGCTCCTCAATGGCATCGACCTGGGTGAAGCCGTTGCTAGAGAAGAACTTGGAGAGGACGTTCCAGGCGCCCTGGTCAACTCGCTTACCGTCCTTGGTAGGGCTGGTGGTACCGGGAGTACGCTCGTAGAGCTTGTTGGCGGAGCTCTCAACATCCTGCCACTTCCAGCCAGCAGGCCACTTGTCGTCAAAGTCTACAGGCTGAGGGCGGACAAACATCATGGCGTTGATGACACTAGAGCCACCGAGAATGCAACCAGCCATGCTGGCGGTGTCAGTGCAGTAGGCAGAGGTGTCCTTGGCGGTAGTGAGGTAGTAGGCCATGGAAGGAACATCGTACTGGGTGACAGTGTCGTTCCAGTCCATGGTAGAGCGGCCACCAGACTCGTAGAAAGAGGCCTTACCCCGCTCGAGAAGAAGAACAGACTTCTTGGACTCGGCGAGACGCTCAGCGACAATGAGACCGGAGGTACCACCACCGACAACGATGTAGTCGTAGGTAGCGTTGGAGACGATGGTGGTGAAGTTGCCGGGGTTGGAACCAGTACTGCCTCCGGGGCTGGTGCCGGGAGTAGTGGCATCGGAAGCAAGCTTGGCCCAGGTCCCAAAGTCGGCGGACTGGGCAGCGGCAGTGTCAAGAGAGTAACCACCGAAGCCAGCGCCGTGGTAGTTGAGAGCACCGGCAGGGTCGGTGGGGTCGTCAAGGGCAATGGTGCTCATAGCGAAGCTGAGAACAGCGTTGGTATCAGCAGCCTTGAAGGTGGTACCATCGGTCTTGATGCAGCCCTCGCAAAGGAAAGTGAAAGTGAAAGAGTCGGTGCCGACCTTGGTACCCTTCTCGATAGGCTTGATGGAGACAGTGTCGTCGTCGAGTACGGCAGGGTTGGTGTATCCATCAGCCTGGCGAACTGAGGTAATAACCTTGCCATCGTTGGGCCAAGCAACGACGAGAAGCTTCTTGGTCATAGTAGATCCCATACCGACGGATCCATAACCCTCAGAGATGGGCACGGTCATCTGACCGATGAAGTCGGTGCTAGGGTTCTTGGGCAGAGCAATACCGAAGGAGAACTTGCTGCTCTTGTCGGTGTACTGCTGGAAGGTAATTCCCGTATCGGCATCCTTGTACTCGACAGACTCGGCCGAGACGGCCTGGTACATCAGCGCCGCTGATGAAAGGAGTGTTGAGAAACGCATGATGGCGGTGTTTCAATAGTGAAGACTTTATATATCGAAGGATCGTCGAGAAAGAATGTACGAATAGTGAAGTAAAGGCTACAAACAAAGAAACGAATGGACAATGTTGGCAGCCAGTGCCTGTAAAGAACGAAGATACGAAAAAGAAAGATAGACCAAACAAGATGGTATGATCAAGGCCATATTCAAGGTGAGGTCTCAGTTCATTATATATAAACCTCCCATCAAGTACCGGCGCCGGGTACGGAAATTCGCTTCCGAGTGCTCGGGACAGGTTTTGCAAACAAGAGAGACAACATTGGTGGCTTAATTGTTGCACGGACAATATTCGCTTTCATTGTGGATGAGGGCAGGTATTGCATTCGCCGAGTGTGGAGTTCGGCGAAGCCAGCATCAGGTGAGGTTATGCTGAACTGTTTGAGATATCCCATGATATCGAGTTGTAATGCCTCTTGTCCTTTCTCTTATTGGCTGTGGATCTGGTTTCAGGTCGCGGGACAGATCTCCTAACAAGGTTAACAGAGCCATGGTGGGCCCGAGTCTATATACTTGAAACGACCTTTATCGTCTAAGCTTGTGAGAAACCGTTTCATTTCAGTAGTTTTTAGCCTTAAATTTTGTTTAATTTAGCTAGAGCGGGCGCGTCAATTGGTACAGCTGAGCATATCTGCATGGGTAGAGTGTAGATGACTCGTAACGAAACGGGTAGCGAAACAACTCTGCCTCATTTAGACAACAACAGATAACACTATGCAAGGGTTTAAATCTCCACCTGTCAAACCTTAGAATTCTTCCACTGCCCACTTCCCGTTCTCTTAAACTCTTATCCAGACCATCCATCCATCCATTCCATCACCTTATGTCTTGGGTTCGCTCTTCACCAGCAGCAATCCATTCCCTGGCCCTGGCCTCATCTCGCGGCTTGAAACCGACCTTGAAAGGCTTGGGATCCGTTGTCAGCGATGTTGGGTTAGCGTTGCACTCGATGCAATCCATGACGGGGAAGTCCTTCTTGTCCTTGGGAGGGAGAATCTCGAAAGCGGTGATGAGGCGAATGAAAGCTGTGTAAAGCTCGCGGTTTGCAAGATGAGAGCCCGCGCACATTCGTGATCCAGCACCATAAGCGTAGTGAGGCGTTCCGACCTCCTTATCGTCGATATATCGCTCAGGGTTAAACTCATAAGGATTCGCGAATCGTGATTCATCATAGTCTGCGGCGTAGGCGTTCTAATTCTCCGATCAGCTGCATGTTCCATTGCCACATGCGCAGGGCTGTCTCACCATGAAAAACTTTGTTCCTGCAGGGATCACGGCACCCTGGTAAGGAATATCCTTGATGCTTTCCCGAGGCAGGCAGATAGGAATAACCGTCCAGAATCGCAGGATCTCCTTAACAAGGGCTGTGACGTAGGGAACCTTTTCTTCAACGAGGCATCGCTCCCAGGCTTCACCGTTGGGGTAGACTTTGTAGATCTCCTTTAGGGCCTTGGCTTGAATCTTCTGACCGTGCTCGGTTGCGAGGTATGCGATGCCCATGATGACATTACCCGGAACTGTGTCCAGACCAGCAGAAACCATAGTGAGGCAGATAGACTTGATCTCGGCTGTTGATTCGTTAGCGAAATTGTTTTGCAAGGTTTTCTTACTCACCGTCGTTCAACTTGGCGGTAGGATCCTTCAGAATGTTTCCAGTAATGCAAGGCTTGTCTGTACCGTTGTCGATTCTGCTCTTGAGATTGGCCAGAAGATCAGACAAATACTTGTCACGTCGAACTCTGAATTCCTCGGCCGATGAGTTTTGTGCTCCCCAAAGTCGAAGCAGCGGAACATAATCCTGCCAGTTGTTGCTGGTCGATCTGAAGTTGGAAATCTCACGCTCAACGTAGGTGATTTCGTGGAGAAGCTCAGAGTTGACGTCACCATCAATGCGGAAGCCGTAGTTCAATGTCAGAGAAGTGTTGAGCGCAAATCGAGCAAAGTAAGGCGATGGGTCAAGGTCCTTGCTTCCGTCTTTGCAATCGTCAAGAAGTTCCTTGATGCTGACAAGAGATTCGAGATCCAGGATTGGCATGTAAGATTGAACGGCAGGGCGGTTGAGGGCAGTGGCGGCAGCTTTGCGGCGGTTCTTGCAGGACTCGTCCCATGGTGAAGTGCCGATGGTGAAGCCTTGAGATGAAGAAACAACTGAGTGGAATGTGTGAAACATGGGGCGGGAGATGAGTGCAGACTGGTGGGTGATCCAGAAATGCTTCACGGCCTCATAAGAGTTGACATAGATGACTCGCTGCGATAGTCAGAATCGAACATTCAAAACATATGCAATACGTCAGTGGCACAAATTCTCACCTTGGTTCCCAGGCGTGTCTGAAAAACAGGTCCGTACTTCTTGGCCCATTTCTGCGCAACTCTGGCATGGTCCGTCCCCAACTGAATCAAGTTTCCGAAAAGCGGTACACCAGGAATCTCGGGGATGCCCTTGATCTTGGGCTGATCAGTCGAATTGGCCAACTTGTACAGCATGTACAGGCCGATGATAATAGCGAGGTAGATGACTTGATCAGACATGGTTGCTCGTGAAGATCAAGTCCAAACGGGGGAAAGATGACTCTCTGTGTTTGCAATGACATGGTAACGTACAGTCCCCTCTGTAGGCTTTTTATACGCAAGATGAGCAACGTGACATGTTTCCCCTCAGCTGCACTGCTCGGGATCTGCAAAGAACCCCCAAGTGTAAATAACCGAATAAGCGGGGGAGCCGTGTCGGCGTGTGCCGAATCCCATCATGGCCTTTGTTAAGCAGGCCTCAATTGGGCTATCTCGAGTCGCACGCGGGAAGTTTGGGTTTGGCTTGATACTTATTGTCGGCTATTCACTCAACAGGCCAAACCAGAAGAGGGAATTAGAGGAGAAAAGGACTTGATGCTTCGGAAATACTGTTTAATTGCTTGATATAACTCGGAAATATTTCCGAGTCATCTTGTAGAGAATCTCACAAGATCCACTAGCGCCCTAATGATGCGTCACCAGTGCATGATCTGACTGATCCAAGAGGAGAGATACTGTCATCGGGCTCCACATCTTTGTTGTCGGAAAATCTTCCGAAATAATATCATGTCTTGTCACCTATTGTCGCTGAAGAATCCCCTTTGACTGTTGAACAAGTCTTCTGGCGAATCAAGACTCATGGAGTCGCAATTGAATTGACTTTAGTAACATGTTATCAGCCTATCAAATTTCCTACCCAGCGTTACAACCAAATTGTTCAAACCTTGAATTGTAGGCTGCAGGGGTTTAATAGTTAAAAATTGCAACACTATTTTCTAGTAAACGACAACCTCAGAAATAAGCCAGTGAACTTCTTCCATACCGAAAGCAAGAAATCTCCTTCTCTCTGGCTAGCTGATTGCGATTTTGGCTCGCGCAGCCTACATGTTCGACTTGGGTGAAGGCAGCAACCGTGTGGCGGATTATAAGAGCCGAATGCACTCGGAGTTTAGGATATATCAAGTGACAGGGCCGGGTTTATCGAAACGACAACAGTGTTCTTGACCAATGACGAGGCGAAGGAAGGAATAGTTAAACGCCCTCTTTGCGAGAACATACAGTTGTTGTACCATGTATTTCGGATGCCAGTTGAGTAGCTCTTCACTTCACTGATTTTACAGCTGGCTTTGATACATGTACCGGGTCATAAATCTCAGCAAGGCCGACAGAGGTCGGCAGCTGAGCTGAACAAGCGTCTATAAAAGTAGTTCGCTATGGATCCAGACGAATTGCAACAATCACTCATCCATTCATCCATTCATCACTGCCTCCACCTCGAAAACGATCAATATGTCTGTCCCCTTCGACCTCGCAAAACCCAACAGGACCATTCACATTGGTGTCATTCTGATGAATAGGTGAGTGAGCAAGATCAGTTCTCGCGACTAGCCCTGCTCATATATACGCAGCGAGACCGAAATCCTCGACGTCGCTCCCATTGATTTCTTGTACGGACTCTCCAAGAAAGCATGGAAGAGCAGCTTCGAAGGCATTGCGCCTGCCAAGGTCGAATCGGAGACAATGGATATGGAGTTTCATTGGATTCATGAGAAGGGGACCGGTTCACCCTGTATCTTTACAAGTGGTATCAAGCTTGTGGCTACGGTATGTCTTCTTGATGATCGAGTCCCCCGTCGTTATAGTGCTATACTGATACGTGAAGGACTCTTTCGATACTTGTCCCCCGCTGGATATCGTTCTCATGGGCGCGAACTCTGCTAGCTACACCCCCGATGAAGCTGAGCTGACCTTTGTTCGCAAAGCCTACGATGAATGCTCTGCTTTCCTCTCCATTTGTGGTGGTGTCCTCATTCCTCTGCAAGCCGGTATTTTGAACGGTAAAACAGCAACTGGCCCGATTATTTTGCTCGACACTGTCCGGAAGCAAGCCCCAGAGGTCAACTGGGTTACTAAGCGCTGGGTCAGAGACGGGAAACTATGGACAAGCGGTGCGCTTCTCAATGGTGCGGACATGATGACCAACTTCATGAAGCACTACTGGGGCGGTGAAGGTGGTTTTGTTGACTTTTTAAGCAAGCTTGGTGCTTGGCCTGATCGCGATGTGAATTACAAGGATGAGGACTTCACTGGGCTTCTATGATGTGTGTATGTACAATGGGTAACTCGCGAGTTTGATGGCGGGAGTGGTGGAGGGCAGCTAAGCTGTTGAACAGTTTGGACGTTAGACGTTGGTATCGTTCTGAAATCCAGTCTTTACCTACTGCATGACTTGGAATAAATTAGTATCTCATGCGGCTGAAAAATACTTGGTCAGATACTCAAATATTGTGCAATCTTTAGGCAATTCTCACATCATCAGATGCTGCGCCAGCACTGTCGAATATCATGCTCTAGGGTACCGAGCGTGCGTATCGTGAGTACACGCCCACTAGCCTAGGCCAGGGCGTTTTTTGCACCCTGATAGTTAGTGGCGAAGTGTTGGCAGATTAGCGCTGGACCCTTTTTGCCCCTCCAAGCCCCTCCATCACTAGCCACATCGGTGAGAGCTCCAGGACCCTTTTTCTCAGTGGCAGGTTCTGATTGGTTGACGGGGCCACAGCTCCGTCGATCTTGGGTCTCAAGGGAGAGAGGTCCCCACTGCAATCTCTGTTGCTTTGATCGGAGAGTTAAGATCTGTTAGCATTCTAACAGCAAGGTTGAACGTGTTAGAGCAAGGCGCAGAGATGCACACTTCTACACAGCAGAAATTAAATGGTCATCGCATCCAAAAGAAAACAATTAATCGGACAAACTAAATTATCAACTAAGCCTAATCGATGAGAGGGAAACTGAGACACTACGTCATGATAATAAGGCAGGCAGCTGTTTCTGGGAGCGCGAGTGCAAGCTACCTACTCCTGCTGCATTAGTCTACCCCAGTCACGTGGGCGGCTGGAAAAGAAAGAGGGGAAACCTGTGGCTTGAGGGCTATATAACGCACCGCGCCGTCTGACAATTGCATATTTCTTCAAATCGTCACTATTTTCGCGTCGAAATCACTAGTCCCTCACCATGTCCAAACTCTTTGTCGGGTAAGTCGCGAGTATTGATTACGATGAATTCCAGCTGATTTAACGTCTCCAGCGGCCTCGCCTGGGCCACAACCAGCGACACTCTCCGCGCCAAGTTCAGTGAATTTGGTGAGGTCACTGACGCCGTAAGCATTTTCCCCGCCGCGCGATTCGACCTTCGAAATACTGAGGCCATTTTTGCAGATTGTCATGACCGACCGTGAGACTGGCCGATCCAGGGGATTCGGATTCGTCACCTTCGCCAACCAGGAGGACGCCAGCGCCGCTATCAACGCCTTGAATGATCAGGAGTGAGTCACACGCACCGACACAGCACAGAAGTGATTCTAACGCAGCGATTCCAGGTTCGAGGGTCGTCAGATCCGCGTCAGCGAGGCCAACCAGGGTGGTGGCCGCGGTGGTGGCCGTGGAGGCTACGGCGGCGGCGGCGGTTACGGAGGTGGTGGTGGCTACGGCCGTGGCAGCGGCTCCGGTGGATGGAGAGAATAAGTCCCTGCATTTTCTTGATTGAGGACGGCTGAGTTTTTATGATTCCCTCTCGGTTGGCACGATGGACACGGGAGAACGCACAAGTCTGACGGCTGCTGCAAAACGCCGCAGCGGATATGGGTTTCGCGAAGAAAAACATTCATAGCAATACACTCGGATCACACCATTAAATATTCTTCCATCGTCGTTTACATATTCGTAGTCTCTGAATTTGACGTAGTGGCGAATCAGGCCGCGTGGTTTATGTTGGAGCCGCAAAGGCGAGTTGCGTTGTTGGATCCATAAGAGACATAGTGCCGAAGCTACAAGGTACTATAACGCATATAGACTTCAAACTTTACTTAGACAACACACTCAAGTTTGTATCATCACTGTTCGAGTCGGAGGTTAATGCTCCGGAGAGCTGGGAGAATCTTGGGACTTCGAGAGAAATGTGACATTGATATTCATACTCCAGGCCACCCAAGACCTTGATCTATACTTCTTCCTTTCCGTTCGGCTTCCGTTCAAGCTTGCGAATGATCTTGGCAGGGTTTCCAGCAACCACATGGTAAGGCGGTACGTCCTGGGGAAATGTCAGATACCGTAACACAAGGAACCAAGTGCAACAAACCTTGGTCACAACACTTCCCGCACCAACCGTGGAACCAGCACCGATTGTGATACCCGGAAGAATGGTCACATTACCCGCGATCCAGCAATCTTCACCTACAGTGATTGTACCACCCAGTTCTGGTCCGTTGGTGCCATTACGCAGCTCAGGATCCAGAGGATGCGTACCGGAGAAGAATGAAACATTTGGCCCGATTAACGTTCTTGAGCCGATAGTGACTTGGCACGTATCAAGTATTGTGCAGTTGAAGTTGATAAATACATTGCTTCCTACTTTGATATTCGTGCCATAGTCGATTCTGATGGGTGCTTCGATCCAGGGATATTCGTGCAACACGTTGTCCTCCTCATCTTCTGTCGCTGCAGGCGGAGGTAAAGGGCGGTCATCGTTTGTTATTCTGAGCTTATGTGAGTAAAGGCGAGTAAGTCTTTTATGGGGGCTGAGCTTACTGTCTCCAGAACTCGGCCATCTCGCGGCGTGTTGGGCCCTCTGCTGCGTTGAGTCGGGTGACGGCTTGCCTGCATCGTTTACGGGCAGCCACCAAATCGGGCGTGAAGGCGTAGTACAGATCGCCGCGGCGCATGCGGTTGAGGTTGTCCTCCTCGTCGATGTTAAAGACGGTCATTGTAGGACAGAATGTTTCCAAGATTCAAGATTGTTTCGTGACCAGACGGTTGGTAGCGAGTCAGGTATGGCGATGTAATAGGTTGACAGTCTTTGCTTCTATGTATGTTGCTCTTAGGGATTGCGGTTGTTGTACAAGCTTTGGGTCTACCCTCGATTGAAGATTGACGAGAGTTACCTGAGTCGGTGAGTGCCGTCGGAATTTCGATGATCCATTCCTCAAGATAACCCGGTCGTTCTGCCTTTTGACTTTCTTCCTTCTGGATGGGACACGCTAAGACACTGTCGCGATAGTGGGACGGCTTCTCTAGGACAAATTCAAGCTGCATCGACGTTTTTGCCAGCAATTCAATCATCATCTGACATGATGCAAAACCGTGAGATGCAGCCGGCTACCTTGGCTTTGCATTGTTTTGATTGCGCTTAAGTATTTTGGCTTCTTCGCATTTTCCATGCCCAAAAAAAAAAAAAACAATTGAGCCTTCCTCATCTAACAGAGCTAGGTTCGATTCCTTGTATTCAAGTTTCTTCTTTTTGGGTTTTGATCTTTCTTCAAGAATCAAAGAAGACTATTTCAATTTCATTAGTATTATAATAAGGGATTTAATGCCAAATACGCTCAAGTAACTCGCCAAGGCTTAGTCCTGATAGTCCCGTCCAAAGAGAGATATCATCCTAGTTGGCACCAACAATCAACTCGCCAAATTCCTGTTCCTCCCTTAACTGCAAAGCCTCTTGGTACACCCTCAACTCCTCTTTCTCATCGCTACTTAAAAGACTTGTCCAAGTGAAAACTTGGTCCTGACACCAGACGTGAAACCTCCTTGGTCTCTTGTTCTGGGGATCGTCAAGCATTTCCATCGTCACTAATCGTTCATCATCCCAGATACCGAAGCCCAAACTCCTGAATGGCCGGAATAGCAAACCTTCGCTCAATCTGGGAGTGCTTCTGGGGCATAAAAGCGGCCCAGCCCATCTCAAACCCTTACATCCGACTAGAACTTTGTGACAGTGATAAATAAACGCATCATTTGGGTCAACGCAAGGAAATGGGGGTGGTTTCAGAATAACAGCGGGCCATGCAAAGTTTGAACATTTCTTCTTTGGATGGGGGAGTTGTAGGTGGCTTCCCTCTACTGGTTTGAAGCCTGTGTTGAAGAAAACACTCAAACCTTTATTCACAACATCAGTATCACCAACACAAGAGCTTTCATCTGAGCAACCTTCCAGATGTCGGACGTAGAGCAAAGCAGCCCATAGCGGTTCTCGGGCGATCCACAGACTGGACTTCCTGAGTCCCGACAGGCACGTCTCGCCGGATCCCATGTCACGGATTGCCTCGATATCTGAGGCTGACCAGTTCAGTCGCTTTTCTGAAGCCGCATTACTGAGCTCGTAGCACAACTGGAGACACCAAAAGCCAAGGGTGATTCTCTGCATTTCATACCAGGACGCCTCATCGCCTGTATTGAGCTTGTATGGCTGTCCCCATAATTGGCCATCAGGTCGTCGATTCCAAGGAAGCGTGCCAAGATGGTAGCACTTGTCAGTCAAGTGCTGCGGCTTGGTCGCTTTAATTCTTTGGTGAAAGAAGTCAAAGGCTTCTCCTGCAAGCAACTTGATATTCCGGAAGAGAAACAGTATTTCTCTTGGCGTAATGGAACTATCACCTCGCATTAAATGGGCAAGACGAATGCGGGGGATACAGGATGGCGGACTCGATTGAATATCTGGAACGCGGTCTCCTTGGGCATTTTGAAAAGAGGTCGGCATAACGAACTTTGTGATGAAGGTGGTGAGGTTCCTTGCTGGTGGGTTTGTCGCGGAAGAATGCCTGATGAGGGCTACCAAGCGCAGGACATGCGGGATCCATGGCGTTGTCGCAAGATTCTGAGCTGATGCGTCGAGAACGCTATCAAGAACCTCGGCTCCCAACGTCCCATTCAGGAAGTGAAAGATATGCGGTGACGCCTTGGCGACGCTGTATAAGCTTCTGACATCGGGTAAATTGCTGAGTATGGGCGCAATTAGCTCCGGCGGTAAAGTCGCAAAGACGTCCATGCTGACCAGCTGCTGATTGAATGGAGACTTGAACGAAATTGAGGTCACGATGTTTGATTCATGAAGCTACCCCTCAGATGAATGCTGTCAGCATCATCGAGGCTCTCACGTGGCTGACTGAATTGACTTAAAAGAGCTTATCCGTTGATGCCGCGTTGACGTGGCTAATCGTGGTCACACGCTAGGACCCCAAATCGAGCAGAACGATATCAGGAGCGAATAAAATGGCATCGCCATTGAGGGGTCGCATTGATATGACGTTTTGTTCAAACACCGCCTCTTGGGATATGCCGTGAAACTTGTTTGCCATCACAATACGTAATTGACTACGCGTCGCTCAATTCCTATAATCAAGATTCAAAGCGAGTGCATGTCTTATAGTTGCCAAGAGTACATTTGATGTATAGAGTGCATCTGCGTAAAGTCAGCATGTTGGTGATCCAGCGAATAGAAAGATGAAGAAGCGACTGTGATCAAGAGGGCAGTATTTCATATCAGGAATAATTACAGTCTTTCGAGACGAAACATCCGTATGACATGGTTGAGATTCTATGCACTGAGTGGTAAATCAATATCTACAAGGTAAAAAATATGCGTCGTACAATCTCATTTCCTGGCCACTTGCACTTTCTGAATACCAAGATCACTTAACCACGCTTGATCAAGTCGGCAGCCTATTTACGTTAGAGATAAACTAGAAATGATTCAATGGATAGCTTACCTTCTCAGCGACAGCATAAACAGTCGTCATTGTATGCGTGGCAGGAAGCAAAGGAATGACGCTGGCATCGACGATGCGGAGGCCCTTAATGCCGTAGACTCTGAGCGTCTCATCAACGACACCACCGTCACTGCGGCTACCAAGCTTGCAAGAGCCTGCGGGATGGAACAGAGTTGATGCGCTGTTGCGGATGAACTGCTCAATATCACTGTCGCTCGTGACGTTGGCTCCTGGCACAATCTCGAAGGGGTTCAGGGACTTGATTGAGGGTGCGCCAGACAGCTTTCGAACAAACTTGACACCTTCAGTGAGAATAGCGATATCAAGAGGGTTCTTTAGGAACTCCGGGTTGGCATCAGGAGCGTCGAAGATGTTGGAAGACTTGGCCTTGACGGAGCCTCGAGAGTACGGGTGCTGGAGACCAAGAACTGATGTTCCATCGGCCCAGATGATCTCCAAGATGGCTGACTTGGTATCGAGAAGTTTGTCGTTGAGAACATTTTGCTGCTTCTTGTAGCCCTTGACAACCTCTGCGGGTGTACCTGAAGGGAGAAACTTGGAGCCGTCCTGGCTAGCGGCCTGCTTGTGAATGTCCGAAGCGGAACTTGTGTAGTTGGAGAGAGGGAGGAAGAGAAGGAAGTCACCAGTAGGTGAAGTATAAGGTCCCTTCTTTTGCTGATCGTATTCAGCGCGCGCCTCAGCAGCGAAAGTGGCGTTGCCAGTGAGGTTACCGGTTTGGATAGGAGCATTGACTGAGTACAATTAGTTTATGAAGATATGTTAGAAAAGGCGATGGGATTACCTGTGCCCACAACGGCAAGTAGAACATGATCGTGGAAGTTCTGGCCAACAGCGGGGAGATCAACAACCACAGGCACGTCAATGCTGGAGAGAAGAGCCGAGTCACCAATACCAGAGACCTGGAGGATCTGGGGAGTGTGAATGGCACCAGCCGCAAGGATGACTTCCTTCTTCGCCTTGACAGTCTTCTTGGCGCTGTCCTTGTTCTTCGCGAACTACAGAAAGATGATTAGTTACGACAGGTACTACTATAGGGCAACCTCTTACCTCGACGCCAATAGTCCTCACGGAGCTTCCGTTCTTGTTAGTAAGAATGCGAGTAACTTGGTTCCCTGGAAGAAGCTGGAGATTCTTGCGTTGAGAGACGGCGCTATAGTAATCCTGTGCAGAGGAGCGAACAACAGTCTTGGGGTTGAGGTTGTGAGGGCAGAAGTATCCCCCAATTGCGCCACCGTTGGCTTGGTCGAAGGCGACGTTGATGTCAAGCTCCCCAGTAGCATTGACAAGATTCTCTGAAGTTTGTCAGTATTAGAGTGCTTGATGGACTGTGCACGGCAAAGATGCACGTACTCGTCGTGGGCCAGAAGAAAGGCGAGTAGCTGGAGTGAATGAAGCCCGAAGAGCCATGCGCAGATGGGTCTGTGGTGATACCATATTCTTTCTTGATGTCGGAAGTCGGTCCAGAGAACTTCTCATTCTGTGATTGGAGTTAGTTTCTGTCGCATAAGCTTGACAACAAATTGCCAACCTTCTTGAAATAAGGAAGCAGTGTATCCCACTGCCAATCACTGTTTCCCAACTCAGCCCAGCGATCGTAGTCTGCCTTGGAACCACGATCATAGACCATGCGATTAAGCTTGGTCGAGCCTCCAACGACTTTGCCCAAAGGAATCGAGACGTTGCGTCCATTAAGGGAAGTGGTTGCGGGATAAGTCAGGTTCCAGTCGTATTTTGTGCCGACAGCGCCGCCAGCAAGGCCTGGAATTGTCACAATATCTTCATTTTTATCGCTATTTAGAGGTCAATCTTTCGTTTTTAGTCAATTATCAGATCTCTTACAAATCTCCAGCTTCAATCACGAGGACGGTCACAGCTGTTGGGGCGTCAGCAAACGTGGAGGGTCGATGCAACGGCAGAACGTACCAGGATCCTCCGATAGGCGGTTGGCGACAGTGAGGCCTGAAGCACCTGCACCAACAATGATATAATCATATTCTGTGCGCACACTGGCATCCTGAGGTGGGTAGGCTGATGCAGTTGTCGCATGCAGGCAACCGAGAGCTGTCAAGGCAAGCGCCTGAAATTTATACATGGTCAAAAATGAATGACAGTGAATAAATATTTGTATTTTATAATGAGACAAATTGGCTGATCAAACTGTACCTGTAAGAGACAATGGGACGAAGACGATCTTATACCCTCCGAGTTTCAGCAATAATTACCTGATCAGGACTGATACAGAAGGTGTCATTACAATTTACCCCAGAACAGAACGTGCCACTGTTGTTTCCAAGCATTGGCACTGGAAACCTGCTTGTTTGTGCAACCGAATCCCGCGCTCAATTACCGAGATCGAAGGTTTTGTTTCATCCCTGAAGTGGTCGTTTCAGGAACGCATTCAAAAGGACGCTCAAGAGGGAATGATGCCCGCAAACCTTATTTCGGAGCTCCGAATGGAGTGTGATCCCCATTGGACACGGGCCAGGGTTTCGCGAGCATCGCCTTGAAGATCCTGGCTTAGCATGGCCTGATAAGGTTTGCATTGCCGATTCAGACATAGAGGTACGCGCACACTGATATTGTAAGCAATTGTCATGATATTGTGCCATGGCCGGTGGGATAGAAAGAATGAGGAGGTGCTGTAACCGAGACTAGGCACCGAGGTGACCGAGATTGGATCTATAGAAGAGTCAATAAGGATGAGGCTATGAGAACAACAGAACAATATCTATGCATATCGTTCAGCTTAACATCTGAATGAGAGGGAAAATTAATAATTACAGCCCCAAATTGTAATGACTGGCAGTCTTATGTATTTGTACCAGTAAGTAAGGTGAGCTAGGATAGCTGAAAGGCCAGTGACATAACTCGCCTGCAGGTGCGTCAAGATCGCATGTTACAGTGGGATGCCCCTCTAGGGAATTAGCGCCATGGCCGCTAATTCTTATTTGCCTTTGACGCCTGACAGCAAAGCCACGATTCAGCTTTAACTGACCACGTACAAGCATTTTGCCTGAAATGACGATATCACGGCACTTGGGATCGCCGGTACCTTTCTATCCCCCCCATATTCCTGTTGGATGCCTATGTCCTAGTGTTGAAGTATGTTTCGATGCCATCGATCACAGCCTGGACCAAGCTCTCCTCGATTGAACCATGCTGCCATGTGAAGCCAAACCCAACATGCTCCTCATTGTCCAGCACGCAAACCACCAACGGAGCTCCTCCAGCATATGCGCATCGGCTCAGCAACACTTTTCCTCGATGCCAAAATAATTTCGCGCCTCCTTTGGCGTTCTTAGCCTGTGGAAAGGTCCCGAGGTTTGAGACCTCAAAAGATTCCCCACGAGGATGGCCGATTGATCCAACCAAGGCTGCGCCAATATTTGGAATGAGCTTGAGCGCAGCGACATTTGCGTATAGCTCTCCGGAAGGTGAGACATTCGCAAAATACTTTCTCGTAGCTTGTTGGATCTTCTTAGCATGGTTCCAGATCCCGGTAGCGCCTGTACTTGAGTCATCTCCGACCTGGTCCAAATCGGAGCGAAGAAGCTGGACTTTGAAGGCATCGATGAAGTTACCCATGACTCCCTCGACCAACTTTGGCGGTAGGTCTGATCTTAAGCTCACTGGAAGGTTGCATGTAAGAGCCTCCGCTGCCGATGGGAGATTATCGTACAATAGCCTTGCGACAAGAGATGGAAGAGCCGCAGTTGGTGCTATCCTGTGCATCTTGCAGTCTTCTACAAAGTGCTCCATGATATTTGATGGAAACGAGAGTGATTTATAGCGTGTATTGCACGGTAATGCAATCGGAGCGCCCCTCCACTCATTCACCTGCGCAGTATTAGATGCCGGTGAGCTTGTTGGGATCGGCAAAGGGTGAAGCTCCTCGAGTGATGGAGCAATTGGCCCATCATCTGAGAATACAACGTGATCGGTTGTTTGTTTTGTGGAACTTGAAGCAATGTCACAAAGAGATCTCTGGAATGAATCATGGAATATCTGAAGGCCAGTTCCATCGGTCATCGAATGGTGGGCAATGAATGAGGCCGTGAATCCTTTGCCCAAACCATGATCTTTAAGTATTACCAGTCTCCATATAGGTAAGGTGCTATATCCAGCCTTGAAGTTTGTGTTGTGTTGGTGCTCAAGCAGTGAATCGAGCTCCTCGTCTATTCGATCTGCAGTCAAACATGGCTGACTTCGGTCAACAAAGGACACAACTTTCTCGAGATCGATTGAGGTTAGTCGTCCCCAATACGATTCTTCCCTCTCAGGTATCATTGGGATCGCGAACAGGACCGGATGTCGGGTGAGGACTTGTGACAAGGCACCGTAGACGGTCTCTTCCAGATCGAAGTCAGGCAATACCTGTGTCGGTGCGTAGTGTGCAGAAAGGCCAGTATTCGTAAAGAAGTCTAGGTCATGGGCGATTGCTGAGAGTTGTTCCAGCTTGCCTACGCTCTTGGTTAGCAACCTTTGGAAGATGGTAGGCGGAAATGTCTACCAAGCGGGCGTATTTTCTTTAATGGCCGTTCCGTCATGCTGAGGGGTGTTTGTCAATATTGTCAACGGCGTGATGACTACTGTTGCAGCATCGTGGCAGGGCAAATGACCAAAAGCACATGATGTATGAATTAAATTCTTCTGCTCTTAGTTCATGAAATGTGGTGATGTCGAGGTACCTAAACTCCCGCGCCTTCGCTGCGAGCTTATGAGCAAGAAAGATATGAGCAAGAAAGATATGAGCAGAGGATCGTGTACCCTGTACTGAGTAAGTTATTTGTTTATGCGCGCAGAGAATCTAGAACGATCCCTCAAGCCTCTTTCAAGGGTTCCGGGACTTGGCGGGAGACCGATAATGGGCTTTTGCCTTATCGACGATAGCTTCATGCACAGGGAAAATCGACTCAAATCTTCTCATTCAGGGCCAACGTATCCACCCAAAGCTCGAATTGAACCCACGAGCACCCATCTCCCGCAAAAGGCGACTTCTGGAAGATGAGACCTTCAGAATGAGAACACTGCGGGCTTAAACGGACCTTTTTCTGCACGTATCTTCCGGCTTTGTCTAGCAAATAGCTCATCTCAACGTGCTCATAACCTGGCTGACGAGAATTGGGCAGAGTCAGTTCCTACGAATCTTTTTCATCATTCATCGACATGACATATCCTTTCCCATATTCACAAGCTGCAAAGCTTGACTCGAGGATCAAGATACCTCGCCCAACTTATGACCCTGACCTGGCACCACTGTTGGACTCTGCCTCGTTCCCTGAAGAGTTTGACCTAAACTTGATGCGCGGAGTCGCAAGTGGCGATCAGGAATGCTCCCACGGCTCATTCATCTTCAATGCGGAGACTGTCCTCAGAGACAATCCAAGCTTGTGTCATACAGAGCACTCAATACCTGGACCAGATGACAATCTCATTATCCTGTCAGTGTTCGCACCAAAGGAGCCGCCGAAAGCGCCAAGGCCAGTCTTGTATCACATTCACGGTGGCGGGATGGTCAGCGGTGACAGATTCACTGCCGTCACGTCCGTAATCGATCTTCTCAAAGGGATCGATTGCGTTGTTGTTTCCGTGGAACACCGCCTTGCTCCGGAGACGCGCGCGCCTGGCCCAGCTGAAGACTGTTATGCGGGGTTGGTTTGGGCTTCTGAGAATGCTTCGAGTCTTGGAATTGACCCAGCCGCCATTGTCGTGTTTGGGGTGTCTGGAGGAGGCGCCCTTGCAGCCGCTACGTGTCTTATGGCTCGTGATAGGAAGCGCCCAGCTATTCCCATCAAAGCTCAAATGCTCTACTCGCCTCTCTTGGATGACCGATGCGAGAGCCTGGCTGATCAGCAATTCGAGTACGGTAACCCTGCCAGTACAGCATGGCTTCGTGCCATTTGGGACCTCATCCTGGGTGATGCACGTGGATCAGAGCATGTTACACCGTATCAAGCGCCTGGAAGAGAGACTGATCTTTCTAATTTGCCCGCTGCATATATCGATGCTGGAGAATGTGAAGTCTTCCGCGATGTCGCTGTTGCTTATGCTACCAAGATGTGGCGAGGCGGATCAACATGCGAACTTCATATCTGGCCCGGAGCTTGGCACGGGTTTGATATGATGGACGATCCTAGGATGCCGCTTATTCACATTGCTAACATGACGAAATCTAACTGGCTTCAAAGAGTCATGAAGAGCATTGTAGATGAGAAGCGAGGTTAAATAGAAGGTTAGAAACTGTTGGCAGCGATGTAATGATTATGTCTACCTTATGTGCGATTACATGGTTTGTGGAATATGAGGAGACCGGGGCATAAATACCCAAACTTCATTAGAAAATTTTAAAAGAAACCTTCTCCCAAAACGAAAAGCATATCATCTGAATGTTGAGCTTCTTAAAGACATTAGTTATTGAGGAGTTGAGGCAGTTCTGTCTATTACTACTTTTACGGCCATGCTATTCCATCGCGAGGAGCTCTTTTATCTTGAAAAACCAGACCCAGCCTGCGAAGCCTTCGTGTATCTGGAAACTACTATTTACCGCTTGCTGGTATGTCTTGACAACTCACACCGGGCCCCTTCGTGCTACATCTCTCAGCATCTCTAGTTGCGGCACATATTAGCTCCTTGAGCCATGCCACTTTGTTGAGCTCGTTTGGTTTACAGTCTGGGACCCTGTCGATGCATGTATGTCCCGTTTTCGCCATATTGTCATTTTGCTTGAAGTCGGCCGACAACATGAATCTTGCAAGCGCAGTCAGTCTGTCTCTCTCTGCTTCTGTCAGGGACAAGGAAGTTGGCTCTTGAAGCTCAGTAAGCAGTGCACTGCTCTGACTCTCACTGATATCCATCTCCAGAGTCTCCGTCCCAGCCATTTGACCAGACTCTGTACCGTCAGCAAACTCTTGGAAGTAGCTGGGTTGACCATTCTCGTGCATTATTTTCATGTTTGGGTCTTTTAGGTACTCTCCCTTTGGAGCACTGGTCCATTCCCCGGTTGCTGTCAGGGCAACACAACAGTGCCATGGGGTAGTGAAGCCCGTCCTGGTGTTGAGCAACACGATAGAGACCTTATGCTCACCAGTAGACTGATGGATAGACAGACGAAGGTGGCTAGGGAAAGCGTGCTTGACAGCAGCGGCGAAGGCCTATTGGATGTTAGAGCCCGAGTGAAGATATGGAATTCATGCCACTTACATAACCTCGTATCAACATTTGCTTTGCGAGATACCTCACGTCTCTGCGATATGCATTTGCTGTTCGTCCTTTACCGACTGGAAAGATATTCTTGAGATCAGATTCGAGGAATCGCCGATATCCAAGGTAAGTCATCTTGGTATCGGGGTCTTTCTCAATCTCTTTGTCGATGTCGATATCGTCTTTCCCGAAGCGGTTGAGAAGGGCTCGTCGAAAATTGGTCGCATTAGCGACATAGGCAATCTCATGCATCTCAGCTGGTAGAGGAAGGTCGACCAAATCCCGGATCCTGGAAAAGGATATATGCTGGAAGCCTTTTTCAGAAGATAGCTGTCGAAGTGCCTGCCCGTAGGCCCAGGTGTCACGATCGGGAATACTCAATAGGTCGTTGTAGACAACGCCATCTGAGATGATAGTGCATTGAGCGCCAGGCTGATAGATCTGGCCAATGCGGATGCACATAGTATTGAGCCGATCCAAGGCAATCTCTTCCGCTTTGTCGGGCAGTATGCCAAACACCTTGTAGGCCTTGTTTGCTGATTTGAAGGGAAATGCTGGTAGGCACATCTCAACTCTCGTGCTAGTAGCCACGAATTTGCCCACGACGGATAAAAACTTGGGCCTACCTGCCTCAAGTCTTTCTTTGCTGTCGCTGAATTTGTTCAAGGCATATTCGAAGATGATATCTAAGATCTTGGAGGAGACTGCGTGGACAGACGGATCTGCGTTCTGTTGCTCTGCAATAGGTCTGACCGTCGAGACCGCTCTTGATTTGGTAATGTTGGACTGTTCCTGGGCGGAAGCATCCGAGACAATTTTGGAAGTCACAGTCATGCTGCGTTGGTTCGCGAGGGCAGGATACGACGGTATGATCTGCATGGAGATGGGGTATGTCTCGAGACTAAGATGCGTCGAGGTAGCACAGCATCCGTGTTGGGTTTCAAGATGAACCACTTTTCGTTAATATGCTGGATCTGTGGTGGAAATATGCAAAGCGGTTAAAGTTTGAGCCCGACTTCAAGTTTCCAGAGATATTAAATATGAAGCTGAACATGTGCAAGGCCAAGTCTGATCATCAGGAGAAAGTCTTGATGACCAATTCAGTCAAAGGATTCGACCGATCTGACGATAATCTGGTGTCGGGGTATGAACGGAAGCGACAAGCTGCAAGAACGTCAACTTTGTTGAGTCTGTGATTCGATAAGCAAGGTCTCGTATTGCTGGCAAGGTTTCAGCGTGGCTGTGAGAAGCTGTGTGCCAAGTCCCCACTTGAGGCTGATTATATGCTCACGATCCGGGGTGATCAAGCGTGGACAGGGGGACTGAGCAAGTTACATGCATCAAGACACTAAACAATGTGCTCAAATGTCGCCTCGTCAATTTGTGACGAATCTTACACAAGGATGTCATGTGAGCTTCCGGTGAGTGGCGTTCATCAGGTCGGAAAAAAAAAGTTTCTTGTGAGCGAGAATGAGTTTGTTTCTTATCGTACCAGACATGCTTGACTAGATGGAACTCAAACTCTCCAGCCCGTATAGCAAATTAAATTTCAAGATAATGCGGACCCTTAGGGTTTACTTAGTGTGAAGAAAATAAACCGTCAAAGTTTAGGATTAGTTATAATAAACTTATCTAAAGCTACTCTCATCTTTATGTCGCCTAGGATCGTGGTTTTATATGTTTTTACCTGTCACTTCGCCAACCCACCGCCCGAGAAAGAGTTGGTACCGTTGAACTTGCCTTAAGGTCTCTACAATATTCACCAACCTCGAGAGGTACTCGTATCTTGTCCAAAATGGTTGACGCTGATTCCTTGTATGGGAGAAGACTGATCCCCCAGATACTTGATCGCCTGGCGGTGGCGGACCCAGAACGCCCTGTCTATTCCACTGCCAACCTTTCCGATGGCACCCCAAAGTTTAAGCATATCACTGCACAGACCTTTGCGCGGGCCGTTGACAAAACAGCATGGTGGCTCCATAAACATCTCAATGAAATGAATGGAGTCCCCAACGGCGATCCGGCACAGCATGCTGTGTCACAGAAGCCGCCCAAGATCCAAGCTTTGGGTTACATTGGACCTCGTAAGTACGCAGTCGGCTTTTATGGAATACATATGTAGATCTCACATGAATTCAGATGATATTCGGCATGTGCTATTGACCTATGGTGCTGTCAAGGCTGGCTGTGCTGTAAGTGATGACAGATCCCATTATCTCCTATGCGATGTTAAGTTAGTTCAAACAGGCGCTTTTTCTTTCACCCAAGAACAACATTAGCGGCGCTTTAGCTGTTCTCAATGCTTCCGATTGCAGTATTTGGGTAAAGCCTCGAGAGCAAGCAATGCTTCCCCTAGTAGAAGGAATTTTACAGGAGAAGTACATGAGAGTTCTTGAACTCCCAACTGTAGATGAGCTTCTGGACGCCGATTCAACTGAGCCATTCGTGTTTGATAAGACTTTCGAGAGTGCCATGAACGAGCCATTCTGCATATTGCACACTTCAGGAACTACTGGCGTGCCAAAGCCGATTCTATGGACGCACGGCCTGATCGGTACCATGGACGCCGTGAGACTGCTACCTCCAACCGAGGGTGATGGTGGATTGGCTCCTTGGACGGACAATTGGAATGAAGGTGATAGGATCTACTCCTCCTTTCCCATGAGTCATGTGAGTGTACCTGCAGGGAATCTGAACCAACTAACCACGGAGACAGGGCGCCGGTGTAATCATGGATATACTTATGCCTTCCTTGTTCAATCTTCATTGTATTCTTGGGCCTTCGGGCGTCTTACCGAATCTCGGACTGATCGAGTCACTCACTGGGCATATCGACATATGGAGTATGGTACCTTCACTTGTGGACGAACTCGGCGAAAACCCAGACGTGTTGGCCAAGTTCAAGTCATCCAAGTTCATATGTGTCTCCGGCGGTCAGTAGCTTCAATCATCTCAAATGTCTGTGGGCGTGAATCACTGAACCTTATCTTTAGGCCCTGTCAGTCCCGCTATCGTCTCCAAGGTCAATGAAGCAGTCAGGGTACTCAACCTCACAGGCACGACGGAAGGTCTCTTCATTGGCAACCTCTGGGTTCCGAGAGAAGACTGGCATTGGTTTGCTTTCCATCCTTACTCAGGATTTGAGTTCAAGGAGGTCCAGCCTGGTATATACGAACACTGGGTACACCGCAACGAGCACTGGGCTCTATTCCAGGGAATATTCTATACCTTTCCTAACCAGGACTCGGTCAATCTCAAGGATCTGTACATCAGACACCCGACCAATCCCAATCTCTGGGCCTTCAGTGGTAGAAGTGATGATGTCGTTGTCCTTTCCAACGGTTACAAGATCTCTCCCTTGGACACAGAGGCTTTGGTCACTACTCATCCTGCAGTCGAAGGCTGCCTTATGATCGGCACTGGAAAGTCTCAAGCAGGTCTTTTGATCGAGCTCAAGGACCACAGTGAGAAGAACAGCGAGTTATTCGATAGCATCTGGGCGATCGTCGAGAGGGCAAACAACTCCACTTTCCAGAAGACTCGACTGCAAAGAGAGTATATAGCCTTCTCAGAGATAGACAGGCCTTTCATCCGGACAGACAAACAGACCATCAAACGCCGCGCCACTCTAGATCTGTATGCAGACTTTATCGAGCGCTTCTATATCTCTCGAGACGAGGAAGCTGAGGATGAAGATTTCGACGCATTTTCGATTGACACTACGTCGATTGGCACTGTAAGAGAATCGGTCTCTCATGTTATGCGGTCTGTTTTGCCAGAGGTTGAAGAATTCCCTGCCGACGAGGACGTCTTTGACCTCGGCCTGGACTCTCTTCTTGTTTTCCGAGTCATCAGAATCATCCGTGCCGTTACAGGGCTTGAGGAAAAGCTAGCTCCCCGACATTTATATGCCCACCCAACGATCGACGAGTTTTCTGTGCAGCTTCTGAAGATATTGGAAGAAGAAAAGGCCAAGAAGATTGTGGTGAGCTCACTGAGTGACACGGAAACAAGCCCAACGGCAGAAACACCATGCTCAAACATCGAGTCTGAAAAGATGGAGAAGGCCATAGCTGATCGCAAGCGACGTCTGGGATCCAAAATGAACCCGTATGACGCTGTCAATCCCAATCACTACATGGGTCTCAATTTCTATTTCGCTCTTCGGCCGGGCGTCAGCTTTGAAGAAGCCTTTGCCAAATTACAAGCTGGACTTGTTCATGCATTTGAGATCATTCCCGAGCTTGACGGGAAGATGATGCTTGCCTCAGAACATGAGTTTGGGTATAATAAAGGCGAATATCGGATTACAATTCCTCCCTACCCACTACCAGCCTCGTCCAAGCCTAGGCAGCTGGTGTACAAAGACCTTTCTCGGGTCCTTCCGTCATTTCGGGAGATGCGCCAAGCGGGCTTCTCGCCATCTTTGTTCAGCGATGAACTTGTCCTAGATTGCCCTCCCTTCCCTCCGATGCCAGCAGATATACTTGTCGCACAAGCCAATTTCGTCGAAGGGGGATGTATTCTGGCCGCCAACTTTATTCACACCTGTCTAGATGCTGTTGGCGTCATGGTGGCAATTAGAGTATGGGCTGAATGTTGTCGGTATCTTGATGGCGATGAGACGGCGACGTGTGACTGGTTCGACCCTGAAAGCTTTAATCATGACTTACCCGAGATTATTTGGGAGCAGGAAGGATATGCGAAACCGGCTCATGAGGTTGATCCTGGCACTTGGGGGTTTCTTCCCTTCACGCCCGAGATTGGTGTCAACCTGTGCAACGGAACAGATTCTCATGATGAGAACGTGGCTGTTGAAAACCTCTGTGCTACGCGGAATACTCTCCCTCCCGCACCTGTGTTCCCAGGAAGCTCAGTGTGGCCCGCTGCTCCAAGCGAGCGATCACTCAACACCACGGTCTTCCTTCTTTCGGGGGAGAGCATCCATAATCTCAAGCAAGAAGCTCTGGTGGATCCTGGAACCAAAGGTGTCTCTCCATCAGTGATTGACATTGTACAAGCCTTTTTCTGGCGCGCATCTATCAGATCTAGATACAGAGTGGCTAAGGAGATCAGAAACCAGACGTTTCAGCCTGACGAGCTGTCAATTCTGGAAATGCCAATTGACGGAAGGCCTTTCTTCTCATCACTGTTGCCGTCGTCTTACATGGGCAGTTTGCTCGTAATGAATCGCCCAGTTATGCCTATCGAAACTCTTTGCTCTCCTAGAACAAACATCTCACAGATTGCGCGCGTGATCCGAGAGGCAGCTGCACGAATCACACCGTCACTCGTCCATGACACATTCACTCTGCTGCGTTCTATGACAGACTATAGCAAGCCTGCAACAGCAAACATGGGTCTCGAGCACATGAACGCCATGATCTCCAACATGATGCTGTTTCAGACAAGCGACATCTCGTTTGGTGACTCATTCTTTGAAGGGGGTAGCCCCGAAGCAATGCGGCCACAAATCGAACGTGGTCATAGAAGATTCCGGTTCTTGGTCATCTCTCCCATGAGAAAGGATGGTGGCGTGGAGCTCGTGCTCGGAACCTTGCCGGAAGAATTAAACATGCTCATGAGTGATGAAGAGTTCACTAAGTATGCAGTCTTGCTGGATCATAAGCGAGCTTGAACTCTTGGCAGGGCACTTTCGGGTATATGGAGTAAACTGTATAGATAGAAATTTATGATAGAGAGGTAAGATTTGCTTCAACTTCTTCCACCTGGGTAGCCTCAAATCACGGCAAGTCGAGTTCTATCATCACCCTAGAGATGGAAATGTATAGACAAGTGCAGGATAACTTATGATATCCTTATACCACCCTTTTGACCAAACTTGAGTAGACATTCTCCACACGGTCGCTGCTGGAAGGATCTCCAGCTGCGAATTTCAGCAATCAATTTCACTCACAGGGATATTTCAGCCCTGTCCAGACAGCGCAAATTAGCTCTGCTTCAATACAGGGGGCCCTCAAGACAGCGCCACCAACAACTTGCTCATACCCGAGCAGATCCAAGCGCTAGTCCTGCACATGCAGGCTCCATCCCATCGCATGCCATAATGATCTAGGCCATTAGCTTTCAAGGCTTGGCGATACGATAACACGTATCTACAAGGGTTGTGTGGATACGATAGCAGGTGGCTGGAACGAAGTCGTCCTTGTGTTGGTGATTTGAGAGAATTTGAGCTAAATCTTGATTGGCGGGCATCAGCACGATGTTGATACGAGTAACTCATCAGCCGCAAGGGTTTTGTCAGTCGAATTTTTTGGAGTCAGGGTAAGGACGAGAAGGTATTTTCCTTACATCCGCGTCTACTGTAGTCTCTTTGTCGTGGCAACATCACCTTCGGTCCTTTAAATGTGAAGTCGCGTTTTTGCACTCCTACCTTCAATCATTGCTCTCCATAACAACCACCTTTCTTTCGTCAAACACCCACTAAACTTGACCGGTCTATCTTGATTCAGTCTCAGCCTCTACAGCCATCTTCAAGTAGCCTTGGAACAGCTGGCGACTGTTGTTCTCCCATCATGTCCTCCACGGTCGATTCCGATACGAAAGTGCTGCACCAAGTCCACAGCAAGCTCCACGATGGCCCTGAAAGAGATACAGAAAGTCCCGTCAACGACGCGGTAGATGTCAACTTTCAGCATGGCGTACAGAACATCGAGGCCGTTACCCTCTCGTGGTCCAGAACCGCGCTGATGATTGCTTTCGTCCTCATCTGGCTCGTCTACTTCGTTCAAGGTCTTGTCTCGGGTATCAGCAGCGCTCTGATCCCATATGTAACATCCGCCTTCGCGATGCACTCTCTCACGCCAACTACCAGCGTTTTGAGCTCCGTCATCGGAGGTGTCACCAACCTGAGTATCGCAAAGACTCTCGACATCTTCGGCCGACCTCAGGGCTTCTTGTTCTGCGCTACCCTTGCAACTATTGGACTTATCATGTCGGCCGCTTGCAACAATGTTGAAGCTTATGCTGCGTCTCAAGTCTTTTACACTGTCGGCATCAATGGAATTGGCTACAGCCTCAGCGTCTTCATCGCTGATACTACTTCTCTTCGACATCGAGGGCTTATCCAGTCAGTTTGCGGCTCTCCCAGCATCATCACAGCATGGCTGGGTGGTCCGATCTCTACAGCATTCTTGAACGGGGCTGGATGGAGATGGGCATTCGGCATGGAGAGTATCCTTGTTCCAGCTGTTACTATTCCTTTATTTGGTCTCTTCATGCATCATTACCTGAGAGCAAAGAAGCAAGGCATCATTCCCAAGCGAGAGTCGCAGGGCTTTTCTTACTACATTCGCGAGTTTGACGTTGTTGGTCTTCTCAGCCTCTCGGCCGGAGTTGCACTTTTCCTCCTGCCATTCAATCTCTACGCCTTGCAGGCTAAAGGTTTTGGCTCAACCATGATCATTTGTTTCTTTGTTTTCGGGATTCTCCTTCTAATCTTCTTTGGCATCTGGGAAAGGTTCTTCGCCAAAGTTTCCTTCATCCCTTGGAGATTTCTCCAGGATCGCACAGTTGCCGGTGCTTGTCTTCTCTCATTCACTCTCTTCTTCAGTTACATGTGTTGGGGCATGTACTTCAGCTCTATCCTTCAGGTCGTCAACAACCTCAGCGTCACACATGCTAGCTATGTGGTATCGACATACACAGTTGGCGGCTTTCTTTTCGCCATTTTTGTCGGCATGGTGATGTCTTACACTGGAAACTATAAGGCTATCACACTCTACGTGGCACTTCCGCTATCTATACTCGGATCTGGCCTCATGATATATTTCCGTCAGCCTGATCAGAGTATTGGCTATATCGCCATGTCTCAAATCTTCATTGCCTTTGGAAGCGGCGCCATCATGATCACTGCCGAGATCGCCATTCTTGCCGCTGTCCAAGAGCAACAGTATTTTGCCGTGTCTATCGCTCTGGTCTCCATGTGTGCCAGCATTGGTTCCGCCGTTGGATTGACTGTGTCATCCGCTATCTGGCAAGATATCCTCCCCAAGAAGCTTGCGGAGTATCTCCCCGAGGATGCTCTTCCCAATCTGCCCATGATTGCGATGGACATTGTTACCCAACTATCGTACCCCGTTGGATCGCCGACTCGGCTGGCAATTCAACATGCCTATGGCGATGCTCACAAATACTTGTTCATTGCGGGCACTGCTGTCTGGGCCCTTGGCATTCTTGGGGTCGTCATGTGGAAGAACATCAACATCATCAACATTAAGCAGACCAAGGGTCGGGTCGTCTAAGGCTTTCTGGCAGTGGAGGAAGGTCTGGCAGAAGTTGCACCACGTGCAGCTTGTTTCCGTAGCAATCAACCTAGCAATACAGTCAGATATCAGCCTGACATCGGGTTTTAATTGACTCATTCTCGATGCTGACAAATCGCTCACGGCGAGCTGCTTAGTCTACCCCTCACTGTCGCCATAATTCCGACCCTGACAATAAGCTGACCGTGCTCTGGTCGCAATCTCAATTAATTCTGAAGCATGTCTCCTCCTACCAAGTATGCTGTCGCTTTGTTTCCTGGGTTCCAAGCCCTGGATGTATTTGGACCTTTGGACGTGCTAAACTTTACGTCCAAGCGCCAACCTCTCGAACTCTCGCTCCTACATACGGATCTCAAACCTGTATCTACGCTAGAAGATGACTCTCCTGGTCGCATCGGACAAAGTGTTGTCCCAACTCATACGTATGATAATGCACCGGAAGATATTGAAGTCCTACTCGTACCTGGTGGAAGAGGTTCTCGAAACCCAGAAAATGTAAAGAGAGTCCGGCAATTTGTCAAGGAGAGGTACCCGAAACTCAAGTTCCTTCTGACGGTCTGCACTGGCAGTGCTATTGTAGCCCAGTCGGGACTACTCGATGGAAAGGAAGCAACCTCGAATAAGAGATCCTTTGACTGGGTATGTTGTATCGATATCAAGATGTTTTGTTACTAACCAGTAGTAGGTCGAGACGCAAGGACCTAACGTCAAGTGGGTGAGAAAGGCAAGATGGGTCGTCGATGGCAATATTTGGACGTCATCTGGTATCTCAGCTGGTATTGACATGATCTATGCTTTCATTGCAGAGCAGTATGGACAGGAAATCGCAGATGACACTGCAGACGGCTCTGAGTATGTCCGCAACACCGATCCCAAATCGGATCCGTTTGCCGTCTAGCGACGTCTCGCCCTTCTGATTACATAGTAAGGCTTTCTTGAATGGCCTATTATAGAGGCTTCACTGTTTGAGTCTTTGAGGGAAAGTTAAAGGCTCTATGACCTCGTACAAGGCTGACGACAAGGGAAAGAAAGGCCATTAGATGTTCTCAACAATCACAAGCAAGATAATATTATTGAAGTTCCTGGCTCTTTTTATCAAGTTTAAGTAACTGACAGGAATGTTGCAAAGCGCTACAAGTTTCCAAGTTTATGGTATACTCAGTAAGAATTATAACATATGATTAAAAGTCTATCTCATAGCCTTCCCATCTTTAAACGTTTACAATTGGAATGATAACCTTGCTGGGATAATCTCCGCCATAATGAATCTTGTGCTGTCCCTTATTCTTCTCACTATCTGGTCTTGGCTTGGAGAACGCAGCAACTTCAGTGAACCCGGGGTATTGTCCCAAGATATCTACTTGAAGCGTCTGGCCCTCCTCGTAGTCCACTCCCATACACCAAATACCAATGTCGAGCTTCACCACTTCGCCCTTCGGAATTTTCTGCACCTCGTCGTGAGGGTGGAAGGGGAACTGAGGATGTATCGATCGCTTCTCATCGATCTTCCGTTGTGACGCTCGCAGAATACCCATAGCACCGTTGTGTAGTGTAAGACTTGAGCGATCCTTCTCGTCCATTGCGTCAACTGACTCCACGGGAGTCTTCTCAATGGGGAACTGCAAGTGGCTCAACTCTTTGCCGTTCTTGTCGAGCTTGCGAACTTGTACAAAGACAACCATGTCATCTAAATCATCACAGCTCATGTATAGCTCCGCTTTGGGCATTCCGATTATTCTTGTATGCTTGTTGAGAGTGTATCGGAACTTAGCGATAGACCAGCGATCTTCGGAGTTGTAGGTTTTGATACCTGAAGATGGTGCACTATCTAGAAGCGCATCATTGTCTCCCAGGTAGAATGAGCGATATTCGGTGTTGGGGACAGGGAAGTCGGGGAGCTCAATATTGCTCTTGACCTTTCCCTCGTCAAACTGGAGAGTTGTCCAGCGCACTCGAGGTGTCTCCTCCCAGTCGTTGTCAATACCTTTGAGATACTTGTCGAAGTATTTCTACGGCGATATCAGTAGATGTCATCATCTGGCGTGTAACAAAAGCACTGACCTTGAGCTCGGGGTAGCTTTCCTTGACCGAGTAAAGCTCAAACCACTCCTGATGTCCACACCACTTGATCCATTTCTTGTCACTTCCCAGCTCCATCCATCCTCGCACAGCACCCATGGTATGAATCTGGCTGAGATCAGAACCTGTGATAAAAACAGGAATGTTGATCTTGGAGAAATCCACGCGCTTATCATTCCAATAGGCATTAGCTTGGGGGCTTCTTCGATACATCTCTGCAAAGTCCTCAATACCGCGCTGGCCTTTTATAACAAGAGTAGTGATGAGATCGAAGTTGCTCATGGTGAACCAGCCACCTCGGCAGAACTGCTCGCGGAAGATATCTCCAGATCCCTCCCAAGGCGCAATTGCCTTCAATGAAGGGGGGTTTTGCGCAGCAGCTTGCCATTGCATGATCGCAAGGTATGAGTTGCCAGCCATTCCGACGCTTCCGTTGCACCAAGGAAGCTTAGCAAGACCCTCGATGACATCGTGAGCGTCTTCCGCTTCTTGTGCACCCATACAACAAGCGTCACCGTCGCTGTTTCCAGCTCCTCGGGCATCAACATGCGCAATTGCATAACCTTGGTTCACCCACCAAGCAGGGTCGAGACCTTCAAACTTCTCCAGTCCACTGACGTCGTCTTTTGTCAAGCAGCAGGCCCATGTGCACACATTGAAGATCATGTCAATGGCCGAGTACTTCTTGCCATAAGGAGACCAAGAGATGATGACAGGAACCTTTTCAGAGCCCGTCGGGCGATAAATGTCGACATAAAGTCGGCAACCATCACGGACCACGATTTCGACATCGTGATCAATACGGACATCAGAGTCAAGAGGTCTTGCGTCGAAGGGTCTAGAGCCCTTCTTCAACACTTCAGACTTTCCTGGAGTAGGTTCAACGTAGCCATTGTCGCCAACCTCAGGCTTATTGAGAGGCTTGTAGGCAACCTGGACGGGAGGCGGCATGTTGGCGACAGGGAAGTTGAGAAATGAGGTGAAAGGGATGATTCAAAAGTAACAGAAAGCCTTTTTTGTGATGGTCTGGGTGTACAATGGTTAGAATTGACAAGTTAATGGACTGGCTACTGATGACAAGAGATTGAAGCGTATCTTTAAGCGCTCTTCACCTTCAATAATTATCTCAAGATTCACTGAGGAGTTGAGAGCCAAACTCACTAATTTTCTGGATCCGCATGGCTCGGGTCGGACTAAAAGACCCCACGGGGAGATTGAGGGGAAGATCGCGGAGACGCAATGCGGTTGATCATGCAACCCCAGGCGGATATCATGATCCTTATTGCAAGTCTTATCATTGGTTCTCCACTGGCTGGACCCTGTAGACCCCGCGCTAGACGAACTGTTTTCCCTTATCAAGTGGCTTTTGCAACGGTCATCTGAGCTAATATCCGAGGTCGAGAATGCAATGAGGAGAAGTCTCCAAATCCGAACCGAAACGAAATAGGCCGGACCGAAAATTAGTAAACCACGATTAGCCTTTCGCTTCGTCAGTCAGCAGAAGATGATTCCGAACCGAGAAAGCCCTCATTACCCCAGATTTCCGTGTTCTGAGTCTCCTGATCAGAGATATAACTAAGGAACCTTCAGCCTCAATCCATTCTTAGCGCTTCATCATCGAACATCACACTTCCATCTTCATTTCATTGTATTCTTCACATCAAAATTCGTCATGTCTACCACAACTACAATCCAGATGGAGCAGACCGTCGCTGCTCGCTTCGAGACCAAGGATCTCGTCGAGTTTGATCCCAATGTGGTCTACGGCGATTGGAGAGATGAGTTCCACGAGACAGGCTGTGTTCTGATCAAGAATGTCATTAGCAAAGAGAAAGCTCAATACTACTGCGACAAGCAAATTGAGTGGCTCAAGAAGTTTGAGCTTGGCTTCGACGAGAAGGACCCCAGCACTTGGAATGCGGATCATCTTCCCGTCAGCTTCAAGGGTGGTATGTACTATGGTTATGGTGCTACACACGAGAAGATGGCTTGGGAAGCACGAACCGAGCCCAAGGTTGTTGAGATCTTCGAGAAGCTCTGGGGAACCAAGGAGCTCCTATGCTCCTTTGATGGTCTCAATGTTTCCCTGCCTAACCGCACGGATATCACTTGGAGCCCTTGGCCTCACTGCGATCAGAACCCCGAGCGCAAGGGGTGAGTAGTCTTTCCGAATTACCCAAACTTTTACTAACCCGAACCTAAGCATGCAAGCTGTGCAGGGTCTTCTAAACTTTGCCCCCAACGGCCCCAAGGACGGCGGTCTCATGCTCATGAAGGGCTCTTCCAAGCTCTTCAATGAATTCTTTGCTCAAAAGAGGGACTCTGCTGATCATGAGGATGCTCCTCCTCCTGAGATCAAGTACATGGACTTGTTCATCTTCAGCGAGAAGGACGTTAAGTGGTTTGAGGAGCGAGGTTGCACTATGTACAAGGTCGACATGGAGCCCGGTGACTTCGTTCTCTGGGACTCTCGTACCATGCATTATGCTCGATTTCCCGAAGGTGATCGGATCCGACATGTTCAGTACATCTGCAGTAAGTTGCGCATTCCAAGTTCGCCCAAGTCTTGACTGACCCATCTTTCAAAGTGACACCACGAAAATTCGCAACAGAGGAAGCTCTCAAGGCTAAGGCCTATTGTTTCGAGAATAGCATTGGGACCACTCATTGGCCTCATTGGTTAGTAAATGATCCTTGTATTCGTTGTTCGTTGTTAACTCGTTCGTAGCAACATCCGCATCGCTCAGGAGAAGCCTATGAGAAATGGCGAGATCTGTCCCAAGTACCGCACGGAGCCTTTTGAGAAGGCTGAAGTGACAGATCAGATACTTCGATTGGCAGGTGTTAAGCCTTATGATGAATGATGGAAAATATTGGGAATGGATCGTGGGGGAGAATGATAGCCTAGATCATCTTGTTTCAGCATCTAAGACTTTGAGCAATACAAGTTTTTTTTTGACATATAAACAAACAGCTGCGCTTTATCATGTCCTACACTAAATCTACTCTAAAGAATTATGAGTTTAGACTAGAGAAGACTGAACTTACCTAAGACGTAGGCCTATGCGTTGAGAATATCGGTTACTGATCCTTCAGGCCATGTTTGCTAATATGGGATCTTGGTCAGGAACTGGCAAGATCTTCGGTTCGAATTCCAATTACACTTGACTCCGAACAAAGGCTTCTTGACGAAATTTCCAATCAATAGTTCATGATAGGCCAAGTCTGCCCAGAACTTGGCATGGGGGGACTCGCAAGAGTCTGGATCCGGTTCGGTTGCAACACCATAATCCGGGGTATGATCCGGGGTAGCAGCTCGGTTCGTGATGCCTCTAGCCTAAATCATCACAAACTGCACTAATCGTACCGAGATATCGGGATGTGGTCCCATGCGGGGAAAGTAAGTTTGCGGGGAGTAGTACTAGCCAAGACCATGGGATTGCGCGCAAGGACTTCACCTCGTGTCTTGTTTTGTTATCTCCTAGCCTCGTTCGTTTCTCTATAAAGTCTGGCGGTGCAGCCTCGTTGGATTGTTCTTCACCACCATCATCTGCATCGCAACAACAGAGAACAAACACTACTGAGGCTAGCATCATGGATACCAAGTCCGATGTCAATCATGTCGAGAGCATCTCGAAAGATTCTCTCGACGTGATTCAGGTCTCAAAGTCAAAGATTGAAGTCAGCGGAACCGTTAAACTGATAGAAGGAAAGACTATCTACATCCCAACGCCCACTGCAGATCCTCAGGGTAAGATTATGATCCGCTTTGTGTGTTACCAATTGCTGACAGGCCAGATCCCTTGAACATGAAGATATGGCAAAAGGCCCTCGTTCTCATTGTTATCTCCCTATGTACGTGCAATCCGTGATCGTCACTTAAAAACGGAAGCTCACAGGCCGCAAGTCTCGACAATCGGTCTGTCATTGGTCTCGGGATTTGGAGGTCTTTTAGGCTTCTATATCCCTGCCTACGTCGCCGTTGGCAAGGACTACGCCGACATCACTCACCTCATGACTTTTCCTACCCTCTTCATGGGTATCGGTAACCTCATCGGCATGCCTCTCGGTATCGCGGTCGGTCGACGATGCGTTCTCCTCGGAGCTACAATCATCATGATCCTCAGCGCCGGTCTCTGTGCAGGAGCAACTACCTATGAGTGGCATCTTGCTGGACGCGTCATCCTTGGACTCTCCGCTGGGCAGAGTGAGGCTCTTGTTCCCATGATTACACAGGTAATATCTCTTAGTTTCACAACCTGGCGATGGCTAATGCCTTGATAGGAAATCTTCTTCCTTCACGAGAGAAGCACCTGCATGATGATCCAGCAGACTATCCAGGTCATCTTGACTACTATCTTTACTATCTTTGCCAGTCCCATCGCCGAAGCCATCACACCCCAATGGTGGTATGGCCTTGGTGCTATCCTCTCTGGTGTATCGTTTGTTCTCGCTCTCTTCTTCGTTCCCGAGACCAAGTATTACCGCCCCAAGGCTGCCTACCAGGCTGGCAGCAGCTCCGACGATGAGAACGTTATCGAGGTCTGCACCGAGCGTCCCGAACTCGACTACGTCAACTTTGCCCCTCGCACATTCCGATCCGATATGAGACTCTGGGTTGGCAAGCCTGAGTGGAACAAGATCGTTGAGATTTTCACCGTAAGTTACTCGCCCCTCATGATCTAGAATCCTCTAACACAGACTAGCAAAGCTTTGCCCTCATCCTTTTCCCCAACGTTTTGTGGGCCCTTTGCCTTAACGGCCTTACTCTGGGTGTTAATATTGCTATTGGAACGACTTATGGCTCTATCGTCACCGCCCCTCCTTACAACTGGCCCCAATCATCCGCTAGCTATGCCAACGTCGGTCAGATCGTCACCTCGCTCGTCGCACTCCCTTGCTTCGGTTTCGGCTCGGACAAGCTCATCAAGTGGTTTGCAGGTCGACGCAATGGTATCCACGAGCCTGAGATCCGTCTGATTCCTCTTGCTTTCCCCATTGTCGTCGGTGTCTTTACTGCCGTCCTGTACGGACTTGCTGCTACCTATCCTGAGAAGTACCACTGGTTTACCTATGTCTGGGCGCTTGCTGCGTAAGTGTCTCCTCTTTCTCATAAGAAGGAAAAACTCAGAATTCTAACTCCTCACAGTTACTACTTCACGTTTGTCGGAGCCAACATTGTCGCTATCACATATCTTCTGGACAGCTATCCTCAGCGAGCTGGTCCCCTCCTGGTTATCATCTGTGCCCTCCGCGGTGTCATGTCATTTGGCGTCAGCTATGGAATTACTCCTTTCATCGAGAGAAATGGCTACGATGGCGCCTTTGGTGCCTTTGCAGGCTTGACTGGTGCTTTTGGAGTCCTCGGCATCTTCGTCTTTATTTTCGGTAAGAAGATCCGGAAGTTTACTGGAAAGTACTGCGTGGACAAGGACAAGTCCGAGTAAGGTTATCCGAAAGGGGCATAGTTACGAGGTTTCACTGGTGGTGCTTGTCTTAGACGTCGGTAACTATTTTGAGTGAATGAAGCAGTGTTTAGTGGTTAATATGAATATGATTATGATACATTCAGAACAATTTCTCATCACCTTTCTAACGAGGTGATATTTCTGTACCATGCCGAAAATGCCATGACAACAGGTGTCTAGTATTGACAGAGTAAAAACATCCGATAAAAGAGAACTATCAGTCCCTTGACAGCATATTTTGATTTCTTTTGTAGTAAGGTCTCGAAAATAGCCATACGCTTTAGTATTCCAGCATCATTGTCTTCCCCATCTGTGTCAGAATGAAAGAGCCATGTACTCTTGAGTCTCAGTTACTGTAAGTCCTAACATATAAGAAAGAAAATGACGCATGTTTCATCGCAAAGCCAAGATATCACGGGTTTATACAATATGAAATAAGATATTGGTACCACTCAGTGTCTTACTCACTACCTAAGTCGTCAAGGGTTTGCTGTTCCATTCTTCTGACGCTCTTCCCAGTCCTCAGCTCCATCATAATCACAATTATACCTCATAAACTGAGCAGGATCAAGATTAACTTTCTTACTCACCCCGTCAGTTGCTGGCTTCGCCTGCTCCCTGCTAAACTTCTGGATCAGAGATGCTCTATCATATCTGGCAGAAAATACTCTTTCCAAAGCAGCACCAACCTCACCCCTCGATTGGGCGTTGGCCAAGAACGCGCAGATAGCCTCTGCATCCTCGATGCTCTGTGATGCACCCTGGCCTTGGGTAGGGAGCATGGCATGGGCAGCGTCACCAATTAGGATTGTTCGACCCTTTACCCAACGTGGCAGAGGATCGATATCTCTAAGCTGCCACAAGCCGATATCTGGGGCAGATCTGAAAACATCGTGGAGCCATGAAGGGAAATCTGAATAAGCTTCCAACAGCTTCTCAATGCTTCCAGGAGCTACCCAACTGTCTGAGCTCTCCTCCGCAAGCTTTTCGTCGGGGACTAAAGCAACAATACCGTACAGCTTGCTGTTTCTGCCAGGTCCCATGATCACTCTTCGATCGTGGCCCATGATCATGGTTGTCTTGGGCACTCGGGGGTCCAGGAGTTGGCTTGGTAAAGAGAGCCCCTCCAGATTCTCGGTTGGGATCAGCATTCGATAAGCTGACGTGCCAGTCGGTAGAGCATTCCTCTTCTCGCCTACCACAGCGGTTCTCACCACACTATGAATACCGTCGGCACCGATGATGAGGTCGCCGTGAATCTTCTCGCCCGAGTCCAGTGTCACAATGCCTTCATCACAGTCGACGCTCGCGACTTGGCAGCCTGTGCGAACATCTACAGGATTACCATATGCCTCTTCGCTTGCTGCCGCAGTTGCCAGAGCTGCCTGTAAATCTTGCCTGTGATAAAGCATTCGCTCGGCACCGAACTGTCCCTTCTGGAAGGGCAGTTCTCTCACCAAGTTGCCATCTGCATCAAAGATTCTGAAGCCTTGATCGGCTTGAGGCTCGGCACTCTCAAGGAAGGGATCAAGCTTCCACTTGGTGATAATCTTGCTAGCGTTGGGTTGTAGCGAGATCAAAGCGCCAACCTCGCGTAGCAGACGAGAGCGCTCAAGCACAGTAATGCGCCTGTTGGGGTGTCTTAGAGCAAAAGCCTGGGATTAGTTAGCTAGGGTCTTCGTGTCTAGAAGGGTTTGCCAAACTTACAGTTGCAAGACCTGCAATGCCTCCACCAACAATCACAACATGTAGCTCAGGCATGCTTCCCATGATGAATTTGGTATAGTATCGAGATATTGTACTTAACTTTTCGTGTCAGGAACATTGATATTGATCTTGCCAATCGCATCTTATACGGTGATGCCAAGGGTCTCATTAGGGGCCACGCTAGGCACGGTAGCATCGCGTGTTCCGAAGATCAACGGAGCAGCAAACCGAGTCCGAACCGAATCGAACCGAAGGGACTGCCTCAACACAAACCGAGATCGGTCTGGACGCTCAACCCCTCACTCCACTAAGCAAAGTTAACTAATCCTTTACAGGATAACACGGAGCACAGACAAAAGTTGCTGTTCTATTGGATTGGCGTGACGCGTATCGCCGTAGATGAAGAGTGAACGCGGCTACTGAACTCAGTATTTTTTGGTACTCGACAGACTGACTTGAAGCCTTAATTTTAATCCGAACCCCAGGCATTTATTCTATAGAGTGTCGTGGCAAGAGGTGTCATCAAGATGTTTGTTGTAGATCGTCAACCTTGATTAACCCTCGTCTGTACGTACATATGTAACTGGCGGGACGGTGATGAACCAAGGCGTTCTTGCGATCATCAGCTCCTGTAGTACGGAATGTTCTACAATGTGCGCTCCATCACAATGATCATAATGAAACTTGCGCTGTATCTCTAACAAGACGTATGCATTCTGATGCCTCTATACTACAGTAACTACAAACTCCGTCCAATATGCCCACTGTTATTCTTATCTAGCTAGCTTCTGCCTTGATATAAGGAATACCCGTCAACTTGAAAGCCCTCTCATTCAAAATGGGCTCGTGCAGGGGTCTGTCGCGTACTACATGATCAGGCTTGCCGTTGCGCTTGGCCTCATTAGAGCCGAGGTGGCGGGCGTTAGGCCAGTGCTAGACTTGTTAGTACTTGAAGCAAGATAGATGGGTAAGAATGAACTCACTGTTGTACCGATTCTTCGTTCAAAGGCGTCCTTCTTGCGGATGAGATCCTCTTGGGACGCCTCGGACACGGGCATAAAGCAAGTGTAGATGGCGAAACGGTCCTGTTGGCTCTTCACGGGAATGTTGTAGTGAGGGGTTCGGGAATCCCAGAGGATCAAGTCACCTGGCTCGGCCTCGACCTTGTACCACTCGCAGCCATGCTCCTCGAGCCATTTCATTCCCTTGTCCGTGAATCCGTACCACTCCTTGGTCCAGGCGGGAATGCGCTCTTCAGTACCTCGGATCTCATCGTGAAACTGCTTGCTCTTGGTGTGGCCGCCCTTTGCTACAATGAGACCGCCATCATTGGGGCCGTTGGGAAGAAGGTTGACAAGTCCTTGGAGGCAGCGGAATCCAGGCACATCGGGGTCCTGATCTTGGTGAGGCCAGGGCTTGTTCTCGGGGAGGTTCTCTCTGTTGGCAAAGCCGTAGTTGATAGCGTCGAATGAAACAATGAGATCCTCGGATCCAAGGGCCTTCTCAAAGGCCCCGACAACACCAGGCTCAGATCGAACTGCCCAGACGAAGTCCTCGTGGGCGGCACCGTAGTTCAGAAGCATACCCTTCTCGTTGATGACAGGAAGCTTGTCGGGGTGAACACTTGAGGGGTCGTTTCGGTTGTATCCGAGGCCGCTGAGAATTGTTAGTAAACACTTCGTTAATGGAGGCGCGGTCCTATACTTACAAGCTCTCAATGAGACCATACATACGGTTCGCGTAGCTCAGAGCTCGCTCCCTGGGGATAGCGCCCTTGACAACGGCGTATCCATCACGGACGAGATCATCTCTCCAGTCGCCGTATCGTCTGTTGTTGCCGTCGATCACGATACGCTCAAGTCCCTCGGGGCGGAGAGTGAGAGTCGGGTGCTCTTCGGTAGCGGTGGTAGTGGTAGTTGCTGAAGGAGCCATCTTGTAAACTGATGCTTGCTTAAGATGAGGTTTGGGCCAGATGCTTCGGTGGTGACCTGTTGACTTGGATTGAAGTTGAAGGTCGAAATTCCGATTCCTCTTTATATCCAGCTCGAAGAAGCGGCTCTTCGGCCCCACAGCGTCCCAAATACTGGTGCGCAGACTAAAATCTGGGGTAATACAGGATCAGCAACGAGGGAATAGAATGTCCGAACCGAACCAACCGAGTTCAACCGAGCGGACGAGTCCGCAAAAAATACAGAGAGACTCTCATGATTCTCGGTCCTCTGTCAATCATTTGACCATCATTGGCGCGGGTTTTGCCTCACAACTGTGTTCGTACCCTGTTTCCCGCGCCGAGACCCGTGAACGGTTGGCAGAACAAGAGTCCCACGAGAGACTCGAGCGGCTCACATGGCGCGGCATGGTTCCATGTAAATGACCCTACAGTCACTATTACCACCAAACTATAGAGCCCCGATGCTGTGGTATGGCGTCGCTGGCAGTGCATGCCCGTGAAGCTTTGCATGCGGTTCTATCTCGTCGACATTGACATTATTTGGTACGTGAGGAACTGGCTGACGAGAGGTCCAAGAATCTACCTATCATAGGCACAGCATAGGAGATATTACCGTAGTATCTAAGCTCGTCTCTGTGTCATTATAGCAATCTTAACAGCGGTGGAGAATAAGGCATTAGAACGGGGTTTCGCCCACTCCACGAGATAGGAAGAGTCTCGAGCAGTGACAAAAATGCTCCAATATTACACTAGTCTCAGATACGCCTGAGAAACATCCTCACAGGCCTACTAGATCTTAGTACAAAGTTAGGGTTTCAGTTTGCCTAATCTTGGCAAGGCATCACACAAGTAGGGCAAGAAGGGCACAACTATTCCTCAAGTGTTTTCATTGTAACCTGACTGACAGCCTCTTCAAGGATGTAGGCAATTTCCGAACCTCTCACGTATGATCAGCTTACACAATGAGCCCATATCATGGAGTCCGAGCGGCTCGGCTCGGTGTGCATGGGAATGAATCCGACGAGGATGATTGTTTGGGCTTTGGAGTTTTATATCAGGCATGCACCCACTGGCGACCTACTGCTTGGCTTTGAAAGGTTCCATTCTTCTGTCAAGCAACCTATGCTGGATCTTTTGCCACACGTATATAAAGCAGACGCTCTCGTCAATTCATTACTGCCAAGGGTATCTAATCCGAAATCATAACATGCTTAGGTGAGTTCATGGTGAACTCGGGGAGTCTTTTGACCATTCATACACCATCTCAGCACATCCCTTGATCTCCAATCGTGGCAAAGTCACTCTCCATTACAGCCCAGAAGTGGTCCAAAGGCATAGCCTGGAAGGGATCCTGAAAGTACTCTAACGGATCAAACACGAACGAATCGGTCGCTACATCGCCGAATTGATTGGGTGATAGCATCCTCTGATCGTTGTTTGTCGCCTGCAAGTCTTGCTGTGGAGGTCTTTGAGCTTGCTCAGCAGAAGAGCTATTGTCGCCCGACAAGACTTGGTTCACCCGCTGCGTCAATTCGAGCACACCTTTCACGAACTCACTATGTTGTCCGACCCTTCGATAACAGTCTGCCACATAGTCCGACGCGATACGCACAAGCTCCCCGTCACTGCGCCCCATGCGCTTGTGAGGCTTCTTGAATGTCTGCAGCGCTAGGGTTGTCGCAGCAAGGAGGGTCGGTGTAGGCGTTAGGAGTAGGTAATCAGGTTGAGAATCTGCAAACTCTGCGACTTGTGTTATGATAGATCTTGCAGCTTCCACGCAGGTTGTTTGACTTTGCAGTAGTCGCGTTGTACTGATCTTAGCCTCATGCTTTTGTACTTCCTTGCTGAAAGAGGCTTCGGGGAAGAGGAGAGATGCTCGTAGAAGGGTGATTTGAGCCTGTTTTCAGGTGCGTTAGTAATTACATCTTCTTCTTTGACGGAAGAAACTCACTTGGTGGAATTGCAGAGACAGAAAAACTGCAAATGAACGCTCTTCTGAGCTTTTGGAGGCGCTCTGATTCGCCTTGGTATCTTCCGATGCCTCGTCAAGCCAGTCAAGAAGCGCCTGATCGAGCTCTGAGATGCCCGACAGAAACTCCAAAGCGGTCTCTGCTCTGCGCTGAAATATGTGCTCACTAATCTTACTGACCAGCAAAGAGAGCGACACCCATCTGATGAAACAGGGATCGACGCCGCTGGTCTTGTCGGGCAACGGCTGGTCGCAATCGGTAATCTCAATCGCGCTCGGCCGACCCGTCTCCAACTGCATGGACTTCTCCAGAGCATAGCATGCCCACCAGACCCGGGAATGCAATTGTCGGTCGACGTGGTTGCCGGAATCTTCGACGATCTTGCGATGGAAGCCTATTGAGTAGCCAATTCGTATCGCTTGGCCAAGGAGATGCCAGCATTGACCGTCCTTCCCTGTAGAAATTGTCAGCGTCGCTTGTCCGAGGATTTTATGAGAAGGGTCTCAACGTGTGAGATGTCGGGTGAGTAATTACCTCTTGCACGCATTGCGATTGCGAGTAAGACAAGCGCTTGTACCGAGCTCATGTATGGAAAGCTCAATAGGTGGCTCACTAGGGAATAAGCTCCAGTTAGATAGCCCGTTGCAGTCGGCGATATTTGACCTTCGTGGTCGTCCATTCCGATGCTCAGCACGGCGTAGACCGCGACCAGGGCCGGCGCATCGACTGAGGTCACCGCGCCTTGGAGCCCGGTCGGGGATGTTTGTTGCATCTCGGAAAATCGTAGAACGTCGGATATGAAGGCTGTGTGATCGAGAACGGGGACGAAGGGGTGCGTGCGAGTGAAGTATTTCCTCAAGCAGGGCTCCATGACTGACATGCTAGGAAGATCTGGGAGGATTGGCACTAATGGAAGAGCGTATTCTTCTGTGAAGCACATTCCCCATCGGAAATGTCTTCCAATTGGGTCAAACCCGCGTCGCTGGAGGAAAAGGTCGATGAATCGGGTGAGGCATTGTAGGCTGCTAGAGCCCATGTACTGTACGCAAGCTCAATTAGTATGGAGCTGTGAGCCGAAGCCTGAGTACTGACTGACCTTGATGCGATGCGACGACTCATCAGTATTCATGACCACATCAGGACTGTCATTCGTGTGTACATCTGTACCACTATCAGGCGTGCTCTGGCTCTCTTGGTACGCGCGCTCGATCCACGATGGATTCCTCTCTTTATTCCCTGCATGTTGCGACCCCACGATGGAAGACGCAGGAGAGCTCTGTTGGCTCGCGGTCGCGATTGAAGCGCGGCGCTGGATCGGTGATATTGTAGATATGCTCTGCGAGCTCTTGTGTGGCCATTTGCGCACAGCTGGGCCATTGGGTCTTCTTGGGTCAAAGGTCTCACACTCGTCGCCGCGAAGAACACAATTGCGGCACTTGGGTGTGGTCGCGTCGCATCGCACTTTTCGCTTGCGGCATTGTGTGCAAGCTAGTGATAAACGACCACGCTTTGATCGCGGCGGCCTCGGTGAGAGAGGTTGTTCTTGTGATGCCGTCTCCATTTTGGCTTGGCTGGTAGGCAATGGTCGAAACTTGGGACTGCGATCTTGAGGGATGGCAAGGAGTGAGACAGATTTGGGATATTCAGGGTAATTCAAGATGGACGTAGTAAGCTCTTTGGCGACGTAGCCTGTTCAAGCTCGCTACTCAGAGTATTCAGGATAACGCCGTGAGGCTTGGCTCAATTGACAACAACAGAGCGAGGTTGTGAGCTCAGTCAGAGATCCTGCGTCTCTCTGAGACGGTGACCGAGGGTTTCGTCAACAATTTGTATCCCCCGCAGATAACCATGACACAGGGCGCTATCGTAGTGAGCGTCCGGGGTACAGTGCACTAAGAGCATGTCCCCCGCATGCCTGGGGATCTCCGAATCGCGGAACAGCTTCGCGGGCTTCAGATCAGAGGAATATCTTCTCGCGGGGTAGACTCTGGGGTCTTCCAATAGAGACTAGATGACCCCCACGAAGTTCGAGGCCCCAGGTTAACCTGGTCATGTTCAATTGTGCTCATTTTCATTGGAGATGAGCTCTTGAGTCGTTAAGGAGGCGTCGTCGCTAAACTTCGGTTCGATTCGGTTCGGAAAAGGTCAATTACTGAACCGAATCGAGGGGTAGATTGGCCGATTTGAAGTGAGGCGTGACTCAAGACTCGCCGCCGAATGTGAAAAAATACTGGCCAAACTTGAGGCTTCGTTTTCCCTGGGCATGTCTAAATATTATCCAACCGTATCGGTAGCTCTAAGTCACTTCTTCTTATTCTTGTATTCTCTGAGAAGTGATGAGTCTCCAAGCCAGAGCGCTTGCTCTTCTCAACCCTGGTCACGCACTCATTAGGAAAACAGTGCAACAACACCATCCAACCAAACATGGTTCTCTAATTTTATATTTGTCTTTTAGGCTTCAGGCTTTCTTCCCTGATTGTTTCTGTCTTTCTTTGTAATGCTACAATTTCTGACATCTCTTGTTGGGGGTAGACGCTTGGTAGGCCAGCTGTTTGCCAGATTCAATTGCTTCAAACAGCAAACTGACGACTTCCACAATCACCTATCGACTTCTTCCCAAATCATCTACTTTTTGTTACTAACGTCAACTACCAGAGTGTAATTAAATCTCCCTCTTTTGAGATCATTAACTCCCGACAAATTACTAATTCGTGATTTCTCCGCCGTGCACATTGAATGGTTACGATGGGTGTTAACATCTGCTGGTGCCAGCTAGAGGTGTTATATTAGAGACAGGGCGCTGCATGCGCTAAAAGTTCAGCAATCCGATTGAGTTCACAAGGGTAACCCAGCGGTCCAGATAAAGTTGGGAGCTTCCATCAGAAACCTACCTTGGAGTAACATTATCAGCTTCGAGTACCTAATTTATCTCGGTTTTGGACTCTGGGGTAAGCTTTGAGTGACATTGCCGAAAAGCCAATTTTTTACTTCATCGCAGTATTCGTTGTCATGAGTCTGCGTGGCATCGCGCGTAATTTATGTGATCCCTTCGGGTGTTACAAGACCCCAAGGTAATTGAGATTTCAGTCTCTCTCAACTCAACGCGTTCCTCACCCGCAGCCTCTTTTAGCAATTAATACACAAAAATGATTCGCCTTTTCTCCCTCTCATCGTCTCACGAGCCAATCGCACAATGCTTAATTGCCGTTCTCATTGGCACGCTACCACGAAGGTCATGCAACCCTCCCGGAACCTACATCCCGAACCGAAAGCGAGCCGATCCAAAGCAACCTAATCCTCGAATAAGTGGTTCGTTCAATATTCTCCTGTTTACAAAATCGCGGGTTTCTGTTCGATCGATTTCTCGGCTGTAACATCACGCGTATCATGTCAGAGCCTCAACATTCACAGCCATCCCAAGATGAACAGCCAAACGAGAAGGACTCTGTCGGCGCACGCCTCCAGCCCGTTGAGACGGGTGCATCGTACGAGCCTCCGCCGATGAAGACACTTCAGCGGCGTCTTGTTGTTCTTTCTCTTTGTTTAACATTGTTTCTCTGTGCATTGGATACTACTATCTTGGCAACGGCGCTTCCCACTATTGGTAAAGAACTACATGTATCAGCACGCGAATATGCCTGGATAGGATCCTCGTACACCCTGTCCACGACAGCGGTGACGCCTGTATGGGCAAAGGTGTCTGATATCGTCGGTCGCAAGGTTAGCATGATGACTTCCACTGGTCTTTTCATGGCTGGAAGTCTCATTTGTGCTTTGGCGAGCTCAAGTGGAATGTTAATCGGAGGAAGAACTGTCCAAGGCCTTGGAGGTAAGCACTCTCTATCAAACAACGACTTGAACCCGCTAACTCGACTAAGGTGGTGGCTGTATGGTGCTAATCACTATTCTGATCGGAGATCTGTTTCCTCTGAAGGATCGTGCCAAATACTATGGCATAACAGGAATAGTGTTTGGCGTGGCTGGAGCCATTGGACCCGTGCTGGGTGGTGTCTTCTCTCAGGCAGTGACATGGAGATGGTGCTGTAGGTCGTCACCGCATACACGTTTGGAGATAACTACTGACGTTATCAGTCTACATCAACTTACCCTTTGAGGGTATTGCACTGATTGGGCTGTTCTTCTTGCTCAAGGTCGACATCGAGAAGGAACCTCTCGTTGACGGACTTCGCAGCCTCGACTGGCCTGGGTTTGCGTTCATCATTGGCGGTACAATTTGCTTCCTTTATGGACTTGAAGCTGGCTCTGGTGGGCTTGCGCCTTGGACCTCTGCTTTCGTTATCTGCCTCTTGGTCTTTGGTGTCGTCATCTTGGCACTCTTCATGGTCTGGGAAGCGAAGTTTGCCAAAAACCCTATCATTCCGATAAGAATCTTCCAGAGCACCACCAACATCGCCGCCTTCGCCGTCGCCAACCTTCACTCGTTCATTTTCATTGCCTGCGATTACTTCTTGCCGCTGTACTTTCAAGTTGTTCTGGGCTTTTCACCAATCATATCCGGTGTCACGCTTTTCCCTCTGATCCTCCCGATGTCTATCTCTACGGGCATCGGAGGACTGATCGTGAGAAAGACAGGCAACTACAAGCTTATCATCTTGGTTGGTGCCGCACTGATGACTTTGGGAATCGGTCTCTTCATTAGCCTCGGTCAACGCAAGGAATGGCCGAAGCTAGTCATAGCAGAGGTTATTGCAGGTCTCGGCTGTGGTGTACTCTTTCAAAACCCCATGATCGCTCTTCAGACGCATGTCCGCCAGAGAGATATGGCGGCGACTATGTCAGCGTACACTTTCATGCGTGGCCTTTTTGTCTCGATATCAATTGTTGTTGGAACGGTCTTGATCCAGCGTACTGTGCACGGTGGCAATTTGACTGCAGTGTCTAGTGACAAAGCGCAGGGTGAGACTGACAAGCATGGGTATGTCAGTGGCCTACGTGTTATGTGGGCATTCTACACTGCGTTGTGCGGACTGATGCTTGTGTCAGCTATTTTCATTAAACCAAAGCCAGTCAAGGTTGAGGAAGTCAGTAGTGAGGCAGCAAGCGAGGCTCAGCAGAACGGTAAGTGTTGATGCCGAGGAGAACCACGTTGAGATGGATAAGTGTATTAGCGAAACAACCTAGAGACATACAGGATCGACGCGATTTATAGATAAAGAAGGATATTTCCACCACCTGAAGACTTCGAATACTACTTCCAAGTGATCTGTCTGATAGATTGACCGACCTGGAGTATAATAACGGTTCCGCAAAAACATTGGGCATCAAACGAAATGATGGCAAACAAAAACGTGGTTCCGCCCGGGATCGAACCGGGGACCTTCTCGGTGTTAACGAGATGCCACATAACCAACTAGACCACGCGGGGCTTTGAATGACTCATCTGGCACCGTGGGGGATTATGTCGGCGCGCGGGGCGGAATTGGATCGCAGTCAGAAGGTCATGAACGCAATCGCATTTGGGGTGAGGTTCGCTTGCTTTCCACTGAAGCGCAAAGCCTAGAAGCTTCTTTACGATTGATCGGCTTCGATCAAGATTAAGCGTCGAGCGGCGAGTTGAACGGCTCAGAGCCGTGACCAAAAAGACGACTGGTGAACGCGACCGGGGTGACTTCGCTGCCAGCGATAATCTCCTTCTGTCACGAACACGTAACGGCGATAATATCACAAGTTTTCAGGGTCAGCTGCAATGAATGGCATTGATAGATGAATTGGGTATTAAGCAAATTGAAGTAAAGTCTATAGTAAAATTAAACGCTATGATATGATGCCACCAATTAATTTTCGGGTTTCCAGCCCCAGTCATAACTTTTATGAGATGATTATGTGAATGATTGCTTGGTGTTGACTCTGTCAATGTCGTAAGGGTTGCCCTCGTACGACCTGCGACGCGAGGCCATTGAAGCCCGCGACGCGCGCGATGCACGAGAAGCATGCGATCGCATTGAGTGGTTTGTCCTGCTAGCTGTGATGGGAGCGTAGGCAGGCTCGTCAACCTCAGTTGAGGCATCGTCGTCAAAGTTCTCCTCCTCTGGAACAGTCTCGTCATTCTTCTCCTCTTCGGATGAGGGAGCAGCGTCGCTTTGAAGCTTGCGCATGAAAGCAGCGGATTGAGCAGCGAACTTGCACTTCTCACGAATAGAAGCGCCGTACTTGTAAAAGAGGAAAGGGAAGGGAACGCAAGCCAGAGCGAGGAAAGCGGGAACTGAAGAAGCCCAGTGAATGCCGAGGTCTTGGTACATGTAGGTTGTGAAGAGAGGGAATGCGGCACCGAAAAGAGATCGGAGAACTGAGTTGGCAGCCAGGACGGAGGCGGCGAAGATGGTGTAAGAGTCAATGAGATAGTTCATGACACTGAGGAAGACAAGAACCATGCCGAATCCGAAGGGGACACCGGCAGCGATACTGACCATCCAGTGGATGCTACGGTCGTTGGTCCAGGCGAACCAGAAGAGGCCAATGGGCAGACAGACGGAACCGATCAGACAGGCAGGGAGACGAGCCTCGGGAGGTGCGAAGCCACCGTTCTGCTCCTCGATCTTGATGTAGCGCTTGTTCTGGGGGATGGTGTATGCGATAGCCAAGAGCATACCGACCATGATACCAAGGAAGGCCAGGCCACCGACACCAGAGTTCCAGCCGCGGTTCTGCTGGTACACAATAGGGAAAGCGCCGAAGAGCATGTAGAGGGTACCGTAAACGATAGCCATGTAGATAGAGAGGAGAAGCACGATAGGCTCCTTGAAGAGCAAGATCCAAGGTCGAGACAGGGCGGTCTTGAATGACTCGGTAAGAGTAACCTTACCACGCTCGTAGTCAATCTGGCTGACGTAGACATGTCCTGTGATCTTGGAGAGCTTTGAGGCACGTCGTCGGAGAAGGACAGGGGCGTATGTCTCAGGAACCAAGATGGTACCGATAATCCAGAGAGCACCAGAGAAGGCACCAAGGAAGCCCATGACCCAGCGCCAACCAGCGTTCATACCGAGGAAACCTCCAATGATGGGACCAAGAACAGGTCCGAGGAAGGGAGCAGCAGCGAAGATGGCCATGGCGAGACCACGCTGGGAGGCAGGGAACATATCGGCGATCGTACCACCGGCGTTGGTGAGAGGCGACGAGCCGAAAGCGCCAGCGAAGAAACGGAGGACGATCAGGGTCTGGGCGTTCTGTGCGCCGGCGCAGCCACAGTTGAAGGCAGTGAGGGCGGCATAGGTACCGATGAAGAGGTATTGACGACCGAACATCTCACTGAGAGGGGCCCAGAGAAGGGGACCAATTGCGAAACCCAAGACAAAGAGTGACACACCCAGGGTAGCCACCTCTTGACTGATGTGGAATTCCATAATGATCTCACGGATACCGCCTGTGTAAGCCGACGACACAAGCGCGACAGCAAGGGTTGTGAAAGCGACGGTCATGGTGATGAACCACTTCTTGACCAAGCCGAAGCCCATGGGGTTTCGGGGGTCGTTGGGAATCCATTTCACACGGTAGGGGTCCTCCTCAGTACCTGAGCCATCGTACTTGTAATCTCGAACCTCTGGTGTGATGCCAGCCTGGTCAGCGACCAATCGCCAGTAGGGTATTCTTGTCCGCGCAGGGACTTCGATGTTTTCCGAGTCGCTCATCGTTATTGTTGTAATTTAACTACCGATCGAGGATGTGGAATAACGTTTGGTGTTCCCGTCGGTTAGTGTTATTGCGATCTATGGTGTGAGAGACAAGATCTATGTCGATCACCGGTGACTTGGGGAGCCAAGGCAGTTTATAAACAGAGACAAGGGAAGGTTCCACATCTAAAACGGTGGAAATTTTATTAATCAACGACGTAACGAACACGACTAACGACTAAGGAGCTCAAATCTCTGCAATTCCATTGCATGGATTCGTCGGATCCGCCGACCGGCCGTAAGTCCCAATACAGGCTTGGGCTTCTCGTGGTGACTGGGTCCTTGCGTTAAATCCGGCAAGGGATGATATCACCAAGCGAGAGGCTAGAACCTTCTGGGTTACTCCTTTATCTCGTTATGGTTATGCCTCGGCCCATCACCTCTCAGGCTCGTTAGCTTGTCGGACCCGGAACGAGGATTTCGGCCGTAATCATATAAACCCCGGCCCTTGATACGGATATTTTTTTACTTTAGACTGGCTACAGTCCAGTATCTGCGACGTAACCTTTACTATCCAGAGTCAAGAGATTATATCTTGGGTTCGATGATGCATGTTTTCTACGTAGTTTGACTGTTTCGGAGAGCTGATTATGTCCGTCAAGACACTCTCCGCGGAAAGTCCATGGACGCGTGTGCGAAAACTTTGCGAAAATTGTTCGATTGGCTCAGATTTGTGCTAAAAATTTGTTTGCCACGGAGTTGCGTCATGACTTTTCCCGAAATCCGGTTTTAACTCAGCATTCCCTCGGTCCCGAGGCACACATTTCGCTAACTAACCCAGCTCTTCTCCCTGGAGACGGAGCTTGATGACTCGCGAACTCCTGTTGCTTATCGAACGATCAGCTTGTTAAGCACCAGTGTCGATCTCTCGTAATCTAGATTCGGGTTTAAAATGGAGATCTTTTACGTTGTATCTAATCTTACCAATGTCCCGGAGTTAGGATATGCTTTTTGCCCGGTAGATGTCAGGGTTAATAAACTTGTCTGGGGTCATGGCTATTATCGAGCATTGATGGTTTGTGGCCAACGGAAACCTAGTAACATCAGAGGTCTAACTCAGCATGAAGCCAGGATCATGGCGAGTGAATATTTGGATAAAAAATAATAATAATAATAATAATAAAAAGAGCTAAATACTAACTTCATTCCTACCTGTAAATAATGTTTCTGCTTTTCAAAATCGCTCTGCCTCTTGAAATATGTAAGCCGCTGCAGGGTAGGACAGATCCATGCAGAGTTGTCTCATGGCGTCACGGGAGTCGGAATCCCGCAGACTGAATGACGCGTCACAAACACAAAGCCCGTTTAGCGACACGAGACACCGCAAGATAGTTCCGTTGTTCCATTTGAACAATGAATTGGTAAGCCAGTGTTCATGACTGCTTCCATGGTGAATTTTGAGCCGCCCATCTCTTCGAAGCGCGTCGTTTTGCTCTGGGCTCCTGAGACCTTACGTGCAGCCGATCTTCTATCAAAACAGCTAGGTTCCGTGGTCTAGTTGGTTATGGCATCTCGTTAACACCGAGAAGGTCCCCGGTTCGATCCCGGGCGGAACCACGTTTTTTTGTCCTTAGGCACTATAATCTCGCTAAGGCGGGCACCATCTTTTTGCTAAGCAGCACTAAGTCATGCTTTCTAACGGCTCTTGTCCGTATTCTTATAAAGTCTGTTGTACAAGTCTTTCCAATGGTCATTCCGTCCTTTGTATTTGGAATTTCTACTCATACGCTCAGTCAAAGGCCTCCTTTACCGAAGGCGGTCAGAGTCACCAGATCCCATACGCTGCACTATTAGGCATCCGAGGAACTTATGCTGAGCCATCTGGATGCGTAGGAATATGCAACGTTAACTTTGAGTTCGTCTAGACCATTCCGTTTAATTGTTTTAGCCTAGGCCTCCCGTCCAAGCTAGCCCTACGCAACCACAAACAATCCCGGATCTAGTAGGGCCGAACCAGGAACCAGATCAGGCTGGAATTGAACTGTTCTTCTGTAATGCGTGCACATACGTCGCACACAAGTTCATCGTGACTGGCTGGCTATTACAGTTAAGCATCTTGTATCACATCGGACAGTACACCCAGTGCTTTTACCACAGAATTATGAGGTCTGCTTTTCCGAACGATTCCTCAAGTTCTAGCATTATTGAAGGAATATAATCGCCTCACATCGTATGACTGGCACTGCCCCGAATCAAATTTGCTCATTTTCCAAAGGACCACTCAGCCCCGTTAGTCTAAGCACTAAGAACCCTTGCTCGCTGGGCTGTTAGTGACAACCAAGGCACGTGCATAGCGAAGGATGGCGCTTGTCTCGAGCATAGTTTCCGATGCGAAGTAGCGAATGGCGGAGGTAGGTTCGAACCACGGTGAGCTGAGGATCGGACCGTGCGGCGATCCTTTCAGCTACGGCATTTGGTATGTAAAGCTGAACTATCCCAGCCATAATCTTAATCATTGCCAGCTACACGTCTTACTCTTCACAATATTCGCCATGCATTCATCTCTGTTCACGTTATTGGTGGTGGTGGCCTCTACCCATGCCTCATGTGCCCGGGCAACGCGCAAGTTCTCTCTCAAGACCACTTACGACTCCAGCAACTTCTTTGATCAATTCTACTTTAGAGATGTATGTTGTTGACTTCGCAATCAACCGGATAACTCTGACAAGCTGATAGGCTGCCTACTACAATAGTATTGACCCTTCATACGGAGGTGATCCTACCCACGGATCAGTCAACTACTTGAGCAAAAGCAAAGCTCAAGCTGCTGGTCTTGCCAAGACAACCAACGGCCAAGTTTACGTTGGTGTTGACTCTGTGAACAAGGCTAAGCTTCTCGGTTCAAGCAAGACCAGACATGGCAGAGACAGTGTCCGTCTGGAGTCCAAGGCTACTTATGGTAACGGCCTTCTGATTGCGGATATTGAGCACATGCCTGGTACTGCTTGTGGTGTTTGGCCATCCTTGTGAGTTCCATATCATTGGGTATCTGGATCGGGCCAGATAAGCTAACGTTTGTCGCAGCTGGTCGTACAATTTTGACGAGGACCCCGTCGGGGAGATTGACATCATTGAAGGGATCAATGACCAAAGTCAAAACGTCGTCTCGTTGCATACATGCGGTGCCTGCAAGTTCACCAAGATTGGTGGTCTTGACGAACGCCCTAACTGCAACAATGGCGGAACTGAGTCTGAGCAATGCGAGGATGGCACGAACTAGTCAGTATATCATGGCTTGTACAAGACATGATGATAAGCTAACTTATGTTCTCAGCGACGGTTGCGGCAGCACTCACGCCTCTGGTTCATATGGATCTGCCTTTAACAAGGGCAAAGGAGGTGTCTATGCTCTCTGGCTTGAGTCAGATGCTCTGAAGATCTACTGGTTCAACCGCCAGAGTATCCCCGCCGACATCAAGTCTGGAAACCCGGATCCAAGCAAATGGGGCACTCCTGCTTCGCAGTTCCTCAGCGGTTCTGGTTGTAATGTCGGAAAGTACTTCAAAGGACAGACCATCGTAAGTCTAACAGTAGACACAAACAATCGGCTGCTAATGTGAAACAGATTATCAACACAGCATTCTGTGGAGACAACATTGATCAAGGCACATGGAACGAAGAGTGCAAGGCTTCTACTGGATCGAAGACCTGCGATGACTATGTCACTAACCATCCCGAGGCCTTCAAAGAGTCGTACTGGCTCTTCAACTCCATCAAGTATTATCAATAGTTATTCTGGGTACGAATAGAAGCGAGCATATTATTTTCCAGTTTGCATGCATGCCTTTCAATATCAGCTCAACGGTTTCACTTGTTGCAATCTCCTAAAGGGAAGCTAAGCTTTCCTTGTGGTCGAGCAAAACCTGTCTATTTATCACTGATCAGAATATTGAGGACTCAAGATCTTAGATTTTTTCTGAGTCGTAACGCCAATGCTCTACACCAGTCTTGTTTTCGACATACTCAAGAACTCCTATAATTGCACCCATTTTATTGACCGCTTCATCGCCAGCATCGCGTCTGGCCTGGCATTTTGGGCACTGTTTGACCTTTATACTATTGTAGTTCCCACAATAATTTGCTTCCCCTTGAAACTGCATGCACTTCCAGAATATCACTTTTTCATGTATGTCAGTTGTTCTGATCCAGTTGATGGATCCAGAGTCCGCCATAGTGCTTCCTTGGATATTCCTAAGTCGCTTTGAGGAAATGATATGTCATTTATTTTCTCTTTACGGTTTGGTGTAAGCTGATGGAAATGTTTGTAGAGGGCTTTTATATTCATTCGTCTTCCTTCAGAACGTTACTAACAGCAGCTTCACTGTATTAGTTGCTGCGCGTGTAGCCGTGATACTCTGCTGTACTTCATAGCCATTTGTGAATAGGCACTGTAGAAGTCGGCGAATCGTTGATAAGGAGTCCATGATCTAGCTGTACATTTGAAAGTAAAGAATATTGCAACTCCTGAAGGAGCATGGTCAATGCCTCTTAGTAACGTGGTGCCTCCATGAGCTGGATAGTTCAATATATAAGCACACCGGTTTAGTATTTCTCATTTAAACGCTATCTGATGTTTATCCCTAATCACGTTGCAGAACGAAGCGTATTGAATTCCATGATAAGAAGTGTTTTTAGTCTTCTCTCAGGGGTTTAAGCCTTCTATGAATGGAGGTATTGGACACAGTATCTGAGACACCATTAAAACCTTGTCCTGATGATTGGTTTTCGTACATTCAACTTATAGTCACTGGCTGAAGCCTTTGGCCGAAGGTCCGGCCATATGTCATAACTTAAAGACGCTACATATTGAATGCAACAACGTTTTGCGTATCACTCTATTTAATTTGTATTGACTCATGGGTAGAAGGTGAGTTATGATGAAGGAATGAATTGGCATTGGACTCATGTGACTAGTACGGGTTTCCTCCTCTATTCAGAGCCTAAGAACAAAAAGTTGGGGCATTAGGAAGCGCGCGAGTAGTAGTGACACATGCTCCTACGTCATGGAAAGGAGTTGCTCGGTCACATCGGGCGCTGGTGGTGCGCTCAGGAACAGTAGCTGAACTCTCAGTTGAGACAGTGAGTATATCGGTGGTGATATCGGCAGTTGCATTCAGTGTCGAGAGAAGGCTAGTGAGAAGCTTGATGAGAGGCTTGCTGTTTTCAGTAAGTCATGTCTTAGCCACGGTGGTGCGATAAGGTCTAGCGCTTACATCGTTGACGACGATGAAGGCCAGCAAGCCCATGAGAATGTGAATCGACCTCAAGGGTGTAACGTCTGATGACTTTATAACAGTGGGAAGCTAGAAAACAGATGTCTTGTGTTTGGCATCATATTTGATGACAATTCAATCCATCTTTTACATCCGCATTTCCTTGTCCATGGTACCATATCGGGCCGAGCCTTAAATACAGAATCGAACAAATCCGAGATCTGCCCCTGGTCGACTCCAGTGCGAAGGTTTGTGGCTGAAGATGTATCCAATGGCCCGCGACTGATAACGCGCCTCACAAGACTAAAAGTCAATAGTTTTGGGCCGAAGCAATGGCCTCGAGACAGAGGCAGTACATGAAGCTTGACAGGAACAGCCCAGACCAACAACAAGAAAGCAGCGTTGGTTACCAGAAAATGTTTATAGTACGGCGATCTTGATGGTAAATGAGCTCAATGATGAAACAAGTCGCTATTTTAGTAGTCAACAGCAATTTACAGTATTGAAGTCTACTTGATATATTGGATGTCTCGGAGAACTACAAACACCCCGTAGATGATTCGCTGGGTTTAAAGTTGGTGACTGTACACTACTGCAGGGTTATGCATACAGCTTCCTAACCGGGTTTCCCCTCATGACCTGACGCAAGCCCTCCCTTTTTCGCATATGCCAGCTGTCAAATATCTCACCTCCACTTGCAAAGACACGCTTCTCTGTACAAAACCCCGCTGAACTTTGCTCAAGTTGTTATATAAAGTTTGCAAGCATGACAGGGTCACCTCCAACGTCAAAATCCCCTTCCCCAAAGGAATCACCCCCAGAGGAGTTATCCCCAAAGGAATCATCCCTAAAGGAATCATCACCCCATGAACAGACAGAGCCACTAGAGCCTGCTGGCCAACTCGAAGCAGATGAGGGCAACATCGCCGACAATGATTCAGCCCTCGGCGAAAATGATGCTGGGAGCTCCACAGCTTCGGTCGCCTCCAGCATTTACAAGTTCAGAATTGAAAATGGCAGATCATATCATGCTTACAAAGATGGCATGTACTTCGGCCCAAACGATAACTCGGAACAAGACCGCCTGGATCTTCAGCATGCCCTTTGCCTCCACACTTTTGACAACCAGTTATACCTTGCGCCGATCTTTCAAGAGGACGAGCCACCCGTGAAGCGGGTATTGGACGTCGGCACAGGTACAGGGTGTTGGGCAATTGACTTTGCTGATGATCATCCTGAAGCCACTGTCGTCGGTGTCGACTTGAGCCCAATCCAGCCTGAATTCGTGCCGCCCAACGTCGAGTTTCAGATTGATGATGTGGAAGAAGACTGGACATTCTCAGAGCCATTTGACTATATCTATACTAGATTTATGACGGTCTCGCTCGCCAACTGGCCAAGGTTCTTCGGACAAGGTTTCACGAATCTAAATCCGGGTGGCTGGATGGAGGTGGTGGATATCCTGCCCCCAACCTCCGATGATGGTACAATGGCTCCAGAAACGGCCCTGTATCAGTGGTCAAAACTCTTGCTTGAAGCTACAGAAAAGATGGGTCGACCCTTTGGTGAAACAATGACCTACAAGACACAGATGGAGGCTGCTGGCTTCCAGAACGTCACACAGCAGGTTTTTAAATGGCCGCAGAACCGTTGGCCTAAGGATCAAAAGTATAGAGAGCTAGGTAAACGGATATCTGGCGATACGATTTATAAAATACAGGCTAACGTGATTTAGGTTCTTGGACTCTCGAGAATATTTCTACCGGTCTTGACGCGATTAGTAGTGCTCTCTTCACTAGGGTCCTGGGCTGGTCGAAACCTCAGTTGGATGTTTTCCTGACTGATGTTAGAAAGGATCTCAAGAACACTTCCATCCACGCATATTGGCCCATGTGAGTTATGAACCTTGACCACAAGGAAGGATAACTAACACAAACACAGATACGTCATATGTGGGCAAAAGCCTCAAGAGTAATGTGAACACTTGATGACATCATGAGTCCTGTTTGCGAAGAAGCCGATCCATGAATGAGAAAATTTGAAAGCTGTTTATCTGACCTATGACGAGATCGAGGCGAAGAGAAACGAAGATATTTTTGTTGCTCTACAGCTGATGTCGAGAGGCTTGGGAGATAAAGTCGATACAGGAGAAGTTGGGAGCTGGGGAATCTCTTTGACAACCTTAGAGAGTTCCTTGAGAGGGAGCGCTCGTGGGTTAAGAGCACTTTCGCGTGATACACCATTGGCCCATGGAAATTAGTCTTGTGCCTAGTCCAAATACATTTCATAACCTTTGTGTACACTTGAAAGAAATACGTTTAGTGGCTTTCTTGTGAGGCTGTATTGTGCCACACATACAAGTCAACAAAACCTTACCACCAATAAGCTTAACTCTAACCCTACTTGCAGTGATAAAAGCGACAGTGAGTTCCTTCGAAACCTTCACTGCAGGTAGACCCAACCAAGTAACATCTCTCAGGACAGTGAATCAGTGCCTGATCAAGTCTCAGCTATAAAAGGAACCCTTATTCCCCGATCTGATCTGATTTAACTTCAACCTTTCATCATCTTCTTCTTTGCAGTCAAACAACAAGTTTCCACCAGTTGGCTTATCTTTTCCTGCAGCACAAAGATGCCCAGCCATCAGCGACAAAGCCTGTCCCAAGGCCCCTTTGAAGGTCTTGAACTTCAACATGAGGACCAGCATCTTGGACGGAACATTAGACAGATGATGTCTTCTACTCTGAGCAAAGCAACATTTACCATAAACATGGGCGACGCTTACGACTACAACATCCTTCAAGAGAGCCCCGAACAACTCCACCAGGAGTTTCGCAAGTATGTTTCTGATGTCGCAAACGAATTGAAGCAGTCCAAGGACAACGAGAACGCTTTAGATGAATACATCACCGACGAACTCGCTCAGATGGTCTATGGGTCCAATATGATCGAGGTTGCTGGTGGAGGTGTCGATATCACAGTAAAGCTCTGCAAAGATGTTTTTCGAGGCAAAGAGCTCCCCGAAGAGATCAGCGAACGTGACTCGGACTACCAGGATCTCAAACTCTATCTCTTGAATAAGAACTTACCTTCTGGACATGCTGCTGTTCTACGAAGCCGCCGAGAAATCGTTCAGCATGCCCAAGCTGCGCGATACATGATCGATCAAGTTTGCATCAAGGGCAAGGACTTGTCACATAAGATCATCAGCGATACTCATGGCATCTTGACAGAAAAGATCGACCTCAATGGTACGCCTTGGCAGTATTACAGTGGTCAATACCGGACATGGAATGTAAGATGCGGTTCTCATGTCTTCATGGATTACAGTCAAGTCCCAAGGGCAATGCGCGACATGATAGATGAGCTTGATTCCGATATCAAGGCAACGGAACAAGGACAATTCGACCCTGTCGTACTTGCAAGCAAGTACTGCCACAAGTTTGTTAACATTCACCCCTTTGCGGATGGCAATGGTAGAATGTGTCGTCTTATTCTCAACACTCTCCTCCTCAAATACAGCGGGGGAATCATCTGCATCGGGCAGGATGGCCAAGATCGACGAGAGTATATGCGTATTGCCATAGAGGCAAGTGCAGGAGAAGCCTCACAGAGTCAAGGGTCTGGCGCTGCGAACTACAAGCAGCTCGCCTCTTTCACACTACGACATGCCCGCGACAGTATGCGCAAGGTTCGACAACTCTTCAAGCGGGACGCTTAGAGTCACAACATGACAGGAACACCGCTGAGTGGCAGTATGAGAGCTTGAAAACGCCTCTGGTCTTTATGGGAGACCGCAAAGGGAAGAAGAGTCGACAGAGAGCTGAGAATTAGGATCGGGAGATTCCATGTAAATACCATGAGCTGACATTTGCTAAGTTTGGGTGCGAGCGATGAGCTTGCGAACGGTGATGGTATTTGAGGAGGTGAGGACAGTCTTTTATACACCACAGATCAGCTTGTGCCATGGCACAATAGGTAGCAATACCAGATGAGAGACAATCTTGTCAGATCCTCGGGATTGTAAGTGTGAGAAACATAGGTGTACGAAGTCGAAACACCACCATCTTCTCCCTTTTCCGCAGCACTACAGTTTGTGATGTAAACGCCCCTTCTTTCTCCCTATTCTTTGCCGACGGCAGCGACCAAGGTACTTGCAGCCGCTTGCTCGAGGCTTTGAACCTCATGCATCTTGTCACCAATAACCCCTGCCATCACTTCCTGGGGAATATGGCGACCGATATTGGAGGCAACCAGTCCTGGGGCAACACTAGTCGCATGGATGCCCCTGTAGCCATATCGACGTTCAATCTCATTGGCCATGTAAGTATTGGCGGTTTTAGAGCTAGCATATGCTTCCCATGGCGTATAAGCTGAGGCACCACTGGTCTCATAGTTGTAGTCGTCCGAAGCGGTTATGCCTTGCATGCGATGAGCAGTAGCTGAGACGACAACGACCCGAGACTGGAATTTCTCAGTTGACGCTTTAAGAAGGCTAGGCTTGAGGAGCTCGAATAGGAGGAAGTGGGATAGGTGGTTCGTAGCGAACTGCTCTTCAAGGCCATCGGTAGTAGTCGTAAGCTCAGGGACGGCCATGACACCAGCATTGGCGATGAAGAGACTGAGCTCGTCGGCCTGAGAAAGGACGGTATTTTCGGCAGCTCTAACACTGTCCATGGAGCTCAGCTCAAGTTGAACAAGCTTCATCTGGTCCGGATTCCAGAAATCAGCGAGAGCTTCCTTGGCTTTCTCAAGGTTTCGGGCAGTCAGGAAGAGCTTCATGCCTGTAGTAGCAAGCGCCCTTGCGGTCTCTATCCCGATACCGGATGACACGCCAGTGATGACTGCTGCCTTTCCAACGAGTTAGTTCTGCATTTGCTCATCCTGCACTACTTGTAGAGCAGTTGGGCGGCTGTCACCTGGGCCTTGGGGGTTGGTGTAAAGAGAGGCGTAACGAGACATGTTGAGCTGAATTTAAGAAGCAGTTTTACTGGAGTGAAATTGAATGTTGAAATGAACTGAAGAGACATTGGTACAGTATTACAGCTTCGCCTTGATTTATAGTAGATTTGTCGTAGGTCCAGACGCAGCCCAACAGCTTTTACCTACCATGCTATGTCGCTCTTCAAGTCCTGATGACATTGTATCCCAAAAGAGAATGAATCACCGAAGGATTCTCCAGGGTACAAACCATGCATGGTTCTGGTCGCTTAGATGGAGTCATAACGCTTGTCATCGGAATAAAAGGAAACGTGTAGCAAGGGTTCGAAGAATATTCGCGATCAGATTTAGCAGATCATATCATCCGAGAATGACTTTTTATCTCGATTCGTATTAGCGTGACATGTCAGCTCAGATGGAGACTTTATCCGTCACAAACCTCGATCCAACCGCGTTTTTGATCAAAGCTTACATTTTTACTCCTTACGCTATAGCCTGCTGGTCTTTTGATTCACTATTACTGCCGATTTTAGCAAGGCCTGCCGCGAATTCTATCGAATATGGAAGATGCTGAGAGAAAGCAGCGGCGTAAGCTGCAAAACAGGATCAACCAACGAGCTCGCCGTAAGTAATTAACGGACAGTTCTGATTACAATATTTCCCATCTTGGAGACTAGCGTGGCCATCTCTAACTCTTACACGCAGGATATCGCATGAACAATGATGACACAACCAAAACCCGTGCCAAGCAAAAGCCGACATTCGGAGTCAAGCTCTGGAGGGTGGACGAATTCGGTTTGGAGGCCAGAGCCGACAACAATGAAAGCTCCGTCACTAAGCAAGATCCGAGATTGTTTCTTACCAGTATATACAAAGGAACATTGAGCACAACAGACGTTGAGTTATACAGCCAGCAGCTCGACATGTATCAACGTCTACAGGCATTGACGGACGGGATATCTCCTCTCTCGGACCATCTTCTGTATCTCGTAAACTACAATGCTTTCCGAGGGCTTTTTCAGAACAAAGTAACCCTGTCACAGGCGACGGATCATCTTGCACTGGAAGAGGGTCGGACCGAAAAACTGGATGTAATGGCTGGCTTAAAGCGCGATGCTATTTGTGTCGAGACAGGCCTAGATGTACCTCCTCATCTTCGTCCTACGGCCCTGCAATCAACCAAGGTACATGCAACCTGGATCGATTTCATTCCTTTCCCGAAGATGAGAGATAATCTTATCACCCATCATGATCATTTTAACCATCGACTACTAGTCACTGACATAATGGGAGATCTACTGGAAGACATCATGTTCAACAAATATGGAGAGGGCACTGGGCCAAGAGGACGGCGACTTGTGTCAAGAGGCAAACCTGGCGACTATGCTTCAGATCGGCGTGGCTTGATTCTCTGGGGGGGAGCCGCATCGTATGGAGAGCTGGGAGGTGACGCCTCGGTTCTTGGAAAGATGGGGATGGGCTGTCGAAGGGTGTCCCGAGCTGGTGAGGGCAACTAATCATTGGAGAGCATTGAGAGGAGAGGTTCCGTTGGCGTTTGAGAAATCAAACAAGCCTCAGGGAGCAAGAAAACATCAGACTTGATACAGGGTGTCAAAATAAACTTTACAAAGAGTCCCCTAAGCTTAGGCTAGATTTACCTAAAAACTTTTGTCACTTGGGGCTAAGCTCCTGAGTTTTCTTTCCTCCTAGCCCCCCCTAGACAAGTAAACACGGAAATGGAGATTGGTTTGGGATTTTGTGGAACCTCGAGGTCAAGTCAATTGATGTATCAATGACATCAACCATTGCCATGATTGACGATACGTCGGCTTCAGGAATGTCGTCATTACTTTCGCTACAACAACAAGCTATGAAACAGCCACTATTTTTTGCTTCTTCGACCATTCAACACACAAAATTACACATCAGCCATTAAAGCCTTTACAAGAATTCTCAGATCTTCTGCAAATACATCCTCTACTCGCTTCAGCTCTTCGAAATCATGATCGTCACACGTCAAACCCTTTCCTCCGTCAGACGCATTCCGACTGTCATATCCGCGCTTCGATACCAACCTGTCTTAAGCCCATGCATTTCTATCCGCATGAACTCGGGCAAGGTCAAGACACCAGTGTCCTCCGATCCCAGCCACGATAAGAACAATCCGCCAGTCGCCGATCACTCAGACGGAGCCATGGCTTCGCTGAAGGGTGCACCGGGAAAACGCGACGCGAGCTCGTTTGAAGACAAGAACATGAAAGAAAAGGAGAAGAAAACCAACGGTCAGAATGCTCAAGAACAGGATAGCAGAGAGGGAAGCACTGGCGAGGCAGGCCATTTCGAGAAATCAGGCAGGAAACCCAAGATCTAGGGCTCATGACCTACTATTATTTCGCATATGAAAACGATCAATTATATCATAAAATCATAAAATGATCCCATTCATGACATATCCAACTCATGAGTCGTTGTTGAGGTTATTCCGAGTCGAAGCCTGCTTATTGTTGCACGGATGCACGTGATCTCTGCACAGATTATTTTCGCCTCGATGTTATCACAAAAAAGTCAACATTAACGACTGTCTACTCTCAGAGACCCTTGACCTACCCAAAAAAAAAAAAATGTGCGGGATCATACCATTCGTCAAAGGCCTTTACGAGGATCTCATGGAAGCAATTGATGACCTCTTCCCAAACCGTTCTACGGATTCGACACCGCTTATCAATAACCGACAGCCGTTTCAACTACAGCAGCCCCATCGCCAAGCGTATACCGTAACAGCTCGCCCGGTCGCAGAAACCCATCGCCGAGCGACAGAGCGTCTTGAGGTCAGAGCTGCATCCGCAAGAATGCCTTCGCCACCGAGAGGCGACCCTACGCGATGATTTCGAGTGAGACGATAGAACGCGTAGTCAGTCACGCTGAGACCACGACGCAGACAGTCAAACTGACTTCTGGACCAGTGACGCGATTAATTAGGGCCATAGACGGCCTTGGGAGAAGACAACGATATTGATGAATTAGAGCATCGGGGTTCTTCCATGAGCTATCCTACATACCGACCAAAAAAACCCAACGCAAGAACACCATGTCATAACCTAAAGGTTGGCAGAAACCATCGTTCGCCCTCATATACTCATCAATCCTCAAGCTCACAGTTCATAAAATGTCGACAGAACCCAATAGCAAACTTCTTCGCACTCTCCTCATCAAAAGGATCATACTCATCCTCTTTGGGTGTAGGCCACATAATCGCCAATATTTCTCCGCCTTCCTCAGCAATAATTGCTTCATCATCACTTCCTACGCGTCCTATGAGAGCGATGATTTCTTGATTTGACCAGCTTCTGCACATGCGCACGCGAATCAACCCTTGTTCCGCAGGCCCAGTCGTCATACACATCCATTTATCGTCCATGTCCTGTGGTCGATGGCCATTCATGAGATTTCTCATATTTGGGCCAGATAGGCGGATTCGCCATTCTGCACTGGAGGGGGTTTCGATGGATTTGACGTTGATGCGAGAGCCTGTGAATCTGGTTTTGGTTGTCATGGTGAAGGCTTTTGTCGGTTGCGTCTTTGAATCCGAGACTCTTAATAATTGGATTGTGATGCTTAAGAATATTGAGTAGGATGGAGCCAAGAAATATTTATTCATTTGCGTTGTAACATGCTGCATGTCAAAGGTGTTTACTTACAGTCAGCTGAGTCATGCCGCTTGTCTGCCTTGCCATGACTCCGCCTCAATAGAGGATCTTGACTTGAAGCAAAGCCTCTTCTAACAGTTGACTAAAATCTCACAGCATAACTCCTAGGATCATAAATTGTCGCAGCGCTGCATTTAATGCCAATACCTCAGATTTCTTTCGCCAATCGCCGTTGTCAAAAGATGCTGCTGATAGCCCTTGATAACAGACTCTTTGCCAGAGTCGTAGATCTTCCCATCGTAAACCAGGGAATTTAACAGAGGACCAAACCTGTAGGACCACTCAATATCAGACGGGATACAAACCTGAGTGCCAACGCTGAGGTGTATATGACTAATAGAAGGCCTTTCCATCTTCAAACTTGACTAAACCCATGATCGTGACAGAAGGGCATATTAGAGTCTCTAAGGGCAACATCCACTCCTGCCATATTATGGCTGATGCCCCAGAAAGAGCCGCGGGACTGATATTGTAACTTTTCGCAAACCAGTACACTAGTACCAATTCTTGGAAAGGCAATTTGGCCATGTTGTGCGAATAATCAGCGATTGGCTACGATCCCTCCCCTAAAGTCAGATCTTCTCTACTTCTCTGGCGGTAGTTCCACAAACTCCACCCATAATGAATCATGTTCAGGGACAAGGGAGATCGAGAAGGGATGTAATAATACCTCGGACCTCTATCAAAGGTGACAAAAAAAAAGCTTAGGTAAGCTTAGGCAAGCTTAGTGTAATTTAGTATAGATTTAGAGGATCTTAGACTGGGTATTTTTAACACCTCAATTTAACGTCAGAAGTCTTCTTACAACCCGAGGCCACGACAAGTCCTTCACTACAATACCAATTTGCCGACGGCTTCTGGAAAGGAAAGGCCGTCGCCGAGTGGATAATCATGGCTTGCTGGAATCCACATGATGTAGGAGGTTCTTCAAGGATACGCAAGGCCTTGGGCTAAGAATGCGAAAAACGACACGGATATACGAAAATACTAGAATAGGAAGTCACTCTCCGTAGTGTCCGGGAATTCCGGGATTTTGTGTCCCTCACCAAGGGAGGATGATATTGCTATAAAAGAGCCGGTTGCGGTGAGATGGTGCATCTAACAAGAAATACTTGCACACCAATTTCAGCATTACATCAGATCAACAGAAATAATGCGTTTTTTTGTGCTTCTTTTATGCTCGACGGCTCGTGTTTTCTCAACAGAGGCGCGAAGATGCAAACTGTCACCCTTTGATGCGGCTTGGCCTGTTGACACTGAGTGGGCAGCGTTGAACAACTCTATCGGCGGGATTTTCATCGCATCTTCCTGTTACAAAAAGAACCCCTTTGATGCACCGTTGAACTGCAATGCTGTTGAGGCCAACTGGACTCAGTCGACGTTCCATGCTAACCTTCCCGAGTCCATTTCATCCCCTTTATACGCCAACAATTCCTGTCTACCTCCTGGGGCACCAGGTTACAATAAGACGGTTGGTTGCCATCTCGGTGGATATCCAAGCTATGTTGTAAATGCGATGAGCGATGAACAGATCGCTTTCGCTACCAAATGGGCATCGGAGCGAAATATTCGAATCGTTGTCAAGGGAACTGGCCATGACTTATCCGGGAGGTTCGTATTTCTTTGCCGCCATGAATTTAAACTCTTGCTAACACTACTCTCATAGATCCAGCGGCGCATACTCTCTGTCCATATGGAATCGTCACATGCAACGGGTCGAGTTCGATGCGAACTGGATAGTACCCGGGACTAATAAGACAGACACCGTGCTCATCGCCGCAAGTGGCCTCACTTATGGTGATGCAGTTGGTCACGCTCTCAAGTACGGCCACGTCACTGTAAGTGGTAATGATGCCACAGTTGGCTTGGGAGGGCACATCCAAGGCGGCGGTCATGGTCCATTGTCGAGCACCTTCGGCTTGGCGGCTGACAACGTATACCAAGTGAGAGTTGTAACGACTCAGGGTCACATAATTACTGCCGATGCCACTCGGAATCCAGACCTGCTCTGGGCTATACGAGGGGGTGGCGCCGGACAATATGGTATCGTTACTGAATACGTGCTGAAAGCTTATCCCGCGCCAAGTGTCATCGAAGCTGGCTTCTCTATATCTCCACGTGGTAACACCACAGCTGCATATGAAGCTACCTGGAACGCTTTCTCGAAGTTATTGCGCCTATTTCCCGATCTCATGGATGCTGGTTTAGCCGGTGCGGCGGTGGTACAAGGTAATCACAAAGCTGGCATCAACATCAGCCAGGGATTTTACGCCTTCAACAAGTCAAAGAAAGCCACCGAAAAGCTAGTCCAGATGGCTATCGATAGAATCTATTCCTTTACAGGTCACGACAGTAGCATACTATCTATAGTTGCTTCCAACACCACTGCCCATCCTACATACAGAGGGTTCTTTGAAACCTTGAATGCTGGAGGCTCAAACCAGGCTGGAGCTTATTCTATGCCGTCCAGTCGACTTCTTGGCCGCCGAGAGATATCCGAAATCGACCAGACGACATTGGTCAGCTATCTCAAGCGAATGCTTACAAACTCAGACCCAGAAGCATCTGGTATGGCTGTCATCGGCTTGCAAGGTGGACCAGGTCCTGCGAAAACGACAAGAAGCATGCAAGGCGCGCTTCTACCAGCATGGAGATCAACCTATCTCCATACAATGAGCTACAGTCTGACTCTCGACACTGCTCTCACACCAGCAGAGACACTGGCGAAAGGGGCCCGTGACCTGAATGCCTCAAAGGAAAAGCTCTGGCAGGAATGGGCGCCAAACACTGGAGCGTATATCAATGAAGCAAATCCTTACAACCAATCTTTCAAGAAAGACTTTTATGGATCATTCTATTCTCGTCTGTTGGAAGTGAAGGCAAAGTACGATCCTACCGAGAGTCTTTGGGCTCTACCGGGAGTCGGAAGTGATGCTTGGGATTATAGTCTAGATACAGGCAAGCTTTGTAGAAAGAGCTAAAGTGCCTGCAGCTCCAGCTTTGACTGCAGAAGGTACTGGCTGTTAGGTATTATGTCGCTACAAGGATCCATTTACATGTAAAGCCATCATGTATCCTCGCGAGAGAATCAACTTAACCATGGTGATACGATCACAACAAACTTATAGCAATTTACATCTCATGGTATATTTAAGAATCCTAGGTCAGAACAGTAGCTATTTCAGCGGCATAGAAATTCTTGTATGCAAATTAGTCTCTTGCAGCGATGATTATAAATCAAGACTCGTGTCCTGAATATTGTCTGCGTCATTGAGCGGGGTACTTATCTGCACCCAACATCTTGTGAAAGTGTCATATCTTAAATTAAGAAAAACACGATCTCGAATCATCAACATTACAAGTTATATCTCAGTATGGGTAGTGCCTCGGGTCTTGTTGAGCTCGCTCAGAGCCTGATCGAACATGGTCCCCGCAAGACGATGCAGACATCCCGCCGCCTAAGGGCCGTTCACAACCATACCACTATTGTGGATACTACTCACGGAGTCTATGTTTGGGAACATGACAGTTTCCCCACTATCTATGTTCCGGCGGTTGATGTGAAGAACGCGAAGCTGGTTGATAAGAAGAACATCTCGGTAGAGCTCAAAGAGAGGGCCGCGATAGCCCAGCTCGTCATCCCAGCTCATGATGGTATTAAGGAGACAAAAGTGGACAATGTTGTGCATTTCTTTCAAGATGTGACTCTTGGGGCACTTTCTGATATGGTACGGATTGAGTTTCGCAGTATAGGTAAGCTTTGGAGTATAGCTTGACGAAGTATTTTACTGACAGATGCTAGATCAATGGTTTGAGGAAGATGAACCAATCTTCGTCCACGCAAAGGACCCCTTCAAACGCGTTGATATACTTCACTCCACGCGTCCTATTGAAGTCAAAGTCAACGGCAGAACAGTTGCGAAAGCTACATCATCCATGCATCTCTTGGAGACAGGTTTGCCGACTCGTTACTACCTTCCATTGTCTGCTGTTGATCAGACTGTCCTGTCGAAAAGTCCTGTCAGATCCAAGTGTCCATACAAGGGCGAAGCCGAATACTATAACATTGTCATCGATGGGAAAACCTTTGAGAACCTGGTCTGGTATTATAACCACCCAACTCTCGAGAGCGCAGCGATTGCGCGACTGGTCTGCTTTTACAACGAGAAGGTTGATATTATCTTGGACGGGGAGCTCCAGGAACGTCCCAGAACCAAATTTGCATAGTTGCGGACGGTCAAACATGCGAAATCCAGATACAGTATCATTCACGTTTCACAATGGTCATGGTCAACTATTGCTACTCTTTTGTTGTTCAAATCCACTAAATTTAGTTATCAATACCTTTGCTGCTCGCAAGAACGAAGTGAGACACTTCCTATTCGTAGCTCTGTGTACCTCCGACTCGAATATCCTCCTTTTCTGGAACAATGGTGACACAGCATTTAAAGTAAAGCCCATTCCAGTTCACGGATAAGTACTGTGAAGATGTCGATGATGCCACTCTGGTGAATCACCAAGGCAACACACAAGATACAGGGACAGGTCAGTGAGTGAGCAATTACAAGTGAAACCAACGGAACGGCTCAACAACGCCTAAGACATTGGGCAGTACTTGTTTCACCTTCGATGACGATAAGACTTATCCGAATGAGTCCTGTAAACCACGTTTCCACTGCAGATGCTTGTTTCCCCATGCATAAAATAATGAGACATTGCAGGGGTATAGTTGATACGAACTTCGTGCTACCCACTGTATTTGCTAGCAAAAGTGATACAAAAGTATATAATGAATCAGCAGTTCGGTTTTCAAGATGATCTGTCGCACATGGAGCCAAAGCAATTTATTTGCTGAGCACAAAGGGTCAGCAACATGCCGGGGTAATTGACCAGTGTTTGACAAGAAACAGAAATTGCCGTGGCTAGGAAGCTTTGCTCCGAATTGTGGCATTGGAGACGCTACACCGGCAAACACAATATCAGAGCCCATTCGCATCAGTCATTGGTGCACCATACTTGGTTTCCAAAGGCAGATGTTCATTTGTAGGCGATGTTTCAGCGTACCCTTCTGAGAAATTCACGTGCTGGTGTCTTCTCTCGCACGGGAACTGTACCCAAGTACCCGTAACACGGCTTCGTGGGCTTGTATCATATTCGCGCATCATCCAGGATTATACCATGGTAAAAGACTGGATCATAAGTCGTAGAACCAGCATCGCTCAATTACCGACTTTGGTTGTCAAGGCTCAAGGGCTAGTCTCCAGCCACCAGGAACGAAAGAGACCGGTGAGCGAGCGGGGAACAGTACCAAGTTGGTCAGTCCGCGAGAGCATCATATTCATGCACTAATGCTGTGCGAGCATAAGCTTTTCAGCCTCTCGATAATTCACAGAATGCGATTTATTGGTCCGGATGTATTACTCTGCATATAGCCGTCAATTCCTGGGATTCAGCGCCTAATCGTGCTTATCTCTTGTTACGATATTGCGGATATCACGGGCGCGTGCAGTGAAAAGAAGCCTGCAGATCAGAGTAAGCTCAGACCTCAATAAGGAAGCCAAGAGAAACAGTTGAGATCTGGATCCGATCTGTCATCTACCGATACCACTTCATCCTGTTGCATGAAATCGTCTTTGCCGTTTTCAGCCTCATGGTGCCCGCATGATAGCTGTGAAAACTCGGTGTCGATTGGCTCGCCTGCCACTACAGTCGACGTTAGCGGGTTGAACGATTTCCGTTTCGCCACACACGAGAGATGGGCGGGTCGTCGCTTGGCAGAAGAACGGTGTGCGACGGAAGATCTGGGTGCTGTGAGACAAAAATCTTGACTGGTCTCAGTGAATGTCGAATCGGTATTGTGATGAAATTGTATGCGGCATGTCGTCGTTTTTTGCAGGTTGCGCTATGATTGTTAGAGTTTGTTTGACACTTTGACAGCTGGAGCATGCGCTGTGATATCACATTCATCACGACGGGGAGAAGTGGCTTTGTTTTGGCTCGCGTTGGTGGCAAACAAGCGTTCACGGCGAAAGCTTGCCACTGATCATCCGCATTGTGCTAGGCAGGCTACTGTAGTGTATGTATTGTCATTCGACCATGAAGCGAGCGGTCAAGAAGATACCAGGCACCAGTCCAGCCCAAAGCTTAAAAAGAAGCAAACTCTTACAGTGAGTGATTCGTGCTGGTGCTAGGCTATCGGGATCTTGAGTAATGAGCAGGGGACTCCCTCCAAGAGGAGGGGTTGACGCGGGAATGCGCAGAGGCATTCAATCTCCGCCAACGCCCATTCCATTAGCTCATGTCTTGCATGGAGCGATAATGATGATGCGCTGAGTATATCCGCAGTATTAGCAGAGATTCTCCGTGAACAAGGATCATCTCCCCCTCGTTTGCCAAGTGATAAACATTGCATGTCGTGAATTGCAGTGACCGGGGGGTGGCAATGCTGCAAAACTTGCGTGGGGGTGGGGGGTTACAGTAGCGTTGCATCGAGTCGGTTTACGGGCCGTTGTACCCATAAGCTCACTGGTTTAGCGGCCGTGGATTTTCTGTTTAGTTAGGCAGGCTACTTGAGAGTCATGAGGCCCGCCAAAAGAGTTTTTTCCTCCTCTCTTTCTTGGACTCTTTTTCACTTTCAGGTCCTGCAACTTGACGCCCTTGCTCTCTCAGTTTATTTGCTCCCCAAGACAAGAAGAAAGCAAAACTCTAGATTCGTTGTTAATATCATGAATTTGAGAGCAAGGGAAGACAAAGATCCTAATGCTTTCCCCACGAGGCAACTCCTAATTCTTGGTATGCGCGCCGCTCACTCACCGCCATCACAGCCCCTCCCCTCCTCTCCCCTCACCCATGATAATCTCACGAGCGCTAACGACGACTGCAGCAATATGTCGCTTTTCGGAGCCGATTGCCTTCAATTCCATTCTGGCCTACACGTTTGTGATGGTCAAGGATTTGGGCATTGCTGAGAAAGATGCATCACTTTACGCGGGACTGCTCGTCTCGGCGTATGCGGTCGCTGAGGCGCTGACCTCGATGGGATGGGGCATTCTCTCGGATCGCGTCGGGCGAAAGCCTGTTGTTCTGTTTGGACTTGTCGGCGTGGCTTTGTCGAGTCTCATTTTTGGTTTGGCCAAGAGCTATTGGGTTGCTCTGCTGGCACGATTTGTCGGCGGTGCGTTGAACGGAAACGTGTCGGTCATGCAGACAATGGTCGCTGAGATGGTCAAGTTGCCTGAGCATGAGCGTAAGTTTCACCCTGAGCCACGGATATCACGGAAATGCTGACTTCCTCGCAGCCAAGGCCTACGCTGTGCAGCCTTTCGTCTGGACTCTTGGCGGCATCATCGGATCCGCCATGGGAGGTTTCCTTGCTCAACCCGCCAAGTTTTATCCTTCCATCTTTTCCGAAGATGGACTGTTTGGACGATACCCTTATCTGCTTCCTAACCTTGTCTCAGTGGCCGTGGTGGCCATCGCTGTCATCCAGGGGCTTTTCCTCCTCGAGGAGACCCTTGTTAAGCCCGGATCCGAGGGTCAGAATGGCGTTATCAACTACCAAGAAGTCCCCGCGATAGACGATCTCGAATCTATCGATGAGCGCACACCTCTCCGACGCTCTGCCGTCCGCACCTCTGTTTCTCGCAGCCGTCGACACATGTCTCCCTCCACCAGTCGATCACGACCTCGCTTTGCCGAGTCTAGTCTTGGAATGGCTGTTGAACACGACTTTATCGACCTCCGCCGCTCTTCTTTCGGAACTGTGCACTCAATTGTTCTTCCTCAGGATCTTCTCACACCCCCTAACGAGGAGCAGGAGGACGAGCAGGCCAAGTCCGGTGAACGAACGTTCAACAAGACGATTATGATGCTCATCGTCGCACTGCTTATCTTCTCGTATCACCAGATGGCTGCAAGCAGCCTTCTTGCCACGTATCTGCTCGACGATCCTTCTGAGAAACGCGGAGCTATCGACTGGATTGGTGGTCTTGGTTACACCGTACACGATGTCGGCGTATATCTCGCAGTTAACGGAGTGCTAGGTCTGTTCATCCAGGCCGTCATATTCCCCGTGTTTGTTAGCCGCATTGGAGTATGGCATTCCTTTGTGAGCATGATTATTTTGTATCCTGCTTCCTACATGCTCATGCCTTTCCTCTCTGCGTTTGGTGAACCGGTTGTCTCCCTGGGAATCTACGCATCGTTGTTAATGCAGAGCTTCTGCGGATTGATAGTAGCACCCGTTACTCTCATTCTTATCAAGGATGCTACGCCATCTCCTCAGGTGCTTGGCAGAGTCAATGGCTTGGCTATGTCCGGTGCCTGCTTGGCACGTACTGTTGCGCCGCCCCTTGCTGGTGTTTTCTATGCTCTGTCAGGTTCCGTGTCTGCGTGGTTCAGTTGCGTTGTTGTAGCTATTATCGGAGCAGTTCAGCTCTTCTGGATTCCACGAAGAAGTATCAAGAAGGACGATGTCATGGTAGATAACGCCCTTACCAAGACGGTCACTAACGAGTCTCGCCGTGGTCGACGTGGCAGAAACTCTTTGTCTTAAAAGGCCATGGGTAGTACCAAAACGCTGGAATGAGTCGATCATCAAAGACGGTTCTCTCAGCTGATGGAACGACGGAGTATTGCAACGATTAGGCATGAACGAAAAGTAGCAGCACCATGACCAACCTCGACGACGATAAGCGAGCGGGCATATTTGGCACTTTCGAGACGCCTCTGAAGACGGCCTTAGTCGCCCACGGCTATGCAAAGCATTCAACACAATCCACCGCGACGCCCACCGAAAACTGTGGGCTTTGTAATCCTCTCCTTTGATAACAGCAACTTCCGTTTCCAAAGTATCATATGCGTCAACGTTCTTTGATCGACATGAAGTTGAGGCACTTTTGCCTATTCCACTTACGCATTTCTCATGATTTCGTACCGCTTTTCTGTTTCTGCTTTTCCAAGTGAACGATAGTTTCCAAGGCGCAAGGTATCGGTTCCATAATCTGGAAGGTAATGATGCAATCCAAAATTGCTTTATCTGCGAGCAATGACTCAACAAAATCTTTATGCTAGAGTTCGATTTTCTTTGTCTTTATGTTAGCTTGGGGGGTCTGAAGAGCTTCATGTTATCTTCTGCAATCCATTGTAGCCAATATAGTCTGATCATATCATTTCGCGTTGTCGACTGTCTCCTCGAGTGCTTTCATGATCCTCAAACATCATTACTGTGAGAGCAACTTATGAATGACATTAATGTCTACAGTACTCACTCAAGATAAGTAGGGAGATCAATGTTTTATAAGTAGCGAATCAACCGCCCAGCGAATCCGCCGTGCACGGGTATTGGCTGGATAAGTTCAGCGGCACGGCACAGAATCACACCCACCATCCTTGCTTGAGCGAAAAAGACTCAGTTCACCCGCGAACATAGCATCTGATAACCACTATACTTGCGCTACTGTCTAGATGGTCCGTCCAAAAATGGGATCCTTTTCGCCAGAAGTCACAGTCGTTCCCCTGCTGATTAGAAGGATTTACTGGCAGTCATGAAAGCAAAAGCGAGGGTACAATCAACAAATAGCCTCACTGCCAATGGCCAAGGGGATATGCGCGTGGTATGCTCGTATTATCGGATGGCCTGACATCGCAGGAACTTGGGATGGACATGGGCAGACAATCACGATGCAAGACACCCAAAAGCAAGCCCTGATGTTTCTATACCTATGCCTGTAGCCTTAATGTATGAACAGACATGTCACTCTCCCGCCGCTCCTGGCAAACAACTGCCGACACCGGGTTCCAGATTAAATGTCAGGCCACTTTGGGGTAAATGCGGAGTGAACCGGTGATAGTGCGGGGAGTTTTGTTGCGGGGAATTGCCTTTTCCAGGCGCATTCCCTTCACCCGAACCGAAGCACCCTCAGCCCGGGGACCAGCCCGAGCAGGATATAAGTAGATTGAAAGGACTCCGAATTCCCCAGATTCTGTGCTCCAAATCATCTCTTATCTGATTGATATACGGATACTCATCTACTCACTCCTCTCACCTCTCACCTCCAACGCTTCCATCATGAGCTCTTCCATCCAGACTCTCTCCCGCGGTGTTCGCACTGCTCCTCGTGCTCTCCGTGGACTTAGCCAGGTTCGACGACTGAGCACCACCGAGCCCAGCCGCAACCTCTCCAACACTCGCGACTCTGCTGTCCATGATCCCATCATGGATAAGTTCTGGGGCAACAGTGTCAACATTTCCGAAACTTCCTCCATCGTTACTGAGACACCCAGCATCTCCGCCACCACTACCAGCCGTGACCCTCCTCTGGGCACCAACGTCTTTGAGCCTTCATCCGCTCCTCGCTGGTCTGGCATCTCCATCCCTACTGGCCGACAATAGATGAGCTGTGGCCATAACATCACACACACTACCATAAATAAGGCACTGCCATCTTCCAGATGATTGTCTTAACCCATCGCGTCGGGATTTATCCCACCGAACAACGATATGAGACGTTCCACCACGCCCCGACATACCATCTACACTACGGATACCCAGACTCTTCATGAAATGAGAAGAAATATTCGCAGAAATTTGTATATACCAGAACCGCATTGAGATCTGTGAAAGAATGAATCTTGGAGCGAAATTTGACAAGGGATCATTGGATTTTAGCAAGGAAAGCAACTGCGAATGACCGAGCAGACTTATTGAGACCTTTCATCAATTTGTACATAACCCGGGTCTGATTACCAGGCGTTTATAGCTCTAGCAACTGTATATAATGTTCGATAACCTGTCAAACCTGTATGCACGTCGCCGTGATTGCAAACCCTATGCCAGGATGATATGATCTCCAACACGCAATGATCCACCGTCAACCCCAAGCTTCGGTAGACTTCGGTCTCTATTCCACCGGACCTTCGGAAAGTTTCTCGAGGTCCACTTAGTCTCCGATGTGGGCCACAAGGCTAGAAGCTATCGTCGGTGTTCCACCGGGACCTAGATTTGGTTCCGAGTTGATAATGTTGTCTAACTCTTAGTTGGACTCACGGATGTGTAGCCGAAACCGGGTCGAGGGTTATTATAGGATTATTTCTAAAGTGCCATGTAGCTTTTCACGTCATAAATCTCCATACGTTAACTTCCATCATTCAAGCAATAATCAGGTCAAATTCCAACATGCCTATGACTCTACAGGATCCACTGGGAAGCCATCATGAGAACGGACAAAGCCAGGAAGCTGCCTGAGCCTGCAAGCTTCATGGAAGAGTTACCCTCAGCCTCAGCAGACGATGACTTGGAAGCAGGGCTAGAAGTCGAAGAGGGGGATTCCTCCTCCTTGTCCGTCTTGCTGGTCTCATTCTGATGACCAGGAGCAGAAGAGTCATTGATCAACAGGTTGGAAACAACAACAAAGTTGGAGAACGTCTGTTCCATGGCATCGCCACCGCTTCCCTCTGCCTTCAGACCCTCCGCCGACTTTCGAAGGACTGGGAGTACGAAACTGGCTGTGAAGGGAGCGACCTGGGTGGCCACCGCAAGCCATCGGTGCGTGAAGCCCTTGTACATGATGATATCGCGAGGGCACTTTCCTTTGCTATTCTCACACGCGATCTCGTTGAAGTCACCATTCTTTTTGAAGAATGTCTCCAGGGTTGCTGATGCAAGGTTATGGGTACGCTTCCTCCACTCGTCTGATCCTTCGGTCTAGAGTTATCAGTCAGCATGAAATCCTTCATCATCAAGTTGTATACTCACAAAGTTGTACATAAATGCAGCACCCATGGCCAAACCTGCTGAATTGGCAGACCACTGGATCTGGTTGATATTTGAGCAGTTCTTGGTAGCCTTTGTAGCTTGAGCGCCATCATAGACTGCCCATGTCTCCTTATCAATGAGCTCATTGGTCTCGAGCCAGTCCCAGGTCTTTGAGGCATAGTCGGCGTATGTGTCGTTGGATGTGAGTCTGGCAAGACGGGCGCCAAGGTTGAAGAAAAGAACATTTGCAAGTGCTACATAGGTTAGTAACGTGCAGACTGAATTCGACAGGGTAACACACTCGACTTGTAATCGAAACCGGCATTGGTCATCATGATCTGCCATCGAAGACCGCCATTGCAGGTCTTTTGCTCAACTTCGGTGTCCCATCTCGCTCGTTGCTCTTCCCAGACTGCAATGGCAAGGTCGAGCCACTGAGGTTGACCCTCGGAGGGTTCAGGATAGCCATGTTCGGCGGCTGTAAGGGCAGCGAACGCCCATATGGACTGGTCATCGTTACCAATGCTCGCCGTGTTATTGGCTGGCATGAAGTCCTTTCCTTTGCCAACCTGCCATTGGATGCCCTCTGTAACGAGTATGTTGTAGGTCTTGTCACCTGTCAATTGCCAATAGTCGACGAAAGAACCCATGAAAGCACCCGACTGGTACCAATAATACCCGTCTGTTCCCATAGACCCTTCGGGAAGAAGACCAGGGGTTTGACCGGTCTCATTGCCCTTGTAGAAACTGATGAGATCCCCAGCAAGGGCCTTGGACGCGTCTAATATGCCATTCTTGCTGTCAAGATTCATAGACTGTACAGGCGCAAACTGTGCCAAAAATAGCACAAGGCCAGCACCTTTCTGGAGTACACCCATTGTGTTACGACGGAGATAAGAAACGAGTGTGGAGAAGATGGATAAGGTCGCTGTAACTTTAGGAATTGGGCTGACGCGAACGTTTTTATCATCAGACAAAAATTATAACGCGCTAGGCAGCACGAGCCAAGCAAAAGGCGCAGTTGAGCTAACGAAATGAGCGAGGTCATTATCCGCCGCTTGGACTGAATCCTTCGGGGCTATGTTGACCCAATAGCATCGTGAGTATCCAAATTACGTCCCAGGTATGCTTATGTTAGATTTTTATCAAGTCATGCAAATTTGGCATTTTCTAATTCTTCAAGTCTGGGTGAACGATCATTGTAGTAGGAATATCATCGATTTCTGGACAGTTTTGATCAAGAGGGCATGAGCATGCTTGATATGTCCAGGAATGGATGAAGAGGGTTACTGAATACGTCACCAAAGACCTACCGTCGAGCAAATATCATGCCATCAAGGAGAGCAATCAAGGACGGTGACAAAACTAGCCCTTCAGAAGCGGCGCGATGACCCGTTGTTGACCTAATGGTAATCAACAAGACACGATCGCTCCAAGAGAGTTGTTCCAGTTCTATACTCAGCCTCAGGCTTGGATTGGCACTCAATTCACAAAGCTGTTGCATTTCTGACAGTCATGCAAGTCATATTCTCATCCTGTTGTCGCTACGAATGAGGCTAGGTCTTACGCGCTTCTTGCTTGGCACCGTGTTTCCGGCGACTACCGTGTTTGGAATAGTCTATGCTGGTTGAGGTCCTGTCACTATTGCGCTGCTGAGTGTTTCTGTGGTGTGGAGTGAATTTCCTCAAGTACTTGGGTGTTCGTAATAATTGAACCAGGAACCGCGTTGATGACCGTTAGTGACCATGAAGATCTTACCTCAATTACGGCCACCGACAATCTATCGGGGAATAAGAAAGTCATACTAGAAGACTTGAATCATACCGAAGAATAGTAAAGCAATGTTACCGCCCCAATAATTGTCTTAACCCCATAAGTATTAACTATATAGATACAAGAACACAAGCTTTAGTTGTGGCTAATGCCTTCCAAGTACATCCGATGTCTTTGGGTGGTATGTTATGTGTCTCCAACCCAATTCCAAGACTCGCTTAGAAACCGCCGAAGCCGCCGCTTCCAAAGTTGAAGTTGGGTTGAAAAGGCTGGGTCTGCTGGTTATCAGACCCAGAGTCTTGATCCTGGTTCTCGTTTTTGGAATCTTCATCCTTGTTCTCATCGTCAGAGTTGTCGTCCTGGTTGTCATCAGAATTATCGTTCCCAGAATCATTGTTGTCGCCGGACTGGTCGTCACCAGACTGGTCGTCGCCTTGAGAGCCATCAGTGGAGGTCTCAACAGGGTCAGCAACCTCAGAGGCGGCAGGGGTCTCAGAGCCGTCGGCAGGAGTGGTAGGTGTAGCCGGGGTCTCAGTAGAGTCTCCAGAGCCGGAGCCGGAACCGGAACCAGAGCCGTCGCAAGTGCCAACCTCCTTGGGCTCACTGCCGTCAGTGACGCCCTCGAAGGTGATGCACTCCTTGGGAACGTTGGTGAGTTGGATGCCGGAGATCTTGGCGGTGTCACCCATGTTGGGGTTGATACCGACGAGGATCTTTCCGTTGCTGGCAGAACCACCAGAGATCTCAACGTGGCGAGCGGGCATCTCCTTGCAGTTACCGCAGCTACGGTAGAGCTTGCCAAAGTCGGAGACCTCGAAGTCCTTGATGATGACGGTACCTCCACCGTTGTGCTGAATGACCTTGTCCTCGGCGCCGGTAGCACCGCCACCGTTGATGGTAGTGGTCTCACCATCTTCCTGCTTCTTGATAGAGAAAGCATCCTCGCAGACGGCGTCCCAGACAACGTTGTTGAGAGTGCAGCCACCATTGCAGTGGACGCCCTCAATCTGGTTGGGACCTGTAACTGTTAGGGCCGGCGCGGAATAGAAATTGCTGGTTGAACTTACCAATGCGGACGTTGGACAGAGTGGCGCCCTTCTCAAGGATGAAGACGGCATCAGAGTCGCCGCCCTCCACCTGACCAGTGCAAGAAACACCACGGTCGAAGATAGCATTTCCACCGTCAAATGACTCACCAGCAGCAATGGTCATGGGAGCATCGAGAACACTGCTTCCCCCAGAACCACCGGAACCACCCTCGCTATCCTGACGGCGAGAGAGGGATGGGGCGCTAGTGATGAGGGGAGCGGGAGCGGCATAGGCGCCAATGGCCAGAGTGGCCGCCATGATCACACGGTACTGCATTTTGATGGTTGGTAGAAAAGAATGCTTGCTATGCGATGAAAGAAAAGTGAAAGACAGTATCAAACCAGTAAACACTTTAGGAATGGTTAAGACGAAAAAAGAATGACCAAGCACAGCTTGTCGAGAGAGTGAAACAAAATGCAAAGAACGTGATGATGAGACACAGAACAAAAAGAGGGCTTAGTGGAGGAGATGCCTTGAAAACTTATAGCTTTGTCACTTACCGGGAACCATTCGTTGATTCGGTGACATAGACCCCAGATGGACCCAGAAGCCAAGTTCTCGCTCATCAGATTGCCTTGTCATTCTGAAGATAGGTGGATCATTTTTGGCTGAAACAACCCACCGTTTGACATGGCGAAATTCTTAATTGATACAGCCCATGCGGCTCGTTTCAAACATGAATATTGCCGCCTATCAGAGGGAAATGTTTTGCAAAGGACCCCTGCAGGCAAATGAGACGACGCGTTGATCACTGGCCAGTTTGTGAAGAAATCCCCGATGCTGAAACGCGACCCCTGACTAGGGTTAAGCTTAACCGCGCGATCTTGCGCCTGGCGTTCTTCGCCGAAGTTTACTTGGCGAGCTTGTTATGCTTATAACTCAAGTCAAAAGCTTCTTTTCAGTCTATTTTAAGGTCATTGAATCACAGCGCGCTTCAGGTGGTATATCAGTTGTTTTGCTGGCACATAGAACTGAACGTGGCGCTGAATCTCAATTGTATGCCGGCTGACTTCTATACGCGGATTCTGCAGCATTCTGTTCTACGTCTCCATCTGTTTCCGGACATTAGACTGATCTACGTAGTATTGAAAGCAAGATCCTGGCGCGGGTCATGATTGTTGAGGGCGGCTGCGGCAATATTGGTGGATGACTGCATGTCTCAGGAAGTCCAGGGACGCGAATATCATCTCTAGAAACATACTGAACCTTGCAACTTGATGAGCTCTGTCATCCAGAAATAACCTGAGGCAAAAATTTATGTGGTATAATGTTGTGAAATGTAACCATGGCTGTTTCTCGTACCCACCATGCCAGCCTTGCCCAGCCATTCTTGTTGAATTTCCAAAGCATTTTGACAGAACAAGCAGATCACATGCGCGCCAGTTTTGGCAATGCCTTGACTCTTGCCATTCCCTGGGCTCTAGTCACGGTTGCGTCTCCTCCGCTCGGCAGCAGCCAACACGTCCCGATCTACCTCTATGTTTACGAAAACCCAAATGGCCACAGCATAACATGCCTGGCTGACGAAGAACGGCATGCCGAGAGCCATGCCGCCAATTCCAAGACCGCGGACCCAGAGTGCGGCCATCAAAGGCGCCCCTAGAAGTGACCCAACAGTCTTTACCAGCATTACAATAGAGAAAATATGGGGTTCAGGATCGAACGAGTCGGAAGAATGAGGAGGCGAGATGACAGGAGATTTGAGAAGTGATAGAGTAAAGATAGGCAGAGCAGAACCAAGAGCGTAGACCAACATCGAGGGGATTAACATCCAAATCTCGCTCGTAATGGCGATACCCAAGGCGCCAAACACAGATGCAACAAGGCAGTACATAGCGTTCCGGATATTCGACTTATCCGCTACCTCCGATACGTCTTCGTGTCGAAGCTGGTGTGCGGACCGTAGAATCTTGGGAATCACGATGGTAAGTAACGCAAAGTTGACGATTGCTTTGCCAGATAAGAGATACCCAGCGGAAGCAAATGTCCACTTGTAACGTGCAGATATGTACTGAACAAGAAGCTTTGTGTCTGAGCTCGCAAGGGACGTGAGCATGAAGCTGAATAGCAACAAGCTAAAGTTCTTTGGGTGGCTGACAACGATGGTCTTGATCGTCTCAAGTCGGTCAATGACAGACTGAAGTAGTGGCTCATGATGATGCTGAGCTTTGATACGAGGGGATGAAAGGAGAGGTTCATGTTGGCTCTCATCATCACCGTCGGTTCCTTTGTCCGTATTTCCCTGCGCAGGTAGCATCTGTATGGTAGGGATAGCCAATGACAGCAAGAATATGCCGAGCCAGAACGGTACCCATAGCGATAAGGTCATGGTGGATGAAGCTAGCGCAGGTCCGAGTAGGGCGACGACATAAGACACTGAGCTCATGTATCCGAAATAAATGGCTCGTTGAACATGGTCGTCCGTTAAATTCGAGACAAGGCCGTAGGTAAGAGAGTTGAAAACACAATCTCCACCTAGTACTGAGAGTGCCGGGCCGATCGTGATAGCCTTGATCGGGAGTAGGGTATCGAAAGATCCGACTATGATAGCCCATAACAACATGAAAGAACGCGAAAGAAGGTTGAGTCTGAGGATTGTCCGCCGGCCCCATTTCTCAGCTAGAAAGCTGAGGGGTATGGTCATGACGAAGTCTTCATTGCATTAGCAGATTATATGCTATCGGGTAAAGGACGACTTACCGCCAGCCACCCAAAGCGTTTCCATCACGCCCTGAATCCGACCCAGGTCTTTTTCTATCTCGCGAACCTTGCAGAGCTTCTCGTCGACGTTGCCACCGGGCTGAATACGTGATGGATCATTTTGACGGTAGTAGTCTACGCAAAGACGTCTCTCGATCAATCGATTTGAGGGAAGTTGGTAGAGGCTCATTGACAGGTTGACAAAGAGGCATAGGGTGAGTACGGAGATTACCGGCGCGACGCGTTTGCGAGATATAGGCCGCGCCGCCACAAGACTGAGCGGACGTGCGTGCTCCTCCATGTCATTTGATTGATAAAGATTAGGTTTGCTCTTATCCTGAAGTCATCATCGTTATTTTGCGAACTGCGATACCGACTGAGGCTTTATCATTATCTTCGATGGGCAGTTTAATCAAATCAGCATGCGGGCACGTGCGATAAGATATTATCTTATCGATCAGTCTTATCTTATCAGATACCATCAACCAGAGGTTGCTCTACACGCCTCAGTCTTGACAGCGTCGCCACCATGAGACTGAGTATTTTTTACGTTTTGTTTTCGCTGGAAACTTGTCCGTGATATAGCATGTTCTCGGATGTACCAGACGCCAGAAACGCCGGCGCCGGGTCCAAAACTCGCCAACGCCAGCAGGCCAACTCGGTTCAAGTCCCATACAGCCGAATTGTCCACAAGTATGATTCTAGGAAGTAGATCCATAGTCCGCCACATTGTGTTACCAATATGTGGATTGTTTCGTCAAGTACAGCCTGCCGACTGAAGTTGGGTATCATGTTGAACTCAACATTGCGAATAGCTTGCGTGATGGCAAACCAATGATACAACGTCGATACCATTGGCCTGGAGCATGTTTGCCAGGCTTAGCCCAGTAACGCTCGAGCCGACAATCACACCTTTGAAGGGACGCTTTTCAGCCATGGTGATCGAAATTGTTAGAGTCATGAGTTGTTTGTAAAGTTGTTGGCTGAGTTCACAATATCCCAACAATTCAGGACGTGCATAATCGCGTACTCCGTACTTCACGCGTGGATATCCACCAGGCCTCACGCGCCATTTTGTCGTTCTAGGGTAGATTCCTTGATCATTTAGATAAGACTACATCGTGAATGAGGGTAGAGTTAAACAGGTCACTATCTTATTCCGATCGCCTTCACTTTCTCATAGTCCTGGTCTTTCTAGTGTAATTTTCTCAAGCACACAGCGTGGTTTGTTTTCTGGCATAATCCCAAGACGCCTACATTAACCAAGATTATAAAAAGTGCCAACTCAAAGGTGACTGAACCCTGAACTCTCGTCACCTTAAAAAAAAAAAAATGAATATCCAACAGATTCCTGAAAGCATTGCCTGCTTATCTCTCTAGTTGGGTGCACACGCGTCTCACAGCAAACATTTCCACGATGCTTCCGATGACGGCGGTTATTTCATTGGATGTTTTAGTGGGTATCAATTGTGCTCAACCATGCGCGCTGAGAAGATTCTTTCGGTATTTGGATCCTTTCTATGCTGACCAAGTCATCTCCTCAGGTTTGTTAGTCTATGCATAGCTAATCTCCATGTTTATTCCCCCATGGAGGCCCCGGATCAAGGTTCAACCACTGAATTCGGGGAATTTGGGGTCACGCATAACTCCCCCAACGCAACTGACGTCAAGGGTCCTTTCAGATGCCATTGATAACGCTGCAATTGATCAGCTAGACGTGCCGGTACCCGATTTTGGTGTCACCCTCGAGCTTTGACGTGGCCCATCGAATCTTTTATCCCTCTGATGAACAAAAGACGCATACCTTGTGGGGTAAAGGTTTTGCCGGAGACTCAGACACGCCTGAATATTTTTTCTCCGCGCCGATCTCCGGATGGTCCGGGGTCTGGGTATTGAACGGGGATAGTGGGGGTTACGTGAGGTCGAGGTCCCTTTCTAGGCCTTTTCCAGACAGGTTTACTGGTTCTACAGCGGTAAATGGCTTGTCCTTGGCGATGATAGTGGATGTTGAGGCTCAATATGAGGCTCAAATGGCTTGGAAGCCAAGAGCCGTTAAGCCGCCCTTCCGTGAGAGGCGTCGACACGACTCAGCAACAGATTCTCTGACGGCGTCAATTTGCCGATTTTACCAATCATTTAAGCTCATTAAGCTCAATCGAAATTACGTGAACGAATTGATCAGATAGCGGAAGCACACCGACGACAATCTCATCTCGTTGCCCCATACGGGGAAAACGCTCGTCCGGCCCGACTCATTTGCTCCATCGACTCCAGCGCCCCAGAGCAATGTGGGCATCTTTGTAACGTAGCGCATGGAGAAGAAAACTTTGTCAGAATGGGGAAGAACAGAGACTCACCACTTCAAAGTTGGGGCCCCGGATCCCACTGATTCCTATAAAGCTCTTGATCTGGAGTCGTTTTGCTATCTTTGACAGCTCTCCTGCTCGAATAACTCACGGACATACTGACCTTGCAACCATGGGTATCCTCACTCTTGCTGAAGATAGGCCGACGCCGCCTTCGGTGTACAACTGGCGCATTTATGTGCTTGCCGTTGTTGCTTCGTGCGGTTCCAACATGATCGGTTATACAAGTGCCTTTATTGGAACGACTATCACGCTTGATTCGTTCAAGAAAGAGTTTGGGATCGATACCAAGACTGTCGAGGAGCGAAACTTGATTAGCGAGAACATTGTCTCGTTCTTCATCGCTGGTGCCTTCTTCGGCGCGCTTCTCACTTACGTTCTCAGCCACTGGATTGGCCGCAAATGGTGTCTCGCCATCGCTTCTGCTACCTTCACGCTTGGGGCTGGTCTCCAATGCGGTGCCGACTCTAGCACTGGCTTGGGAATTCTATACGCTGGTCGTGTCTTATCAGGCCTTGGAACTGGTTTTGCAAGCAACATCATCCCGATCTACATTTCCGAGCTGGCGCCTCCTGCTATCCGAGGTCGCTTAGTCGGCCTGTACGAGCTTGGCTGGCAGATTGGTGGCCTCGTCGGCTTCTGGATCAACGTGAGTCAAGACTCCATCCCTTTCCATATTACACGATCGCTAACCTCTGGGTAGTATGGTGTCCAAAAGCACATGCCCGAAAATCACCAACAATGGATCGTCCCCTTCGCCGTCCAGATCATTCCATCGGGTCTTCTGTTCCTCGGAACCCTCTGGCTTCGCGAGTCCCCTCGATGGTTGTTCCTCAAGGACCGTAGAGCACAGGCTATGGAGAACCTTTGCTGGATTCGACAGCTCCCACCCACAGATCTCTACATCACCGAAGAGGTATCAGCCATTGATCACGCTCACGAGATTCAGAAGTCCACTGTTGGTATTGGACTTTGGAAGCCTTTCCAAGCTCTCAAGGACCGACCAAACATGATGTGGCGTCTCTTCTTGGGATGCATGCTGTTCTTCTGGCAGAACGGCTCTGGAATTAACGCCATCAACTACTACTCCCCAACTGTGTTCTCCGTAAGTTTGCAACCGTGGTCGCTTTTTGTACGAGTAATCAGCTAACTTTTCACAGAGCATTGGAGTGCAGCATGATACAGTGAACATAATGACAGGTGTCTTTGGTGTCGTCAAGGCTGTGATGACTTTTGTTTGGCTTCTCTTCCTTGTTGATCAACTTGGTCGAAGAAAGCTTCTGCTTATTGGTGGTATCACCGGCTCTATCTGTATGTGGGTATTGGGTGCATACATCTACGTCGTCGACCCTACCAAGAACCCCCAAGACCATTTGACTGGCAGTGGTATCGCCGCTATCGTATTCTTCTACCTCTGGACTGCCGTTTACACTCCCACCTGGAATGGTACACCCTGGGTCATTAACTCTGTAAGTCTTGCGTCCCAACCATTGTTCCGTCGTCTAACTAGTTTTAAGGAATTCTTCGACCCCAGTTTCCGATCCCTTGCCCAAGCTTGCACAACCGCCAGTAACTGGCTGTTCAACTTCCTTGTCTCGCGATTCACAGAGCAGATGTTTGCAGCAATGGGATATGGTGTCTATATGTTCTTTGCGACTTTGTCCTTCTTCGCCTTCATCTTCGCCTTCTTCCTCATTCCCGAAACCAGTGGAATTCCGTTGGAGCAGGTCTACAGACTTTTCAAGATCAAGCCAATCTGGAAGGCAGACAAGATCCTCAAAGAGCAACTAAAACAGGAGGAGCAGCAGTTCAGATCTGATGTCAAGGGTGAAGTGAGCCAATCCGAGAACCTCGAGGACGTCAGTGACAAGCGCGGTGAGGTCTGAAAGCACGAATGAGGTTTAGACACGATAAATAGAATGGAATAGAAAGGGATATAGATAGAAAAGGGCAATAGAATCGTATTAGACTACGGATAAAGGAGTCAATTTCCAAGTTCTCTGTGCAGATTGAAGCTCTCAGCCACAAGTCTCAACTACAAATAACACTACTGGTGGTGCCATTTATTTGGCCATTGCGAGGCGCTATCTTGCCCAATAAAAATCCCCAGTAATGCGAAACAGAATAATCGGCATAGCTTGGAGAATGAGTATTAAGTATATTCAAGTTGGACCTTCTAAGGTATAACCATGCAACCACCAAGATGTTCAGCAACAGTCAAGTCTTTTCTACAATGGAGAGGGACTTCAATCCATCGATTAAATCGTTGATAGGGCTAGATTCTTGCAAAAGCCCTGCTACAGACCCATCGAACTGAATCTGTGGTATCTGGAGTTGTGGATGAACTGGGGATAAAGTGATGTCGTTGCTCATGTGACGCAGCTCATTAAGCATCTTCAACGCTTCTGGATCAGTAGCATCTCCTGTTGACTCCGTATGAGACGAGTCAAAGTTGGCCCCGCTGCCCTCTTGCCCTCCTGAGATACCTGCCAAGATCTGAGACTGTCTTGAAGGAATGTGGCTATCGGGCATAGACTTCAACTGATCCTCCAGCGGCAAGTGTCTTGATAAGCAAGCGTACCTGGGATCCTGTCCGCATCGGATCTGAATGTCTCTGAGAGCTCTTAAGACCTTCCCTGCTGTGTATCGAACAGACGGATCCGGTACTAGCATTCCTTTGCTTATGAGATCCAAGAAATCACACATCGAAGGAGCACACAAGTGATGGTCTTTAAGATCCTGAATCATCTATGACAACGAGTTGTTAGCTCAAGCTGTGGGATTGACTCTAATATGCTACTTACTTTCAGAACAGACCCTTTAACCTCCCCCCGAATGGCAATGCTCCCAACGGGTGTGTACTGGTCTGTAAAATACCCCTCCGTGATCAAGTTGTAGAAAGTATCGCTATGATAATTTCCAATTCTGTTCCGAAGATGATGCTCATCTAGTCTGGTCTTTGAGAAAGCCTCGACACAGCTGGTGTCCCTTATCAAAAACACAGACGCATGTTCTAGGAACACGCAGCCAAGAGACCAGATGTCGTATCTGGGTCCAACTTCACCGTCAACTTCACTCTCAGGTGCTTTGTAGGTTTGTGTATAACCCTTGATACCAGCCCATGACGCATGGGACTTGGATTGTGACGTGTTGAACTGGGTGAGGCCAAGATCAGAGATGACGAGATGATCTTTCTTGTCGCCCTGATAATCACTAAACCAAAGCAGATTTTGCGGCTTTATGTCGCTGTGTCGTCCGTACTGTCCTCCCAGCTCGTTCTGAAATACCTCCTCCAAAGTGCTGGCGGTGTAAGACGAGCGCTGTTTGTGAAGGCTACCCAAACTCCTCACAATACCAGAGCATTGGAGGAAGAACCAACACGCATCTTCGTAAACATCAGGGCTGTACAAGGTTGGCATTGTTTTCCATAGATCGGTCAGATCGCCGTCAGCCCATTCGAAAACGAGGTAGTAATAGTCGGCCCGGCGAAAGGAGAAAAGAAGCTGATGGAGGTGTTCTCTGTCTGCAAGTTTCTTGATGACCAGCCGTCTTGCAAGAGAGTCAGCCTCGCTCGGGTGATCTATTGAGCTATGCTGAATCTCCTTGACAGCATAGCACTTTGGTTCCGGGTATTTACCCCTGTACAATAAGTGCGACGGCTCGATAAAGACCTTTGTGACTTTGCCAAATCCTCCGGACCGGACTTCAGGTGGATCAGAATCCACGAATGGTAGGACAAAATCAGGGGGGAGTCGAAAATGATCCATGAACTGCTCCTCTTCAATGATAGTGCAGAACAGACTGCAAAGTTGCATCTGCTTCATAGTAAAGTATTCCGCCTCGGGATAGGACCAAGTCCAATTCCTTGAAGACTCTATCTCCCTCTTCTCACGGTCGTATAAGATAGCCTGTTGTCCGTGTCGCTGAACGGTAAGTGGGAGCTTAATATCGTCTACCCCTGCATCGACAAAGTCTAACAGAAAATCAAGTCCATTGACCAATATTAATGTAGCCATGATCTTGAGTCTTTTTGGTTTGCCATCGGCTCCATATACCTCGTTGACAAGACCTATCAAATCTTCATCCTTGAACCTTTGATTAAGTATCCTTTCAACATTCCTGGGGCTCAAAATCCGAAGGAGCTGTCCAAGAGGTATGAACACCTGCTTGCCAGTATGATCAATGGCAGGTTTCCTGCACGCATTCATCAAGGTTTCCCAGACAGAGGACATGTCGACATCAACTATTGGCGGCTCCGAATCCCGAACATCTCCAGACATAGTCACGGAGTCTCGAGAAGGAACCAGTGAATCAAGCCATTTACGATGACCCATGTCAGAGATACTCCGAAATGTCGATGTGCTTTCTCTGTAAGATACTACTGAGGTATAGATAGATCCTTGCTCTATCCCAGGTCTTAAGTCGATATCGGATCGAGATGGCGCTACTCCCCAATCGGGGATACCTGGAAGCTCATGACGTGACACCGTTGATGGGCTTCGTAATTGTTGGCTTCGAGATGCTTTGCGGCTCTCTGATCCTGTCATGTATGAAGTGGTCTTCCTTGCTCCCCTCACTCTTGACCGTGGTTTGGAGGGCTTGACCATGGTCCATATTAGCAATGATAGACTTGTGATAGAATTAAGGTATTTCTGAGGTGAGAGGATGATAGGCGATCCATTTTTATCGATTATAATGTCTGAAGGCTGAGGTTTCTATTGTCAATGGAGCCGAGCCTGATTCAAATTCTGTACGCATTTGAGAAATAAAGCCTCCCTGAACTGCGGCTGAGACCCCTGGTCGAGACACTCGGGCTTTGCATATTGTCAGCCAATCAACGCAATAGAAATTCGAACGAGGCTTCAAGTTAGCCATGATGGACATTGGCCAGGATGGTGCCACAGCGGTTAGAATACTTGGCCTAGAGCGGCTCGTGCCGCCACCTCGTCCTTATCAGCATCGCGAACCACCTTTGCGCAGCGCCGATGCATACTCCTGGCACCCTCCTCTAGCCTCATATGAAAAGACCTGCAGCGAGGGTTGAAAATTCCAGGCAGAAGCCATCGCGTGGCTGGCTTGGCTTGGCTTGATTGCTCAGTCCAGAGCCTGCTTTTCCAAGGTGTGTCAGATGGAGGCCACCCGCAGAGGCCTCTAGGCATCGCCCCCGCTTCTGAGGTTGCCTTGTCTGCCTTTTTTCCAATTTGTCATTTTTGAGTCATATCGAGTCCGTGATCGAGTGTTTTTAAATCAGCCACTTCCGGGTTTCTTCTCCGACTTCCATTTCAAGCATACTTTCATCTATCCGTTGACTTCTGACTTCATCAATATCTCTTGTCCTATTCGAAATGCCCGGGCAAACACACCAACAAACGAGTGGGGGTGCAATGACCAGCTCATCATACTCTACTATCCGCATCAATGCGAAGGATGTTAGCCCACGAAAGCTTCTTGCTATTCTAGAACGAAGAATCCCCCGAAACAAGTTCTCTGTCGAGATGCAGCAAGATATATACACCATACGATGGGACCGGGACTCCTTTAGACGTGGGATATAACAATATGTTGTTCCGCGACAAACATCTTCCCACGACCCCCAGAAACGCTCTTCGCTCGAATGAGCACATCAAGTTTTCATACTATCACCCACAGCAGTCTGAGGTCTGAGATTGGACCTCTTAGACTACTTATCATCAACATAACACACACATATATAATCATAACAATCGGCAACGAAATAAAAGAAATTGAATACACAACTTGAAGCATAATTTAAGGGAGCGATAGCTAGTAAATCACAACATCTTCTCCATCTATTGCGATGTTGTGTTCAAAAAGCCAGGCCACTCCAACTCGAACAAAAACCTTCGCCTGCTCTGGTTTGTCTTCGGATAAGGTGACAAGAAGAACATAATGTACCTGGACCCTAGATTCTCGCTTCTTGTCTTTACCAAGGACAACCCCCCTCAAGTTGGATGGTTCGAGCCCAGACACTTCATCAAGTTTGACTCTATCGTGCATATCCAGCTTATCCAATTTGAGATCTCTAGCGACTGCTTTCAACACAGTCCTATTGTTGTTTGCTCCGGCTTCCTCTCCAGATTGAAGCAAGCAGTCTGTACTCCATTTGACCTTGTCAAAAGGTATATTCGCATAGGTGATCGGACCCTCGTATGCCGTCCATGACCAAGAGGGAACATGATGGTCATCCTTGAACTTGATACTGTTCAGAAAGATATTCTCAGGTCTGGACCACAGAAGACTTCTTGCCAGGTATTGCTCGAACACACCGGACTCACCGCGGGTCTGGAGAACGGATGAAAGGTGTTTCTCCAGACCCAGTATGGCTACTGGTCGGTCTGAGTTGTAACTGAAACTGAGCCTGGAATACTTCTCATAAAGCTTTTGGAACAGAGTGATTCTCCCGCCCTTATAATACTTGAGTATCGCCTTAGGGAAATCCGAGTCTGCGAACAGAGCTGACTGAGGACTGACAAGAACAGCTGTTAGGCCGGACAGAAATCGCGATGAGCAATGAGGAATACATACTTTGACAATTTGAAGAGACGCTCGCAATGCACTCCATTTCCGCATTCCCAGTAAACTTGCGTCTTGGTGAAGTGCAGGGTTCTTCTGGATAAAGCTCGCTCTTGCATCACCCAACCGCGGGTATTCAGCGGCGCCGACTCTAAATCTCTGTGACAATCTTCCAAAAACTCCGAAATGTGAAGAAGACCACAAGCAGGAGTCTTTATGGTCGCATAGAGTGTTGAGTTGTGCTTTGGGGTGAGAAAGCCCTCGTTAGATGCCGCTGCTGATGTCGCTGCGATTGTACAGTAGGCGTTGCTAAAAACCTGACCCATTCGGGCAGCTTCACGTCGCCAGTCTTCCGGGTCGTCCTGGATGATACACAATGAGTCTATCCATAGGTATGAGATCTTGAGTGCTCGCGTAACTCTGATGGCTTCCTGGAAATTAAGAGGCAGCTGTTCATGCGGTATCTCGGTGCGAAATTGTTCGATGTTGCTAGTCAGGGTAGACAGGCTCGTGCGGCCTCCCCAGCAGTGGCTAAGTGCAAGATAACGTAGAAAGCCAGAATCTTTAATATCCTCCAAGTGTTCACTGGACTCGCCCACGTGAATTAGCCTGGTGGGCATCTGGACAGCACGGCCGCCGGAGGTTACATCTCGTGCATGGCCGTGCTCATTATCACATACGTGGAGCCACTCTTCAAAGAGACGGTACCGTTCAGGACTTTCTGGAGGGAACAAAGATGGATATCCCACTTGAACAGATACAAGATCATGGGGTTCGAAGGCTGAGGGATCAGTTAGAACGGCAGTCATGAGCCACGAAGAAAACATACCAGGGTCTGAGAATAAGGACAGGATCGGTAGACCGTCGCGCCCATTCAAGTTGAGTGTAGGGCCGTTCCGAAAGCATTGCAATTCCTGATCTTCTTGAAGGCCAATCTGTTTTGAGACTGCGTATAGAAGATTGCACAAGTCACATTCTGACGCACGGGTCCTAAAGTCCTTCACTATGCCAGACAGTGTAGCATGGGGCTCCCAGATTCGAAGTCTCGAACATGAGTCACACAGTTGACCTCTGTCAGGTGGGCTGGAGTGGGTGGTCTCGGAGAAGAATTTCTGTGCAAACTCATTGTCTGGGCTGACTGTCCATTGATCAAGGAGCTTGGCGCTTTGCTGTGCTTGTTAGTATATACCGATTACTAGAGTATGACTACTCCAGGACATACCCGCTAACAGGTTCTTGTAAGTAGACTGAATCAATATGAGAGGTTCATAATGCACTAACAGGCTCGAAAGAAGTTAGTACGAGATATCGAAACTCTATTACGCGGGGTTGCTTGATACATACATTCTGCATGTCACGAAATCACATTCTCCGTCAGCATATCTAACCCCTGGCAAAGAGGTCAACGCTTCACTCACATACTATCTCATCGTCAGCTATCAAGTTCAACGCCTTGGGGTTCCGATGATTCCACATACAGCCATAGCAGCGGTATTGCCAGAAGGGATAGCCTTAGTACTCAAACCCTTATTGTGAATACCAGATAGCTCAGGAGCGCTTTGACTCATGGCGTCGCTTCCGTCTGGTGGACCCTGACCGTTTTGACGATGGTCGGACTCGGCGGCCTGTTTGGCAGTCAGGCCTAGCGGCAAATCAATCACGTTCATTGCTTGGAGATACTCACCGTAATCATCTCTGATATCTTTCAATTCCTTGCAAATATCCGAAGCACTGCTACGATCATCGCTGTTGACAAGAAGCATTTTCTCCAGAACCAAGGTCAGAATTCGCTGGACGGCCTTGTCATATGGTGTGTCATCAATACCACTCTCTAAACTCTGTATTCGCTCTTTGACCTTGATGTCAAGGTCTCCCCGTGCTGAGTCCCAGAAACGTCGGTTCCTTTTCATAGACCCGTCGAATTCCTTATATTTTTGCTGTCCAAGTTTGGCCCAGATGAGGAACTCGATGAAGACGCAACCGAGAGACCAAATGTCGAACTTGCGTGATAGCTTGACGTTATCAGAGTCCTCTACTGGCTCCCAATCATCGTCAAACAAGAGGTCAAATTCAGGGGGGCTGTATCGCCTCGTGGCAGCCTTAGCCGTCGTTCCGTTTAGTCGTCTGCTTGTTGCCAGGATGTGAAGTTTCGAGAGTCCAACGTCTGTTATCTTGAGGCGGTAACCACCGGAACTTTCAGGGAACAGTAGGATGTTGGCAGGCTTGAGGTCACCATGTCGATATCCCTTGTCCGCCAACAGACTCAAAGCGCTGCAGAGTCCGACCATTTGATCCAGCATCCATATGATAGCAGCCATGCCCTCGGTAGAATTGGTTTTAAAGAAGTTATAAAGGTCTCCCCCTTTCGCCCACGGGAAGAAGAATAAGGCCTGCCTTCCTCTAGTGCAGGCGAGAATTGCTTTAACAAGATGGTCGTGATCGAGCAATCGAAGAGACGTCACGTTTGTCATCTCCTTTTTGAAATACTTGATCTCATCTTCAGTCTGTAGCTCCATTTTCTTCATGGCCATCAAGTGCTATGTAATGTTAAACTAAACGTGCTGAAAGGTCGGATCTGGTGGACTTACTTCTGTCTGCTCTGGGACATGGGCAGGGTGCATCTCGATCTCGGAAACGGAACTAAACCCTGAGCCAACAGGAGTGCCTTTCTTGACTAACGGCAGAGGAATTTGTTGCTGTAGCACATATTCAAATTCTCTTTGAAAGATAGGGGCCAAGAATGGCCATTGCTTCTGTATGAAATAGTCGACATCATTATACTCAATTCCTGCTCCAAAGGGAGCAGTTGTCCAGTTTGAATCTTTCGCACTTTTGAATCTGTACCCTCCGTGCGTCCATAGAAGCTGTATAGGAAGATGATGATCAGAAAAGCCATTGGATAAGAACTGGCCAATACGATCTAGCTTGCCGGCTCGAGCTAGGATAAGAAAGATAATCTTGGCAGGGCGTCTTTCATCATAGATCCGTTTCTTCAAGGCATCCTGATTTTGACAGTTTAGTTCCTTTAGAATGTCACTGACGCACTCTTCCGATGTCAACAATTCGATCGTAGTAGTTGGGATGAAGACTTCATCGCTGGAATGTTCCTTCTCCGCATTCTCGCATTTACCAATAAGACGAAGTAGAGTCCAGGGTGTCGCAGCCATGGCTGATTCAGTTGATTTGACAAGGTATGTTGGGGCTGTAGATAAGGCGGGAGCAAATTGTAGGTGTCTAAGATCAATGTGAAAATGGGATTGAGCTGAATTATACCTTTGGTTTCTACATGGTCAGCAACACGTGTCAAGTAGATAATTTCAACCGCATAATGCCTTACCATGCAGCACTGCCGAATTGTGAAAGAAGCCTATCATGTGAGCTTTTTCAGGCTCCCTTTGCATTTTCAAAGGTGGTCAACGTCATAATTTTGACGTCCTTTTAGCCTATTTAGTCACCCATGGCTTTGTTGGGCTATGCCAAAGCATCTAGCCCCTCCTCATCTGAGATTGCTGTTAAATATCATATTTGGGGTACCGTACAGCGGAGTATTATAGTGAGTGTAATATTGAGCAGGTCTGTTGCGAATTCAGATTATGGTCTATTATATACTAGATCTAGTTATCCATTGTCAATTATGCCGCTGCATACGCTTGGCCAAAAGGCTCCAACTTGACTCCCTCAATATCAACATACCCGTACTTAGACTGATCATCATTATGCGCCATACCCTCGCCCCATTTCTGCATGGATTCCTCAAAGATTCGCTTATGATCCTCTCGGCTCAAGTCAAGAGGGTGCTTGTCCTTACCGACCAGTCGAATTCTAAAAAGAAATTAGCCTTCCGACCATCAATAAGTATAGTTCTTGTGTCGACTTACTGTGTGCCAGCAGCAACATTTGTGATACCAAAGTTCTGCTCGTCGAGCAGAGTGTCGATTGCACTGCTAGCCTCACCCTTGAGGATCTTGGCAGGCAAGTCGAACTCGTTAGTAACGGGCCGTGCTAAACCAATACCATGAACCGTCTTCAGAGCCTCATTCATAGCCTTGACTGTTCTCAAGCCACCAGTGACGTAGGCCTTGGTCTTGGTAAGCTCAGGGATAATCTTCTCGGCAAATTCAAGGAAGAAAGCCTCTCGCTTCTTCGAACTCTCTCGCCGATGAGAGAAGGCAAGGCTCTGATAAGTTCCTCCAGAAAGCTCAACAAAATCAAAGGCATGCTGTTCTAGCTGCTTGCAAAGGACCTTACAGTCGTCGGTGGAGAAACCGCCTTCTTGGAACTCGATACTGTTGACCTTGATAGAAAGGCTGAATGACTTATCGGGGACACGGGCACGGATGGCATCGGCAATCTCGAAGATGATGCGAGATCGGTTCTCGATGGAGCCACCATACTTGTCTGTTCTCTTGTTTGTTGTAGGTGAAAGGAATTGAGCCAGCAGGTAGCCACTTCTGTTTGTTAGAATCACATACAGAGTACTAGGATTTGGTCGACTTACTGAGCACCATGCAATTGGATACCATCATAACCGGCCTTGTAAAGGAACTCGGCAGCATGAGCAAAGCCCTCAATAACATTGTTGAAGTCTTGCTCATCCATGGGCTTGGGCTTGGCAAAGTGCATGCCCATCACCTCACCCTCTAGTTGCACATCACTGGGAGAAATTGGGTTCTTCTGGATGTTATCGGCGACCTGACGTCCAGGATGGCTGACCTGTGCAACGATCAAGCTTCCATGCTTCTTGCTAACAGTTGCCAATTCCTTGAACGCTTCGAACCGCTCACCGGATGCCGGTGCATCTCGGGGCACGATCGGGTTTCCAGCAGCCTCGAGCTGGTCATATTCGATCATGACATTTCCAGTCAGGATGACACCGAAATCTCCTTCGCCCCATCGTCGGTAGACGTTGATAAGTTCTGGCGTAGGAACTCCTCGCTTCTCAAGGACTTTGGGATCCCATGTCGAGAGTCGTTCTGTCATTGCTGCCTTCATGAATCTATTCTTGGCGGTTTTGCCGCTGAACTCGAACATGAGAGGCTGGCCCAAGGGGCTTGCATCTGCAGGTTCAGTAGAGAATCGTCTTGGTGCCATTTTTAGATAATAATAATATTTTCCAAATTAATGTTCCATCTCTACAACATAGATGCCGAGACATTTCCACGGTTATAAACAATTGCACTATTAGAAATCGGATATTTGTGATGTCATGACTTGTATCGGTTTTGTTCCATCATTGCCACGAGTTTCGTTCCAAAGATCCAGTCAATGCCGTCATGTTCCACTTTCAGACCACAATTTTGGCTTAGTTCACGGCGACGGCTCTTGGAATAGACACTCTTTACCGAGGTATGACTTCGATATAACGTTAATATCAAGACGCTAGAAAGTTCTTGGATTTCTGCCGAAGTTTCAAGACCGACGGGGACTTACGTTGATGTGACGATCCGCGATTAATGAGTAAGGCACGATTATTTTATGGACAGGGGGAGATTATTCAGCCTGAGGAATTGAACAACTGCCGAAGTCTATGACGCGTGCTTGACAACTGGAACAGCCTACCCTGAAGACAGACCATACAAGGATCCGCAAAGCGATTAAACGTTGGCTGGAAACTTGATGGCCGGAAGGAAATAAAGTCAGGATAAGCAGAACAAACACAGAGTTCTAGCCCGCTACTTGCGCCATTGCAGGGGCATCCTCAACTTGCACATTATCCTTGACCTCATGCAATGAAGTTTTGAGAGTACTCTCAAAATTCTCCTCTGCATATCGTTCAGCATCAAATTGATGAATCCAATCCTCGCGTGGGAATCCAATACTGCTAGGATCTTCCTTGACTTTATCCCAATCCGTCCTGTGCCAAAGATCCCTGGTTGTCTCTCCCGTCTTCTGAACCGCTTTCACGCGCTCATATCTAGCATTGTATTAGTTTCGCTCAAGAAAGAGACAAGTAGCATGCCATAATTCGTACCTCAGACTCTGATGAGCCTTAAGCGCGCCAGAGATGTTATCCTTGCCCCCGCGCTTCAAGCAGACCGCAATGGTAACGCCGTCTTCCATGGCTTGAGTTGCACCTTGAGCACTCGTTGGTAAGAATGGATGAGCAGCATCACCAAGAAGTGCGATTCGTCCTTTGTTACTGATCCAAGTCGGTAACGGATCGCGATAGACCAGCTTCCAATCGACCACTGACGGCGTCTTCTCCACAATTGCTCGACATGTTGGATCCCAATCCTTCAGAACCTCCAGCACCTCTTCTATCTTACCAGGGAAAGACCACGACTCGTCGATATCATGATCGTCTTTGTGGGTAAGCACCCAACAACAGTCTTTACCTCCTTTCAGTGTTGAGAAGAGGAAATGCACATCTTGTCCGATCCAGCCGTTGAAGGTATCGCCATTCTCGCAGAACTCTTTTGTACGAGGGTCTTGGATCATGTCTTTGTTCGAGAACCTTACACTTGTTAATAGACTGATTTTAGATCACCACCAAAGACTTCAAACTTACCATGCCCTCCAAACAGCGTATCCACTGCTCTTGGGCTTGTCGACATATCCTAGAACAAGCTCTCTTGCCTTGGACCTCACCCCATCAGCACCTATCACCACGTCACCAGTGATCTGGAACAAAATTTAGCAAAAGATCTGCCTTTCAAAATTCACTTGTAACCCACAATTTCTCCAGTCTTTAGTACAATGCCAGCTTGTGCGGTGTCCTCAAAATATTGTGACACTCGTTGGCCGAGATGGATTGGGATGCCCAGCTCATCGCGTGCATAATTGAAGATAATCTCATGCAACTCGCCTCTGTGGCCGTTCAACACTGGAGCTTCAGGGTTGGGAGGGGGACGTTTCTGATGGTATACGACCTCCCCTGTGTCCCATTTGTGAATTCTGAAGCCGTAGTCTTGTATGTCAATGCACAGGGGGCGTAGACGGGCTACAATCTCCCCGTCAGACCAGCGACTAAAGATCCTGCCGGCATTGCCACCAAATGATATAATGTCTCCGAGAACCTTGAGTTCAGGAAAGGACTCATAAATCTCAACATCGTGACCCTGCCGGTGACATTCGATAGCGGCAGTCAAACCGCCAAATCCAGCCCCAACGATGATAATCTTGATGCCGGATTTGTGAGTTGCCATGATTTGATGAGAACGAACAATCTGCTTTAACCTGGGGTCTAATGCAATATGCCACTTATCTGATCATCATACGGAGCGGAAACCATCACCCTTGGAAGCCGAGGTAGCTGTCCTCGTCTTGTTCCCCGCCTTGTTGATCTGTAACTAAGATCCTTCTGCAGCCAAGAGTTGGTAGGCCATGTTAGTGCAGCACACTCGCCAACAAATTCGACAGGGGTGATGGCTCCGGATCCGTCAACAGTCTGGCTCACTTTCTGCTGATCAAGCACTGTCCATAGTGACCGCTGTCTTTTGCGAGGCTTGCCTCAAGTCTCAATGCAGAACTGCCAAATCTGATACTCGAATTACAGGGCAGTATTCACTCAATGGCGATAACAAACTGCTATTGCCTCTTCATTCGGATATCATGCATCTGCTTGGCCTCTGTCGGATATCTACGCCAAGCTCGTGGTCTTATTGGCAGAGAACTATGCAAGGCAACACAAGTCCTGCAGGCTGCGGACGAGTTTCGCAACGTGACTGACATGTCATCGCTTTGTCAGGCAATGTCGTGACAATCAGTGCCAGCCTGGATGATGAGGGGGAAAATGTTACCCTGGCCCCGGCATTTGGCTCGGGAATTAGCAGCACAGTCAGTTACGAGCCATCGCAACTTGACCTGAATTCCTGAAAACTCATGCACGACGAGACTAAAAACTTCAGCATGACTCTCAGATTGCGGGGGAAGTGCTTGGCAATTCCATTAGGCTTCACCTCTTGTTGGATAGAGTTGATGCAAGGGCGGTTCTAGTCCATAACCTTGTGGCTTTGGGTTTAGTTTGTCAACTCCTCCCATCGGATCCATACCGCCGAAGTCAATGCACGAAGGGAACTCTCCGGAAGAAACACCCCGATTGCCCAAAGAGACAACACCCATTCCGCACTTTCAGGCTGATGACGAAGTGCAACTCTGACTTGATCTGCGACTCTAAGTGGAACCTATTATTATGCACCCCGCACTTCGGTTGAGCGCCAAGCCTCATCGATACAGCTAATGATAAGCAGTTTCGATGCTTTGTGTTTGGATGAACGATTGCGAGGCGATTGGTCAAGTCTCTCCAGTCGAGCTCCAGTATGAAAGGAAACTGTAGCCGCAGAAACGTTGAGCGTGGTTGACTGCCCGATCATCTTATCTTTCTCACTCCATCTGGCTCTTCATCATGGCAGACCCATCGCAGGATACAATTCGTGCCCATTGGCGATGTTTCGTAGCATGCGGTATCATTGTTCTCTCTCCTTTCCAGTATGGCCTTGACTTTGGGTTGATCGGTGGACTACAAGCCATGCCTGGCTTTCTCAAGGTAGGCATCTGCATTCCATGCTGTTTGATAAGCATTCGAGCTTCATACTGACCATCGACTTTGATCAGATCTATGGCTACCGAGACCCCGAAGTTGCAATCGGGTGGAACATCGACACTACTCGACAACAGCTCATCTCGTCCCTGATGACGATGGGCGCCTTCATAAGCTCCAGTCTCGCGGGGTTCGTTGCCGCAAAACTTGGAAGGAAGATGTGTCTTTGGATGGCCTGCGTTCTCTGCGCAGTGTCGAACATCATCATGATGACCACGACCAATATTGGGCCGCTGTACGTCGGTCGGCTTCTTATTGGGTTGGCCAACGGCTACTTCATGACCTTCTCCCAACTCTACATCCAAGAAAGTAGCCCGGCAAAGTATCGTGGTTTGTTCTTGACTGTGTTTCATCTGTGCACAACCTTTGTCAGTATTCCTATCTGACAGCATGGAGAGTATATCAATACTGACTCGTGGTTTGTAGGGTACACTCATCGGTACCATAATCGACTGGGCAACAGCCAAACGCCCTGATCGCTCTGCATATCTCATCCCTCTCGGAATGATATACATAGTTCCAACTATCATATTCGTTGGCTTGCCGTTCATTCCAGAGTCTCCAAGATGGCTTGTTCTTCAAGGACGCTACGAAGATGGCCTCAAGTCGCTCAAGTGGCTCAGGCCGGAGGGTGCGGATACCGAGGCGGAGCTTGCAGATATTCGTCAGGCTATTGATAATGAGCGTGCCTTGTCCAAGGGTGTCGGTATCCTGGACATGTTCAATAACCCCATCGACAGAAGAAGAACCATGATCTCCATATGTGCTGTTTGCCTCCAAGCTGCCACTGGATCAATGTTCATCATTGGTAACCATCCCCGTTGTCGCTCAAGGAATACGCAACTGACGTTTGCGCAGCTTACAAAGCCTACTTCTTCGCCATGGCCAAAGTTCAAGACCCATTTGCTATGAGCAACGTTCTCAGCATGGCAGGTATGCTTGCTATCATCGCCAATGTTTGCATCGTTGTACGATATGGACGGCGACGTGTTCTGCTCCTTTGTGGCCTCATAACGGCTGGCTTCTTCCAACTGATCATCGCGGTCGTCTATGATCACAACCCTGGTGCAATAGTCACCGGCAAGGTACTGGTTGCGCTTTCATGCTTCTACATGATGGCTTTCAATGTAAGTACACCAATGTCTATGCGAAGACTGCGTTGCTGACCTTCTCATCCAGGGCATGATTGCTCCATATTCATGGCTTGTCGCTGGCGAAATCCCATCACAACGCCTTCGAAGCTACACCTTCGGCCTTGCAGCAGCAGCGGGATTCCTTGGTGCTTGGCTGATCACATTCACCGCTCCATACTTTATTAACCCCGTTGCGCTGAACTGGGGACCAAGATATGGCTACATCTGGTTCCCTTCGTGTATCATTAGCGCTGTTTGGGTGTACTTCTACCTGCCTGAAGTTAAGGGACGAACCTTGGAAGAAATCGACGCCATGGTAAGCAACCCGAAGTCGAACCAGAGACCAAGGCACAATTACTCACTATTCTGTTTAGTTCAACGAGAAGCTGCCCGCCAGGAAGTTCCGAAGTTACAAAGTGCAGGAATCTGGTGTCCGGGAGACTGTTGGAAAGTTAAGCATTGAGCTCAACGTCGTTGAAACTGAGAGAGTCTAGTACCAACCCTGTGGTAGGCTATTATGTGTTCGTCACGGTGGCTTATATGCCTCTATAATGTCCTTGCCGGTTAAGAAGCTTTGAAGCCCTTCTCAAGTAATTTGCTTGTTAGTATGGAAGAAAGTCGACGCTGACATCTTGAATGGTTTCCCAAGTGCGCGTCGAGTCATCGGGATGTTGAAGCCAAACACTTTTCAATAGCTCTAGTGTCTTAAACAGATGAGGAGTCTTCATCCATCTTCCGATGTCTGCCAACTCAAGCCTAATCTCATCTCGCGCAGTCCCGATAGCATAAAGTCCGGCGGTGAACAAGGGTGAGACTAACAGTACTCTTGGCGACAGTCCGGACTCGCGAGACATTCTATGAGCGCACTGAATGATTTGAGCAACGCAAAAACGGACTTCGACAGAGAAAGGCGGCAAAGATCTCATACTACAGTATAGGTGCAAGAGTGCCATGTAGAGAAACCCGGCGTTGCTGAGTGCGTAGTTTTGGATATCGTTCGCTGAGAGAGACGAGAGCATATCTGATGAGATGGTCATATTCTCGGCTGTGTCACGAGAAAGCCTTGCAAGGATCTGTTGAAGGAGAGTCTCCGTTTCGAGTTCGAGCTCAGGGGAGCGAATGTGTTTCTTTTCCAAGAGAGCACCGACTTCTTTGAATAATGCAGGAAGATCAGACATGACGCCACCGTAAATGTCGAGAAACGCTGCAGAGTCAGTCTGGTTGTGAATAAGAAGCTGGCCACCGAGCAGCCCAGCTGGGCTCAAGGAAGCTAGTGCTTCCGCATTATGGAACCAACTATCCAGGAACCCGGTGTTCACAGGAATGCGAGGCCTGCTCATCACTTGGTTGCTTGTTTGTGACATCTGGAGGATAGCACGTGCACCGTCAAGATGAATGCGCCATAAGGATGTCCCACCATAGATCTGAGCCTGACATAGGGTTCTGGTGGTAGCCAACGCCACGGTTTGTGACGTAGAGTCAGCATGTTGTAGCAATCTTCGAAGATGGTTGATGCTCGCCCAATGGAGACTGTCGATAAGTCGTTGGGAGTTACCGGGCAGCATACCTATGGCATCTAGATGAACAGCGGCGAAGGCCATTACGGCGTAGAGTAAGCTGGGCTCCTGGAGCGACATCGGGACGAGGAACCGGCAAATCTCTGTTTTAGCATAGCTGCTTGGGACTGTAAGTCTCATAGTTTCGGACAGGTAGAATTGGAAGAGGTATTGAGCCATAGGCGGAAGAAAGGATATCTGATGTTGAGGTCGAGGAGTAGTCGCCTGAGGGGGTTGAAGGGAAACGATCAGGTTATCTTTTAGGTGAACTTTTGATGACACCTCGAAGGTCAAGGAGGCATTGGTGGTAGTGGTGGTGGTGGCAAGTTGATCTTGTGTATTCAGGGAACTTTCTAATCCGTGACTTTCTGTCGAGGGCCGTGGTATTGTTTCATGGCTGGCATTTGACCGCGTCGCTGTGGTCCTACGTGATACCCTGGGCCTAGGCGACTGGGCATGGGTCGTGCTATAGACAAAGCCATTGCCTGTAGAGGTGTCTTCTAAACCAGCATAGGTGAGTGCTCACCCAAGTCTGTTGTTGATTGAACTTACCCGTTCTTTCGATATCATGAAGACACTTTCCGAAGGTAGACTTGGCGAATGATCTTCCGCCCCAGCTCAGCGTGACTTCGTATCTGCAGATGCTCCCAGCCTCGACGCATCTATCGCAAGAGGGCTTACTCTCGTCACACTTTTGCCGTCGGCGGCGACATCTCACGCACCCTCCTCGGGACCTGGTCTTCCTTGGTAACGATGTCGGTGTTTTTGGAACAAGAGCGCTCATCGTGGCCGATTGGGATGAGTTGGTCATGGTTTGGCGAATGGCTCCAGCAAGATGAGATGGGCTTAGTGGAAGTCCCCACAGAATTACACTAACGCCGGAACGAGATTAGTCCCCTGACCGGGAACTGCTGAGGGTCAGAGGGCTACAGTGCTGGGCTGAAGGTCGTTTTCTATTCCAAAGCTCTCTAAAGTATTTTACCAAACGATCGGCGTCAACGTAACATCGATACATGTGACATACGTCCAAGGATACAATGAATACTTGGCATTCGTCGCTGAAGAAATAAATTGCTATTTAATTGAGCCTAAGGATGCTGCTGCCTCTCCTCGGGCACTACGTCAGAGTCCACATCGATTCTTCCGACATTCACAAAATACACCTCAATCCCATTCGATAAACTTCAAAAGACACTTTTGATCTTTCGGTCGAGATGTGAAAATCTGGTCATCCATGCTCATGTCGAATGACATGCCATCCGCAGGGGCTGTTCTATATCGTGAATAGATGTCTCGCAAGAGTGTTTTCATCTCGACGATAGCAAGACTGAATAATGGGTTAGCCAACATCCTCGTCGGAGACCTCGCGTACTCACTGCCTTCCGATACATGCACGACCTCCATTAGAGAACGCAAAGAACAGTCGGTTTCGCTCCGCTGAACCTTTCTCCTCCAGCCATCTCTGCGGCTCAAAGCTATTTGGACGAGGAAACACTACTTCGTCCATTCGATGCATTGAGTATGGCTGACAGCTCACTATAGTACCTCCAGGAAGCCAATGCCCATCAACAGTGGCGCCGCCCTCCGGAACGCACCTTGGTAAACTCATGGGGATCGAAGGGAAGACTCTGAGACCCTCTTTAACAACTGCTTCAAGGTACTCAAGTTGATCAGAACAGACATCAGGGTTGGCCCTATACTCATCCCGTAGGCGCTCCTGGATAAAGGTATAGCCTGGCTGGGAGATCTGCCACATCAGGAAGCACAGCGCGTCACCGGTGGTTTCAATCCCGGCAAGCATGTGATCCATACATTCAGACGCGATGTCAAAAGTGCCCAGACCGAACTTCTCTTCCTGCATGCGACTCACCAGGGTAAAGTCAGCGACGCCGCCTTTTCTCACGCCATTGAGCACAAGTTCTGTAGCTCGAGGAATACCCCGCGACTTTCCGAACAAGCCCAGCTTGCCTGCAACACTACCAAGAGTCGGGTGGTAATAGTTCAAGAGTCTTCCTGTTGGAATTTGTGTCAGTTCTGTGCCCTCCAAAGTTCTCGATGATACTTACTAACAAGGCTGTTGTCAAATACGGCCTCATGGAGTGTTTCTTCGTCTGATGCTTGAAGAATCGAGTCGCTACCATGAGGATGGAACAGATGATGCGTGACGCAGTCGAATGCGTAGCAGTGGAGGAACATCTACTTCATATTAGCCAGGAAGCACAGAATGTATCATGTAACGTACGTAAACGTCAAGCTCCTGCTTTGGAGCATCTTTGCAACGAGTGATGAAGTTTCGTGATCTTTCTTGTATACCGTGTAAAGAGGCTTCGCGGTTGACGTTTGTGTTTGCGTAACGGTCGGCAATGACTCGTCGTCTCTGGCTGTGCTGTACGGGCTGGTTAGCGTTTTGCTGGTTCCGAAGCGAGTTCGAGGCTTACTGGGCCTTTTGGGAGGGTTGAGAACATAGTCCTGTCCTCGGTTAGTCCGATATGTCATAGTGATATTGAGTGTCAACTTACCTGAGCCCAAACTGAGAGAACAGGTTGTAGAAACTTGTCTTATCAAAGCCACTTCCTTTAGACAGGTATATCTCCTTCATGGCGTCCAGTGATGAGAAGACAACTTCGTTTGGGGCTACACGGACTGTGTTGCCATATTTCTCGTGCATACTATGAACATATTGTGTTCTTTTTCCACGAAGCTCATGGTACCTCAGTTGCCAAGCTGTTAGAAGACCTAGGCGAGGTCCTGGGAGAGAAGCCAGAGGTGAGCGTAGACGGGCGATTAGGACGCCGATAAAAATGAGCGCTGCTGCAGCAACAAAAAGAGAAGGAGATAGTAAGGCCATTTTAATTTAATATCAAGGACAAAGAATGAGTCTCAAGAAGGTGAATGTTGTGTCTACCTTATATATCCATTCCTGGCATTTATCTTGTCACTCCCGATTGATGAGAAGTGGAGCGAGTTGCTGAAGCTTGTCCAATCAAAGAGACTATCAGATTGCTTATACGGCGCTTGCACCAAACAGGAATCTCTAAGAGATGGCCGATTGGCCCCGCAGTCAATTCACTATCATCTTGATAACTTCACTCGACTCAACCGATACGAGTTTAGGGTTTCGCGTCGATAAATGTTTGTCTTATCTTCGTTGCCTTCCTTTCGCCACCTATTGATAAGTAGAAGTTGAGCAAAATATTGATAGCGCTCAGTCCTTACAAAGCTTTCCCTGATTTGGAATCTTAAGAATAAATCAACTAAGTTCTGTGCGCTGGTTTAAGCTCTTAGCTACATATCCTAACTATAAATAATACATCTAGCTTATAACTTAGATATTATATTATAATAACTACCTAATTACTATAGCCAAAGGCTAATAAGAAGAAAACCTAGATAATAACTCTTTAGCCGGCCTAGGAGGCATATAAGATAGTACTTCTAATCTATTAGCCAAGAAAGGTTAGCTTAATACTATAAAAACCCCTAATCTTTAAAATAGTAGCTCCTATACTAATAAGACTAGTCTTTTATTAACATAATCCCTAAATAAATATCTATAACTATACTAATAAAGCTATAGTTATACCCTATACTATATTATAGTATAGAATAACCTTTTAATAAATAAGTAGCTATAAAGACCTTAATTAGTAATATAATAAGGCTATAGAGTTAATCTATATAGAGAACTTTAATTAGCTTAGTAATAAATTTCTTATTAACCTTACTCTTTTTAACTATAAGACTATTACCTATATAGTCTCTAGTAGCCTATTCCTTATAGGGGTTATATTAGTTACCTAGTAAGAGAAGGAGGTACTATTTGCCCTGAAGAAATCAAAGAAATTTAATATAGCTACAGAGTAACTCTGGCAAAACGAGGATTGGATCGTATCTGTGGTTAAAGTGTAGATGGCGATTTGCCCTAAGGAACTTCCTGCAGGTATAGCGTATAGCTTTAAGATTTATCGAGAAATACTGATATATGAGAAAAGCTTGACCTGAAGAAAGTTTCGTGATGATGTGTATGTCGGTGTGATTGGGGCTGAGAAGAAGGTTGGACTGGAAGAAGGTTCGGGGCAATTGGAAGGTTGTGGTGGAGTTGAGTTTATGAGTTAGTTATAAGGTTAGAAAATACACTTCGGATTTAATACAATGAAGAACAAATCAACATGTCAATATTCTCACGAAATTAGAACCAGCTTTAGAAAAAAGTGCTTTAACGTCTAACCTTGTGGCCACTATCCGGTATTTCTTTTTAAAATCTTCAATTTCTTACTACCTCCCCTGAGTCCTCGGCACATCATCAGTTCTCTGCCGGATGTCTCCCTAAGACATTGAAGGGTACTCCTCCGCCAAATCTAGAGAAAACTTCCCCAAGGTCTAGTCTCAAGGCTCAATGACGATGTGGTAACTCCTTAACAACGGCCCTCATTAGGGTCGGAGCTACGATGTATTTATATCAAAATTCTCCAAGCCATTTCTTGAATTGGTGAACAATCTTGAAATCATTCTCCGCTCAAGTTTCTTTTTAGGTAAGTAGTATCATATGCCTGATTAAGATTCGGCGATGTCTTTGGCGAAGGACCGCAGAGCGCTTGAGCAAATGCAAGGATCACGAAAAGTCGACCTCGGCTCAAGGCCCGTTGACCAGAACACAGTGGGTCAATATTATACAAGAACTGCCGAAAGGAGGCGGTTAGGCTGATTGGGAACTTTTGGTGATCCACTCCAGCACGGCCGAGATCTTTCACGGACTTCTTGGCTTTTCCCGAATGCAACGCAGGCTTATTTTGCAACACTGAACCCTGCGCTGAAAATGGGGCTTTCTTAGTATTTTGTACTATCAAAGCTTGTTTTGACATATGCTACCATTTCCATTTTCCTCAAGTAACTGCATCAAAGGCCTGTGGAGTCTGCTTTTTGGCTGTTGAAGTCCAATAGATTTTGATATTGGATTCCAAGTCGATCTGTTACAACATCAAGGTCTACACGTAGATATTGGTCTCACCACAACCTAAACCAAGGACTAAATTTTATGCACTCAAATTTATAAGGGCCCAGGCTATTCTAGATGCATGGATCTGTTTCCCTGGATGATATTAGCCAATTGAAACAGTGCGGAAAGAATCATCTCGTATCAAAATAGTACTGAATGGGAAGGTCGGGGCTTTGGATACTGTACTTTCCGGACAAAGGTCATAAATGAGCATGTAGTCAGCTTAACTGTGCCTCATTGATGGAGTAAGTTGAATACCTAGAACAACGTAATGATTCCTCCCTTGTTCAAGTCCTGCCTGTATGGCCAAGGGCCTATCGACATCTGTGGGTTGCACTGTTATAGAGTAGCATTGTTCATGAGCAATCCAGTATAAAATAAATGGTTCACCCACGGTGAAATCATTTACTTTATCTTCTCAACTTCAAGCTTTCTTTTACACTTTCTCAATATTAAGTCCCCGACTAAAACCGTTCAGTATGCAAATCCTCATCAATTTTACCTCACTCATCGTACTATCCACCTTCAGTTTCACTGGAGTCTCTGGGAAGTGCTTCACCAGCGGTATCGATTGGTCGAGCAAGGACCTGGCTGTAGGCCATGTCGAGGCAGCATGTCGTGGCGGCGTTTTCACTGGTGTCTTTAAACCCGGTCAGAGAAAGTACCTCTGCGTTAGGGCCGGCGAAAACCTCAAGTGGGAATTCGCTATCACCAACCAGAACACCCGCGATTCATTCGATCTTCAGGATGAACACTGTATTGGCGGACTAAGCAACGAAGTTCGTGGTTGTGACAAGGGAGGGGTTAGTAGTGTCTCTGGATGGGAATTCAGGTGAGCTTTGAACCTTTTAGACGGGAATTGTACGCTTTGCCTAACCTAGCATCGTATCGTTTAGCTCGGATCCCAATGTCGGATACTGCAACTGACATCTTTTCACGCTTTGGCCGAGAACACATCATCAATATAACATAGCAAATTGCACGAGGGTTATATGAAGGAAGCCTTCGAAAAAAGGATAAATAAAACGAAGCATTGGAGCATTCATAACCTTAGCAAATGCAGTAAAATTGGTTATATCGTTACTGGCCTTGATGGTTTCGGGCCCAGTCATTCTTGGCCAAGTTCCTCCCTGGACGACCTGGTGACCCCTCAAACAGGGCAACAAAGGCCAGAATAGGTCAGGGAAGCAAGCTCAAGGTCATTAAGTTGTACAATCTACTGAATAAACTTTATCGTTTGTTAGAAATTGATATCCAAGCTTTTCATTGAAACAGAAGAATTAAATAAGTAGCTGCAGGTCAAGTCATCATAGCTGCAACTGATCATCCCACGAGTAACGTGGAATGATGTATCTCATAATGTCTACGACGAAACCCGTACGCTGTCAAGTTCATATACAGAAAGCACATCACCATTTCATTGCCTCACAGTGCTCTCGGCAATTTCTTTGGCAGTCAGTGAGCTACATGGCTTAGATGGATTGGCTGACGAGCCGCTCAAATCTGACATACGATCGACGAGGACACGAGGCACCATTGCTGACTGCCTCGCGGCCATTGGCGCAAAGACATTTTGATTACACCACTGGGGAAGAGGATCGACGTGCATGAAGCCACTCAGCCTCAAAAGTGTGGATTGTGACCAGGGAGGCATAACGTCGAATACGGGAAAGTGATTCGAGGCACTGTGTCGGAAACAAGTGCTGACTACCTTTTTATTCGTTGAGGCTTGGAATACTGCTAACACCGTGCTAAATGGTCCGAAGGATATAGAGTCAACACGAGGAGGTTGGTCCGTGTTGAACCTTAGGAAGCTTACTTACCTAAAAATAGTGAGGAGGATACGATGGCTGATGACGCTCAGAGCTCCCCAAGAGTATAAAGAGACTCGTTGTGCTCAGTGTTCAATTGCAATCCAATTCAACCAACAATCTCTCATACACTACTTCAATACAAATTATCAGTATCATATCAACTTCCATTCTAAATCAACTAACTTCTTCTCCAACATGCACTTCGCCACTATCCTCACCACCGCGGTCGCGACCTTCGCTTCTACCGCAGCTGCTGCTCCCAAGACCGAAACTTTCGCAACAGCCAGCGTCTATGCCTTCAACCGAGAACAGAACACTCACAAGTTCGTGGACGTCCCCTTCGGCAAGCTTACGCACATCGACTACCAAATCACGGATCTTGAGCTTCGCGGTGTTCAGTTTCTTCTCCCCGATGGCGAGAAGATCGATCCCGACAAGGTGACTTGTCAGATGTACAAGGACAGCCTTGGCACCCAGCCTGGGAGCGCTGCTTTCACAAAGAAGACTCCTGCTCATATCAGTCTCTTCAACCCTGTACAGTTTGGATGGGTCCTATGCTATGTCAATGTTGGTAGCGCCTAGGACTCTGGCAGCCTCTGACAGAGAAGTCAGCGTTGATCGTTGGAGACATATACAGTGCTCTGTGAAGTCATAGTATATATCATGGAGAGGTATTTCGGCCTTTATTTCATTCATTAGCAACAACGGAGCTAGTTTACATTGATACCTTCTCCCCTGTTCGTCTTCCTTGCTCCAAAGTGATCGTTGTCTGTTCCACTGCTTTGCCCTCCCCATCTATAGCGCGCCTACAGAATGTGCTCAACTGCGAGCGTTCAGTTGAGAATTGAAGTGCTTGATGACATCCGGGAACAACCGTTGCATCGAGGCCACTTCACCAACAAGCATGCTGTACGAAATTATGGCGTATTCGTAGACGTGCATGGAGAGCTGCCGAGATACTAGGCCGTACAGTTGGGCCAGATTGAGAAGCAGATAAACGACATAGTTAGTCGACATGCCCCATTTCTTCACTTCGAATCGATAGTCGTCGGGCTTTTGGCCAGGAACATACGCGACAATAACGAAACCGAGTGACTCGAGTGACTTCACGGTCACCTTGACAAAATCAGCGGGCATTATCGAATCTGTGTAGCGATCGCACATCGCAAAGCAAAGTTCTGCAAGCTCTAGTCGGACTTTGTTGACCGACTTTCCCTTGTAAGTATTCTCCAGTTGCTTCAGAAGTGTTCTGGCTTTGTCAAAGTTAAATTGAAGCACTTCAGTCCTGATGAGGTCAGATGCTTCGCGGTAGATCTTGAGCCGCTTTTCCAGGGTCGCTTTGTTTTCCTTGCTTCGAGTCTTGCATAGATCGCACGCACACTTGAAGCCCCAAGCTGACAGGCGCTTCTGTGCTTCCTCGTAGGATTCGAAGGCGTAGGGGGTGCGGTAGGAGAGAAGCAGCTCTGTCCCGGCGGACATATCTTGCGTAGCTCGGATGATTTGCATATCGCCGATAAAAGAACGCCGACAGTTGCTGATACAGCTGTGGTTGATTCGGGAAGCGAGAAGCCAGATCCCTGAAGCTGAGAACTCGTCGGCGTCGGTGTTCTTGATCTCCAGGTAGTCCCCAGTCCAGTTAAACACCCTGGTCTTGTAGTCGTTACTTGTAGTCTTCGAGGTATTTACTGCATTGTAGTGAGTGATTCTTTCGATCATAAAGCTAAAGCCACGTTAGCAGATGTTCCGACAGTATGTCATGGTGGAGATGAACTTACGTGTCCACAACAGGACTATTGTCACACTTAGTAATCTGAAGCTTCTTGTGGTCTCCGTGGAATAGTTCTTGGACGGTATCAATATGTTCCGGGTTGTGGTACAGCTTCTGGACGACTTGTGCCCACAGGTGAACAGAAGCACCTCTTTTCACTTCGTTACGGGGCACGTTCGCTGAGACAATAGAGGTCTCATGACTCTTTCCATCCATGAAATAGTATGAGAACGCCTTTTCGCAGAGTATCAAGTTCCCAGCAGATACGTCTTTGGTAAGGAAGAGCCCTTTGCCTCGGCCAGGGGCGTCGCGGATCTCGGCGAGAGAGAAGGTGGCGCGGTCGATCAAAGGAGGTGTCTGTTGAGCTTCAACAAGCATGTCCTCAAATGCATACTCGCCGTGGTTCTGTTCGTCGAGTCTTTTAACGGCGGCTGATTTCAAGGTCGAACCAGAGACGCTCTCGGGATATATTACTGCGAGAACCCTAAGTCTCCATAGGCACTCCCTAAAATCCCCAAGGTTGTACAGTGCGCGAGCTTTCAGAATTAAGGACTCCTCAGCCGTATGTTCAGGTCCACCTCCTTCAGTGGCGTCTACAAACGCCTGACCAGGACGATCGAGCTGGAGATTGACTTCGGAACGCCCGAGATATGCTTGCTGCTCCTCATCTGGTGACCCTGCTGTTTGAATAGCCAAGGTGTATCTTGATTTTGTTAGAAGTAAGTTTGAGGGTATGAATATCATTCAAAAACTGACGAGTGTAGTGCGGCAAGCCAGTGCTCTTTGCTCGCGAGCTCTTCTCCCTCAGCACGATATTCTGCACTGCTCTTGATCTCTCTGTGGACCCTCCACTGCTTAGGTATTCTGTCATCGTGGTCTTCTAGCCAGATGATGTCGCTTGGGTGGTAGACTTTCAAGCAGTAAGCCCCTTCGGCTATTTTCTCAAAGAAAGGGTCTTTCAGGATGGCTACGGAGCCTTGAGCAGGATGTCTGAGAGTCATCAAGTCTTCCTGGAGCTGTTGATGAAGCGCTAGTAGGACTGCTGTCCCTTCTTCATCTTCCACGATAGTCATGACAGCCGCAGCCCGAGCGGGTGCGGTCTTCACCCGAAGCAAGACCTTCTTGCCACGGTGATGAGTCAGGAGTCTCATGCCAGAAATAGACATTAGTTCAAGGTCCTTCTCGGGGATAAGGCATGGCTCGTAGGGATCATGGATCTCAGTCACGTAGATAGGTTTCTTTGATGTGCCGTCGTGTTTCTTGGCTTCCATTGTGAATGCCTCGGCAGCAGCTTCAGGATCTGGATGGTCAGTTACAAGTTGGCCTTTGCTTACTGCTGCTTCTCTCATGGCGGCTTCCAACTCCTTTATGAGAGCGGCATAGTCGTTTTCCGTCTCGGGCTCCATGTCTCTATTGCTGGTGCATTTGGTAGTGGTGATGGCGACTAACTAAAGTGATTTTGTTGAGTTTCGGGCTCAGGTGATGAAAATTCTAGGTTACCAAGATGTCGGTTAAAGGAGGACGTAGGCCAGGCGGGTAAGTGGGTCAAGGTAGTGTTTGTTTGTGAGTTGTTTTCTTGGAAACTTCAGGTTTGCCGTGAGACTACAATCCAAGGTCAAGTTTGCTTGCCCTTTGCAGCTGTTTGCAGCGGCCTCCCCCTTGAGCCATCTTGAAAGCCGTGTTATAATGGCACAACACGGCAATAGCATTTTCGGTTTGGCAATCAAAAGCTCAAGGCTGTAGGTTTTGTGACCGTGAGTAAAACATTGAATAAATTGTAATAGAATGCTGAAGAAAGTGTAACGTAAAGTATACTGTAGAGTATCTCACTTCGTTCAATGCAGACCATGAATGATGCTAGATTGCCCCTATATTTCGATAAATGCAAGATTGATATCATAAATCCTCTTCTTCACTATCTCAGAGAAGTATTGTCGAACAAATCTCAGCTATTCGAGGTACTTGGCAGTAGCAGACTCTGGAAAACAAGCCCTTAACTCAAGTCAGGGCTCGTTGATGCTACCCACTGAAGGATCTTCTGCCCAGATTACAGTGTCTACCTCTCAAGACACAACCGTTTTCAAGCCACATTCAACGGATGCTGAAGATGCCGAGAGTCTGCGCCTTAACCGGGGGGTCACGCTCTGGGGCAGAGGCAGTGCCCCAATCTGGTCCGTAGGGCTGAGGATGCAGATGATCCGATCCTATCACAGCCCTAGCGATACGCCCCCTAGACTTAATTCATCCGTATCTTAGACATGGATATCTTTATCATTTCCTCATCTTGCATGAACGCTCTTTCTGTGTCAAAGAGCCAACCATTCTCGCACCCAAGCGTGAGTCCAACTGGTTTGAACCATCTGCTTCCCAGCGTGTGGACACCATCCCGACTCAAAACCAGGAAAAACTTGGTCTGACAAGGCAGAATTTCTCAACCAAAAACCCTTTATGTCTGTGTTGGGCTAGCTTTTCACGTAAGGAATACTGAACAACCGAGACACCAGAGCAGTAGCGTCAAAACCGCCAGTCTGGACCGGTCTCGTGGCTTGGATAAATAAGGTTAAAAAGTAGCTTCGCCTAAACCAGCAGCCGCCAACAAATCAAGAACCCTGTCATCGTGATCACAAGTGTCTAGTTCCGTAAGGTGGAATGAATTAGTAGTTGTGGCGGCGCGTTAGACTGCCAGGGCTGAATGTCACTAATCAAAGTTTGGTGTTTGGAGCTGAAAATGCATCATGCGCTACTGAGCCAGGGGTCGTAGATTTCAACTGTTTATTTCCCACCAAAATTCCATCATGGATCGCTTTTGTTTCTGGGACCAAAACGTCTTTCTGAATTGCAATCAATGATGCGTCGCTATCAATCCCTCTCCCTCCCGTTCCTTGCCTCGGCCTTTCTCCCCAGGGTCCTTGCTGGACCAGGTCAAAGTCTCGACGCAATCTGCAAATCCACCGAAGGAACCTACGGCTGCGACGAGTACTTCCAGATCCCATTTGGCTCAGAGCCTATCACAACATGTTTCGACACGAGCCCGTGTGGCGTCCAGATCTTGACCAACAACCGGAACATTTGCGACCTTGTCGGAGATGCCATGGGCAACGATGACTTCGTCAGCGGCTACCCAGCGTACTGTAGAGAGGCGCCCCGAGCTATCAAGGAAGTCAAGACAGAGCGCGCTGTATGGGTGGACGGTAAACTCAAGGGCGCTAAATGGATTGCTCTGGCTACTGCGAACAGCGCTGAAGAGGTTGGTCTTCCTCAATCGTCATCTCATCTCTTCTGTTGCATGCTAAAGTGACATACAGGAATTCGCCAATCGCGGCTTCAAGTACGGAAACACCAAGAGCACCGTTCTCTCCAACCAACTTGCCAACAAGGATGGATGGGTAGTGCAGAAGGCAGCAGAGGTACGTCGTCGTTTATCCCTCACCTGAGCTTCAGCGAGTAACTGACCGGGCTATAGATCAACACAAAGAGTTACTTCGATCTTGTCGAGCGCCTTAGTAAATGCGATCCTGATGATGGATGCTACGGAGAAAAACTTGATTCCGTCCTGGAGTGGTTTCTTGAGTGGATTCCCAAGGGCACTGAGATCAAGAACGGCCAGATGTCCAGGATGCTCGCCGACTGGCAAAAGACCTTTGCTACACCCTACAAGAACCGAATCATGGCCATCAAGAATGCAGCAACCACTGTCCAAACCCGCGTCAAGACTGTTTCAACCAAGGTCGACTCCATCAAGAAAAGTATCTGTCAGAAGAATGCCTGCGCCGGCAAGACCGCTTCTACGTACCTCAACAATGGTAGGTTGCTATTCTGAACTGTGTGCTCTTTCATTGCTAACTATCATAGTGTCTGCCGCTCTCAAAGCCGTCAAGGATCTCAACAACATTATCGCTGCTGCTAACTCTGCCGACGACAAGCGCAAGTTCATCTATTACAACTTCCTGGGCAACATCCAGGCTGCCTACAACCTTGATGCCCAGTATCTCGTCCCTAACAACCTGGTTGATATTATGGATGATGGGAGATTCGACACGCTTCGCGGCATTATGCATGGCTACGGTACTGTCACATCTGAAATCAGCATGTATGCCAACGACATCAAGAGAAACCTTACTCCTCTCATCCTCCTCACCAAGCACGAGTCGAGATCTCGTGATGCTTTAAAGAAGATCAACGCTCAGCTTACTCAGAACTGGAAGAACAATGCGGAGCTCTCCAAGACTGCGGCTTCACGCAAGGTTCGTGATGGCTTCATCCAGATCCAGGGTCACCTCAAGAAAGAACTTCAAGGCTCCCTCACTACTCTCATCAATGCAATCGATGCGTTCGACAATGACTTCCTCAAGTTTCCCCTTCGAGGTAACAAGATGGTGGTCGAGTGGGGAACTGCTCCTTATGATCGCTGGTACAATCTTGAGTTCAAATATCCTTGCAGGAAGGAAGTCACAAAGACATTCACCGAGGCTGGATTCTCAAAAGACCACACTTGGCCTGTCTTCAGTCCCTGTACGTTCACTGCTCAGAAGATTGATATGCCCAAGGGCTGGATCCCATACATCAAGTATCGCTTTGTCAAGCCTTGATTACCGACAAGACTTCTTGGTGATAGTAGAGTGATGGACTTTCCTTAGAGAGCTACTAGTCAATGGTTATTTTAATTCACACGTAATTTTTTAGAATATCACAGCTCATATAACAGCCAAGTTCATAGTGACATAATTGCGCACGGCAGCATAGGTTCTCTTAGCTGGGTTCAAATAGTGTGGATTTAGAAAGGTGAATTTCAGAAGGCTTCAAATAACTGGCTCAATGCCCCTTCTATAGCCTCTCTCGGGCAAACCTAGCCCTAGCAACTCCCTCCGCCGAAAACCGCCCCCTCCTAACGAAGACAGGCCATCATTGAGAAGGGTTGGGATAAGGCGCTGACCCATACTTATATCCTCCACCCGCTTCCTCTTGGAGCTCCTGTTGACACCCCTGGCAAATGATATGCTTCTCGTCAGGTGTCTCGGTTTTCTCGCACGGCTTTCCGTCCTTGCTCAACTGGCACCGAGTGAGCTTTGCCTGATGTGGCCACTTAACTCGGTACTCGCATTTGGTGCATTTTCCATATGGGATGACGTTGATACACATGGTGAAGGGGTCAATGGTTGAATGATCAAATTGTTTGGTGGATTTTTCAAGTGAGATGATGTTTGTTTGTGTTGTTCTTGTAGTGTGCAGTTTGTCTTGTTGGTCTGAAAATTCGGCGGGTGCTGACCGGCAATTATAGCAATCTTTCGCGGCTTTCCCTTTCAGCATTCACGCAGCATATCAAAACACTGATACTGATCACTAGGTCGTTCTACTCACAACATCATTTACGGTAATGTGGCTGATTCAAGATCAAGCGGAATATCTGATCAGCTATGCCCGATCTCGTCGATCCTTCTTCAGTATAACTTCTTGCAAGAATCACTGGGTCAGGTTAGCTCCATTGAGGTTGCTGAATAACAGTATTGGAACTTTCTTTCGGGCAAGTCTGGTGCATCACTGGCGACCGTGAATATCACGTCAGGCCGACACATTACTCTGATTTCTGGGGCCTTTTCGGTTGAATTCAAATGGTTCATGTTTCTTAGCTAGGTACATAAACTTACACAGGAGAATCCTTCTTCAAAAGACCAGAGTCACTCTCCTCCCAAGGATGCACCCTCTCTGCAGCCCGAACCATCTCAACATGCTTAGCGCTTCTTGGTGTAATGCTGTAAGCATACTCGACGGGGTGGCTGATGAGACCGGGCGTGCCATCAATCACGACATCAATCTCCTTTCCGTTCTCGTCAACAGCCTTGCGCATGTCAAACACCGCCAACAATCGAGCGACTGTCATAAAGATACTATCCTCAGCCAGGTATCGACCAGGGCAGATTCTTCGACCATAGCCGAAAGCGAAGTCACTGGGGTCAGGCTCATCTCGGGGCGCGATAAAGCGCTCAGGGTCAAAGGCATCAGGGTTGGCGTAGATTTCGGGGTCGTGTAGAATCCACCACGTTGAGGGGATGAGGTATGTGCCCTTGGGAATGCGGTATCCGCGATACTCAATCTCTTCCTCAGTAACGTGGGTTGTAGTGGTGGGAACGACAGGCATCCATCGGAGAGCCTCCTTGCAGAGAGCGTTGATGTAAGGCATGCGGTCCTGGTCCTCAAAGGTCGGCAGCCTCTCGCCTCCAGTGACGCTATCAATCTCAGCTTGAGCCTTCTTCTGAACCTCAGGGAAAGCAATCATAGCAAGGACGAAGCTACTGATTGTCGAAACAGTAGTATCAGCACCACCGCCGTACATGATAGTCGCAGTAGCCTTAACAGCTTCGATATCCTCCTTAGTAGGCTCGCCAGTACCATTGTCGTTCTTGAATGACTTGCTGCTCATGAGCTGAGAAACATATGACGGTCGGTTTGTTCCACTGGCCATCTGATCGATGACAAAGTTGTAAGGGGTGTTCAATGCTTGATCGGTGATGTTGCGCCATTCTCTGGCAGTCTTCTTGAAAGAAGTTCCGGGGAACCAATCTGGGAGGCGGGCGAGGCTGGGAACGATGTCGACGGCCCAGGACAGAGGGACAAAGGCGTCGGAGAAGTTGATCATCATCTTCTCGATCAAGTTGACGAGAGGGTCGACTTTCTTGGGCTCGATGTTGTATCCGTAAATGATTCGCAAGATGATAGCGCTGGCCTCACTGTTGTGAAGTTTGTTAGCCAGTGCTTCGCTAAGATATGCTTCCTCTACTGCTAGTGGCCGAACTTACGTCTTGATATGCTTCTGGAACTCCTCGGGTCTCTCAATCGTCCTCACAAGGAACCGAAGTGATTCCAGATCCTGAGTGTCGCGGAATTCGGAGCAGATCAACTTGGTGCCCATCTGCTGGTGCACCAGCTTACGGAAATATCGAAACTTGTTTCCATAGGGAATGACAGGAAGGAATACGCTGTATCCGCAGAGCTCACTTGCGAAGGGCGACCAAGGTCGAGACGAGGTCTTGGTCGACCGCTTCTCCAGTAAGTCATGAAGAGCCTCTCGGTCATTTAGAACAACGAGGGGCGTTCCGAGAACATTGATAGAGCTGATGGGTCCATAAAGATCCTTGAACTTGGCCCAGTGCTTATACTCAGCCGTTCCAGCCGGCGGAAGATCAAAGACGTTACCAACGATTGGGAGAGGCTTGGGACCAGGAGGGAGGTCAAGACCAGTCTTCTTCTTGGGAAAGAGCACGTAATACACAACAAGTGCGGCTAGAACCACAGCTGGAAGCAAGAGGAGGCCCATGATGGCAGATACAGCGGCCAGAAACAGTACCATCAGCGACAAGAGAGGGGATGAGGGGCAGCTCTATATATGAGGGATCCACGGAGTACACTGTGAACCATCAAGTCTCAAAGAACATCCTCACATGCTGCGTAAGCTTCTGCAATGAAACATTTGCTGGCTATCTTCAACACAAAGCGACATATGCGTGGGTCAGACAGAGGGACCTTTGACCATCGCATCGCTGCGAGTCAGTCAAGGGTTACAACGTCGACGGTGCATTCAACGGGGTAGAATGCTCCATTTGGACTCTGGAGGATGGCTCAATGCTTCAACCTTGTTTGCTCAAGCCTATGAGACGAAGTACGAGCGCGGCAAAACTGTGGTCTGCATCACCATAGCCGAAGTAAGCGGGGATCAAGGGTACGTTTTCCTAGAGGCAGGGATACCATTTCTGCGGTGATTTTTGCACAGATCGTCCATGATCTCCGCAGAAAAGTGCGACGCAAATGCCGGGGGCCTGCGAATGAGGAGAGAGGCTTATCTAAAAGGGACCGTTGATAGCGAAACGGCTTCGAAGCCTTCCAACGGCTCGTGCTAAGTTAGGTTTCACGCCAGTGAGAATTGACAAGGAACGGCCCGGGTTTCCTGCTTCCTAGGTCGGCCGTGATCATCTTGCTTATTGCCGTAACGGTTGCGGCTGCAGGTCAGTGAGGCGAGCAAGAATGCAGAGACTGCTCAGTAAGGAAATGGGAAAAGATACCCGTCACCCACGCGGCAGCCACATGAACATGTTTGATGCAAGATAACAAAAACGACGTGTAGCTCATGGTAAAGATGGAGTGAAGTGAAGCCAAGTCTTGGGAGCATCGCGTCAGGTGGTGAAACGGTCGATAAGCATAGCATACATACCAACCTTTGACCGTTGGGCGCTGACGAGTCATTACACTGGGCATCTTCAGCGAATACAGGGGACTTGGCGGGCCCCGGTAGTTGTCGATCAGTCGGAAATTGCAACATCCGCCCTAGCAATGGACAACAGATCCATCAAGCTACGGGGTTTTACGATGGAGAGACCAATGGCTTGCCAATTGATTGTTCGCTTGCGACTATTTTTGTAATTTTCGCAAACCGGTAAGAAAGTGTAATAAGTGGTGCGGCCGAGGAAGCGATACGCCTTGAAGCATCCCCCATAACATTAAGTAACAGCTCCACCGTTCAACCGTCTCAAACCGACCGCGCATCAAATAACCAACAAAGCGAGATGGAGAAATGCATTGACGAGTGCGTAGATAACAAGTACATACATGATTCTACAGTTTCCAGCGTCTCAACCGAAGATATTATTAACCCCTGCTTTAAATTCCAACCATTGGCCCAGGGCTATATCCATGACCTCCTCCTGGGACATCCAAGTGGTGTAACGGTCACTGGCCGGGAGCCCAATCCATTGACATAGCAGTAACTCGCTGCCCTCGCCATTCTTAGGCCTCTTGCTCTTCAGGACCTTCAATACACGGTGTTCGCGTAGGCCAGTTGCCGGACCGCGACCACCCTGCCGTCTCCAGAAGTTCAATAGCGTCTGGGCACTGTCGATGTGCATGATCTCCTCCGGCTCCTCAGTATCAGGGCTGCCATCGGCCCATCTCACTTTGATCACCACACTATCCTCATCGCATATCCTCCACCCCAGAAATTTCTCAATGGGGAACCGCTCTTCCGATATATACGTAGGATTCGGTTGCGCCTCGCGTCGACGGTCCATCTCCCTATACACAAGATAGATTTGGAAATCACCGGTCGCCTCCTTCCAATTTGAACCTGTTATTGCGAACCGTCAGCATATTGTGTTTTGGTAAGCGATATCCTAAGAATGGGATGCAGAGGCAGATGCAGCGAGAGTGGCAGTGGAGGTATGCTCGTAGTACTTACCGACAGACTGTGTTGGTGTCGGTGTCGCGCCCCTCCGCGCACTGGGCCTAAGGGAATTCTCACCAGAGCGTTGTCCTAGTGTTAAAAGTGAGTAACTCTTGAGTATCGTCCCAATGATTAACCACGGTCAATAGTGGACGTCCAGAGTCGACATACCGAGGTTGATTACCAACCTGTTGCCTTCGCTTTGTCTGGAGCTACTACCAGCTGCACTATTCCACGGTCGATTTATTGGTTGGGACGATGTAGCTGTGCTGTCTGGTCGCGACGAATTCTCGGGGGCATTGAAAGCACTTTCCATGGTGACTGACTGGTGGTTTGAACTTGGTGATGAACTTTCGAATGGCATAAGACAGAAGGCGAGGTCGTGCGCGTGTATTGACGATGATGCTAGGGAGAGGCTGTCGACCCTGAACAACAAACGCCATGCTGCCTCCTGTCACTCTCATTTCACCAGTCTCCCCGCCTTGTATGCATCATCGCGTCCAGATTGACCGCCTCATGTTTTCGATCGGAAAGCTGCTCTCACCTGCGCAAGAAAGGGCATGTTGGTGGCTCGGGACGGCTTCCGTTTGACGGCTGGTTGCTGCGACGCGGCAGTAAATTGGCAAGGCTCGGTGTGCGCACTTGGGGGCTGAGACGGAGCAGGGACTTGGCGAAGCCGCAAGAAGAAGACAAGGAAGAAAAAAGAAGGAATAATGTAACAGAAGAGCGACTGCTTCTCGATTTGCTGGAGTTGGTGAAGCTCACTGGGTCTTGGTGATGTCAGATCTCCAGGTACGCGACTTGGGACTCCCCGCGTTATTGTCCCGCGGGGCTTGGGCGGCTCAGCAATCGTGGATAAAGGCTTGTGCACCATCTTGACTGGCGAGAAAGTGTAACCCTCTGCTGTTATTGTTTACCCATGTCGTATTGACTGTAACGTCGGGTACTGGAACCTCAGTGTCGTGTTGTCGTGTTGCTGTGACCATCACACATCAACCGCGGCCAACCTCTCAACCACGGTCAACACCAGCCATGCATTGTTTGTATCATTGTTACATGCAAGCACATGTATGAGCTGGCTTGAGATTCAATTTTTACACGCGGACCGGTTGAAGGTCTGGTCTGGTCTAGTGTATTAAAGCAACAAACGTAGTACAAGCTGCTAAATGCCGTGTAGTGCTCCACGAGAGCAAGGTCATTTGGATTAAAACGTGAAGGCAGTCCCATCTTTTGTCGCGCATCCCACGGCGTAAGCTTCCCTTTCCAAATCCACGAAAACATCGCAACCCCTACAAGTCATTACTTGTGTATGTCGACCTGATGGACCATCGACTGCGACATCAATTGGCCATGCGCGCTCCTCGTTTGCTCGCTGCAGGTGATTGGAAATGGAGTGGATGCTGAATGTCGCACAGCCAAGATATCGCGACAAATGAGCTGCTAACGCGTCACATTAGGATGCGCAAAGACATTTCTGAATGGAGACAATCGTGAATGCTTCCCAACACTATTATCTGCTGTGCAGAGCATCGTGTTCTGCAAAAGGTATCATGTCCGAATGCCCGCGCTTGATCAATCCGGGTACCTCATCCGGCATTGCGGGGCAGACATCACATGAAGACGATCTTGGTATCACCGACTTGCAGATGCGTATGTTGCTTTTCGTTTTCTGCCGTCGGATTGTGTCGGTCGCATATAGACTGTCCTGGCCGTTTGCTCAAGGTTGTGTTGGTCTCAATGCTGGACAAATGGTATACCGTATACTTAGAGAAGCGACAGGCTAAGTACTGCACCAGAGGTGCCCATCTACGCGCAAACACGACACGAAACAAGGGGAAAGCTGCTCCGTACTCCAAACTCCGTACTTAGTTTAATAACAGTTGACATGACGCGGTGAAACAGCCAAAAAGACATTTGCAAGTCCGTTATCGCATATGTTGGATTGTAGCCGTAGACTGCTACACCCCACCCTATAGCAACCTCGGAAGGCGATATCGTGATGTTCAGAAGCGCGATCAAGCTATGGAACATATCAAATTGAGTTTAATTAAATTGATATGAAGTTGATTCAAAATGTTAACGGCGTCATGAAAGCCGTTCAAGTTGTTTAGGCTTGTTGTTAGCTTTCTGCTTTTTCTGCTGGAGGCTTCGTGCACCACAAAGCGCAGCACAGCCTTGCAGTCAGATAAAATTTCACTGGTTGCAAGTCCAGTCGCACGGGGGCCATATTACGATTATTCATGATTATACTGTTCTACCTATGTAGAACATCCTGCCATGATTCTCTGGGTAAGCCCGATCATCACCATGATCCATCTTTCGACGAATTCATTTCGTCAAAGATAGAGGCATGATATTGCATTCGTTCTCATCATGGCCTTGAACTCCCTCCTGCTCAGCCAGAACCTCTTCCATGTAGCTCCTGAGTTCACACATTGTCTTCTTGACTCGATTCGCAGCACGTTGCGCTCTGAAGGACCAGTAGGCCATTTGCCCCATCGCATCGAGGGTTTCTTCATGCAAGCGACGTTGTTCATTTCGCATATCCTCCAGAGCTTGAAGCTCTTCTTCTGCCCAGGGGTAGGCGGGATCTTCGATCGGAGGGCACGCCTGGCGGGAGGTTTTGGACGTTTCTGCAGGAGGGGATACGCGGATTTCTGGGACTGGGAGCTTTGTAGATGCCGTCGAGCTTTCGTCGGGTGACAGGGGAGGTAGATTGCTGGCCGATTCATCGAGCGGGAGAGTTTCGGGAGTTTTCAAAGCTGGTTCGAGGGCAAGTAATGTCGACGGAGGACAAGGCACTGGAAGCGTCAGTGATTGTTGCGGAGAGTTCAAGAAGGCCTTACCTGATGACCTTAACGCCTTGTGGCGCGAGATAAAGAATTCATGCTGTAGGAGCTTCCAGTGCATGGGGTGGTTCAATTCACGAGGGTATTGTCTGGGCGACTTGAGCTGCGGTCGCATTGAAGACACATCGGAGTGCTCTAGTGATTCTTGAACTTGGGCAAGGTCGAGCGAGCTGATGTTGATCGAGTCACGCCCACTGAACTCGTACGGGGTTGGCGTTCCTGCTTTGAGGTTTGGCCTCGAAGTACCAAGGCCATTCGCCTGAGACTTCTTCTTCGCTTGAGACTTAGGCATCGCTGCATCCCTGGGCGACTGTGGCCAGGTTTTTGCCGTGATCGTTCGTCGCTTCGAAGGGCTGAGCACGAGGCAATGTCGGTTCGAAGCGCGGGCACCTAAGAATAAACGTTCTATGCTTCACTCGGGGCGAGGGGAGAGTTGAAGGATTGAATCCTAGATGTCGAAGGCTCACGGAACAAACACTGTTCTGAAAGTAAGTGCGAGTGCAAACGCAAAAGTGATGCAGGCAGGCCAAAGTAAACGGCAGTCACCCGTACCTCTGGTGTTGCCTCGTTTGGAGATGGCATGTTTCTGAAGCGCCAAACACTTGTTCAGGCGATTGATTGCTCAAGCCGCTGTGAAGTGATCGGGTGGAGGCACAAGATGTTCCCCAGTGCTGAGGGCATCATGAGCATCTTCACGGCAGTGCCAACACCCGCCGAGAAACAAGAGCAGTCCTCGTCCCGCAACCTAGGGCGCGAAAAAAAATGGTAGTCAAGATACAATAGCAGATAGTAGCCGATGCGAAGGAGATCCCGATAAAGAGGCAGAGCGACTCTGCTTTGGAGTTTGAGGTTAGCAAAATGATCAGGCGCAGTACGGAAACGATGACGTCAGGAGCAAAGCTTCATATGCACAGGGCGAGAGCTTCATTCGCGTAATCGAAGAGCTTGACAGCATTCAATTGTCGCAGTAGCGAAGTGTATTTTCGCTGTGCTCATTGAGACGTTCACATGAGCACCAGTATCGTGAAACGCACAGCGTGTTACGCGAGGAGGGGATTCGCGAATGTTCGGGAAAACATCGGTCCAGCTCTTGTCCCGCAGATTGCACAGTCTTCTACTAAAATTAAGGTCATATTAAAAACAATACACAATTAGTGGTGATTGTTAACGGGCTTGATAGAATTGATTAACGGTAATGTGTCATTTTAAGTTACTACTCCTACTGTCAAAAATGTCAAAAAGATGTTTCCCCGAAACCTGGATCGAACAAGTGACCTTTCGGTGTCAGTTAACAATTACAGCCGAACGCTCTTCCAGCTGAGCTATTCGGGGAGGATCTCCGAAGCGGAGGAATAGCTATTGATGCCAGCTGTGTTGCAAATTAACACCCATATCACCTTCACCTTAGTTAGACCATTAACGTGAAACTTAGGCTTCATTTTCTGTGGCTTTATTGACTGTGGTCTTATATCGATCAGGCACCTATCTTTTGAAATACTGATTTAGTGTCCATTAAGATATCTATTCTAATGATGCAATTGACAAACAAAAGCCTCAAACGGACGAAGATTGATCGTCTTCTGCGACAGATTAACTTCCGCACTGTTTCCAAGCAAAACCTTGCCCGACTGTAAATCGACTGTAGAGGACCAAGAAACCTCTCGGTCGCGGAAGTTACAAACAACAACAATCTTCTGTGTTCCCCTCGACCGCGCGTACGCAAAAATATCTTCGTTCTCTTCGTCAAGAAGCTCGAAGTCTCCATAGACAATGATGTCCTTCAGTTCTTTTCGAAGTGCAAGTGCAGACTTCCAGTGCTCAAACACACTATCTGGCTTGGCGACCTGAGCTGCGGCATTCCACCCCTTGTAATCGTCGTTCACTCGGATCCATGGTGTTGCTGTCGAGAAGCCCGCATTCGTTGAGGAGTCCCACTGCCATCATGTCAGAAGGTCTCATGATTCTACCAAGTGTTTGTGCTTACCTGTACTGGGGTTCGCGCATGGTCGCGAGATTTGAGTTGGTATTCCTTGCGCGCGATCTCAAGGACTGCTGCATCAGAGCCCGTTGACTGTTTCAACCTGATCACAATTAGCAACTTGTCGAACCAATACGGCAAAAGAGAACCCTTACTCCTCCCAGTGGTTCAATGTTTCCAGGTCTCGGTACTCGGTCATCTCCCAGTCCGCTGGCATGTTGGCCATGCCCAGTTCCTGCCCCTGGTATACAAACACTGTACCGCTCTGGAAGCATAGGAACGTGGACAGCATCTTGGCTGACAGCGCTCGGTAGGCGGGCTTATCAGAGGCCCACCTCGACACTGTCCTTGCCTGGTCGTGATTCTCGAGGTACAAGGCGTTCCAGCCCTTGTTCTTGTACATGAACGTTTGCCACTTGTTGACAATCCTCTTCAGGTCTTGCATCTCCCACTTGTGTGGCGAGAACTTTCCTCCGGCGCCATGATCCATATCCACGCTGCATGAAGTTAGAATAGACGCAGCTTGTCTGGGTTGACATTGACTTACATCTCAAAGTTAAAGATCATGTTTAGCTCTCCACGACTTTCACCAACACTCTTGATGACTTCCTTGGGGTCTTGAACTGCCGGCATTTCGCCAACAGAGAAGGCGTTATACTCTTTGAGGATCTTGCCAATATCCTGAAGGTACTCGTGTAGTCGAGGACCACAGGCGTAATGCTCCTCACCCCACTGGTACTTGGCTCCGGGGTTCTTGATGGTAGCATCAGGTAGACCGTCTTGTTTGCTGATAAAGTTGATAACGTCCATTCTTCCAAGTTAGTCATGCAGTGCATAGTCTTGAAAGCTAGGACATACCGAAATCCATCAACTCCTTTGTCTAGCCAGAAACGGATGATATCATGCACGGCCTCGCGCACGGGAGCATGCTCCCAGTTGAGGTCGGGCTGCTCTTTGGCGAAGAGATGGAGATAGTACTCTTCAGAGGCAGAGTCATATTCCCATGCACTTCCTGTGTAGAATCTCCTGTTAGTGACGCGAAAGCTCGAACTGTTTAAGTATACATACCTCCAAAGTATGAGAGCCAGTTGTTGGGTGGCTGTCGCTCTCCATTCTCATCGTATCTAGGCTTTCGCCAGATATACCAGTCTCGGTAAGGGCTGTCTTTGGATGACTTGGATTCTTGGAACCATTTGTGCTGCAAAAGAAGTTAGCAAGTGCTAATTCCGCCGTGACTGTTGTCCAACCTTGTCTGAGGTGTGATTGACCACGAGATCCATTAATAGCTTCAAGCCTCTTGAATGAAGACCCTCTATGAGTCGCTCAACGTCGGCCATGGTCCCATACTGCGGGTCAATATCGCAGTAGTCGGCCACATCGTAACCCATGTCAACCTGAGGCGACGGATAAACGGGACATAGCCAAACGATGTCAACACCGAGGTTCTTGAAGTAGTCTAGCTTCTCAATCACACCCGGAATGTCCCCAATGCCATCTCCATTCGAGTCCTTGAAGGATGAGGGGTAGATCTGGTAGACAGAAGCCTCCTTCCACCAAGCCTCGCTGACCGGGCCGGAGATGTCTTGTGTTGCAGATGGCATGACTGATGATTGTGCTTGGGTGGATGAAGATGGAGGGGAGTCCATGGTGGAATGACAGAGACTATTTGAACATGAGCGAAGAAAGCCGCGGCGTCGATTCCGTTGTCATCACCGAGAATCTGCCCGCAGAGGAACACATGATGCGTCCAACATGCGCTGTCCCTTCTTATTCCTCCCGAGAATCCTCCCTGAAAACATCCCGAGAATCTTTCCGGCGCTTAGACCCACTCAACTAGGGCAACAAATCGAGTCAGTAATCTTACCGAAATTCTTCCCGCCAATCAATTAAGCTGTTGCTCAACCCCAGATTGAGAACCAGAGAATTCATCGGGTTTTGTGGAGGAAAGCTGGGGAACAGCATCTGACCTCCATGGGGTGATTTCCCTGTTAGCTTATTCCAGACCTTAAAGATTTTCTCATGATCCGAAAGCCGAGGGTCACCAGTCACGTATGGGCTGACGGTTCAGTCACTTGGTCCCTGGTGATGCTTCAACTCAGAAAACACATATATAAGCCCGGCATTGTTCCCAGTAAGTGTCCAGAACCTCTCTCTAAACCAGCTTCACTAACAACGAAGAGTAAAGTAATCAGATCAGAGGCTCTTCTCTCATACTTTAGGCACCGAGACAATCAGCAATCCTGACCCAATTACCACCAAATCCCCTTGCCCCTTTACATATTCGTCAAGAACGCCAAATCGACTGCTACCGGGCGCCATCATGGCTATCATATCCTCCAAAGATACCAATCCAGGCAATGCTGTCTACAAGCGATACAAGAACAACACGAACGAGAACTGGATGCACGATGCCGGCTTGAGAAAGCTCAACATCGGCATTGGGTTCATGTTCGCATCGGCTGCTGCCAACGGGTATGTTTTTTCCTCGTCACTATAATGCTGTCGAATATACTGAGACCTTGCCAGATTCGACGGAAGTCTTATGAATGGACTCTTGACCATCAAACAATGTAAGCTTTTTATGCTTCTGCCCAAATATCCGCTGACATCTTTCAGGGCATGACAACATTGGAGACGTCAGCACAAGCATCCTTGGCCTGATCATAGCTGGTATCAGCTTGGGTGGTTTGCCCGCCTTCATCCCAGCTGCATATGTCAGTGACTGGATGGGCCGCCGCTTCACCATCGCCTTGGGCTCTTCCATCATGATCGCGGCAGCCATTATCCAAGCTTCTACGAATGGTCCATGGGCATTCTTGGGCACTAAGATCATGCTAGGTATCGGCCTAGGCTTCGCACAAACGTCGGCACCACCTCTGACTACCGAGATCGCTCACCCGAGACACCGCGCCAACGTCACCAACATGTTCCAAGCCATCTGGTTCTGGGGCGCCATTCTCTCAGCCGTCGTTACTATTGGAACACTACACATGAGTGGCAGCTGGAGCTGGAGACTTCCCGTCTTGTTCCAGGCCTTCTTTCCAGGCCTTCAACTCATCGGTTTGATCTTTATCCCTGAGTCTCCCAGATGGTTGATCTCCAAGAACAGACGTGATGAAGCTCTCGCCATGCTCGTCAAGTATCACGCCAATGGCGATACTGAGGACGAACTTGTCCACTTCGAGTTCAAGGAGATCTGCACGGTTATCGATCAAGAGCGCGAAGCGGAGAAGAATATTGGATTCATGTCATTCTTTAAGACCAAGGGCAACCGCCACAGACTTTTGATCTGTGTGTTGGTAGGTTTCATGATTCAGTGGGCTGGAAACGGTAAGTAACCCAACAAAATAACTGAAGCATGTTTGCTGATTCGAGCTAGGCATTGTCTCCTATTACCTTGCACCTATCCTGGCGAGCGTCGGAGTTACAAACGCAGTCTCACAAGCCGGTATCAACCTCGGCCTCCAGGTATGGAACGCTATTCTAGCTGCCTTGGGAGCCATGGCTGCCGAACGATACGGTCGTCGACCACTGTGGCTTCTGTCAACCAGCGGCATGCTGGCCAGCTTCATCATAGTCACAGCTCTTTCGGCTGTTTTCGCCGAGCACGGCACCAAAGCCGCAGGATATTGTGTGGTTGCGTTCCTTTTCATCTTCTTTGGCTTCTACGATATTGCATTTACGCCTCTATCCATCGCCTACCCTGTCGAGATCCTGCCGTTCGACCTGAGGTCCAAGGGACTAAGCATCAACTTGACTGTTGTTTTCGCCGCTGGCTTCTTCAATCGTAGGCTGTCTCCACGAACACTGAGAGATTGCTGCTAACATTTACTACCAGAATATGTCAATCCCATCGCTCTTGAAGCTATCCAGTGGAAGTTCTACTTCGTCTACATCGCAACACTGGCAGCGATGCTGCCAACTATATGGTTTCTGTTCCCTGAAACAAAGGGTAGAACTCTGGAGGAAATCGCGGTTGTCTTTGATGGCATTGCTGCGGACCCCGCGCACTCCGAAGTGTCCAGGGGAGTTCTGCGCAAATCAGTTGAGGCCGAAAGCATGACGGCTGGAGCTGAACATGTCTGAGGTCCGACGTAATTTGGAGGGTAGCTTGAAAGGGACTTGGAAAATCTTTTGGAACTGTATATGAAATAAAGTATTGTGAATTATTGTGCGTTTTGGTATATTCATAACTCGGAATAGCTGAAATGCAGGGCGTAGCGGCGGGCGCCGTACCGGAATGAAGAGAGTTCTTATGCTTTACGTTAAAGCTTATGGCAACTCACCACGCACGAAAAGCTACTAGCCGTGAAGTGTGAACTATGGCCGTCAGCGTAGCATCCTAGTCTACTAGATTCATCTCTTCAGCTTGTAGATCATCATCCGGGACATCCGTGATCTGCAACAGCCTTCCTGGCCCTACTTGGCCTAGTGCACAGGCCATCATCTTCTCTCTCAATAAAGTAAGAAGTGCAGGGTTGGCTGTCGTTCGTAGTGAGGCGATCAAGCTGCTCAGGGCGCAAAGAATATCTCGGGGGCCGACATGAGCCGAATCTACATCTGCGAGGTCAGGGGCGCAGATGATGACGTCCGCAACTGAGTTCGCGACTTCAAACAATTTCGACATCTGTTCCGGATCAGCATTTTGGCGAGAGTAAGATGCGGTGGACTCTTACCATTCCAGGGCCATGGGTCTCGAGAGCGCAAGAGGACAGAGTGGTCAGTTTCGCCAGTAAATCTCTCGCCACAGACGTGGGAAACGAGACACTTAGACCTTGGTCGTTTGGGTCAGTACTTGCGTCAACATACGGAATAGCCGCTTTCCAAAGCACAACGCGCAGCCACGAGTCAGTTACAACGATGTCCGCTCGCTGGATCTCATTGTCGCAAAGAGGAAGGGGATGGCGTGCCCTCAATTGTGAGCTGATGGCACCCAAGAAGCCAACCTGGTTGGATCTGACATCTGGAGGGCAGGCGTCGTCAAAAGCTTGGAACAGTCTGCACAAACTGCAGAATGCTGAGCCAAGCCCCGCGTCCTGTTGTGGCTGGAGCTCCGGCAGTGTCGGACTGAGCTTAAACGTAGGAGGGAGATCGTGTTGAAGGGAGTGAGCCCTAAAGGTGTGTCAGAGGGTTTCGGGAGAGCGGGAGCGAAAGCGAGAGCGAGAAACCCAGGACTCACCTATCTGTGATGAACAAGATCCACGCGATGCGAAGATGATACTGGGTCATATCATGGTCCAAATCAGTGTAGAACAAGTCTTGATGAAGTCCGAGAATATGTGCATATGTGATGGCTTCTCGAAGAAGTAGTGTGGACTTTGTGATCCGTCCCGTGTTGGAGTAGAAGACATGGAGGAAGAAACAGGTCAACAGGCCATCGATGATTTGATGCTTGGAGTAATCGAGCATCAGACGAGATTGTTCAGCTTCGTATGCCATTTGATACGTTGAAGGGCCCGCATCGCCATTCGAAAGGCGAAGCTGAGCTCGAGTTGCTGAGCATATTGATGCAGCAAGGGCATATGCAATCTTGTTATCGGGGTTGCGGAGACGGGTGAGTAGAACCTCGTGGTCTATCACGGGCCATACAACATATAAACAATCGTGATATATGCTTAGATAGTAGCTGAAGGATGCCATCGGTATCCGAGCATCATAGCTAACAATCGTCATATCCTGCAGGCCCTGGGGACTTTGTGAGCCGCCACTTGGTGAACTATCTGATGATCCATTGTGCTGCGCGGATGAAGGAGCTTCAGCCAAGTCTTGTGACCCAATTTCAACATCAATGTCGGTTCTTGAATGCTTTGCTGATCTCTGAGCCTGCAGGATCGCCTCTTTGGTACGCTTTCTGGGCCCTTTTGGTCCCGACTTCTTGCGCTTCCTATCGTATGAGCAGGATAGAGATGTGGCCTTGCACTGCTTGCACGGCGTGTCCCCGCTACATTTTATCTTTCTGATGGAACAAGGATCGCAGGCGAAGCCCATTCTGATAAATAATAGTCAAGTTGCAAGAGGTTGAGCGGGTTAAGTAGACTTTCTCCCTGTCGTGATTCAAGAGTCGTGATGACCCCACTTTGAGTGGCCAATCCGCCCAGACATTCACCCAACCAATCATTCTATCAATATCCATGGTCCACTTGTCTTTCACTACCCTACCCTGGACCGAAGAATGGCTGCTCACTGCTAGCCCAAGAAATGGATCTGGAACACTTGCAAATTTCATGAGCCTCGTCAATGCTCGCTCCAATTTTACTTCTCTAGACTTTTTAATGCAAGTCCAATCTGCATGTACCTAAACCATGGCCTCTCCTTTAGTGGTCAACTCGCTTCAGTATTTCCCATCCTCAAGACACCGAGTCTAACACTCTACTACTGAGCTCACCCAACCATCACCAATCCTGACTAACTACCCCTTTCAAACACGAAGTCTCAACCCTAGTGGCATGAAATGCCAAGCCTATAGTCCACGGGCACTCATCATGGGGAGGAAGTACAATGATACCCACCAAGCTGCCACCAGTCGAAAGCTTGTTTGGTCGCGCTCACGAGAGCGACAGATGAGCATATGAGCAGAGACTATAGCTCCAGTCAAGATGGGGACGGCACAGCCGACAACCCCAAGTCCCCAGTAAAGTGGACAGATCAATGACCAGATCATAACAGCTACAGCTGTGATCCAACGTGTAGGCGCATCGCCAAGAATAAGAGGAAAGGTCTGGCGGTCGATCAACTTGTCACCCTCTTGGTCACGCAAGTCTTGAACCTGGATGGTAGTGAAGACAAGGGATGCGCACATGAGGAACCAGCCCAAACCCTTGTTAGTGAACTCGAAGTTCTCATGAGAATTGGCTTGGATGGCAGTGACTGCTACCCGAAGGGTCGCTACACGGTTGGTAGTGATGCCACAGGCGTTCATCAGCGCTCGTTGCCACCAGCTCTTGTCGCCCCAAGCACGCTCATTGTACAACCAGGTGCAAAAGAGATAAAAGGCAGTTTCCTGCCAAGCCCCCAGAGTAGTATAGCACAGGGCAAGGAGGGTGACAATTGAGACTAGCTGCCATTTGTATGTCAGCTCAGGGGAAATGCGGCCCGCTGGGATGGGCCGCCACGGCTTGTTGACGCCATCCTCGATGACGGACTGCGGCTGACGCTGATTCCCGAGATTGAAGCAGAGGGTCAAGTGCCAGGTGAAGTAGAGAGCAACGAGAATGCCCTTACCCATATCTTTCCAATCAATGTCGGCATTGCTGATGGTGCCAGGACCAGCTAGGATCCCTGCGATGGCGAACGTGGTATTGATGCCCGTGGAAGTGGGCATATCACTTTTGGTGAAGAGGCATAATGTGATAAAGTGGTAAGCGAGCTTCTTCATGCGGCTCGACCTCTCTGTCTCTGTATTGTATGCTACCCCAGGTCAGTCACATGTTGTGGTGGGTGCTGTTGGTTCAGGGGTCGTTACCAGACTGATGGGTCGCTTGCTTCTCCTGCATGAATTGCGACGAACTTTGTCGCATTGAAATGGGCTCATTATAGCGCTTGGTAATGGTGATAGATCTGCTAGTCATTTTGAAGACGATAAGGGAGAGGATCGTTATATGAATAATGGTATATTTGTTAAGAACTGGGTTGAGATGAAAGCAGTGAGATCTGAGGTAGTGACAGCTAAGTGAGGAACTTCGAGTACTTATTCAATGGCTTCACCCGACTTTTCGTCATAGGTACGCCTGCCACCGCTCCAAGGTTCAGTCGAGAGCACGTACTCCGTACTCCGTACAAGCCCCGGAAAATTCAAATTCACCGAAACTACGAGTTTCAGGCAACAAACTATTAGTGATCGGCCAAGTGATCTTTGGTATGAGAACTTTGATGAAGTGCTGAGCTAGGCCAGGGTGGTGGTGAGGGAAACCCGGCAAAGCTTACCTACCTAGTCGATGTAACATCTGCCTGCCGGGTTAGCCTAACCCAAGCTTTTGAGGCTGTGGGTTCCAGGGCTACAGGTCCAGCACGTTGGACCCAGGTAGTAGTAAGAAGGGGGGATCTGCAATATGGGATTGCATCACGAAGGATGAGATGATTCATACTAGCCAAGGACGCCAAAGGCGGTGAGAAGTAACGTCGTAACGGAAGGCTGTAAAGACTTGGGAGAAGACGTTTAACCGTTTGCTATCCTTGCTTTAATAAGGTTTTTGTCGTTGATGTGCAAAAGAAGAACAGTCTGAAAAGAGGCAGTGCCTGCACGTAGTCCTGAGAGTTTTCTTTATTCAGCGGCATCTTATGATAGACTTTTTCAAACTTAGTGTTGGGACTCGGCATTTGGGTGTTGGTAGGAAACTATATTGAAAAGAAGATATCATTGTTTTGATCTGCAATGCCGTTGTACAAGCCGTGAAGCAACACATGGAAGCAGCGGCGGATTGTCTAATATTCTACCCATGATGTAACTCGATTCAACTCTAGTATACGTGGTCTGAGAATGCCTATGAGTCCCAGATTGGACCAAAAGCTGGTACTCCCAAAGCTTGCAAGTCTAGCACCAAGTCGATCGTTAGTTTTGGGTTAGAAATTACTACAACAGCCTCGCTTTCTGTCTTCTTGTACAGGTCCAGAACTGTAGGAAGCGTATTTGGCCGGCCCATGGTTGAGGTGTTGTGAATATGTGCATTATCCCCCATTCCCAGGATAATTGAAGCAATATTTGGACCGTAGGTCTCCAGAGGGTCTCGAGTTGACCAGAATAGAGTTATCCGTGTTTGCTGGGCAAGAATAACTGGAAGACATGGAGCAATTCCAGAACCAGTAGCAACCAGAACAATGCTGTTGAACATCGGGGCAATACGTAAGACACCGCAGGTTGGTGTGCGGCGGACCCAAACCTCACGAGGCGGTTCGTTGACGACCTTCTTCGTCCAGTCCCCTGCATTTGAAATAATTACTGAGAAACCATTTTCCTTTGGGTTGTTGACAGTTGCAAAGGCGTGCCATTCCAGCAAAGGTCGAGATGATAGTCGAATTGTTGTTCCAGGTTGAGGATTGGTATAGTCAAAGTACATCCGAAGAGCGTGTGAAGATAGCCGCTCAGAGACAACTTGAACTTTTCGACAGTTCAGCCAAGTTGATATGACACAACAGGTTGAGATAAAGACGAGCCAAACTGGTACACTGGAGAAAACAGCCGCGGCGGGTGAATCACCTGGCTTGGTATTGATTGTAGCATCGAGAACCGTGAGGCACCAGAGAAGGGCCAGGGAAGACCAGCCAGCCAGTCGATGGACAACTTCGAAAGCATTGTGGATCTTCGCTCGTACTGAGGGGTAGGACATGACCAGCATTGCGATGAGAAGGCAGTCCAGCATGTAGATGATAACAATGTAAACCCACATAGCGGCATCTCGGTCCTCAGTGTTATTGAAAAAGCTGGTTTTCTCAATGGACATCATGATGAACCAGGAGGTAGCTGCAACTCCACAGCCACTGTGCAGGCCTCCAAGATGGTAGATTTTGCCCATCCGTGATCTCAACCACAGCGGTGATGTCTTTGGAAACGCTGTGAAGACATAGTATAGGCCGTTGACGACATGCTCCTCTCGAATCACAATACTGACGGCGAGATTTATTGCCGTGGCGAGGCCGCAGGCGTCTGGGTTTGCATGGCCATTCAGGAACCATAGCCATAAAAAGATAATAAGTCCAACAAGGTTGAGAGTAAAAACGAACGTGAACAAAATGCGGTATTCCGAAGAAATAAATCTCAAGAAGCGAGTGAGTGACAGACCGACAGACCCTTCAAAGGTCTTCTTCTCGGAAGCAACCATTTCAATAACTTGGGGTCGGAAATGAATGAAAGTCCAAGGGTATATGGGAAGCAAAATGCAAGTCCAATTAATATGACACACAGGTATGCTGTCAAATGCAGCCTTATCAGAGTCATATATCGGCTGTGACTGGGACTCTCGGAGTATCGGACGATTTCCTCGAGGAACACGAATGATTAGCCATCAGCCCACCAGGACGTAATATTGTATGATTCCTCCTATCTGCAAAGTCTTCAAGGACAACCGAGATAGTGCTGTGCATAATCAGCCCGTTTACCTGAGCTGGAAGATCAGCCCAGGAACGGAAGAAACTGCCTGACCGTTGACGCCAGTCTAGCACGTGCGTTGAGGAGATCTCCGTTGCCAGAACTCTCCGGGAGACCGGGATAGCGACCCTTGCGGCACAAGAAACGTGGAAGATTTCGATCATCTTTGGCATACCGAGGGCAGGGAAGGAATGTGGGTGGCTTGGGAAATGGGGCTCTGCATCCTGAAAGATATCGTCGCATTAGTCGAGCTGCACTATTACGGACATTGCCTAGATTGCTGAAGGTAGTGAATCCCACAATAGGACAACTAGTCCTCCAAGTGAAACAGGCCCTGGTTAGTGAAGACCTGTATTGGAACATGGAACCTGGCGATGGATGGCTGCCGGCTGAAAACATGGGGTGTTTGCGAGCTGTGCATACAACAAAACATGGGAACATGGATACCGTAACGTTATAGATTATGGCCCCAGAATTTGTTTAACCTATTCATTGCCATGTTTCCGGGTATCTAAGTTCTGTCCGTCGGTTTAAGCTCTCGGCAACAAGTCCCAACTGCAAATAACACCGGGTATCAGCAGAGTCATTGAGTCACTTCAAGTCACACAATGGTGCCAACTAATGGGGATGAGTTGCCAGCAGAAGCCCATCATACAATCAGACACTATGCGGCAGTGGGTCTGAAAATAAAACAAGCGCTACAAGCAGTAAAAAAATTTGAACAACTGTTGTTACATTGCGTATGCAGACTAAAGAGACAGGATGAATAGTGCAATCTTGTACACGAGGATAGGAGACAGTGACTAACGAACGGAGTAGTATTCATCACGGGGCCACGTTGGATTAGGCGAATCCGAGGTTGCATCAGAGCAAACCTGGTACTTACTGTAGTATTATCAAGCATTTTGAACTCATGTTACCCAGCTGCTGGAAACTTCGACACTGAATAAATTAAAGAAACAAATTGAGCCCCTAAAACACGTCAATGCAATCTCCGCAAGTCTAAATATCTGGTAAATAGGAATCATTGGATCCAGGAAGCTAAAACAACCTTGACCCTCTTTTCTTGACGAAAGCGATACTGACTTTGACTTTCGCAGTGCCCGTCGCACTGGATCCTGGCTAGCCATTTTGGTCTCGCCGTTGAGGGAGCACTGAAAGTAATGCCTGTCTACGGAGGTAGGGATGCAACATTGAGATTGGGTTTTGATTCTAGACGGCCCGCAAAGGACGGAAAGTTCTCAACGGTCCCCGGGCATTAGTGGCTCCTTTTATATGCCGATCACTGGGGACCTAAGGACCGGGCCTTGGTGAGACATCATTGACATGCCGTTAATATCAGGGGTCCCATACAGCACCGGGTTAGGATGGTATCGAACCTGTGAGAAACCGCAGATCAGCAGCAATATGTCCAGAATATCGATGTGCCTTTCGTTGACAACAGACTTCTTCTCACAGTGAGACCTTTCTATGCCAAGAAAATTACGGAATATACGACAGTCAATGGCAGCGGACAGTACAATAGAGATCATGTCACTTACGACTTGTGAGTGACACGCGGCAGTAGGAAGGGATCGACACCAAGGTGTTTGAAGTTAAATCCCGGTAACGTTACTCAAAAGTCGCATGGGAAGCAATTTTGTTATACGAATGAACGCGCCTATCTAAATGTGACACATATACCGCACAGAGCGGGCAAAACGAAGTTAATGTAATAAAACAACATCGAAAGTGTAAAATATTATCTAAACGCTCACAAAGCCGCACGGTCGTAGGCGTCTACGCCATCGAATGAACGTTAGTGGAGCTCACATTAGTGGCAGGATCCGGCCCCTTGCCAATGAGACTCCGCTCATCAAGCTCATAATAGTCCTTGTTATCTGTCTTGGAGCGAGTCCCGCGGCTTCCACTCCAGCTTCCGGCACTCTTGTCCAGTGTGGAGTCCTTGTTTGTGCTGGAGAAGCTCATCTTGGAGGCAATGGTAGCCATGGCGTTGGGCCAGAGATGCTTGAAGAGGTGGCGGATGGCTGGGAGGCTTGCGCATACCATGCCGAGTTCCGTTTCCCAGATAGACCAGATAGTGACTTCGACGTATTCCCCTGGTAATTGTGTTAGCGTGTTTGCGTTGAACCTTGATCCTGGTGACTTACAAGTTGGGTTAGTCGTCTTTCCCAATGTAATGAGAAATGGTAGACGGATGATACTAAACACCGTGACACTGAATTGTTAGCTTGCATTCAACGATCCGGGGTCATAAAAACCTACACAATGCCTAGACTGAACATAACAAAGAGTTGAATCTTTTGTTGCCCTTTGACCTGTAGCTTCCAAAGGTGATTGATAGGCAGGGCCAGGATGATGATATCACAGGCCATGTTGATTCCACCAAAAGCATAAGTCTGCCCGTTTAGGTCGTTGCAGTGGCCTTTGTGCTCGGCATCCCAGCTTGTCCAATTGTAGGAAGCTGGAAGACACTGGAGTGCCGTGGTGATCATTGTAGCAGCACCACACAAGCAGACAAAGATACCGATTAACAAAGTCAACTTCTTGAACTCGGATGTGGTAAAAATACCACGGAGAAAGAAAAGAATCGAGATCTTTGTGCTATACAAGTGAACACTGTACATGATCTGATCTATCCAGAAGAGCTTCAGCAGTTCGTACAGGCGCTCGAAAGGAGTGATGTCCCAGATGTTCAGCCCGAAGCCAAGATCTGCAAGTCTGCATGCGAGATAGATGTAAGGCACTGTAGCAAACTATACCGATTTGTTAGCCAAGATACCTAGGGAGTGAACTAGAACTTACTCCTGCAATGAGAATCGCATAGTCATCAGGCCCAAGCTTTCCAAAGATCTTTAATTTGGAGTATATTCTCAAGATCACGCAAACCTCGGCGAGGATACACGCAAGAAGCGCGTTGATCCTGAACTTCATCTGCTGGCTCTTGACGGGAACACCGCAAGCCAGGCTCTGAACTCTCATCAATGCTATAGAAAGCGATTGGTCAGTGCTCGTTCATTGCTACCGTGACAGGTAACCTACTCAGAGAATCCTTGACTGTGCATTTCTTCAGCACGCAAGCCTGCGTCAAGTCTGCAAATGTCTGGTCGGTACAGAGACATGTTGTGTTTGTCATTGAACACGGTGACTGTGGTATTGCTTGCTGTACACATTGTATCTGGTCTAGCTGTCAGTCAAAGCTGAGTAGTGTGCGGTAGGCTGGTACTGACATCGCAGTCAGGGAGCTGGGCAGCTAGCTCAGTAAAGCTGGCCGCATTAACGAGCCCGACCAGGGCCGTAACGAAGAAAGAAAATGTCAGGAGACGCATGGCTGCAGAGTCTGTGTTGAACGGAATCACGGTGCAGTATCAGAGCCAGCTCAGAAATCAACGTAAAAAGACATAAAAAACAATAGGCAAGATGCCTTTTATGTCTCTATCTATATCACAGTATGCTGGAATATTACGATGGCGAAGCCCCTGGAGATTTCCAACTACCGATAATACTAGTAAATCCCCAATATCTGGTGTCGAGGGGTCGAGTGGATCGCTTGAATTGCCACTGAAATGCTTCGCCCGTTGAATGTTGCATCCCGGTAAATATTCCTTTCTTTTATTATTCAAAAGTTCATAACAGCCAACATACATAACCACAAAGTGTTACGCGGTTCAATTCGGAGCATATTAGCACTTCCGAAAAATGAGAAATGAAAGGCGAACAGGCATTTGGAACTTCCGGCATAGAGGACCCAATATCCCGACACTATGGTACTGTAGCATCCAAGAGCCAACGGGTGCAGATCAACATCTCTACTAGTTCATGCATCCTTGTTTTGGACTTTTTCCCTCTTTCCTGGCTGCCTGCCTCGCAGATAGGGACGAGATGATTAGATGACAGGCGTGGAATGCTTGTTCCCTGAGTTTGCGACCCCTGTCGTTTCCCGCTCCTACTACTACGTCAAATAGCCAACGGTTGAGAATGCAACGCAAAATCCTTGCTCGGCGCTGGGTACACCATCTTTGAGTGATTAGCAAAAGCTATGGTCATCACCAACTGCCGCTTAGCTCAGAAAATGCTTCCCCGCCCGTTTGTCAGTCACTACCGTGGAGACGTACCAGGATTCGTGAGCCCTGTAAAGATCAAACGCCTTGGGCTTGACTCAAGCACCCGCAGGCTTATCATTCTTTGGCCGGGGATTGCTTGTCATGCCTAATTGCGCACAACCTTGCGTAAAGATGTAACTCAAGAGAACCTTGGGTCGTCCCAACTCTGGATGTGTCCACTCAAGAGAGAGAGATTCGCGACGATCTTTTGCGGTCTAGGGATCAAGTTTTCCATCAAAGAGCCTTCAAGACTCGCAAGGCCCTGCCATGCAAGGGAAACAAAGGCTTCGGTCCACCGGAACTTTGACAAACGCATCCGCGTCATCAAATCTGCAGGAACTTTCAAAGCTATGACCTTGCTTCTGCCGATCTGTACCTCGAAACGCCAAGTTTGCCCGAGGTCAAGTACGAGTTGGTAAATAACTTAGGGACTGCTTACCCCTGTCTGTCAAGTTAGCCAGCCACAGCTGATGGCATTTCGAACTCATCTCGCTCCATTGGACGATCAGCTCAGGAGAAGCTTTCGGTCTTCCCACCAGCTTGGTAGCATTATTGTGATGAGCAATTCAAAGCCCCTTAGCACTCCGGAAGGACGGCCTCTGCTATAGTGCGAAGATGAGATTTCTCGATGCATCTGGTATATAAACATAACTTGAACCTTCTAGGCCATGACAAATGAGTCAACTCCCATTCGTATTCTCTCTTTAATCCCGACTCCGTTCATTGTTTTTGCAGATCATTCGCTCGTTTTACTCTAATTGTATTTGCTGAAGTTGATAATATGAAGCCTTTTACTCTTGCAACTCTGGCTACGGCCTTGCTTTCCAGTCAAGCGTCCGCTCTGCCTAAGTTGAATGCCGACACGCCCATTCCTCTGAATGCTTTCAAGTTCAGTACTCGTGGTGTCAAGAATCCTCATCTTGGTGTTGATCCTAAGTTGATTCGCAAATTCGCCTCTCAGGCCCCTCCCCACCTGGGCAAGAGGGTTATCGACTTTGATCCCAAGGAGCAGCTCGTTGATGGTTAGTTTTCATATGATAATGTCACAATATTCCAGCTCACAATTCATCAGTTCACGGTGAGCACGAGTTCAACCCGCCCGACTTCGAGGCTGGTGATGTTCGAGGACTTTGTCCAGGATTGAACACTCTTGCTAACCATGGTTACCTCCCTCATAACGTAAGCTTCCATACTTATCTGTTTAACAGAAAGCTAATGATACTTCTGTAGGGTGTTGCCACATTCACTGAATATGTCACTGCTGTTGGCAAGGTCTGGGGAATGGCCCCCGACATGTCATCTCTTCTCACCACCTTGGGTGTTGTTCTGGGCGGCAACCTCGTTGCTGTCTCTCAGGGAGGATGGTCCAAGTACATGAACAACAATCTCCTCGGTCTCTTCGGAACTCCCCGTGGCCTCGACGGCACTCATCCCTTCTTCGAGGTTGACGGTAGCCCTACTCGTGGTGATATCTACGACCCTATTGGCAACAACAATGACATGAACATGACCTACTTCATGGAGCTCTACAACCTGCAGAAGGACGCCGAGAACCCCAACTACAGCATTGATGTTCTATACGAGCACAACAAGAACCGCTGGTACCAGACCATTGGTTTCAACCCTTACGCTTGGTTCGGCCCTGCTAGCGGCTGGCTTGTTCGTGCCAGCCCTTACTCTTTCACTGCCCGCCTCGTTGCCAACCGCTCCGCTGAGAACCCGGATGATGGTATTCTCAACAAGGAATGCCTCAAGTCATTTTTCTCTGTTTACGGACCTGAGGACAACATGACCTACGTCGTTGGCCACGAGCGCATTCCCGAGAACTTCTACCGCCGCCGCTACACTGACTATGGCATTGCTGCCAACGCTCTTGACATTGTTACCCACAGTCACCCTGAGGTTCTCAGGTAAGTCATTTCCTGGTACAATACTTGTGTGCTTCAACTAACATCTACCAGCATTGGCGGCAACACCAATGGCGTCAACACCTTTGTCGGAATCGACATCCACGACCTTGCTGGTGGAGTGCTTAACGCAAAGAACCTTCTTCAGGGCAACAATCTCGTCTGCTTTGCTCTCAACGCTATCAGAACCGTCTCCCCCAATGCCTTCTCATCTTTGTTCGCCACTTTGTCTTCTGTAACTGATGTTCTCTTCGCTGCTCTGGATCCCATCATGGGAGCCATGGACTGCCCAGTGTACAAGGACTTGAGTGTCAACGGAACCAACTGGCTCGACTACAACAAGAAGATGTACCCTGGTTTCAAGAAGGCTGGCGCGGGCTGGTAAAGCTATGATGGTACATCTGTAGCAACGAGATGCATTGGCTTCGGTATAGAAAGTTTGACCCTGTATATTATTAGATAATGCCCATACTGTAATAGATGCCTTCATGGCAATCAAATTTATCTTCCGAAATCCCCTTGTCGCTCGCTTGCTCCATGATCACTAGTCTACCGAATTGCTTGAACATGAGCTGAAGCTCGCATCAAAGCCTTCGATCTTATTCACATACCAATCCAAGTGCTATTTTCAAAAGTACCTCATGCTCGTATCAGTTTATAATACCTGATTATAGTACATGGTGCCATTCAGTGTCAGATGTTTATAGCCTTTCCTGAATCTGACCGAGCACCTTTACCAGCCCTGGGTAAAGCTGATCAATTGATGTGCACCCAAGCAGCCGCATATTCCTTTCAATTTCATCTTTGTAGATTCGAATCGCATTCTCTAGTCCTTTTTGTCCATAGGCAGCTATCGCGTAGAGAAATGGGCGGCCAATGCCAACGCCTCGAGCCCCAAGACATAAAGCCTTGAAAACATCTGAACCACGACGAACGCCGCCGTCAATGTACACCTCAATTTTTCCCTGAAAGCCTCGCTCTCTCAAGACAGGTATGACCTCTGCAAGTACCTTAATTGGAGCCTCTGAGTAATCAAGTTGTCGTCCGCCATGATTGGAGAGGATTACAGCCTGGACACCGTATTCTGCTGCCTTAATGACGTCCCCAACTCGCTGTACACCTTTGAGGACAATAGGCATGTCGGTTATGTCTTGGAACCACGGAATATCATCCCAAGACAGAGTCGAGTTCATTATGAGAGACGGATCCAGCTCCGTTGCTGGTGTATCCTCGAATTCGTCGTCTTCAGAGTCACACTGTTGCGAACGCAGGACCTTTTCGCGACTCCCGAGGTGCAGATTAACAACAGTGATGCACAAAGCTTTACAGCCTCGTGTCTCAGCCGCTTCAACAGCCTTTCGTGTCACATTTCGATCCTTCTTGACATAAATCTGATTAGGCTCCCTAGCATTCGTGATATTTTTGATGGGACATGATGAGTATAACGGTATCATTTGGATGATATAATGTTTGTTGCTTGCTCTCGTCAATGTCACTTCACCGCCTGGGTCTCCAATCTTGGCGTGCGCGGTGGCAGTTATGTAGATTGGAGCGGATGCATGTGCTCCCAGCATAGTGGTAGAAATATCCACATGCTCAACGTTGACGAGGACCTTTGGCCGGAACCTTATGCGTTGAAATGCTGCGATGTTCTCCTTGATGGTCTGTTGCTTATAAGTATCATGCTATGAGTGATTCGAGCCAAGTGCCAACATACAAACTCGTCCTCGGCTTCAGTGGAATAGTAGTTCCAAGAAGATTTCTTCATTGCCTGTTGGGCTACAGACTCAAAGTCTGATATGTTCACGCATTGTGATAGCTTTGGCTTACTTATTGGAGTCCCTTGACTTTGTTCCGGTTCCTTGGACTGGGTGGTTTCATTCGCGGACATGCCTGCTACGCTGGTATCGACATCGCCCAGGTGCTTGGATGGCTCCAGCCACTTATCGAGAACGTCATTCGAGTGAACCAGATCGAAGTCTGCAGTAGAGTCTCTGCCCTAAAATAGTTCGTACAGCAGCTGTTTGAAGAGCGAGCAACACATATCGCATTTTTCAGGATCACCCTCTTTCCTCCAGGATAATCTATCGAAGAGTCAGTATGAGTGTAGAGATGCGGGTCATGAGCGTCATGCGTACTTGGAAGAAAGTCTGTAAGATCGTAGACTTCGTTCTATAATAAATTCATTAGTGGGTGCAGTGCTGATTCAGTGATTTACCTGCATGAATGATGAGCCAACAGGAGTTGGCGTTGCTGTGTTGGGCAACTTCTGCGGGATGCAATACCATGATGTCTTCGCTGTCTAATTCTTCTGATCATTCACAAATCCACACCTTTATTCGAGTTAGTTATGCGGCTTGTTTGACAATAAATCTGTCAATGTTGATCCTTAATCCCCACCATGTGCGAGTGGAGACCAGTGGTGCAATCGCAGTGCGAGCTATTGCAAAGTTTGAAATTTGTAAAACGGAGAACAATGGCGGCGATACGAGACGACGTAAACAAGTTTCTTTGATTCTGAGTTTGCGTGGAGGAAGAATCTGGACAAATTGCAAATTAATTGTTGCAGAAATTGGCATCTTCAAAATGAGCTGGTGTTGCTTCCGGCATCAAAAAAATGCTGAGGCTGTTTCGTGCAAAATATCAGCGGGAAAAATTGCCACACTCTTCAATGCGCCTTCAGAGTCTCTCATTGACTGTTTGACGAGTTTTTCCCCTTCATAATCCTGTTTCAAGAATCCTGAGAACAGCTCAACCCTACGGTCAGGCTGGTAGTGGTTAAGTGTCTGAGGACTCCATTATCGCCGCATCTTGCCGAGACACCATTACATAGTAGGGACAAGAGTCACGGACAGGCCAAGCACCTGGTTTGCCGTGATTTAGACTTAAGAAAGCCTAAATGTATGCATAAACAACTACTGCCAACTGTCAATCTGGAAATTAGGCCAAGCCGCCAAGCTTACACCTCATTCATCAGATATTGAAACTATCGACGCGCTAGAGTAACAAAACGATAGCCTCAATTAAGCGATCAGCTGAATGCTCCTGGCAGCTGTCATAAGAAGTGGTCGGTCCATTCAAAATATTGTTCTTGCTGGAAGCACCTTTCAACACGCCCTTGGTGATATTTCTCTCTCGAAATGCGGTTTCTCGGTTTTGCTGGCGTTTGCTTGCCGTCGTTGTAGGCTCGCCGGTTGACATATCTCTCCCTGAACTATCCCCTCGCCTTGTGACTAGCACTGAGCAGCCCTCCTGTGGCGTGGTTTGTCACAAGGCAGACCCTATTCTTACCAGAAGTCGGAAATGTCGCTTGGTTGATTGTCGGGGGCTTTGCTCTGCCATTACTGGCTGCGAGAGCTACGCCCAGAGCAGTGCCAGATGTCTTCTGTTCTCTTCCTCTATCGCTGAAGGACTCCAACAAGACTCCACGTCTCCTTTTACACTTTATGACCTTGACTGCTCCATGCCTACGTCTTCAGCCACTGAAACTCCGCCCGAAGCCACCAACAGCGCTGCTACTGAGTTGTCCACGTCAGGCACAGAGGTAGTTGCAACTTCAGATGCGCAACCCTCGTCATCAACAGCTACGTTTGCTACAGATCTAAGTACAGAACTGGCCTCTGCATTCACATTAGCTTCCAGTGAGCCGATCACTGTGACGACCGCGGACCTCACAACAGATGCGGCGAGCGCGAGTTCTTCGGTGCCCAGCGATGTTACCTCGATAGCAATTACTCTTAGCTCGAATGTCGAAACAACTACTACCGGAGATGAAACAACCACGATTGCAGGCGAAACTACCACGGCTAGACTAACTACACCGATCATCTATATCATTCGTCTGGTAAATCCCGATGAGTCTGCCTTTGGCTATGTGTCTTCTACCATAGACTCCAATCGCTTGTCCGGCCCTAGAGAGAAAGCATTGGAGATTCAGATATCCGCTCCCGAGCCAAGTGCTACTTCTCGCTTGGATATCGCCCATGCTGAGACATTCGGTGGCCTCACTCGCTTATGTGCCGTTCAGAGTACCCATAACACAAATGCTGACTTGGGGTCTGACTCCTCGTTGTAAGTGAAGAAGTATCTCGAGTGTGCTACACAAAACTCACCAGATCATAAAAACAGCTTCAATTACCTCTCTACATGTACTCCCAGTAAGTGAGATGGACAATCCCGCTGACAAAGTACACCAAGCTCTAGTACGATCACTAATAGTAAAAGGCCCTCCTGGTAGCCTGCCAACCTATATTTACCATGCTTGGTCTAACTGGGCTTCACTTCATGGATATACGTTGGCAGCTGAATCAGCTATTGTGAGTCAACCGTAAGAACGAAAGCTAGCCAATACTAATACTGTTTCTCAGTGGACCGTTAATCCCGATACCCTGGAAGTTACTACTTCTTGGATTAATACTGACGGATGTAAGTCAAAACTTTGCCGGAAGAGTAAGAATATTCATATACTGAGTTTCCCTTTTCAGCCGCCCCGCCTACTACGCTCTTTGTTCCTGAAACTTCCAACTGGATCGGTATGACTGGCAGTCTGTCTGCACTGCAGGCTGCCTTTCCAAACCAGTCATACAGACGTATCAAATTGGTTCTTGAGCCAATCTCATAAGTGGCTTCAACTTTGGAGCAGGACGGCTGATAAAACGGCATTTGGATATCGACCTGCGCGTTAAATCTTAAACGATACCGCCTTCTCTTCCGACCGACTTCAATGCATGTACTTCCTTGTAGCCGGATGTGACATCATTCGGAAGCACCTTGGGACGGGCGCGGCGTGGCCGAAAATTTGTCCAAACTACAAGACGCCTTCACCAACGGGCCTTTCAGTCGATCACTTTGCGCCTGGAATTGTTTGATTTACGGTGCCTGACTCTTCTTGATGTAGAAATCATGAATACTATCGAATATATGCTCCTTGAGTTTAGACAAACCCCCATTTTCCTCTGCTCTAGACCAATCTCGTGGAGACGATTAGGGATCGGATTTTTTCTGAGCTTATCTTAATCCGCCGAAGATAGCGATAGCAAAAGTCCCTCGATCTCCCCGGGCTAGCGCCATGGACCGGCTGGATGCACCAAATGGGGCGAAAGTAACCAGCGTGAGACACTAGCAACGTTTGATCAACAATCTGCCTATCATGTCCACCATAAGGACGGTTACACGGCATCTCCACGTTGCGACACTATTAGTTTAAATGCCTCGTGAAAAGCTCAATTAAATTCCGACTTCAACATCTTTCGCCTTTTCAAATTCCCCAAGGATGGCATCGCAAGTAGATCCCGCGACAGCAGAGACCAGGGCGTCTAATGACCTGCATGATGAGCCTGCTAAGCAGGACATCAGCGCAGGTATTATAGTGCCTACGCTGGCAGAGGGCGACATGCCAGAGACAACAAAGAAGGAGATCTGGTCGTGGTACGCGTACTACATTGGTGCAAATGGCCTCGCCTTGTTCAATTTTGGGCCGACTGCTTTCCAGAATCTGCTGTCGCAGGCAGCGCCCGAGGATACAGGGCTTCTAACATTTGCGGGTCGCGCACGAGACGTCAATAGCATTGTCCTTCTTGCCAATGGCATATCCTTCGCTATTCAGGCCGTTCTTTTTCTCATCATAGGAGCTTACGCAGATTTCGGAACTGGCCGACGATGGATTCTTATAGTCTGGTCCATTATCGCATATGGCATCGGCTTTGCCTGGCTAGGAGTCCATGATCCCAGCAAGTGGCAAGCCGGTACAGCTCTTTACATTGTCGGCTTGATAGCATATCAGATGACTTTGACTTATTGGACTGCTGCGTTCCCCTCTCTTGCCAGAAATACACCGCAGTTGAAAGAAGCTGCCCTGCAGTTCGAGGTCGGAGAGATCACACAAAGCGAGATGGATCGCAAAGATGAGATGGAGAGGAGCAGGCTCAGCAACGTTGCCTTCTATATCCAATCTGTTGGTGAAGTGGTTATTCTAGCCATCATCGTGGGCATCATGTTCGGCGTCAAAGTCGACAAGAGTGCCGAAAACAACAACTGGGGACTTTCGGTACTGGTCGCTTTCGCTACTGCTTGTTGGCTTGTCCTGTCGATCCCCTGGTTCGTATTGGAGAAGAAACGACCAGGAATGAAGGTGCCAGATCATTTGAACATGGTTACCGTCGGGTTCTGGCAGCTTTGGGAGGCACTCACTCAGATCTGGCACCTGAAGCAGAGTTTGATCTATCTTGTTGGATACTTCCTTCTAGGAGATTCTCTCAACACCACCGTCACTGTCATCGCCACCCTTCAGAACCAGGTTGTTAGCTATGAGACTCTCACTTTGACTTATCTACTCATTGTCGGTATCGTCGCTCAAGCTGTCGGCATTGGTGCGTTTTGGCTCATCCAGAAACACTTCAATCTCAGTGTCAAGGCCATGTTCAACGCCGTCATGGTTTTTATCATCCTTCTCGATGGCTGGGGCATGATTGGCAACTGGACCGACAAGTTCGGTTTCAAGAACGTCTGGGAGATCTGGCTGTATCAGGCTTTCTATGGACTATTCGTCTGTCCCTGGTATAGTTACTCGCAGATCATGATCAGCTCCGTTACACCTCGGGGACACGAGTTCCTTTTCTTCTCCCTGTTCAACATCATTGGCAAATCGTCCAGTTTCATCGGACCTTTCATCAGCAGTGCTATCATTGATGCTACTCCAGGCGGCACTAACAACAGTGCCCCCTTCTACTTCTTGTTTGCTTTGAGCTTGGTCAGTGCTATTGGAATTTGGTCATTTCTCGATCTGGAGAAGAGTGCGCGGGAGCAAGAGTTGTTTATTATTCAAGAGAAGATACGCATGGGTGAGGAGTCAGAAGCAAGCCATGTTGCGTAGATGTTGTTGGTTTTGTTCATACTAGCTATAGTAACTACCGTTTCGCCCAGGTGAAGGTTATGCTTGAGTTTCTTGTGTTTATGAGCTGGGAACTAGCAAAATATCATCTACGTTAATCGCTTGCCCCGTAGCAATAGACCTGTTAGCCGCGATACCAGTTAGTATCGAAGCAGCACCATCGATATGGCTCGCCGCTCGCATGTACTCATCCGACACAGGCGTTCCAAACAGGTCATTCAGCAAAACAGTATCTCCACCCCCATGAGCACCAACGCCGTCTTCGACTTTGATCTCTCTTGGCTTCTCGAAGAGAGGTCGAAGTAGAATCTTGCGGCTCTCTAGAGAACCCTCATGTGCCTGATCTCCACCAGAGTTGACGTAACTGTTCTCCACGACCTCAACTTCAAGACGTCCGCCAGTACCGTTGAAGCTTACACGGAAACCCTCCCATGGTGCGTATGCCGTGAGAGAGTATGAGAGACTAGCTCCGTTGCGGTACTTGACGAGAACATTCATAGTGTCTTCGATGCTGATACCATCACCAAAGACGCTCTGGTCGCGGTAGTAAGCATCCTCGTGCTCGGCATCCAGATACATAGCCTTCAACTGGGGATTCTCATCGAGGTGAAGGGCAAATGGGTCGGTTTTGGCGACTTCGCTGCCATGGGCACGGGTGTAGAACTTGGTCTCGCCACGCTTCTCGGCGTTCTCTCGGCCGTAAAAGGCAAGCTCGCCTGTAGCAAACACAGTTTGTGGCCTGGTTTGGAGCCAGAAGTTGACAAGGTCGAAGTGATGGGTTGACTTGTGTACTAAAAGACCACCGCTGTTGCGCTTGTCTCTGTGCCAACGGCGGAAGTAGTCGGCTCCGTGGCTAGTGTTCAGCATCCATTCTATAGTCGTATCAGCTTCCATCATATTCGTTATGCTCAGACCATAGACTCACCAAAGTGAACGCTTGTGACTTTCCCAATGGCTCCAGACCTCAGCAACTCAAAGACTTTGGTGTTGTGAGGCGCATATCTGTAGTTGAAGGTAACACGAACTTTCTGACCCGTTCTCTCAACTGCTGAGAATATCTCCTTGCATCGAGAGGCGTCAATAGTCATGGGCTTCTCAGTAATGACATTGCATCCTAGTTCGAGAGCTCTGACAATGTAGATGTTGTGTGTACGATCCATGGTTGTAATGATGACTTCATCGGGCTTGGACTCTTGGATCATCTGATCGAAATTGCTGGCGAGATACGTCGGAACTTCGCCATGACCGAGTGACTTCAGCTTGGAGTTGGCATAGTTCATGCGAGTCTGATTTGTGTCGCAAAGAGCTACAATGCATGATGTTTTGCTGTATTCTGTTGCGATGGCTGAGTAGAAGAAGCTTGAGCGGCCGCCAGTGCCAACAACGGCATATCGCTTTCGTGTTGCTTGAGATTCCGCCATGTTGATCTGATATTAAAGTATAGGGAATCCCAGACCCCCAAAGTGACGAGAAGAGGCACGAGCGGTATTTATCAAGCACGGTCACGATTGGATGGCATGCTCAGTTTGGGGGAGGGGGAACATTACTCGGGGTCTCTTCCCCCGAATTGTGGGGCTCTTTGCGGGGGTCAACATCAAGTGACAGCGATGATATTTGACGGATGGCCCAATATCGCATGGTTCTGATGCACTAGACGATCAGTCTAACTCGTGGGAGAACATGTCGCTCGTCTATAGGAACATCAGGTCCGGGTCCGTCCAAGGCTGAGAGAATGCGGCTTCCTGATGATTGAGTGGCGGCATATGGATGAGCCGCTTGACCTTTCCAGGAGCTTTCCGATCCAGTTCATGAGCGATCTAAAGCAGAAAGAATGGCTCTTTCGATGCTTTGAAATTTTATCTGGTCAAATATGTTACTAGTTCTCACGATCAAGCTCCAATCCGACATGACCAAGGACTGGTCAGGGAACTCGATGATGTTGACTAGCAAAACGATCAGCCCCGAAAGATTGCAGCAAGCATGAAGCCTGGTTATATTGTCAATCCATGTGTGCGCCCGTAAAATTTGACGTCCAACTCACCAGGTTGAATACTCTGTCTCCCTCCCAAACGCCGATATCTCTAAGCCAAGCCTTGAATGCTCAACGCAATCAAACCATGCCCTAGGCAATGAGTTGATCTCTTCCTGGTTGATCCTACCGTCGATGCCATTATCACAAGTCGGAATCACAGCTTGAGAAAGGTAGCACTGTGCCCTGTTGATCTTCGTCTCATCAAAAGCGAGGGTACCATGGATCCTGTAGAGGCATTTGAGGTATCGGTTATACATGTTCATCACAGGGTGGGCTGAAATTGTGAAGAAATATTGGAAGAGCGTGTCTGATCTTAAAATTTCCTTCGGTAATGCGCTGCTCCAGTTGGAGATCAATTGTTCGATACGAACCTTGGTCCTGCCTGCTGCTCTTGCGACAGTCGTTGGGCTGTTCTGCTGTAAAGGAAGTTGTGGACTTTGCCCTAAATTATTGCTAACTCAGATCGAGCGCGTAAGTAGTTGAACCTGATCGTCCCCTTGTATGACTCTATTATTCCTGTGTCGTCATCTCCACACTGTTCTGCAAGGTTGAGATCGGTTTCGGCATCGAATTGGGTGTAGGGCGCTTTGGCGCGAAATGCAAGGTCCTATCCTCGTGGTTAGTTGTTGGAGACAGCCAAGTTTCAAATTCATACCTTGTCCAGGATGTATGCTATCCAGAAGACTCGGCGGCGCTGGGCCAATTCATCGGGATCGCCAAAGGTTCTGGTTGAAGGAAGCCCCATGCTTTGTGCAAGACGTATGCCACTTCCGATCAGTACTATTGCAAGCTGCGAATTCGTTGTTCCCTCAAATAATATGACCATGCCAAGCAGAATCTGTAAACCTAACATATCACCACTCCAGGCCATCAACTCGGTCGTGGCAGACTGAACGTTTCTCATGCACTGGGCCAGTTTTGGCTCCTCGATCGGTCCATCATGTATGATACGATAAGTCATAGCGAGGACAAGGTTGATAGCAGCCCACGGAATCAACTCCTTTCTTCCATCTTCAAAGTACCAGTCAATCGCTATCAAAAACAGTTAGCGCGTCTGCAATCCACGGAACTCCACGGCCGAGATCTTGATGAGCCGCCATCTACCGCTCACCTACCGTCGCGTCTCAGTACTTTGCAGACCATCTCATGCAATTCAGGCTTGGTCTTGGGATCATCGGTCTTCCATCATGCGTTCATCAAAGTGATAAGCTGACAAATCAAGACAAGTCGGTGTCCACATCAGATCAATTGTGTTGCTTCACGGATACTTACTCGGGCAAACCTTTACAGGCGGACAGCAACGCCTACTCTAAAGTCTCCCCGATGTGAAACGTCCATACAAAGGCCAAACTCCATGGTTAAGCGTTACTCTTTAATCACGACCATGACACAAAGCGCTACCCAAGATGATATATAATCCAACAAACCGGCCCTTGCTGCTTCTCAATATCGCAGAATCGTCACCTCTTTCGGCTACAGTTACCTAGCATAGCTTTATACCTTGTAGCCATGGCTACTTCTTCGTTCCCTCAACGTCCTTCTTCAGACTCCTACGAAGCTGTCATTATAGGCGGTGCAACAAGCGGCTCGGCAATTGCCTGGTTTCTAGTGTCGAACCCCGACTTCAAGGGCAAAGTTCTCGTTGTCGAGAAAGACCCATCTCTTGCCTACTCTGCAACTCAGGCCAGCAACAACTGCATGCGTCAGCAATTTGCGACCGAGATCAATGTCAAGATTTCTCAGTATGCTGCCGAATTTGTGAAAGACTTTCGCAAGAACCTCAAGTATGAGGATGACGATGACATCCCGGACATCCCTATCCGGGACTTTGGCCATCTGTACCTCGCAGACAATTCTGGGTTTGCTGCAGTTCTTGGGGAAGATCAAAGCTTCAGGCCAACTGCGGCGCTGGGACAAAAATGCTGTCTCTTGATGAGATAGCATCCAAGTATCCTTTCTTCGCTCTGGATGACATCAAGGCGGGCAGTCTCAATACTGTTGACGAGGGTGCCTTTGACGCCCTTGGCATGTTCCATAGCCTAAGCAAAAAAGCTGAACAGCTTGGGGTCGATTATGTCAAAATGGCGTTGTCGGAATGACTCGCGTCGGTAACAAAATTAGTTCCATCACTTTCAAGACTGGAAAGAGCATCAGCGTTGGCAATGTTATCAACGCCGCGGGAACAAGAACTGCTGGGGTCTCGCGCCTTGCTGGTATGAATCTCCCGAACTTTGATGACTTCAGCTATGCGAAGGATGTGTGGAACTTGAAGATGCTGCCTGTTCTCAAGAAGCGAGTTCCTCAGTTTTCCACTTCAAAGGCCACGCACTCGTGGATGGGCCATTACGAGTTCAAAATTTTTGGCCACAATGCCATCATTGGACCGCATACTGAAGTCTCCAACCTGTTATTCTGCGTGGTCTTTTCTGGGCATGGAAGTCAACAGTCTCCCGCTTGTGGACGAGGTGTCGCAGAGCTCATCACGTACGGAGAGTTTCGGACTCTGGATTTGTCGGCTTTGAGCTATAGACGGATTTCTTGCAATGAGCCTCTGATGGAACGAGCTGTTATTTAGATCTGTAGAATAGTCAATCACGAGAACTCTTTATACTCCATTGCCTGCCCATTGCCTTCTCCAGCTCGTCATTCGCGAGATAATTACTGTGAGAAACCTGAGGTCCTTGAGTCACAGAATAACAGACGCGAACATAATACCAAATTTCTTTGTATAGCGTCACAATACACTCTGATTAATGTTTTCTTCTCTTCTTTCAATTTGGTCACTTGTAATTGTTTGTCGGTTTCTGTGGGCAATTATTAGCCATCAAAACTTTGTCTGTCTTAAATTCTCCAGCAATCAACATTGACAGATTGGCTATTGCCGGTCCCCGGAATTCCCTGGCGTTCTAGACTTTATCCTGAATAAGGCAAGCCGATAACGTCATTTGCCTTTGCGACAATAGCCGTGACAATACGAAGTACGACAATAGCCGCAGTGCATCTTTGTAATCCGATTTCTTTTAGGGCGCCGGGGACACTTTCCAGTATAAGCGGCCCTAGAGTACAGGGCGTGCCCCGCTAAACTGTTCCTCAAACATGACGCGAGAATAGCCGTTTGTTGCAAGAGCTGCTTATGAAGCAATCCAGCTGCGATAAAACTTCTACTTTCACATGTTGAATATTGTCGCAAGCAGTTAAATATGCAAACCTTCCTTCGTCGAAAGTGACAGACACCAAACATCACGCATCAATCACAGACTTCTACCTCGATAAACAACAACCATGACCAAGATCTTTCTGTTAGTTTAACCCCGCACCCACCCACTGCAACTTTACCTAGCTGACCCGCTGGAAACAAAACAGTACTGGCGCTACTGGCTACATTGGTGGTGATGTCCTTCACACGCTGTTGAAGTCGCACCCTGAATACAAAGTCCGGGCCTTGGTTCGCGATGCATCCAAGGGGGAGGCCATAACCAAGAGCTATAGTCAGGTGCAGCTCGTTACTGGCGGACTTGATGACGCAGATGTTATTGCACAGGAAGCGCAGGATGCTGACGTCGTGCTACGTACGTTAACATCCTTGTCCCCAATCTGAAGGCATTGATTGTACTGACACTCAGTCAACAGATCTTGCGGCTACTGGCCACTTGAAGAGTGTCCAGACCATCTATGAAACTCTCTCGAAAAGACCTGATAGCGCGAAGCCTCCATACTACATCCAAATTTCCGGAGCCAGCGCTTTGGCGGCTGGTGAGCTCGCTGACAAGTCTCGAGTCTTTGGCACAGGCAGTGATGTCATCTACAACGATCTCACTGGCATCGACTCAATCAAGTCGCTCATTAAGCAGCACCCGAGTCGCGCAGTAGACAACTACATCTTCTCCGTTTCGGAGCAAAATTCGAATGTAAAGACGGCGCTTGTTGTTCCTCCCATTATTTACGGCCAAGGTCGTGGTCCCGGCAACCAGCGCAGCATACAGATTCCCGGTCTCGTCAAAGCGACATTGGAGCGCAAGAAGGGTCTGCAGGTTGGCTCTGGTGAAAGTCGATGGGGGAACATTCACATCGCCGATCTGAGCCGCATCTTTCTCAGCTTGGTCGAGAAGGCGGTTGAGGGCAATCAGGATGAGAACATCTGGGGGGCTAATGGCCTCTTTTTCACTGGCGCCGGAGAATTGGTGGGTTTTGCAAACATCGTCAAGTGAGCCACATTTTGGTGCTAACAGATTGACACAGTCATTCGCTGAGATCTCACGTCGAATCGCTGTCGCTGCAAATGACTTCAATCTCATCCCAACCACAGAAGTCCACAATCTCGACGGAAAGGAAATAGACAGCATCATTCCCCACGGTTCTGTTCTGTTGGGGACAAACGCGCGCGCCGGAGCTGATCGGGCTCGAAAGGTCCTCGGCTGGGAACCAGAGAGTGAAAGCTTGGAAGAGAATATCCCTACCACAGTAATTCAGGAGGCCGAGTCACTTGGTATTAAGGGTAAGAATCCCAAATCCAAGCTATGAATCCAAGTTTTAATATTGAATCCGACATAGTCGAACAATGGAGACACTGAGCCTATTACTGAACCGTGACGCTATCGCGACAGGGCGTCCCATCATAGCCTGTCATGGGAATTCGAAGGGCAGTTTCTGATTGAAGCGAATGAAGCGAAAGAATAACCCACTAGCTAACGACTATAACTTACTGTGGTGTCTTGTTGGAACTTTGATGTTGTGAGGTTTGAGCATTACAAGGAAATGGTAACGGTGGTGACAGAAACTCCGTAATCCAGGCCAATCTATCGAAGTTAGGAGGGACTTAATTCAATCGCGCGAGATTAGCGTCCTGAAGATACCTTGAATGCACCAAGTACTCTCAAATAATTGAAAGTTTTTAATAAATCCAATGTCCCCAAGCCCCTCACCGTTGACAACGGCCATGATCTTCTCATCTTGGCGGCTTCTAGTGCATTACGGGCCATGTATAGTGTAGGCTTAAGCCTAGCGAACATTTCCTGGAACGAAGTGGAGAACCTAGTGACGAACTTGGCGTTGTCATCATCACCCAGTGAAAGATGTCATCCAGAAGCGCAAGAGAAGGCCAGGCTAATCGCCCTCACGATGGGGCTCACGATGACCAGCCACCTTCCAATAGCACCCAAGCCAATGAAGCACCCCGTGAGCAACAAATGGAAAGTTCTCAAGTTCCCAAAGGCTCTCGTAAGCGTCGCCTGCTTCGGGGCCCTGGAGGGGAGGTGATGATCCCTGAAACCCTGCCCCAAGAGTGCTGGTGGGCAGCAATAAAGTACGACACGGGAAGAAGCCCTCTTCATTTTCTTTACGAATTTGAGTCATTGCTGCGTTCCGAGGCCCCCCTTATTATGAACTTACCTTTAGAAGCCGTCAGTGGTGGGAGGATCATGGTCCCTGGCTTGATACCTACAAGGATGCCCTCGAGATCTCCGACCAAGGCTGGAAGATGAGAGAAGAGGCTATGAAGCAGGATGATAGTGTTCCTGATGATGAAGGTGCTGATGACTGGGACATTATATGTGTGCCTATTCCGGGGGATGAAGAAGGTAGGTTTTGTGGCAAGTTTGGGTATGAGGAAGAGGGGGATGGAGATGGAGAGACTGCAGGCAATGCTGCAAAGAAGAATGGCAAAGCCCCTTTCAATAAGCTTGCATCACTTCACCCGAATTGGCCTTGGGTCTTCACCATGCGCGGTGTAGATCGCTTCAAGTGGTGGCGGCAAGAATGTTGCCAGCGCACACGAGAATACTTCGGCATGGAAGGCAACCTCATCCGCGCTTACGGAGCGCTTGAGGTATTTGAGAACATGGTAGGTGCTCTTTACTATTGAAAGTCCTTTCAGACCGGACTAACCAACATGCAGATCGCACATTTCGACTCTGTCTTCCAGCCTAATAGTAGTTATCGCGATTTCTGGCCCGAATTTGAAGGCATTGCCCTAAGTTTATTGTTACGGCGCGACTTCAATAGTAAGTCATGATAGTGTGCCAAGAAAATGCTGTTATCTCTGACACCTCCAAGTTGTCGAACTTCATGATTCGAGGCATGCGAGGAACGAGATCGTGGGCTATCTAGTCCTCGCTACCATTGACGCTCTGAAAATACAAGATCTATTCAAGCCCAACTCAGAGATCCGCAACCTCGGTTCGGTACTGCTCGCATTTATCCATTGGAGGCTCAGCGAGTTCTGGTAGTTCTTCACCTTTTGGAACATCTACGAGGAGAGCATGTCTTGGATATGTAAGGTTCTTGACCTTGCTGAGGAAGCCAATGTCGAACTTTCAGTTCCGTACAACTTTGAGATAGATCATAGAAAGATCAACACCCTTCGAGGTAGCCCGGCTAGGTGCATGGACAGGTGGGAGAATGTCGACTGGAAAAGCCGGGTAAGCCTCTTTATATTACCTTCAGAAGGCAAAGTTGACAGATTTTAAGCTCAGAGACTATAAGCATGAGATGGGTTCTGACATCCTCGGAGGGCATGAGTTTGATGTCACTAGAATGACCGAGGTTGAAAAACGGGAACACGAAGATAAGTAAGTTGTCCGTGGAGAAAGCTCTACCCAGTGACTTACATATTTCTCCATAGATGGAAACGCAGAGCTCAGAACTGATGATAGGCATGACGCGGAAAGACGAGGCCTACCAAAGAAGAACCCAAGTATATGGTTTTCGCTTGTGGATGTATAGTGGTTATCAGACTGGACCTTCTGGCCTTTTTGCATGATGTTATTTGATTCTGAGAGGTATCTGTCTAGGCTTGCTTCTTGTTCAACAACTCCCTCGCCATCTCGCATGATTTTGCAAGTTCAATGTTAGAAATCACACCAATTCGCTCGTTGATCTCCTGTTCAATCTTGGGAATATCCTTTCCGACACCCTCTGCCCTCCACTCATATGCATTTCCAACAAACCTACTGCTGTCGACAAGCCATTGGCCTCTCTCTCTTCTCGACTCATCATAAGCGGCAAATGCAGCCTCAACATCTGACAGACTTTGTACACGCTCATCGGCGAGAATCTCCGCCATGACTGCGCTATCTTCTATACAGAAACCAGCTCCGGCACCGTGGTGGGGACTTGTGGCGTGGGCAGCGTCGCCGAGGATAGCTATCCTGCCTTTATAGAATGATGGGACGGGGTTGTCGCCAAGGTCGAAGATAGCCCACTGCGAGAATCAGTATCTGGTCTTTATAAATGCTCCATGTTGGACGTACCACACTGAGAGTCTCTTCTGTTAGCTTCAAAAGGTTTGTCACGGTGCTGTTGTAACCCTTGAAGTCATCTAGGGCATTCTGGCGATGTGCTGTCTTGGTGAGCCTTGTTGGATCACTCCACTCATTCGGATCTGTGCGGAACGCGACAACGTTGAGCTTCTCGCCGTGGTTGACTTGAAAGGTCAAGACATGGCCACCTTGGCCCATCTGAGAGTTGTTAATACCACGTTCAGTATCACAGACGGGTCATAGACTCACGTGCATGCATGCGTTTCGCGCCCTCTCCTCACCAACAGCCTCGATGGCCTTGTCCATGGGGATGAGACCACGATAAGCATACTTGTGAGAATAGCGAGGTCTCGCGCATGGGTGATTCTCTCCAAAAAGGATCCTCCGGACGCGGGATCCGATGCCATCACAACCAATCAGAGCATCGGCATATGCCGTTGTGCCATCAGAAAAGCTCATGCGAACCTTGCCGTTGGGCTCTTCCACTGCGTTATCAATGTTCTTGTTAAATCGCACCTTATCTGAAGGCAGAAGATGAATAAGCTCGTTGAGGAATTGAGCTCTGTGAACACCGTTCTGGCCGAGAGGAGTCTTGATGCTGAAAGCCACCTTGTCATCCTCAGTGGTGCCGTCTAGGAAGTCAAACCAGGTCTTGCGCTTAGACTCCCAGCCATTCCAGGTGCAGACTTTGAGAAAGGCATCGTGCACACCAGGATGGCACATCTTCATCGCTTGCACGGCATTAGGAGTGAATGAGACACCTGCGCCGATCTCGTGGAAGTTGTCGGCTCGCTCATAGAGCGTAACGGGCACATTGCGATGGTGAAGGGCGATAGCCAGAGTCAGGCCGGCAATGCCACCGCCGACAATGGCTATGTCGAATGGCTTCGTGGTGTTTGACGAGATAGCCATGTTGATTAGTAAACGATGATTAAAGAAAGAGATCTGATTGAAGCAATTAACACAAGGCCACGAGTAGGTGTTGGTCTTTTAATAATAAGGAGTGAAGATGTTTTTACTCACCCCGTAAAGCTAAGCTGATCCCCATTCTGCCGTCATAGACGCATCCGACTCTTCCAGACCAAAAAACCAAGAAACGGCCAAGAAAAGTTGGGGAATACCCGGCTTCCGATCCCCGCTCGCTGCTTTCCGACACTTTGGAGTCTGAGCTCGGGGCTTCCTTTGCGGGGAAGATCTCCACGTTTGCTTCCGCGGAGACTGACTCGGTAGTTTCTGAGTCGATATTCTAGATCAAATTAAGCCGCACAGTCTTTGGGTGCCGACTGAATTTCAAGCTGGGGAACCGGCACGTGGCCACCATCAGAGTCGGATGCTGGGTTTCGTGAAGGCTTCTTGAGATATCTGGCGTGTTAGACCTATTAGAGGAGGGAATTATCTTGTTTGACCGCGCCAAAGTCGAAGCTAAGCTCCATTTGCAGCCAACAACATGCTTCGAAGGCGCAGAAAAGAGCTGCAAAGAACATATCTAATACTAAAATGGTAGGTTGCAGCAGATCTCAAACATCTAGAGCCGGAATTCGAGCGACGCATACCCCACGGGGGAGGAACGGGGTTAGCTATACCCCGAATATGCCGTAGTTCAACGACCCCATACGTATAAAAGCAGTCCCAATAACAACCTGGTTTACCCCAGATTCTACTACATCATCTAAACTTTCTTGCCGAAATGTCTTCCAACCCTACAATTGTATTTGCCCCAGGCGCCTGGCACTTGGCCTCTTGCTTTGACCCCATTCGCGAAGCCCTTCACAGCCGAGGATGGTCAACCGAAGCTGTTGAGTATCCATCTGTAGGAGCTGAGCCTCCCACCAAGGGTCTTGATGACGATGCCGATGCTGTCCGAACAGTTCTTCAGCGTCTAGCCGACAACGGAGAACAGATCGTCCTTGTTGTTCACTCATATGGTGGCTTGGTCGGTGCCAATGCCGTGAAGGGGCTTGGATACCGCCAGCGCAAGGAACAAGGCCTTTCCGGTGGTGTCATCATGTTCGTGTACCTCGCTGCATTCGTGACGCCTGTTGGCCTGAGCATCAAGCAAATGCTCGGCGGTCAATTCCTGCCCTGGATGAACTCTAAGGTAAGCAAACCCAAGTATTCTCGCGAGAGTGACCACCATTCTAACCATCAGCAGGGAGACTATGTGTATGCAGATACACCAGAGGAAGTATTCTACCATGACCTAAGTGGCGAAGCCCTCGACAGCGCCATGAAGACGCTCAAGCATCAGTCACGCCGTGTTTTCACAGATACTGTGACATATGAGCCGTGGCATGATATCGAGACCATGTACTTCTTCTGCGACGAGGACAAAGCGCTGTTCCCCGTAGTGCAGGAGCAAATGGCAGGCATGCTGGGTCCGAACGCTGTGCTGTTTCATTCGAAAGCATCGCACTCCGTCTTCCTTTCGAAAGTCGATGAAACAGTCAAGGGAGTTGAGTTAGCTGCCGAGGAGGGCAAGAAGAGAGCAACTTAGTGAGATGCTCATGTCTTTTAGGGCGGTATGCAGCACTTTGGAATTAAGATATCCTGTTAGCTTATGAAATCGAATTTTGCATCTCCAGATCCCAACTGTGTGAGGTCACCAAGACCTCTATTCCAGTCAAGTATGTGGCCAAAAATATATCGAAAGAATTTCCCCATAAAATAGCGCCTACTAAAATGCATGAGCCTAGCTATTATGAAATTAAAAATTGGCCAGCGAAAAATTATGAAACTATGTTCTAACCTCGACAAATCCCTGTAGATCCAAGTGAAAATACCTGGCGCCTTCGGCCTGTCTTTTCAAGTGCGCACAGCACTCTCCATCTTCGATGTACGGCTGGCGCTGGAAATAGACTTGGCCACGCTCCTCCAGGCCCATCTAGTAAATCGGTCCTCTAACTTCAAGCTTTTGCGTGTTCAACATTAGGCTGCTGCAGAATTCCAAGATAAGCTTGAACTTTCCAGGATCTAGTCACCTGGGTCTTATGAATAGTCCTCCAGGCCCAGTTTGCTTGAGAACGATCTACTCCTTCTTTAGTTGAAACAGTAATGTCAATCGATCGTGTCTAGGCAGGCTGTGTAGTTCTGGGACGTATCGCAGGATCTTCCGGTTCGGAAAATGGAAGCCTTTTAGTTCGGGAAGTCCGGGAAGGGGAATGGGAACGGCTTGGTATGCAAAGTCTTGGTCGAGGACATTCCTGGACGAGTCTCGCAAGGCCAGTAAGATTGAGTTCGTTTTCAGCTTCAGAACAAATATGGGTCACTGTCCAGTCCGTGACTCTTTCAAACCAATCTGTGTCGCCAACCTCGCGTCATCTCCCTACGGTCTTTCAGAGATGCCAGTAGCCAGCACATACGCGATATCGGGCCTACCCCAGTTAATTATGTTGACTTGATCGCTGGCCAAGGAACAAAGCTTTATGTATGTATCGTTGAGAAAATTGAGGCATTGAATTTGAAGCTTGGCAGCAGCTAGTGATTGCATCGAAACGAAGAACGTTGCTGTATTGTCATGTACTTCTCATAGAAGAGCGCCCCTCGAGTTCGGTCTTGACCTATATTTGATGTTTGGGACGAACTTATCCTTTTCAAGGCTCAGCATCTATGAAGATGACAAGAGATTTAAACCGTCACTTTTCAATGCGCCTTATGAAAGGCAGTTTACCATGCCCAAGTTCACATGTTATACGGGCTAATACAAAAGGACTGTGCCTCTAAATTGTCAATTCAAGTATCTGATTCTGGGCGAGGCTTTTAGTTTCCATCCGTGACATAATAGTCAAACCATCCTCCAAGAAGTGAATGCGAGTTGGTGCCGAACTTTATTTAGCAAGCTCGAGGTCAAGGCAGGCAAAAATCTGGCCAAGAAGTCTAACTGGGCTATGAAATATTTAGCACCGATTTGGAATCGAGCAGATAGCGATTTACGTACCAAGTAGCGATGTCGGTAAGTCCAACAAGGCTGTCGAGTGTGAGGTTGGGGAGACAGTTGCGGACTGTGATGCCAGGGATCTGGAGAAGACACTCAGGGTCGAAGATAGTTGGGATCTGTCGCTCCTCCATCTTAGGGGTAGCAGCCGCAACGGCAAGAGCGGGAAGGGCGAGGATGAGTGAGGCCTTCATGTTGACGGTTTGGTTTGGGTGATCTGAAAGATCTTGAGTTGAGTGCTTGTTTGATTGTTGTGATAGAAGAGTGTGATTGTGAGTGCTGAGGATTGAATGATAGAGAGCGACGAAGGGGGGCTTTTATAGATATCCAAGCTCTGGAAGAAGCATGACAATAAGTCCTCAGACCATCCCTCTCCTCCTTGCTCAGCGTCCGCACTCTTCGCGAGTGTCTGAAAACCAGAAGCATAAGAGGCTGGTCGAATTCCTCAGGCCGTCGTCATCCGGGGGAGTTGAAACTCACGATAGGTACATTAGTTACCATGAGCTATCGGTAGTCACGACATGTCAAGCCGTCTCACAGCCGTGCAGAGACATTCAATTCTACACGGGCTCAACGTCCTGGCGATTAAGTTTGTCTTACCGTGTTGGGCTGGAAGCATAATTGTCTGGTATGTGATATCTCAACTTGGCAACTTTCATGATAATTCTTGCTATTCTGAGACCTGCCGCTGCCATTTATGTCAGAGGCGTCTGTCAAAGCAACGACAACGGTTGAATTACTGGCGATCAGGGCGGAGGTCCGTTCTGAATGGACCGCAACTTTCCTTGGCTGGCCTTTCACTTGTACATTTTCGAGGCGGTGAAAAACATTCAAGATGAAGATAAGAAATGAGGTTTCTGTAACCTTCTTTTTGTCTCAGCTATGCATCTGCAAAGGCGTCCAGCTGCATCTACAGTCACACATCATTTCCTTGTGTGTTTGGTAGCTGACGTGTTGTATGTCTCTCAACCGCAAGTGCTGCTGTAGCAGAAGTGGCCTGATAGAAAAACTGTTCTTTGACAACAAATTCAATGAACAACTTGGTCGTGTATCGCCAACCCCGCAAAACCTTCTAACTGTGAGACAACAGCATGCTCCCCTTTCTTCAGCCACACGTCAGGCGGCAATTACTGTTCCATTCTTGGCCATCCTTGCATCAGTATGATCGACACCAAGGGCTAACGTCCTGTCTCATGTCGAACCATCCGGGCCATCGACTTCTTGGATCTGATTGGTAGTACAGTGACGATGATCTGCAGCCGTTACTTATTCCCGAAATATGCGGATCGACTAGCTGCTGATCTCTGTCGACTCGCATACGTGATTCGGTGGAATACGAAAATCCTTCAGCTGGGCACCAATCATTCCTTCATTGTAACAGGGCGCAACATCTCTCCCTTGACTGATCTCGTGAAGTCAAATGCAACACACGATCTCATCAGCATCCACCGGGGGAGACATCCGAGTCACGTCAGTGGCCTGCTAATCTTGACAACTCCGCATCGAAATCTGCAAGTCGTCCAAATAAGAAGAGGCGAGAGTTGCTATGACAGCTTGCGGCGTCTCTTGGCCCACAAAACCGGAATGGAGCAGTGTATGAACCCCCAATGTCTCGGAACTGCGAACATCAGTGGTGCGGAAGTCCAGCGGTAATCCGAAGCTCAGCTTGGCACTGGCCAAGTGCGTTAGGCAGGCTCTCGGTAACATAACTTATCGAGATCTAGATCGAGCGGCCCGTTGCGACCGGAAGTTTACTTCAGAGGCTAATATGAGAGGCTGGAGGCAAAGTTAGTTGCGGCTGGCAAAAAGCGTGTTCTGCACGAATAGCTCCCCGAGTTTTCAGCCCAGTTCTGAATTGAGTACTTTAGTTCCCTAGAATTACTTGACTTATGAAACTTCTCATGTAATATGCCTCAGACCAGCAGGTCTGGACTTGGGCGCAGTGGGGACAAGTTTTCAGCTCCAGCTCCCATTTCACGATGCCAGCCAATAGCTCTTCTCTCTGTCCCAGTCACTTGACGAAGGGGCATGATGTCCCATCAGTGTCTCTGCTGTTGTGTTATGGTGCAGTAATTATGACAGGGAAACCTCCGCCATCATACCTGCCAATGTCTATGTATGAGTTGGCTCGTAGCTTGCACATGCTGCATGTTTGAAGAATATGACAGCTGGCTGACAGGCGGCAGCGAAACGGCTAGCCTTAACCTTAATTCTCAAAAACCTCCGACGGGATGAGAATGGTCAGATGTGATATGTGATGCTCACGATAGACGTAGAGAACTTTGCATCAATCAACTCCATCATTTGTGGATCTATCGTTTTGATTCCGGAAAAGCAACGAGCGTGGAGCTGAGGACAGGTTCATGACAGAGTGCAATTAGTCAACCAATCGATCCCTTGAAGACGTGCTCATCTTGACGATCTCGGATGATGTACACTCGCCCGTGCCATGTTGGGGTTGGGACAGCTGATCAAAATCTTACAGTTGGGAATAACTTGTGACACGGGCTTGATGTCTTCAAGTACTGCAGTACTCAACGACATTACTCAAACTAACCTACAGTCGTTGAAGTCGGAGCTACTGCTCCTTGAGCATTGCCGATCAGCTTCACAGTAACACAGCGATGGGGTTGGTGGCGTGCCATCGCGAGCTGGAAGTTGAACCCTTGCGCCCAACTTGGTAGTGAGTGGACAGACCACGCTCAACAGACAGTTCTGCTTGTCTAGCTGTTCGATAATTGAAATTCCCGTATCTAGTCTTCGGGGCGAATAATGCCAGAGTAAGGGTGCTTGGTGTTTAGTTTGATGGTATTACTCTGAGGCACAAGACGGAGCCAAAGGTCAGTGGGCGGGAATAATTTTGGACTACCCTGCACCCGTGCATTTTCTATCAGCCACTGTATTCGTAAGGCTGGTCCGAAATTGCTAATGACGGGGGCCGGGGTAATTCAACCAGCGGATCCGCGTATTGCATTGGACACGTCTCACGAACTCAAAATACTCGTATACGGCGCATTATTAAGATCCAATCTTGGTAAGCCAGCTCATCAATGTCGGCACATACATCCGAGAATATATGCATATTAACTGGCTGTTGCGCTACCCCATTACGGACTCTGTGTTCCTCACGACGTCAAGAGGAATACAGGTATTGGATGGCATTAGTGCAGTGCTGCCTGCACAAGCCACGTACGGGGCTTGATAAGGTGTCACACGGAGTTAAACGGTTGATGTCCGTTGGAAATTGTGCAACACGTAATTATGTCAGAGGGATGCCTTGTGCGATGAGTCCGAGGCAATATTCAGCAATAATTAGGCAGCTGAGCTTGGTCGATGGTCATCTGCTTCGCCAATAAAAAAGAAAATGATGTAAATGACTTCAGCGAGCATCTCACGTAATCGCAGATTGATTGAACGATGAATCAATATCTGGCTCGGCAAAAAAAGTGCGAAAACGCCGACCGGCTTATCAAGGTTATTCGGACATCTACGGAGAGCGAATCCTCCCAGTCACATTTTTACATTTTTAGGAGGAAGTGGGCATCTTTTGTAATCGCAGTTATCTTAGCGCAAAGTCGGCGTGTCGGTCACTTCGCGACGCGAGCTGCCGCCTGTTTTTAGCTGCTAATGATCGCCCTGACCCTTGCCCGAGGCCCCTATAAGGGTTTAGCGTGTGATTGACGCAGGGGCTCCAGGCCTCGCTGCTCGGACTTGTCTAGATTTCCGACCTACCTTACTACGGAGGAACCCAAGAGTCCAGAATATGCGGCCATAGCGATAACATGGCACCATTGATCAGATGGAGCTGACTATTTAGATATGCAAGCGTCGCATGATTGTTTTAATTTCGGATCTGTCAATCAATTACTTGGAGAGATAAAAAAAAGAAACTACTGGTCTCCATCAATCGTGGCCTGATTCTTTAAAACCCTTCAGCCCCTGCATCTCGACAAACATCACCACCTACCCCTTTCGTTCAGTTCAGCCTTCGATATGGTAGTCGACCTTGAACAACAATCATCCTCCCCTGCTCCCACGTTACACGACGAGCCTGCCGCCATGGAGGACACACAGCGACATGGCATCAACTCAGCAACATGGCACGGCCGAAGAGGCCTTGTCATCAAGATCCTCACAGGAATCATGGTCGCCATTCTCGTCGTATTCCTCGCCGACCTTTCATACGTCTTCGGTTCCACATTCGAAGTCGGTAATCGAGTATCAGCCCTCAAGATTCTAGTCGTCGACTATGATGGGGGTGCTGTTGGACAGTCTGTTGCCAGCGCATACAAGAACTTCCAGGACAAGACATTCCCTACACTTGAGTTTCGATCCGCCGATGACTACCCCGAGACAAAGGATGTCAAGCATGGCGTCTGCAACGCCGATTATTGGGGTGCTATCTACATCAACAAGGGCTCTTCTGATAAGCTTGCTGCTGCTTATGAAGGTGGCTCTGCTGCCGAGACCTACAACCCTGCCGATAGCATCACCTACATCTACAACAGCGCCCGATACCCCACAGTCGCTTCTGGATACCTGGTTCCCAACTTGCAAAAGGTCATTGCGGCTGCTCGAGGTAGCTACTACCAGTCCCAGCAAGGTCGATCTGCCCTACGAAGTGTCAACAGCAGTGACCCAGCTGCCCTCGAAGCATATCTCAACCCCATCCAAGGGACCGCCGACATAATCATGCCCACCAACCAGGGAAGTCGAAATCTCTACAACACCATCAACATCGTCATGGCTATCCTTGGTCAGTTCTTCTACGTCCTTGCTATGAACGGTATCTATGACAAGTTCGGCCTTCACAAGAACATGCGCATCCGTGATCTCTTCATCATGCGTTCCATCAACGGCACTATATTCTCTGCACTCTATGCCTTGATCGTCACGGGCTATATCTGGGCATTCCGCGAAGACTGGGCTGTTTCTGGTGGACAGTTTGCTCTCTCCTGGTTGACCTTTTGGCTTTTCATGGATGTCAACTTCCAAGTGCTAGAAACTGTCATTGGAAGCTATATCCCGATGGCTCTCACGCCTTTCTTTCTCCTCACCTGGTTCATGATGAACGTCGGCTCTGTTGTGTTCCCATTTGAGCTTACAGCTGGATTCTACCGCATTGGCTACATTTTCCCCGCCTATTCACTATGGATTATTCTCATCGAGGTCTGGTCTGGATGCGGTAACTCCCTTCACATTGGACTTCCTATTCTCTTCGCTTGGTGGGTTGTTGGACATGTGACAGCGTTCTTCGGTATCCGAAAGAGATGCCTGGATCAGTTGGAGAATCTCAACACTGCTGAAGGCAAGCAATAATAAAGGGATCACTGGGTTGAGTGAAAAGACTTTTACTAAAAGTGTATTTGTACGGATTTGATGACATAGAAATTTGGACATACCCCTCGATAGACAAACTACATATATATAATAATTATCTCACAGTTTGGGCAGTTACTTTTATTTCGAATGTCGCAAGTGTATGATGAATCTCATAGTTGAATCTCGTGCAGTCCCCTAGTAGTATCTAACTAAGTCACAAGACGAACTTTGAGCTTATCGCCCTTGAAAATCTCGTCTTCTTTCGTCATCAGTTCAGGGAGGTCCCAAGTGAGGTTGATGTAACGCCCAGCCAGCCAAGGTCGCCTTTCCGATGCCAAATAAACCAGAGAGTTGGCACAAAGCGCAGGAGTGTCAACAAAGGCTTGTTATTGTTAGCAGCCGATTCTTGTGATCCGAAGCAATAAACTGACCTGCTCGAAACTGCTCAGGAATTCCCTCGATCCCGCCCAACATCTCTGAAGGAGAGTTTCCAGGATGAACACTGTACGACACGATATCTTTGTCCGCGTACTCGACTGAGATAAATTCGGTCAATCTGATAAGCGCTAGCTTAGAGATTTGATATGAGCTTAGAGTCGGCGATACGAGATGCGCTCCGACACTACTGATGTTGATAACAGTTTTGAGTTCCGACTTGACAAGCAAAGGGGCCAAGGCTCGTGCAACGAGATAAGGCCCATAGACATTGGCGGTGAGGGTCTGCAACCAGTCTGCAGGCTCAGAATCAGGGATGGACACCATTTTCATGAACGCTGCATTGTTAATCACGACATCAACATAACCAAATGCTTCCTCAATCTTCTGTGCCAAAGCATCAACACTCTCTGGAACGCCAACATCAGCCTTGATGGTTAGGACCTCTGGCTCCGGATGGCCTGCTTCGTTTGCCGCAGCTTTGATAGCTTCAGCGGTTGCTGACATGTCGGATCTAGAAGCGACAGCGATACGAGAGGTACCAGCTTGGGCAAAGGCTACACACATGGCTCGGCCATAGCCTCGAGATGCTCCGGTGACGAGAACTACCTTGCCCTTCAAATTGAAGTTCTTTGGGTCAATAGCAGAATAGGTATCGGAGTGTACTACAGAGGTAACGTCATAGTCACCTTTGTCGAGGTTAATCCATGTATAGGAGATGTAACATTGAGGACTTGCTTACCAGGCCCTTCAAGAGGGTTGGGAGTTCCTTTTGGCGGAGGCATAATGATTACGCTTGGTATAAACTTTTATGAATTGGTTTTGTCTTGAAATGAGATAGAAGAGTGATCTGCTTTGAGTCCCCATGCCTAAGATAATGGGGCATCTTATACCTGTTTGTTATAATAGGGACCATGCAGCTATTACCAAGTTTTGGTGGACTTCGCCGCAGGCGGAATTTCCGGTCAGCCACTGAAACGCTCCCTGGCCAATCGCTTGCAAGCGAAAATCCCCAGCCAAGGTTTTTGGTCCTGTCAGCATATGTCATAGCGGATATAAAGACGATGGTGCAGCAATTCAAAGTTTACTGTATTCTCTTGCCAAGGTTCTCAACAAAGTCAATTGAGGGACATGCTATCTGCTTGCTAATTGCAGCTACTCATACTTGCAGCGATGATGCTTGCTCGCTTACGGTAGCAATCCCAGCCAGAAACCCTTCCCAAGTTTCATCTTCCATCAGACCAAAGTCTAGCACTGCTTCTGGCTGTATATTTCCAGAACCGGTACTCGACAGATAGCCTTCCGAGCTATCCAGTTCAGAGAAGGAGTTATGTCCATCGCTTCCAAGGGAAAAGCTCAAGAGGCCTGCTTCCAACCTTTTTGTTTCCTCATACGCAGCTGCCACTGCCCATATCATATCCGAGAAACCGAGCATGATGTCTTCTTCGTTACCAATTTTCTGTACTTGAGACGAGAGATTCTTGAATTTTCCTTGAAGCCGCTTTGCCTCGCCCTTCAAGTCAGCCACCCTCTCAACTGTCATAGCGTCGTGAACGGGAAAGCCAATCGCCAAAAAAAGGGGCACTGTAGGAAGCAAGTCCAGTCTCTTGAAAGATCTCAGACGATATCTTACTTGCATTTGACAGACACAAGAGACTTCTGCATATCTTAGCCGTGGTATAAAACGTGATGTACCAGAGCTCTTCGTCTGGATAAGCTATGACGGCATCGTTGAGCGACTTGCAGCTTCGAATAAGGTTAAATAAGATGGAAACCCGGGTACTGGCTGAGGAAGACGGATTATTAGTTGTGAAAACGTTAGAAGTCGATGTGTTATCCCAAAAGTCATCATGCAGTGAAACTTCACCGAGCAAAGTATCAAGTAAGTAGACCTCCATTCTTATAGCGACTGTTGATGAACTTTAGTCAAGCCATTACCCGATGGTTCTTGGAAGTAGACTTACGGTTGTTCTGGAGATCTGGAGGAATGGAGGTTTTCAACAACGCAGATTCGTTATTCAGAGTCTGCAAAGCCATGGCGCTGACAAACTCTCCCCTCATCCCTGAGTTTTCTAGGTCGTCATACCCAAAAGTATCGCATATGCGACGGCACAATTCGCTTATACGAACGCAATGGGGGATCATAAGATCACTAGGATGTTCTGCGTTGGCTAGAAGGCGTTCCCAACTTTGCTTGATATATCCCGTGTATGGTAAAGCACCACGAGTCCGAAACTTGATAGAAACCCTGGACCATTAGTCTGCTTCCCGTTAATGGCCCTCCACCTTTCCATACGTACCAAGATGCTGTGCAATATGTTCCAAGCAAAGCCCGAAGTTGCTCTGCAGACCGTGCAGCCTTACGTCCAGGGGCTGTTTCATCTGGCCCAAGATCGACTTTTCGTCTCATATTGTCAGGATTCTGATCGAGCCCTAGATTCTGGACCAGCGAGACACATAATTGTGCAATTGGAACAATTTGTTGCTTCTCGTAGCTGATAAAGAAGTACTGGTACCATGCTAGATAAATTAAGAGACCTTGTAGAATCTCAAGAGTACTTTCTGACTGCATCAAAACTCGCTGATGCGCTTGATTGCGAATGTCTTCACTGATCTGGTGTTGGATGCTGCAATTGTCGAATTTCATGATTGCCATGATGCACATGAATAAGAAGGGCTTGGTAGATCTAAGCGAGGTAACGGTCGTTTCGGGAGGAATGGGAACAAAAGGAAAGTGTTGGACGGCTTTGTTACGATAGTTGTCAAGCAAGCTTTGTGCTTCAACCAAGCTGACAAAGCCGCGATCAACAACATCTAGTGTCCCTTGAAGTTTTAGGCCATGAGACAGTGGAAATTGTCCAGGCTGGCTGTCATTCAGCACATTCATACTGAGGTCTTGGGCAGCCAACTGTGCGACGAAGCCACTCATGGGCGTGCCCTGAGCTTGGTTGCCCAGCAGAGCCAAAACTCTACTCAGTCTTTGCTCGAGGAGTCGTGTGCGGCTAAACCCAGTCAACATCGATCGACGACCTTGGTTTTCATAGACTTATTCATAGACTTACGAGAAACTGCTGGGACTTTTCCGCTTCTCCACGACGTTAAGATAGGTACAATGCTTACCAAGCCGATTACACCGCTGGCATTCGTCAGATGAGAATGGCAGACATTTCGACTTGACAGATGTGCAATTCACACAAGCTCTCCTCCTCACACCAGAAACTTTGGAAGAGATACTAGTCGACATTTAGTCTTGTAGTTTACTCAATATCTTGTCGTTAATCTCTAGTGCTAGGCTCGTGGGGTTATGGAGTTCGTAGTGCCTGTCAGCTTCCGATGGCTTTCGGGCTGCGGAGTTTCCGTCGGGCCAACAAAACTTGGATGTGCAAGATGACGTGAGTCAGCATTTAACACCCAATAAGCATAATTCTAAATTTTCATCTAGCTTGATTAAGATCTTATCGCAGGCTCAATGACGTTTGATGTGTTCAAATTGACCCGTTTCTGTATAACGTTGCGAAGCTGTCTACTGGCTTAATACTCAGGCAAAATGGTGTTCGTATCGATCAGCTCATCAAACACGACCATCTCTTGTAACTTGCCGGCCATTGCATGAACCTACAGACCGGGTAACAAAAGTACAGGTCTTGCCAGCAGCAGACGCATAGACAGATGCACTACTGCCACAATTCCTGTTGCCATGACTAGATACATAGAACGGCTCTTTATTGGTGTCTAACTATCTTCACTTTTGATACCATCCACTCCCTACAGCCTTTGTCTTGGCAGGACCAACGTACTTCTTCTCATACGCAGCGAACTTCTTACTCGCCGAAGATCCCTTGGCATCGGGGAAGTCGACCTTGCAGCCGAGAGCTTTGTACCCAGGAACAAGAGCATCTGAGACACCATTGAGAATCGACTGCAAGAGCTTCACAGAGTTGAAGAGCTCAGCAGGGAAGTTGGCAAAGACTGCATTGTACAGGAAACAGCTCAAACCTTGAGGATCCTTGGGTAAGTCCAGTGGCCCAACAACCCAGCTACCGTAAGCGCTAGATCCTCCCAAAGCTGGCTGAGCGTAGAGATACACATCAAGAATCCCGCCAACAGCCTCAGGGATAGTCATGGGTGTAGCACGTCGGTACCAGCCCTGCTCAGGAATGCGCTCAGGAACATGGGTGTATTCAAGATCTTGATCCTTCCAAGCGTTCTTACGCTTTGGCTTTGCACCGTAGAAAGAGGTGATAGAAGCTTCATTGGCAATACCGCCCGCTCCAATTGTGCCATTTGAGAAGAAGCCAGGGATGAAGTAATATGCACCCATGACAACCGCGGCACTGGGCAGGTTGAAGTAAAACTGCTTGTTGGCGGCCTTGGAGTCTCTGTATCTGTTTTTGAAGTGTTACTTGATCGCATCGATGTTGTAAGTGCCATCGCACTTGGAAAGAGCCTGCTGCTGCATATGCTTGAAAAGCTCTGACTTGAATGAAATGTTGTCTCCGTTGAGGTAGAAATCTTAACGTGTAGCAGACACATCGCCTTCGTTGAACTTTCCTACCCAGATTATTAGCGACTATTATGATATATGGCCGTGAGACCGATCGCTTACCATGTCCAGAGATACCAGATGGCTTGCCAAAGATCTTGTTCAGAGCACCATTTAGAAGCCCAATACGGTTATCAGGGCCTCCGATGCTCATCTTCTGAGACAGAATATCGCCACCGTCAATGGCACCACCGACAGCAAGGAGAGCAGACAGGTCTGCACCCATGTTGAAGAGCTTTGCAGTGCCAGCTTGGATCTGGCCGATCGTAGCGATATCGCTTCGTGGAATATCTATCAATTGTCAGCTGCATATCCACTAGTCCTTCAATCCTTCAGCTTACATCCGTGGTTGGCTAAAGTGTTGAGACTAGGACAAGGACCTCGCTGGTCAGTTTTACCAGGCGCTTTGAAGGGGTGCGAGGCTTCAGGGAACTTCTGCAGGCCCTTGACGGCTTTGTTGGTAGGAATTAGACCCAGAACATTGTCCACAGCAGCTTCGACAGTGCCTCCAAGCAAGGACACAACGCCACCCACGACACCAGTCTTGAGTTATCGAGGCTCATGGTCCTTATCTGCTTGGACGACTCGGTGCTCTTTCAAGCGTCGGTCAATCTCTGAACGCGCTTCGGGGTGGTTGAGCAGCGCATCTAGTCCTTCCGGGGCTAGCCAGGGGAAAGAAAGAGCCGATGGGGTGCAAAACGCAGCAACGACAACAGAGAAACGCATGTTTATAGCCCGATGTCAATTGCTATCCAAGTTAGGCGCCTTCTGTAACTCGTGAGGATGTCAAGAATAGGTTTTGGACATTATATAGGCGTGTTTGAGACCCACTCATGGATTTCTCCATGGATATGTGATGACATCTGACGCACTCGAAAACATGATGCAAGGCGTGAAAGGAATCAAAAAACGTCTTTCTACAGAAAAAGTAATGTGAATGTTTGCTGGTCATTCTGTCATTGTACATACGACTGGCTGTTGCAAGGGACACTAAAGTCAAACTATCGATTTTCTAGGTCTATTCTGGTAATACATCCTGGCGAGATTCGTAAGTAGGGCAACAGTCTCCGGTTTAGCCATGTCGATCATAACGAGAATGCGGAGGATTTCAAAACTCCTCTGATCATTGGTCTTACAGGTGGTGATGGGGAGCGGACCAAAATGTTTCCTTCCTGCAAGTGCAGGGGATATGACCCAGATTTTCCTGTCTTGCGCTGAGGAACACGCCAAGGAGAGACAGAATGACGATCTGATCATAGATCTGGAGACCAATTTCTTGGTTGAGGCTCAAATGTGGGTTCGGTCATTGGACAAAAGTGACATTTAACAGTTCCAAAGTGCTCAGCTCCAGATAAGACATTTTATCGTCATCAGCGTGAGGTCGATTAGCTCTCCCTCATAGTGGCGATTATATGATGGCATTTTATTGCTCCTGCCGAGAAGTTTTATAACGACTGGCATCCTGTTTGCTTTCTGTCATATTCTGCTGCAAGTTTGAGCAGTATCCTGTATCATATTGCTCCGTGGAGTATTTTATCTAGACCTGAAAATCTTACTTAAGATGATGGGTAGCTCCGCTCCTTGGATATTGTCAGGTCCATTCTGGCGGTTCCTTACTTTACTTTTGATTGGTCTTGGTGAGGTCCTATGCAGCTATGGAGCTTGACGTTGATATGTGATCATCTTGACGTTGAGTTGGACCGACTCTAATTCTCATACTTGGCCGAGGAACGGGCTAGCTATTAAGCAAATGCTTTACATTTCCGCCATTTTCTCAGCTTTAACTTCTCATTTATTATAGATCTTCAAGTGCTATGTCGAATACCAATCGACTTGCTTGACTCTTGTAGTAAACTGCTATAAGGTAAAGCAACCTCTTGCGAGGCTAGTGAGGACCTAGAATATCCGTTGTAAATGAACACTGTTGGGAATTTAACTATAGTTCCAGTGTCTCGCGATCTACTAACATAGGTAGCTTTAAACTTCGCGCAGATTCAATACTAACAAAGCGCTCATCACCGCTATGGATCGTGAGAAGATCGATTGACAGCTGCCAAACCGATGCCCAGGCATAAGCGGCAAAGACCTCATCGGGCTTTTGTGCAAGTCCTGTCCGTCATTTCGGTAATCATAACCAATAATCTTTCCATTATGTGGTATAAAGGGAGGCTATTGTCTACTAGCTGTAATTACGTTGTTAACAGATACTGTAGGGAAATTGTCCACAGGTGAGTCAATGCAAGGTAAGATAGCCAGAATGGTGGGTGGAACATGAAAAAAAATACAGAAAATGGGAGGGAAAAACGAAAGACAAATAATGAAAAAGTCCAAAAAATGAAATGCTTCATAGCAGCTACTGGTTTCGATCCAGTGACCTCCGGGTTATGAGCCCGGCTTGGATGAGTTAGTACGAATTTTGAATTCTCACTGTGGAGAAGAACATACCGCGCTTCCACTGCGCCAAGCTGCTTTGCTTGAGCTTATGTAATTGGCTTCCACTAAATTTGACATATATATCTAATCTAGTAAGTCACTGGCCGCCCTTAGCGCAATTAAGTACATCTTGCTGCAATGAACGACCTGCAGTGTATGGCAACAAGAACCCTGTTTCCTGATTAGTTTTATATATACTATTGTATTATTCTTTTCTTGTTTCTTTTTTTCTTTTCACACCACTCTTATAGTGAAAACTGCAAGTTACCGACAAGAGATGCAGATGTTGAAGCAGGCTATTTTTATCTAGGCACAGATGTAGAGGCAAGCCTTCTCACGCGAGTACAGTAGCCGACTTTGATAAGTGTCTCCGTTCTTGCTTCGGAATGACCGGATCCCTTACACTTCTATTGGGGATGAGTCATTTCGCATTGCCAACTTGGCGGCTTCTTTCATGTCTTACAAAACTGCATCAGGCGTTTCAAGGCAGATTCCTTGTTGTTGGTCTTAGCAGATTGGCTCGGATTCGCCCCACATGTCTAGCGCTGACAGCTCGTCAATCAAACCGTGCAAGGGACCAGCGGGTCTCTCATATTCTCCGAGCCTGGCATGTAAGTATTAATAACCGCCATAATTATCATGTCAAAAGCACAGGTGACAATACTTGCTCTCTTTGAAATGTCTGTTCTTCCAATCTCGAGTCAGCTCCTTGTTGTTGCATTACAGTCTCGTTCCAGTAGATTCTATCATCGCCAACATGCAACAAGTTAGAAACTCCCCCCTCTCGAGGGCTCTTTTCAACGTCTGGATATGTATTTGGACTCTCATTGTACTTTCGATATTCGCTCTCGCATGTCTTGTCCAAGCAGGCACCATCAACATGCCTGATTGGACCAAAGATCTTCGGAAATTCGATGATGAAGAATGGGCTCAATATTCAGCCATATTGATCATATCAATCTGCGTTCTCTTCGTCTTGACAATGGTCACTGGAATAGCTGCCCTTCGAGCCGACGGATATTAAGCCTACCCGACTCAAACTGCGAATCATCGAAGGCAAATAAAATCCCCACCAAGGCTGAGAAGAACTTGACGAATAAAAAATGCCCATCAACTTCGGCAGTAAATGATTCCATAGGAGTCATATTACAAACCCCTATCTTCCATGACACATTCCTGTTCCCTGAGTCGCCCAAGAGGCACGCCGTCGTTAGACAGGGCTATGCCGCGCCGAGCCTTGTACACAAACAGGTATCTGATGAGAAGACTTTCAACCGTGTTGGAAATGGCATTTGTTTCTTCAATGGCGATATGTGGCAACTCAGTTACCTGTCGACGACAGTCAGACGCACGGCTACCATCAAGATACGACGGAAACGGAAGTCCAACAAACAAAGTACGTGTGAGCGTCCCGCTCGACTGATCATAACGGAAGGGTCCCAAGGGAGAACATGGTGGTCCAGCATTGTAGAATTGAGTTTGAAGTGAAACAATGGGCCGTAGTCTACTCTTAGATACCATGGAACATTGCTTGCAACTTAATCGTATTTACTATTCGACCCCTTTCGCTACTCAACACCAGATTCCAAAACAGCAAAAGTGTCAGTCTCAGAATCAAGCTCAGCCAAGCCATCATACGGCAAAGTGACCATCGGCGTCGTATGACCGATATCCACATTAAAAAGAATCGGGAAGTTCTTTGAAGCCAGCCGTCCCTCACAGAATAGTCCCTTGATGATGGTAGCATAAACCTCTCGCTCTTCATCAGAATCATATCCATACGGTCGTCCCACAACCAGTCCTGCGGCGTCTTCAAAGACACCATGAGCTATTAAGTCTGCAAACGCTGCCTGAACTCGGTGCGGGGGGTTTCCACCAGAGCCGTCTTCGTTTGTCGCCGTTTCCAGGAAGACGATTCGGCCACGCCAGTCAGGAACAATGGCTGAAACTCCCGATAAACGGGCGACTACGGTGAGGCAACCACCGAACAATCGGCCCTGAGCCTTTCCATGCCGCAGCCATTGCCAGTCGGTCGTCTTCACAACCTCTGGTGGCTCTGTCGATTCTGGTGTCGCAAAGAAGGGCGCTCCTCTCGGTGCGTAAAACTTGGATCGGGGAATCTGTCCAAGTGGCTCCGTAGATGCGATCGCTCGAAGTAAGTTATCGACGCAGAATGCAAGAGGAGTATCTTTATCGTTGATATCATTCGCTTCTCCGATCTCGGGTACAGCACCAGGACCATAGAAAGTTCTAAGACCCGTCAAGCCATACAAAAACCAGTGCAAGCCCGAGATGTCGGAGTAGCCCACCACAATTTTTGGGTTTGCACGAATGGTCTCGTGAAGTTCTTTGTCCGCAATCAGGGCCGGAAGAAGCTCTGTGAAGGTTGTGCCGCCAATGGTAGTGATGATGGCGGAGATGCTGGGGTCTGAAAAAGCGGCCCGGATCTCAGAGAGCCGGTTATCAATGCATGACTGGATGCCCTTGTCTTCACTGAAGAAAGTCTGTACTTGATATCCTTTGTTTGTGAGGAGAGCTGAGGCTCTGTCTACGACTGCTGGGAGCGTGACGTTGATACGCTCAGATGGTGATATGAAGGCGATTTTATCACCAGACTTCAGGTGTTTCGCTCGAATTGGTGAAGGCATGCTGAGAATCGTGCGAATTTGCTTTGCGCTGTTTAGAGATTGAATTGAAATCAAAAAGGATATACAATATTCTGATGTGTCGAGGACAGTTGCTTGATCTTCTATCGCGTCAGATCCGGCGAGTGAGGGGTCAATGGCGGATTTTAATATCTCCACTGACGAGCCTTCGTAACGTTATGTCGTGATATCGCACATCGTCGGGTCAGCTTACCATGATCAATACAGCCTGAGAAGGGAATAATGTGTGTAATCATTCAATTTCTTAAGGAATCGCGCCCTTCAAGCGACAGCCGAATAACAAAAGTTCCACCATTCGCCATTTTCGCTAATGCTCATAAGGACCATCATCCTTGTTCGCTCGCTCAATTTGGTTACTCGGGTCCACTGATAAGTCCCGTCGGATATCCGTCTCATTCATGATTACTAACGCCGTTGGCCATCATTTCGTCCCCCATTATTTGCGTATCGACGATAGGAAATAGAGACATTGTCGTATCAAAAGAATCAAACCAAAGCATGTTCGGTGAAATCCCCAGAAAAGCATCCGCTGATATATCAACGTCAATCTCTGTCTGCTCTCCTCCCTCCATCGAAAACCCTTGCTGCTCCTCGGTCATCTCGTTCGCTACCTGACCCGGTCTGGGCGTTTGCGGTTGTGTTTGTATTCCATCCGTTGAACCGATTCGAGAGTTGCCTTCTGGTTGTTGAGCATTCCGTAATGGAGACTTTCCGATTGTGTGAATACTCCCGAAGAGACCGTTGACGAGGTGGCGTTGGCGTTCCATTCGTAACCTTGCTCGGTTATCCATGTATATGTCGCATGCATTTTGTAGGTGATCCAGGATCATAAGATGGCGCTTCGCCACAGCATCGTAACGACTGAAGCGGTCAAGCACGCCTATCGCTGCATGGAGACTCTTCTCGAGCGGGAATGAGTTGTCGAAATCGCCAAAGATTGCTGCGCCTAGGACGAGGCCAGATACAAACGCCGAATTGCCAACAATTGGTAGGCGCTTCGGTATGGTTCCAGTTCTGACGAGAGTCTGTAGCAGGTCCACTGTCCGCACTGCTGACTCGAGACAGGAGTGAACAAGAACTTGGTTCGATGACGAAGACCGCTTTGCAGCTCCTTGTGCGGACTGTTCATTGTCTTCGACGTGTTGAGATACCGCCTTATGTAGAAACGGAAGAGACAGGAGCATGACCGTCCAGTGGCCAGTTAATTTGAGATGTATCAGCCCTATGTTGAGCTGTTCCTCGCCATTCCGGTCACGGATCAAGTCATCCTGCTCAATACCATCAACCGTGAGACCTTCTCCACATTGCGCAGTCCACCTTCGGAGATGCTTGCTGATGCGTTCTAGTATCTCTGGAGATATCATTCTCTTTGCATAAACATCTGTAAGGATCAACTCGAAGATCATAGAAAGATCATTACAAGCTGAATAGTTCTGAGGATTTGTAGTATCTCTCAACTCGGATGTTGAGGGAGGCCGACCCAATGATGCGCTCATGAACAGATCAAGAATCCGGATGCCTTTCCATAGCTGTTCTCTCGCACGACCCTCGTTGGCAGAAAAGAGGGAAGCAATATCATGGCGATGAAGACCGATGGCATATGCGGCTCGAACTCCCATTCCGAGATACATAAAGGCTGCGTTGCGGCGCGATGCACCCAAAAGATACATAGCGATGAGCACCAATGCTTGGATGGTAACGATGCCCGGCTCTTCTATCAGTGTTTCCACTGTCAAGTACCGGGCATAGTTGAAGAAGGTCTCAGCAAGATCATCTTTATCTTCTGGCCCGGTTTGTGCACCAATGGCAAAGACCAGAAAGTATACCGAACTCGCAGGGTCAGCGATATCTTGGCCGTCTTCTATCCACTTTCGTATGCCTTGGTCAAGTTCTGTTTGGTCGAAGAGAAGAAGCACACAATTAGCTGAGTGCATGTACCATTTCACAAGATAATCGACTTCCTGCTCAGACTGCCGTGGCGGTGGGTTCTGAGCGCTCGACAGGATCCATCCTCGCCGTGTTTCAGGCGATGCTTCGACGATACCATGTCGCAATGGGTCATCAACAAGGGCACAATCTCCTATACTACGTCGTACAATCCTCCTAATGTTCTGAAGAAAAGACAGTGTTGCAGAGTCGCCAATGAACATGTATTCACCCCTCGTATCTTGAACAAGACGCGACATGCGTGGAAGTCTTTCAGGTTGTGTATTCGAGAGCAGCTGCAGGGAAGAAGAGGCCCCCTCATCAACATACGTCTCATCCACCGACGTCAAACCCGATCTGTTACCGACGGTTATACTACCAGCAGGAGTGGTCTGCTCGGTGGTATTACTGAGTCTATCGGGATCGGGGCTTGGTAGGGATGACGCGAGGATGCGTCTCGCGCCATTGTTTGAGGCAGATTGAGACTCGTGGCACTCATGACTGAGACCTCGCTTGATGCAGCGGGCGCAGGGTCTACGGCCATCGCATCTCTGTTTGCGACGTTTGCAGCTCTCGCAGGCCTCGGCGCATCGTCTTCTCTCGGAGTCTCGGACCCTCCTGGTAGGCATTTCGTCGTCGGTAGGTCGTGTGAAGTCCCTGGAACTGAGGGATTGAACCGCGGGCCGCGAGCTGTCGGATATGTCCAGGTCTTTATTGGTTGCTTGACCACGAGAATGGAGTAAGATTTGGTGTCATTCCCGCTGACGTAAATTGGCGCATCGTTCACTTCTACCGAGCTGCCGATGGAATGATCCCTGTAGCCGACGGTCACATTGAGGGGTCAACACCACCGAATTCCTGCGTAGTCACTACTGAGTCAGTGCTGAGTTGGCTTGGTAACAGGTAGCAACACAACAGAAGCAATCTCGAATGCACTCTCTTTTTATTGAAGTCGCTAAGAAATACACTTTGATACTGATTAATCTATATCTTATCTCAAACCCTTAACCCAGTTTGGATAGGAACTCTTGTATTTCGGAACCGACTTCATCTGCTGCCTCAATACAGTGCCAATGGCCAACTCCTGGTAAAATGTGCATGCTCTTGGCCGAGTCGCTGCAGCCCCAACTAAAGTAAAAGTCAGCGCCAGTTGCTTCAATTAATTGACCTTGCATTGAAGTTGCACTTACTCGCTAAGAATCTTTTGCGCATCCGGGACCGGGCTTGTTTTGTCCTCTTCACCAGAAAGAACAAGCACGGGGCATTCGATATTTGCGTACAGAGGCAAGTCTGCTTGTGCAATCGCGCGACACAAGGCAATGTACCCCTCGGGCTTTTGCGAGAGCAACAAAGCTCGAATGAATGCTTTTTGTGTCAAGGTTGCCTTTGAACCTGTCGCAGCAAAGGGAATAGTCTTGGCCATTGGCTCCATCCCTTCTAAACTCAATATTAATACCAGATCATACATACCCTTTGCACTTCAAATTGACTTACCTTTCTTGACTGTCTCTATGCGAGTATTGAAGATCTCGGCCATTGCAGGCTTTGGCAATACAGGGCCAATGAGAACTGAGCCGCGAAGGTTGCACTTGAGGGCGAGCTTTGGTACAATGATACCGCCCATGGAATGTCCAACGGCGACGGCATTTTCGGGTCGAATGCTTAATCCTTCCAGTAAAGCCTTGACATCGCTCGCGATGGTGTCAAATGTAGGATCTTCAACTCCTTCTGACAAGACGGAAAGGCCACTGCCTATTAATCTTCAGTATTCAATTCCTGCAAACAGAATAATGCAAATACTGACCATAGACATCCAACGCAATTGATGAGTATCCTGCAGTCGCGAGCTGGTTCATGACTGGTATATAAAACGAATGAGACGACCCAAGGCCATGGATGAACACCAATACCGGGCCATCTTTTGAGGCTGTTTCAGCGTCCACTTGGGCGTAAAACAGTGTCTTGTTCTGAACTTCGATGAACGGCATATTGACTAGAGATGTCGATAGACTGAAGAATAGACTGGCAGCGATTAATACGATGAGAGTATTATTTGTCGTCGATATACTATCTTCAATCCTTGAGGTCTCTCTCAAATGCCTCAATATGTTCTAGCGCGGGTCTTTACGGCTCACATTCAGCGTCGGAAGCCGGGCGATAAGCCATCGGCAAGGGCCACAGCCGACCTCCACCACTAAAATATGGGGACTTGACAACAAACTTGGCCACTGATGACACTATCTTTCACACATTATCGGTCATGCATCGCCAAAACCCCATATATCATAGGCACTTATCACCCAGATACAGTGGATTATCGCTTTTGGTCCGAATCTAACCTCCATCGATTTCCGCCACTCAACGAATCGAGTTGTGTCACTGTATAAAGACTCCCTCTTAACAATCAACCTCTTGTAGATGCCCTCCAGTGGATGCCTCTTTTTAGCCAATAACCGATAAGTTACTTCTGTCAAAATGGGTAGCATTAACCAGCACGATTATTCCTCGGTGGAGGAGAGTAAGAGAATCTTTGACTACCTCTGCGGTCAATTCGATGAGGTTGCTTTTCCAGCGGCTGTGAAGGAGCTCAAGGACAACATCGAGTTTACGTCAACCCGAGATGCGCCATACTTTCCCATCCCGTTCAAGGAGACGGAGTCAACTGCTGCGCTTAAGGCGGTAGAAGGTTCCGTCGCCAGTCTGCTAGCAAAGACCGTTGAAGGTGAATCACAACCAAAGAAGATCAATGTCAATTTGGAGAAGACTACAGCCTTCCTATGCCAGGCTTATATGGCCAAGGTTGGTGGTCTTGGGAAGCTTGACCCTGGCGTCAAGGCTCTACTCAAAGGTACGTCCATACGCCACAAGTGTTGGCCTCAAGCCAAGAAACTAACGATCATAAGATACGGATTTGCTGCAGGCCCAGTCAAATCCTTACCGCCGCATGTCAGCCAACTTGTATGAGACTAAGAACGCTGGAGAGTACTATCACATTCATGGATCTTTGGAGGCTTCAACTACTCTGAAGATGATTGGTCTTGAGCCTTTCAGACCAGACTTGCAAACACATGAAAGCATCGTCGATGCTATCGAGCCTGCTGTTCGACAGTTCTCGATAGACGAGCTTGAGAGCATGAACGCTGCTCGTCGACAAGCTGGAGTTCCTGCTTTGAAGCACGAGGATTTTGTGAAGACTCAACATGTAAGTTGGACCTCTCATATGCAAGGACATTTCTGACAACCAAACAATCAGGGCAAGACAAATATGGCGCTTCCACCATGGTCTGTCGACAATCTGGAGGCCGAGACACCCAAGTGTCCCCTAACGCCAAGCTCAGAGCACCCAAAGAGGATATTGTCAGGAATCAAAGTTCTTGAGCTGTGCCGTATCATCGCTGGACCTATCGTCACCCGTATTCTCGGAGAGTATGGAGCCGATGTGCTCAAGATTACAAGTCCTAATCTGAGTGATGTTCCTTTCTTCCAGGTAGATGGCAACATGGGTAAACACGCTGCAGAGCTAGACCTCAAGTCCCCAGAGGGAAGAGCTGAATTTGACAAGCTTCTCGCTGAAGCTGATGTCGTTGTCGATGGATACCGACCTGGCGCTCTGGAGAAGCTTGGATATGGCGCTACTGCACTTACAAAACTGGCTAAGGAGCGTGGCAAGGGCTTTGTGTATGTCAATGAGAACTGCTTTGGCTATGAGGGAGAGTGGGCTGGGCGACCTGGGTGGCAACAGATTGCCGATTGTGTAAGTGCCTTGATCTACAGTTACAAGGGAGATCGAACTAACCCGATTGATAGGTCAGTGGTATCGCGTGGGAGCAGGGACGCTTCATGGGCTTGTCAGAACCCGTCGTTCCTCCTTTCCCTATTTCGGACTACGGAACAGGATGCATTGGTGCCATCACAGCCCTGCTAGGTCTCTATCACCGCGCCACCCGTGGCGGATCATGGCACGGAAAGGCTTCACTTCTTCACTACGACTTGCTCCTCTTCAAGGTTGGGCAATATCCTGAAGAGGTAAAGGAGAGATTGAGGAAGGATATCGGTCCTGATTTCCTCGCCCTGCGACATGCGCATAGCGTGGATCAGATCTCTGGAACAGCATTATTGAGGATGCGACAGGTCTTCCCTGAGCTCTTCACTGGGGATAAATACGTGGAGAAATGGTATTCTAATGCTTACAAGGCTGAGGTGGAGGCAGTACCCCCTGTTGTGGAAATTGAGGGTCTAGAAGTTGGCTTCAGGAGAGCGAGTCGGCCTAACGGTGCAGACAAGCCAACATGGGACTTTGGCGAGGAGGCCGATCGCAAGCTGTCAAAGTAGTTTACCTCATTGAGGTTTAGCATTCACCTAGCCAGTCAATACATGCATAGACCATCCAACCCTATCTCTCGGCTGTTAAACACTAATTCTAAGTTGTCGCGTGACAAGAAGTCGTTGCAATTAATGCTCTTCACTTAGGTTCCTGTCATGGCGAATTTGCGACGGCTTTGGCGTATTCCAGGTGACTTGCAGCGGCTACACTAGGCTTGTTTCCACTAGCAGCATCGTACGTTTCTGGCTCCATATTCCGCGGCGTCGGAATCGGAGTCAGGGTGTCCCCCTCAACTGTACATCCGATCAACTTGCTCCGACATCCGAAAAGCGCGTGGCACCACCCTCGCCTCTGCCGAGAGTGCTAAACCTAATCATCAGTCCGCTAATTGGTTGGGGACTTCACCCCGCAAAATGGCTGCAACATTACCGCTTGGCCCCATGGGACGGACACTGATGCTCACAACACGCACCCGATGTCCTTTCGGCAGATGTCCTTAGCCGCTCCTTGTTGAGGCGCTGTCCGTGTATCCGAATCGAACCATGCTGACTGTGAATGCGGGGTCAAGTCATTTGCTCGACACTATCTTTGAAACAACTCCAATGATAAGAGGGACTTCATAAGACTTATTAGAAAGCCTCTTCTTTCATTCACTCAAGCATCAGCCCAATCCATCATCACAAACACTCTTCCTTTCATCCCCTCAACTCCATCAATACCCCCACAAAACTCTATCAAAATGACACCATCAGCGACTGGCGGAAATGCCAACGGCGCTCCCAAGGAGGAGGGTCTCGGCCAAGCCTTCACACAGCAAGTCATTGACTCCTTCGGTCCCAAGACTGACCCTCGTCTGAAGGAGGTCATGACATCTTTCATCCAGCACATGCACGATTTTGCGCGCGAGACACAGCTCACTTGCGATGAATGGATGTCTGCTGTCAAGATGATCAACTGGGCTGGACAAATGAGCAACGACAAGAGAAATGAGGGTCAATTGATGTGCGATGTCATTGGTCTCGAGAGGTAATGCACTTGCCACAAGTCTCAGCTTCATTACTGACAGTTTCCAGTCTTGTTGATGATATTACACACCGTCAAGCAGCCAAGAACGGCGTGGCCGCAACCGAGACTGCTATCCTTGGTCCTTTCTGGCGACATGATACGCCTATCCGTGAAAATGGCACCACAATTACTTTCGATACTCCCAGCGATGGTGTTGTCGCCTATCTCTACGGTACCGTGACATCAGCGGCTACTGGAAAGCCCATCCCAAATGCCTCTGTTGAGGTTTGGCAAGCATCCACCAACGGTAAGACCATATCTTCGAGATTCCTTCTTGCAGCCTCTAACTCTTCCTAGGCCTCTACGAACAGCAGGACGAGAAGCAGGTCGAGCATAACCTCCGTGGCAAGTTCATCACCGATGACCAGGGTCGATACTCCTTCTACTGCCTACGACCTACTCCTTATCCCGTAAGCAGCCTTGTCCTGTTAACATACTAAGGATCTATAATCTGACACTTTTCTCAAGATTCCTGATGATGGCCCTGCTGGTCAGCTTCTCCACCTCCTCGACCGTCACCCTTTCCGCCCTGCCCATATACACTTCATGGTATGTTCAACTGAAAGTCCCAGAAACGGTCAAGGATCTAATCTAACATTTTGCAGGTCATTGCTGAGGGCCACAAGTCTGTTGTTACTCAGATCTTTGATTCTGACTCAGGATACCTCGAGAATGATAGTGTCTTTGCTGTTAAGGATGGCCTGACAGTGACGTTTGTGCCACGAAAAGGAGATCCCAAGGCTGAATGGGAGTTGGAGTACAACATGAGCCTGTCAAACGAGTCATAGAGTAGTAGCATTTGTTTTTTCACAGTCATAGCGAATTTCATTGGGTTTCCTTCAACTCTTAAAACTAGTGATTTTGTAAGACATATAGTGACCGTTCCTAGTCGTTAGTTCAAGTATATTCTTTTAACTAGTTTTCGGTTAAAGCCTACAGCATGTTTTTGTTATATTAACTCAGTACATTATCACTTGGAACAGCTGAACACGTTTTCTTCAAGCTTGCTCAGTAGAGTAGAAAGTGGCATGTCTTTTAATACGCGTCATTTACAGCTCAGTCTCATGATCAGACACCTTGAGTTTCATATACCATTGGAGGCAGGACACCAGTTGGCAGATAGTACTATGCTGGCAGGAACCTAAAACTCCATTTCAAGTCACTCGAAGCATCGTTGGATCAGCCATACAAAGTTTCAGCATTGCTTCCATAAGCAAATAACGCAAACAAAAACTAGACGGCATCCTATGGTTTCCTGCTTTTGTTTAAGCTCTCATCTAGGGACTGAAGGAAAGCATTTCGTAATGTTGACATTGTCTATGGAATCATGGAGACCAATCGATACGGGAAGCAAAATTAACTCGGAAGCAAACAGAGATATACTTGGCCTTTGGTTAGTGACCATGTTGTCCCTACAGTTTGATTAACTTGACGATATTTTCCTCGATGCAGAATTACGACATGGTGCTGCGTGCTTCAAAGCTGTATCAGTTTTACTGACAAGACGCCTTCGGGCCAGAATACAATAGGCAAACCATTGTCAACTTAATATTGTTGGAAGATATGCCCAAGTATTCCATAGGACAATAGCTGGCCATGCTCCCAAGATGAGTAAGATGGCATTTTCAAAAGCTAGTGTATGCCTTTCGTAGCGCTGTATTGACCATTCTGACCATGAGGAAGTTAATCGCGGCAGATCTTTCATATTACCAGGAGACCATGGTCTTGGCAATCTGTCTATTTGGCCCAGCCTGGTCTATGTAGTAACAAGGTTTGACGATGTAACCCTTTTGATGGCGCGGCTATAGTCCCCATGTGAAAGTAATCGTTTTTCCATGACAGACGGCATGTGATACTCATGGCCCATGGCTTTGGTGGTACCTGGACCTTGGGAACCCTGATAAACCTCACTGATACCTTGCTCCATTCGAGTTTTGAAGCCATTGCAACCTTGCAACCTTGGATTTTCTTATGTTCGTTCTGTGACTTGAAATAGGGTAGGTACCCTACGCTGTGACTAAAGTTTCCATGACTTTGTACCCCGCAATCCACCAAATTGAGTGCAAACTATCCCCGATACTGACAAAAAACGTAATATTAATGGTGTTTTGATGCAACTAGATAATTATACCCCGGATGTTTTTGGAAGGCGTGTCACTTCGGTGAAGCAGACCGGAAGACATCGGTCTGGGGTAGCAGATGATTGGTACGTATATCCGACACGTGACCGGTTGCCGGTATATCGTCCGACCCACCGCCGGCAGCGAGTCCGGAGATAAGCGCGGCTAGATATGATTCGCTGGGCACAAGATATTCCGCTCCTAGATAAGCATCTCGACGCGACGTGGCCAATGAGGATAACCTTGTTGGCAATGCGCGGTCCACGTTTTTGGCTTACGATATAATAATACACCCAACACAAAAAAGGGAGACACTTTTCAAGATCCGTCATTTGAAGAAGCTTTCTCATTCTCTCACCTCTTCAGAACTTTCGATGAGTCGCGCAGGGATGAGGCAGCTTTCGCTGCTTCGGGCGTCGAGACAATGTCTATCTCCCCGGTCCCTTGCTACCATTGTCAGGGGGCCTATCGCTCGCTCGACACCGCCATCACCAACTTTGTTGGGACGCCAGCGAAGTCGACTTTTCGGTACAACACGGCCACGAAGAAATCAGGATGAGCAGGACGAAGATGCGGGATCTTACAGCGAAGCGGACCATGAACATGCTGTCATTTCCACTTTCGATCTGTTTTCTATTGGCATTGGTCCTTCATCTTCTCATACTGTTGGGCCCATGCGTGCTGGCAACATTTTTGTCAACGATTTAATCGATGCCAATTTGCTCCAAAAAGTCAACAAAATCCGCGTCGCAATCTATGGCAGTCTTGCTCTCACGGGCGAAGGCCATATGACTCCCTCAGCTTTACTCCTTGGTCTCGAAGGCGCCGATGTCGAAACAGTCGATACAGGCTACGTGCCCAGCCGTTTCGAAGAGATCAAGTCCAGCAAGAAGATTTTCCTAGCACGTGGGCTAGCCGCAGATGGGTCCAAAGGCAAGGAGATCGATTTTGACTACGAGAAGGAATTCATTTGGGAATGGGGTCGCAAGCTTCCCCAGCACAGCAACGGCATGCGTTTCACTGTCTACGACAAGGAAGGCTACGTCCTAGCCACCAACGACATGTTCAGTGTAGGCGGCGGTTTCGTTGTCAACGGCGCTCTTAGTATCGCACCCCAGGAAACCCTCTCCGCAAACGCCCCCGCTCAACTCGAAGTCGGAGATTCGGACACGGCAGCTCACCCGGCTGATTTGGCCGAGAACATGTATTACAAGGAAATCCGGCGCTCAGATGCCGCGGGAGATCGACGAACCGGCACCGAAGTCAAGGCCCTCGAAGAAGCCAATGAAGGCCCAACAGCTCTCCTCGGAGACTCGCCTGAGCCAACCGGCCTCTCTATCGATGTCAAGTCAGAGACCAAGGATACCAGCTCATCGCCGCATCCGCGGTATCCATTCCGAGATGCCGCTAGTCTGCTTTCACTCTGCCGCAAACACAATCTCACTATCGCGCAACTGGTGTATGAGAACGAGAAGAGTCTAGGATATACGGATGAGGATATTTATCGAAAGATTTTCAAGATCTGGGGAGTCATGGATGCCAGTATCTTGGAAAGTGTCCAGGCACCAACAGGCTCCAAGCTTCCTGGATCTCTCAAGTTGCATCGACGAGCGCCGGCACTCTACCGCCGATTGACTCGAGGGTTGTATCCTTCGTCAACTGCCGATACTTCGGCTGCTCAGCTCGAGCACAAGTTCTCTTCGCCTGACGCTAACATCAACGAGGATGGCGCCGGCTCATCACCGAAAGCTCTCGCAGCAGCTTCATCTCCGTTGGTGCCAGACAAGTTCAAAGCTGGTGGCCTCCGGAAGCGCGGTCCGCCACGGATTCACGGTTCTCTGGATCACCCTATCGCTCCAGCTCCTTCACGCCGGACAACATTCCCCACTATGGACTACTTGTCTGTCTATGCTATTGCTGTCAACGAAACCAACGCTGGCGGCGGCCGAATCGTCACTGCTCCTACCAACGGTGCCGCAGGCATTATCCCAGCTGTTCTCAAGTATACCACTGAGTTTATCAGCGACGATCCTGAGCGAGATATCCCCACATTCCTTCTCACTGCTGCCGCAATTGGTATGCTTTACAAGCGAGGCGCCACCATCTCAGCCGCCGAAGGAGGATGCATGGCGGAGGTCGGCGTTGCCTGCTCCATGGCCGCCGGTGCTTTTGCTGCCTGCATGGGAGCCAGCCCTGAAACAATCGAGCAAGCCGCAGAAATCGGCATTGAACACAACCTCGGACTGACATGTGATCCCATCGGCGGACTCGTCCAAGCTCCCTGCATCGAGAGAAACGCGCTGGGCGCGACAAAGGCCATCTCCAGCGCCAACCTGGCGCTTAGCAGTGAAACAGGCACGCAGCGCGTGAGGCTGGACGACGCTATCCGGGCGATGCGGCTGACGGCCAAGGGAATGAGGAACGAGTTCAAGGAAACGAGTTTGAGTGGATTGGCTACGAGCGTCCACATTAATATTCCAGTCAGCGTTCCTGACTGCTAGACATGGTGTTATTTTGTATTCAGCGATAATTATCAACAAAAAAAGGGAGTCATCAGCGGCGTAGATATTGCTTTTCTAGATTAGAACTTTCGCTCTTTGCATCGTCAGCTGAGTAAGAGTATCATTGTGCTTGGTGGGTATCACGTGCTAAAAGATAGATGTCAATAGTTCGTGTGGAGAACCGGTGAGACGAATCGTCACCTTGATTATTCTCGATTCGTCGCGGATCTCGTGGAAGACCGCCAGAGCCCTTCAACTATGTCTCACAAACACTGCCCATGTTGTTTCAATTTCGATCCAGACTTGGTAGCACCAGGTTCCAATAATGATGTCAGAGTTGACTCAAAAGAGCTCGTAGTATTGGTGCTTCGAGACATCATACAGTTCGAGAGTGCGGCGATCTCAGGTTGTGACTGTTGCGCGTTCATTGTCAAGACTCTCACATCTTCAGGCTTGCTGGGGATCGAGAACCAGGTGGGAATTCAGCTTTACCTTCGGCTACCGATTGGACAAGGAAACCCAGAGATAGTATTCGGTGATCCTGAGCGCTCGCAAATGTTCTTGCAATTCTACACGGACCATGGTATGAATAATCTAAGCATATGAAAGCCCATTTGGAGCGTACTAACAAACATTACAAGCTCAAGGAGTGACTTGGAAACGAGTCAAGCCTTTGCCAGACATTTGTGATGACCATTTATCACGCGATAGCTTAAGCTTTGTCAACGCTTGTTTCTATAACTGTATCAAAGATCATAAGCTCTGCAAACAAGACAACTGTGCCTTGCCAACCCGTATTTTAGATATAGGGAGTATTGGGGATGAAAAAATTTGTCTGGTTGAATCAGAGGTTTTCAAACCTGAGAAATATGTTGCACTCAGCTACTGCTGGGGTGAAAGTCCATCTATCAAAGCCTTGACCGGAAATCTGGAAAACATGAAGACCGGAATTGGACTTGAGGAACTTCCAGCGGCCTATACTGACGCAATCGCACTGACTCGAGAGCTCGGGGTAAGATATTTATGGATAGATGCACTTTGCATCATCCAAGACTCTGAGGCCGACTGGGAACGAGAATGTTCTAGGATGGCTGATACATACGCTAATGCTTTCTTAACGATTGCAGCCTCGTCATCAACATCTGTGACCAGTCACTTTTTGCGGCCTCGGCTCGAGCCACCGCCTCGTGCTGCTCAGGAGCAAGGCGCGATCTACAGCGAATCAATGAGGAGCGAAAGGGGGCCTCCGATTCTACTGAAAGCAAGGCTCATGCACGCAACCGGTGCTCACTGGAAGTGGAGACCATCTCACAGTACGGATCAACAGCCGCTCGTGGAACCGCTCACTCAACGAGGCTGGACGTTGCAGGAGAAGGTCCTCTCAACCCGTCTACTGTCTATATCCGCGATGGAGATGGCATGGACATGCAAAGAAGCAATATTCTGCGAATGCGGATCGAAGCTGAATCACCAGCGCGAATTTGGAGGGACGCCGTTGAGTCAAATATCGCGACAAGGTGAAGCCTACAATTTCTGGCACAAGGTTATTGAGAATTACTCCAAGAGAAACCTCACGCAGGCCGGCGATAAGCTCCCAGCGATATCTGCTATAGCCGCTATAGTCCAGAAGAAGATTGGGTCAGATTACGTGGCTGGTCTATGGACAGATAACATTGATCTGGATTTGTTGTGGCGGAGGCCATCAGCCAGTAGGATTCAAGCTGCCAACTCATCTTACATCGCCCCGAGCTTTAGTTGGGCTTCAATCACGGGCGAGGTCGACTATCTGTGTTTTAGAAACGGAAAATGGCCATATGAGAAGGTGGCTACTGTGCTTGAGGTCAATGCAGTAACAGGTCCTGAGGCGCCACTTGGAAGAGTCACCAGCAGCAACATGATAATCAACGGGCCACTAGCGATGGGGCATCTCGAGAGTCGGGACCTGTATGATTGGTACGCGGTGCGTCTCGGGCGTGCTCTTCTGTGGTTTTCCGCCGATACGAGCCTCTCAACAACAGTGAACGGCAGCGAAGTCTCGGTTTGCAGAAGAAGTCGTGAGTACAAGGGAAGCGATGTTGCAGAGGAGCTGAAGCGACTAAACCGAAAGCGGAGTTCTGGGGATACACACCACCTGACCGAGCCCACCACGGGTGATGCAGCGATTCGATGCTGGGTGCTGAGACTTGGGGCATTTCCGTTCGGGGATAAGGGGCAGAGAGATCACGAGTGGCTAGTGCTGGGGCGGTCAGCAACACAGCCCGAGCTCTTTGAGAGGATCGGACTAGGGTCGCTGAAGGATAGTCAAGAGGCGGATGTTGTCGAATTGGAGACGACAAGGACGGTGACGATAGTGTGAGTTAGTGAATGCAAGCCTCACCTTTACTAGTTGCGCTGAATGGACCAGCACCAGGTAGCTAGGTGGCGATCATTCGACCGCCACGGCGTACGGGCACATACTGTACTGTACCATACGTGACAGTTATCACGCTTGTGGGTCATTGCATTGATTAGTATATCCTTGCAGTGCATGGACAGGGGGCTAGGCTAGAGTCTAGGAAAAGCTAGGAAAAGGAGCGGTGCCAAGCCTAGCAAGCAAGGGCGATGATGGATGGTGGGCCATAATTGATCGAATTGTCAGCCACCGTCTTACATTCCCCAAATTATTAGAGCTGAGACTAAGGTGACGCCACTGGAACGAAAAGGGTAGATAGAGGAGGGGACAAAGAAAGATGATGAGTGAGTGAGAGAGGGAGCGAGTGAGTGAGTGAGTGGGTGACCATGTCCTTTTGCGTCTGTGTTTGGGTTTGGGTTTGTGTTTGGGTTTGCGTGTATACGCGGTAACGAGATAATTACAGGGGACCCCGAGACATGATGACACTCAGCAAACTGCTGGAGATTACCTGGCCCCATCCATGCCAACACCGAGCATCTCGGTCTGGTCTGATCAGATTCAGGCCTAAACTCACTCATGTCTCGGCGCAAATCGTGCGGGGTCAGAGAGCAAATGTGTAACATTTGGAGTGTTTGCCATTGGTTGCGTCGCATATACTGTACGTTTGCTTTTTGACCAGAGTCTGCTTGGTTTCTAGGTTTGCCAGGCACTAAATCCATGACTGTACTGTACGGCCGTTAGTGCAGCCAGCCTAACTTAGCCGTACCGCTTTCACGGGCCAGCCAGCTCTGTTTGTAGGTATTGCGATCCAATACAATGTGATGATGACGGGCGGTTACACATGATTTCTCTCGCGAGTTTTCCCCTGCAAAAAAGAAAAAAATGATTCTATTGTCCTCCCAACCTTTTCCCCTTTGATCTGTTCCATTTTCATGTTTTCAGTCTGCGTTGGCTTTTACTTATCTTATTCTTTTTCTTAAATTATGTTTTGGCGTGTCTTGGTTCTTTTCATCCACCTTTCCTTTTCGAGTTCTCCTTTTTAGCGCACCACACTAGGTACACTACTGTACACGTACCAGCCATGGCGGCAGCAGGCTCTCGGGCCCAATCAGCTGGGTTTGCCTGGCTTGATCAGTGTCAGGCCAGGCTAGAAGCCAACAAAGCCAGTTGGCCCGCCAGGCCAGCACTGATCAAACCTCTTCAACTGCAAGAACTGGAGACAAAAATCGACGTGTTGCATCAAGAGCTTGAGGAAGTCGACTCGGATGACGAGGATAGCGAGGCCCAGCGCCAAGCAAAACAAGACTCGTTGGTTGCTCTCGAGCGTGAGTTAAGACCGCTTAAGACGGACTGGGACCGCACGTGCAGGGATGCTCATGTGGCGTACCGCTTCCAAGACGAGATGAAAGCAAATTCTCTCATGAACAACTTCTTCAACCTTTATAAAGAATTCGGCCTCCCCACCAACGGCAACATGGGCGTCGACACTTCGGCCCTAGGTTTCCCTGGAGATTCGCCTGATGCTGATCCGGAGACACCGCGCAGGCCGCGAATGCGCATGAAGAGGGGAGGGGCGGTGCTCACCCCAGATCGTAATGGAGTTTTTGAGGTCCGTCAATCCCATCCATCATCTCATCATCTCATCATCAAGCCCAGCCCAGCCATCGCTTTGCTTACGCGCGCCCTCTTATCGTATCCTAACTCACCCTCATTTTTACAGTCAGAGACGCGTAAGAGGAAGCGAGGCCCTAGCTCCGCCGTTTCTCACAAGCGACCGCGCGTTCAAGGTAATAGAAATTCCATACATTTCAATGCCGTCTACCAAAACAGACGCGCCGCCAAGAAGCACACCATTATCCGGCTCCCCGAGGATCATCATCACCATCATCCTGTGCGCCCGGCCAAGTTTTACATCTTGCGATGTGAGCATCACGACATCGATTTCAACGACAATCCATTACAGGCAGGTTTGGCGCATTTATCAGAATCCCATCAGCATGAGAACCCTTCATTCGAGACTGTTGTTGAGCGCTTTGGTTATGAGGTTATTGGCTGTGACGATGAAAAACTCATTCAAAACAACAAAGCCGCCAACGAAGCCTTTCAGAAAGGTGAAAGAGGAGCGCGTGACTTTATTAGAGTCACAGATTCGCCTTCGCCAAAAACATCGCGAAAGAGAGCCAATAACGCCGCCAAAAAGGGCAGGTCAAGTCGCAAGTCCCGGAACTCCATCAACCCTCGCGACTTGGTTCCTGGAGATGTTTACATCATTTACTGGTCCGCATCGAAACAGTGGTATTGCGGTCTCTATATTCCTTTGCAAGATCCTGAATCCGTTGGCATAGAAGAATCTCTCGAGACGTTGGGCCTACTTAACAATATACCGCCTTGCTATGAGTACGACACCTCCAGCAAGTCATTCTCCTGGGCAGAGGGTTATGAAGACGGAGGAGAGGACGCTTCTGAACAGCAATTTCCGTTCATGTTCTTTGAGGGACTTGAATTTCCTGACCTGTGCCATGTTGCTTGGATTCCTCTCGACGAAATTCAGCCTTGGGACGAGGAAAAGGCGTTGATGATTGAGCATAACGACCAGGCTTTTGAATATCTTAAGCAGCGGGAGACAGCTCAACATCCCAAGCGGTTGGGTCCAAACGATGAGATTCCAGACTCGGCCGATGATAGTAAGTATTTCAATTGCATGTGAGGTAAGGTTTCTGACATAGCCTTTCTGTAGACTCCACATCGGATCTTGCTCCTCGATCACCAGTTGCAGAGCCCTCGACAGATTTTCAACCCGCTCAGAACGCCGAGACTGTCACACCTAACACAGCCCCAGATGCTGATGCTGATGAAGCTGAAGACGCAGATGTGACTGGGCAGACTGACGAAACGCTCAAGGTCACCGAAGGAGCGCCTGAAGAAGAGCAAGAGACTCTGGTAGAGCCTGAAGAAGCACAGAGTGTTCAAATGGAGACCGAAGAACTGCAGGATACCGAGCTGGAATCTGAAGAAGAGCAAGGCGTCCAAACCGAGCTTGCAGAATCGCAGAAGGACGCCCTGCTTGAGTCTGGAGAAGAGCAGGGCACTTTACCAGAGCCTGAAAAAGTGCAGAATGACGCCACGCTGGAATCTGGAGAAGTGCAGAAGGATACCCAAATGGAAGTTGAAGAGGCGCAGGATATTGGACCAGAGCCTGACGAAGCACAGAGTGCCCAGATGGAGACCGAAGAATTGCACGACACTGAACCAAAACCTAAGGAAGTCACAGAGTCACCTGTACAGCCCGATTCAGCCGAAGACGAAGATATCACTATGAGTTTAGAGGAAAGCCCTACCGAAAGCGCTGCTCAACAGGCAACCGAGGACAGCGAGGACATTGTAATGGAAACTCCACAAGATTCAACCCCAGAATCTTTGCAGCAGAATGATTCTCAGTCTGATAGGGACGATCAGCAGATTATCCTTGATACTCAGGAAGATCCAGCCGAAAACTTCTCCTCGAAGAAGCCGGAAGAAGTCACTTCGGAACGAGAGGAACGAGAGCAGGAAGCTTCATCACACGAGGCAAGAGAAGATCGTTTACCTAGTGTCGATTTGGAGGATCTCCTAACTGCAGGAGAAGATCTGGAGTTCCAGTTTTCACAGTCTGAACAGAGAGAACTCGATCAAAGACCGACACCTACACCTGCCCAGGAGACAATTAGTCTTTCGAGCGCAGCAAATGAGGTTGTCAACACGAAACAGGAAGAAAGTCTGCCTGCCTCGCCTACGCCCGAGGCAACCAGCATTACTCGTACGGAACATGATTCTGGGGATGAGACACGAGAGGCCAGTCAACCTCTAAGCTCTTCCGTCGCTACTGAATCTTCAAACGATGAAACTCCAAGGCCACGACTCTCATACGCTGAAATGGGTCGAGCTTCTTCCTTATCAGAGGGTGTTCCAAGCGATGTCGTTGAGTCACGGCCGCAAATTCAACCTGCTTCGAGACGAGCTCGATCAGGGACACCGAATCGGAGCGCTCTCGCTGCGCAGTCACGAATGTCATCGCTATCAAAGTCACCTATTGTATCTCGACCGCCCGCAATGTCACCGCCTGCGACAAGGCCGTTCTCACCCACAGCGTCGCCTGCCTCGACGCCTTTACAGCTGCCAATGATGTCGCAGCCTCCGCCTTCTTCTCAGTCGTCAGTAATACGGTCACCAATATCCCAACGCCCGCCTTCGGGGTTACAGCACCCAGTCTCATCATGGCCGCTGGATAACACATGGGCATCGACGACACCACAGCGATCAGGAGCATCACAATCATCGGCTCTTGCGCGTCGACCTGCACCATCTCAACCAACGGCAGTTTCACAACCGCCACAATCATCACAGCCTCCAGCGGCCAGGTCCTCAACATTATCCCACCCACCTTTATCATCTCAACCACCGCCTTCGAAGCCACCGTTCCGTGCTCCAACAGCGCCAATGGAGCCCGTAGCGCAAGCAGTAATGCCTCCTGGACCTGCTGTGTCTAACGGCGAACAGCCACACAACGGACGGCCGATTTCGCGGACATCGCGGGTCCTGGCGCCTCCCCGCAACTCACAAGTAGAGAGTCCACTCCCAGAAGATGCTCAGAGCCGTTCTGAAGTCCTGAGGCATCCTCATGCAGCTCAACCCAAGCCCAAGCCTGCGCAGGCTTTGGGAAATAGTCACCGACCCAGGCAACTTCCACGTGCGATAAAGCCCAAGGCACCATCCAAGCCCACAGTCGAGATTGTCTTGCTTAACCGTCAAGCAGTCGATGAAGCGCGGTTACAGCCCATGGCAACTGGACAGCAAGCAGCAGCGACCAGTCCTACACAGATGCCAGCAGCTCACGAAAGAAATTCACAGCCTGCACAGATGACGCCAACGCCGCCAGTTATGCCTGCTGCCAGGCCTATAGCCCCAGCTGCGCGTCACCCGCTCCCTCAGGAGAGACCGTCGCCTAGACCTTCTGGTTCACCAGCGAAGAGCCGCGAAGCCCCCAAGGACACGACTTCACAAAATCAGGCTCCCAGTGCTTCTTCCCAGCATCCTTCTGGGGGCGAGAACACTCCGAAAGCCCAGTCAGAACGACCAGCACCTGTACCATCAGGTCAGTCGCCTGCCAGATATGCTTCTCGGCCTACTTCCCCGGTCCACCAAAACTCACCCTGCTTGCCACCCATGAACGTTCCACTAGATGGACACTATCTCCCCAATACAATGTTAGCCCAACAACAGGCATCTATGTCTCGACCTGGTTCTTCAGGGCATATTGGACCACAGCCTGTGCCTTCTCCTCGTCTGGCTGCTCGGTCTATATCACGGCCCGGCTCTGCATCCCAGACGCACATTAGATCACCGGCTATGCCTTCTCCCCATCAACTGGCGGCAGAAATTCAGCGGCCTCAGTCCAGATTCCAAGGGCATCCGGGGTCGCAGCCGATGTACTCTCCCCGACAGGTTCCTGTGGAAATTCCTCGCCATGGTTCGGCCTATGAAGGGCATCCAAGTCAACGTCCTGGTCCATCACCGCGACGTCCCTATGCTGTTCCAGTGCAGCCGCCCCCATCTCCTCACCAACCTTTCAGTCATTTTCCGCATCGAAGCCCTGAGATGCAGGGACACGGCTATGTTTCCCAGCGTCATGCATCAACTGGTACCTTGTCGTCCCAGTCATCAACTGCGGAAAATCAATTGCCACCCATCCGATTACCAAACATCTCTCGTCCTCGGTCCGAAGCTCACACAGCTTCAAATATGATCTCGCCGCCGCAGACTGCTGTGGGTGCTCGACCAGGATACTATACGGGAGGACATCAACAGCGTACATCACATATCATGCAATCGCCACGTCTATCTGCGGCCGAGATCTCTAGACCGCACACGGCAAGCAATATGAGTCCTCCCCTGGCCACGATATCACCAATCCTAGGAAATACAGAACCGCGTAGACCAAACTCAAGCTACGCTCATACCATGTCTTTTAACGCCCCTTTGCCAACCATGTTGCCAAACTATTCGAGCACAGGATACCAGTCATCGGCGCCATCTGCACACCAGTACGCCCAACCTAATCGTCCCCAAGGTCACCTTCGAAGACATTCCGAAAGCGCGTGTCAACCCCAACTCCAGCAATATGCACTCGCAGGCAGCCCACAGATAGCAAACTCTACGCCACGTTCTTATCAGTCCCATGAGCTCGGTCAGGGTCCGAAACGCAATCCAGCTCTAGATCCTTTTCTCGCTGAGCTCTCTCCCAATGTTCGTAAAGCCATTCTGGAGCAAGTTGGAACAGAAAGACCCGACCTTGTCCCCTGCGACTTTCTCAACAACCGGAACAGGTATCAGTGTCCTTTTTGCCTGGAAAGCACTATGGAGCCAACAGCGCTTGTCAATCACATCAAGATGAGCTGTCCAATGCTGGAGGAGAAGTATAAACAGGACAAGAATGAGCAGGCCTTTGAAGCGAATCGAGGCAAGCGAGTCAAGCCGGCCAAGAGAAAGAGTCAGATGGCTCAAGCAGCCAAGAATGCCCGAGTTCGGAGTTAATTTGTTTATTATTGATGTGATAATCCCACGAGATATCACTTTGCGAGCCTGGAAAGAATGCCGCGGAGATTGACAGAAGCGTCTCATTGCTTTTAATCAGTACAGCCGTGAGCCGGAGTTTTTATTATTTGCTGTTACAAAAGTAGATTCTTGATCTTGATAGGCATGTTGCAGAAGAATCGCGGAAGCAAAGGGAAGACTTTAAGCTAGTCTTATGGATTAACAATTCACATAAGTACTCTAGAGTTGGTAATTTATCATGAATCAGTTCTCATAACGCAATTTACCCTGGCATCGTAACTGGAAGCTTTACTGGTCACTTAGGGTCTGACGTGCGATGCTAGCATCGTGGGCACGGGAGTTTCGCTGGGCATCTTCGATTATAAACACTAACTGGCTAGAAATAGGTCGTCATGTTCATGGCTTGTTATCCCAACGTCGCACATCGTCACGCGAAATGCAGTCACATTATTTCATGTCTTCACTTCTCGTCTGCTTTTGTGACATTCACTTCTCCGCCCTCGATACCAATCGAGTCGAAGCCCATCTGCGCAGTATCGTATCCATTGGCCTGGAGGTATTCGCGGAACTTTTGGTCTTCAACCGTGATAGTGTCTTGGCCGACGTGGGGGATGCAGAAGAACACGATGAGAGCCGAGAGGATGCAGAGACTGGAAGAGACCCAGAAAGGGTACTGGGCTGACTCGGTCTTGTTTCCTCCAGCGGCCTGGATGTAGGGAAACACATAGGTACCGACGAAAGCACCAATCTTGCCAACGGCAGCAGCGATACCGTAGTATCGGCCACGGACACCAGTAGCACATGTCTTCGCAGCGAGAAGACCGATATTGTTTCCGGGACCGAGCTCACCAAGGGCTTGGAAAATTCCGAAGACGACGGCAAAAGCCGCAATCTGGCTGGAAATCTTATCGTAGACACCCGCCATGATAAAGCCGACGAGGGCTTGGAGAGTAACACCGAGGATGAGAGTGTATCGAGGGCCGATCCAGTCACTGAGAAATGCACCGATAAGAGTACCTGGCAGATAGAACATGTTGATGACGGTGTTCCAGCCAAAGACAGTGGTTAGGTTTGCGCCATCGCCATAGATACCGGCAAGAATCGAGGAGGAGTAGATACCAAAGGCGTATGAGGAAAACTAGTCGCGTTAGCAGAGGGCAGACTGCGGTGTCTTGAGAACTTACGTTGTAGAGGAACCAAACCAGGCTGACACAGAGGAGACGGAACCAGTAGTAGCGCAGAACCAGTGTGTACGGTGTTTGGCGTCTCATCGACTCCTTGGCAAATTCTTCGGGCTCCTTGAGTCGAAGTCGAAGAACGAACAGGACAAGAGGGAAGACAACTCCAATGCCGAGACTGGTTCTCCAGATGGTGCTGTAATGGCCGTTATGGCATGCGGCGGCAACAACGTCTATTCAATGTGAGTTTATAGTCGGATTTAATTGATTTGTAACGTACAAGGAACAAAAGCACCAATGACGAAGCCAAAATCGATCATTGAGTTTGTGAAGAGAATGAACCAACGGTTTCTGGTTCCTTTCTTCATCTGACCGCTGGACTCGGCGCATCCGACACTACCAGCTGGATACTCACCTAGAAGCCATTAGTACCAAACTCATGCCATTGAAAAGTTGCATATCCTACCTCCGATACCGATACCGACGAAGAATCGCCAAGCGGTTAGCATGTTGAACATTCCGACTGCCTGTCCATGCCAGTAAGACCCAGCTGCCAGAGCAGTGAAGACAATTAGAATAACAGTCGAGACCATGAGGGTATTGGTTCGCGACCAATGATCAGCAAGGAAACCAAAGACAAGCTGGCCGACGACAGTTCCAGCGAAGGCGATGTCAGAGACGTATTTGAAGGCATTCGAGTTGGCATAGACATCACCATATTGTCGTTTCAAGGTGGTGTTGACCGAACCAATGACCTACTCATGTTAGAAATGAAGCGCAGACAGGATATTCACAGCAGTTCTCACGTTGTTGATGTAGCCATCTGAGAACAGACCAGCACCGCAGGCAAATACTGGGAGGGCGGTCTCAATCCAAGGTCTTTGGGGTATGTCGTCTTGAGGCGTGTGCACTTCATCAGAGGCATCGGCCTCGCGTTTCTTCCCGAACCCCAGCATCGTGGATGTGCAAGGATGTACTGATCACAGGTGATAAGGTTTTGGTTGTCGTGGGGAAGAGAGAGCTGCAGGTCCAGTCACAGTTATAAGAGAGGGTGAGCCAAAGCCACGGTCACGTAAGGTTGGTGATGCCTCGGGTAAGGAACAGACAAAGCAAAACAAAAGAATTGACTCGGTGTCACAGGGTTCCTAGAATTTAATAGAAAACGGGGGGGGCATCCTCGTGGTGGAGCAATCCCTTCTTGTCAAGGAGATAAGGTCTGGCGTCTGTGGAACAAAAACTGGGCACCGAGTGATTGCCCCAGGTTGTTTTGAGAAGCTGGTAATGTTGCACCGACGAATCATTACGTACACGAGACTCGAGAGTCCAACATCATAGGAGAGAGTGGCCGGAGGTAACCGATACGGACGGCACTCGGCGCGTTGGACCAATTGACTTTGATGATGCACATGAATCCTCTGCTGTCGATTTATTGCCGAGTTTGGTTGTCGGTGGCGCCAACCGCGTCCTCTGCTCGGCTCAAAATTGCCGATGGGCCTGTTAGAGCGCCCACTAGCACTGATATGTCAGGTGAATACGAATACATACCTATCTTCTATTATCACCTGTCAATTACCGCTCAGCAGCAGTGGGTGAGACCCAGAATAAAAGAAGATTCTACCTGGGGGAGGGTCGCAGAATGGCTGGGGAAGAGGAGACACCGTTGTCAAGTTAGTGGCAAACCAATCTTGATCAAGAAAGTCAGTATCTCTCGAGTGCGCGATTGATATCGAGTAAGCGGGGATCAATCAATATTGCTGCTGATCAATTACTGCAAACGTTAGTGCATCATGCATGTGATTGTTGGTGATGAAAGATTGGGCACACGAGCAATTCCTGCAACAAGATTTGATGGCAGGTCTAGCACTCGCATCTGTCAGATTATAGTGCACGTGGTGTACATAAGCTCAGAGGGCGCTGCACCAACCATCAAATAGAACCGCCTCTATAGCTCAGTGGTAGAGCGTTGCACTTGTAATGCAAAGGTCCATCGTCGTTCAATCCGGTGTGGAGGCAATTTCTTCATCTTTTGCCATTTAAAGCAAATTGTAATCAACACCTTAATTCTTTTTCTTTTTACCTGGCTTATATTTAATTACACATTCCTGTATGGTTTTTAACATCATCACTTCATTTATGCATAGCCTTGGAGGAATTAGAATAAAGTTTAGGCTCGCAGCCACGATATGCAAAGAGAGTACCTAATAACTCAGGTTTATGCAACGCGCACATTCTGTCTTATCCGACTGATGCGTCGATATTCCATTGTATGTCTCACAGAGTATAGACCAGCTTTCCTCCAGAAACCTTGTTCGCTCTCAATTCATCCAAGCCCTTCAGTATACCCTCAAAGCCACTACCACCACGGTTGACAAACGTCTGAGGAGCCTTCAGCTTGCCCTCCTCAAGCAGCTGTCGGCTGATCTCCCAGAACTTCTTCGCAAACTCAAACTCTTCGGGCTGAGCAGGCGTTTCCGTTCCCTTGAAAAACCGCTCGCCAAAGATGGAATACATGAGCGTGACATAAGGCCCATCGACCTTGGGGTTGACGTCGAGCAACTGCTGCTTGTCGACTGGCAGAAGAGTAGCGTACTTGCCGCCCTCGGTGCTGAGAGCTCCAGCACTAATGGCTACGCCTTGCCCGGTGCAGTCCCAGGCGAGCTTGAGGGTATTGTTGGTGTACTTGCGAATTTCCTCCGCGACGTTGGACGATTTGTAATCAAAGACGGCCTCGGCTCCGAGGGACTTGAGATAGTCGAAGTTGTGAGGAGAAGCTGTCGCGATAACCCTCAGCCCTGAAAGTTTAGCGAACTGGATACCATAAATGCCAGTTGCAGTGCTGCCGCCGTAAATGAGGATAAACTCGTCGCTCTTCTTGCCCTCAGTGGGTAGAGGCAGTCCCAGAGTCTTGTAAAGCCCTTGGCCCTACGTCTGTGATCAGTATTTATGCTTTTTACTTGCCAGATCAAACTTACTACTGTGGCAATAGAAATACCGAGAGTGGCAGCCTCCTCGTCAGTAACATTATCGGGTGTTTTGATCTGTACATCTCCCTTTGCCACAATATACTCGGCAAAGCCTCCGTTCTCGAGCTGAGTTGCATCACTAAACATGATTAGGTGATTTTGACCAAACGATATATCAATACTGACGCTCCATGCACTACACCGCTGATACGGTCGCCCTTCTTGAAAGACTTGGTGACCTTGGGGCCAACTTCCTCGACGATGCCAGCGTAATCACATCCGATTCTAGAACCGGGTTCAGTGCGGCCAAAGTCGATATGCTTCCAGTCGGTAGGGTTCAAGCCAACGGCATTGACCTTGACGAGGATATAATCGTCTCGGAGCTTGGGCTTCGGGACCTCCTGGATAGTGGCCTTGCCCTTCTCAACGTATACGATAGCCTTGGTAGTCATTATGTCGGCTTCTTTTGTTGTAGCTGCACTTCTGTGAGTAATGATAAGATTTGCTTGATGAACATCACGAAGATAGAGAAGCTCCCGAGGACATTTATACCACTAAATGGCGTCATGATAGTGGGACTTAGAATGGCTGGTATGCGTCATTGATTGGCTGCTTAGACTTTAGTTTGGTGTTTAACGCTATCCCTATGGAACGCCGATTACCAATCTACCTTAGCTTGATAATCTGCGGGGACAACACTGAAGCTCGGAATGTCCTCTCTACCTTATATAATCTCCTATGATTTGACTTCAAGGAAATTGGTGATATCATGGTGGTGGTGCAGTATGGAGTTGTTATGTAAATCACCCCGAGGACGATATGTAAGCATACCACCTGCAATCGTTGTCGTACCAATGGCCAAGCAATTGACAGGTCGCCAACCGTCTAAGTTGTCCATCGCAGGTGTTTTCCACTTTCCCTCACTCTCCTGGAGAAAGCCAGCATAGATACCTCCGCATCACCAAACTCCTCTATCAATGACGTCTCACTTACATAAACATTCGACCGATGAATCCCAGTTTTGAAAAGATCGAATCCCGCGTCAAGAAGTGCTTCTCTTATACACTCTTTCCTGAATGCCACATCATGAACCAATATTACAAAGGAGCTTTTCCTAACCCGCATACGCGTCATGACTAATATAGTATGCTTAGTTGATTCGGCATGCGGGATATAATTCCAGGCTGAAACTAAGGCTATACACTTAGATATTGCTATTCAGAATTCAGACCAGGACGGGCAGTACACAAAAGGCGGGTTTTAATGAACTGGAGAAGTGAGTTAGCAGTTGTCAAATAACTCAAGCCAATTGACGCAGAATGGTACAGGTCAGCTGGCAAAATCAAACGAAAGAATTATTTACTCTCGCGCTCAAACTCTGGGCCTTCTGATAAGCTGTATGCACAGAAACCTGGACAGCCACCGGGTCAATAACCGTGGATTCCATATGCAAACACTCCAGACAAGTTGGCCTTTCGATTTAATCTAAGTAACATATGATTACAAGATCGCGGTTTCCATTATGCACAATGCCATTGGATTTCACTAGAAAAATAGAACTAAAAGAGGGTATATTCAAGTTTCAGTGAAGCTTGCCAGCAGGGCAGTTGATGGAACTTCGAGACTGAGTCGTTTGCTCAGCCTATAAGGGAAACGATATGATTGAGTTGTATATGTCGATAACAGAACTTATTTGTGAGCATGAATAAACTTTCCCGTAACAAGTAGAAGGCCTAAGATTTATCATAGTATTGCGAATAACAAGCCAAGCTAATTGATATGCTAGGTTACATATGAAAGATAGATGTTATACATCATTAGAGTTGGCTCCAGCGTCGCCGTATGTCACAGGACATTTTTGATACATAAACAACGCTTAGAGCTCGACATATATATGGTGTATGGCAACCGGAGCTATGATACCGCCCAAACGACATGACAGCGACTATGATGATATTTCTTCAAGTTGCATGACTTATGTCACTGAATATTAATGGGCCTCCATACCAGATCCTCAAACACTCGGCCAGAAAGAGCAATGCCATGCGAACGAGCCAATAGGAATTCAGGAGCAGATCAGTTATCGGGGTTCTAGGAGCTGGGAGTCAGTAAAAACTGGATACTAGAGGATTCGGCATCCTGGATTTCTCTGCATTAGTGCTGACCTCAGCCCCCACCATTATCTTGAACAAACATCTGCAATGCTCCCCTCCTTGCAACAGCACCATATTCGCCAAGAGATTTTGTAAACTCTTTTATCGAAATTATCATAGCAAAATGAACGCCTCACCAGAACTCTTTGCCCAGCTCACCAACAGATTGCGTATCTGTTATCAAACCTTTGGCGACCCTTCAGATCCTGCTGTCATACTTGTGCCAGGTAATGCAGATTCAATGATAGTATGGGCAGAAGGTCTCATCGAAAAGTTTCAATCTTCCGACGATGGCAAGAAATACTTTCTGATCCGCTTCGATCCAAGAGACACGGGCTTGTCAACCGAGTTTCCCGTGCCGGGCGGATACTCTATTGGAGACATGGCCGGTGACATTGAGGGACTTGCAGACCACCTGAACCTCAACGAACCCTCGAAGGGTTTCCATATCGTTGGACTGAGCAAAGGAGGGCCAGCCGCCTACACAGTCGCTGCGCGCAGGCCGCAGCAAGTCAGAAGCCTGTCGCTCCTGTACACGTCTCCCGGCGTAAGTCCTGAGCTCCCAATCAAAGGAGGGCTTGATCTCGGGTTCCAACCAATGCTGGCTGGCTTCGGAGATCAAAGGGAAACGGCCATCAAAAACGGAATGACCGTTTATGACGCACTCACAACGCAGCCTGATGCGGAAGAGAGAAAAGAGGTGGAGAAGGCGGTGAGACGTCTAGTCGAACGGGATATCAAAGGTGGCACATTGTACAGCAAAGCTCCGAATCACGGCGCCGCGTCATACGAAAAAGATGGCTGGCCAGGGGTTGATACGCTCAAGATGATCAAATGCCCGACCACGGTTGTGCAAGCAGGCAAGGATCAGATCTTTGGGGAGATTCACGGAGAGGCCTTGGCGAAAGCGATTCCTGGTGATGTTGAGTATGTGCTATGGGAGGATGTTGGACACGAGATGCCGCGACGTATCTGGGGCAGAATGGCCAAGGTGCTGCAGAAGAATTGGGAGAGGGGTCAAAGCGCGGACCATGTCGGCCGTGATGCGGAATAAAGTGATAGATTACTGGACAAGACGAGATCGTTGTGTTACTGTCCAACGAGGGGCGGAGTGAAACAGGACAGCCAACAGGGCTTAATATTGTTCTTTTCGTCCGATGCCCCTGTCTAGGCATCTACCAACAGAACAATCAAGCCGAATTCTGATAGTTGTGAAACATGACTGCTATTCATAGCATGAACTGTCATATTTCCATGACAAGAATTATTTCCTCCAGTCGAAACACATGAATCAGTGATAGGCACTCCACATGATGCGGTCGGTTATTGTGACCTGTCCAACATCTAATGCAGCCAAGTGTCCGGAGCCCGTGATGATTCACGGACTATGAATCATATTCCTGAGAATTCATCCGTTTTCGTTTAGTTTGTCAGAGTCTCGAAAGTAGTATAAAGGAGGGCAACAGGAGCCCTCTCAACCAAAGTGAAGCATATTACTCAAGATATCTCCAGCAACATTCGCCAACCACAGATTTTCTCAATATGTTGTTTAGCACTATATACGCGGGGCTTCTGCTGCCCATTGTTGCAGCCAAGGTGTCATATGATGGCTGGAAAGCCTTCTCTATCACTGCTCGCCCGTCCGACAAAGATATCTCTGGCCTTCTCAGAGGCATCGATCACGTCTCATTGAGCTGCGGGCAAAATCACGATGTTTTTGAGGTCGCAATTCCTCCTGGAAAACTTGATGCTTTTGAACGTCTTGGGTTGAAAACCACCGTTGTCAGCGACAACGTGGGCGCTGAGATCGCTCGAGAGGGAAGCTTTGGGCTCTACCAAGGTCGGCAACCCCAGTGGTATTGTCAATTCATACTTTACTAATATTTTATAGCTACCGCCAAACTTCCTGGTGATAAGGCAAAGCTACCCGATAAGTCTTACTTCAAGTCCTATCATAGCTTTGAGCAGCACCTGCAGTTTCTGTCCGATTTGCAAGCATCGTTCCCCCAGAACTCCGAGGTCTTCACAGCTGGTAGGACTGTACAGAACAGAGAGATCCAAGGCATTCACCTCTGGGGGAAAGGCGATAAGGGAAGGAACCCTGCCATCGTTTGGCATGCGAACTCTCACGCACGCGAGTGGATCAGTGGAATGGTAGGAAATATCCAACTCAGTAGGCAGTTATATTATTCTAACGCTTTCGCAGACCGTTGAGTACATGGCATGGAAGCTTGTCCAAGGCTACCAGAATAAAGATCGCCTTGTTCGAGACACGCTCAACAACTACGATGTCTACATCATTCCGATCGCGAATCCCGATGGTAAGTCTTCAAACGTCTCTTTGAGACGTGGAACGCGGATACTGACAGCTTCATAGGCTTCGTTTATACTATAACTGACGACCGGCTGTGGCGAAAGAACCGCCAAAAGCGAGCTGGTAAGAAATGCGTTGGCACCGACCTCAACCGAAACTGGCCTCATGAGTGGGATATCCCGGGCGGCTCCTCCAATGATACTTGCAACGAAACATATCGCGGTATGAAGGCTGGCGATACACCCGAAAACAAAGCTCTCGTCAAGCATACCAAATCAGTTGCACAAAAGAATGGCATCAAGTCTTATATCGACTTTCACTCTTTCAGCCAGTTGATCCTCCTTCCATACGGCTACACTTGCGACACCAACATCACCGATATCAACGAACAGATGGACCTCGCTGGCGGCGTTGCAGACGCTATCAAGCAGGTCAATGACTTGAATTTCTACTACGGCCCAACTTGTCAAACCATATACCAGACTTCGGGTGGAAGCAGTGACTGGGTTTATGATGTTGCTGGAGCAGAGCTTGCCTGGGGTATGGAGCTTCGGCCCCAGAGGCTGAGGGGCAATGGGTTTGTTCTTCCACCGAAGCAGATTGTTGAATCTGGTGAGGAGATCTGGGCTGGAATGAGGTATCTCTTTGAGAACTTCTGAATAGACAAGCTTGGTTACAAGCCTGGATGCAAGCCACGGGGCTTCCGAGGGTAGTGCAGATAGAAGGCCAAATTGCTACGAGATTGGCAAAATTACACCATGACCGATTCCTGACTCCGCCAGCAGAATCTCAGATACTGACTACATGCCACCTAGAATAGAACAAACCTTCACAAATCCAATTAGGGAGCAACTCAATAAAAGACATGTGCATTGTGTCGTGTGCTGCTCAACAACTCCAATAAATGCTTTGTCATCAAGCAAATCGGTGAGATGGCCGAGTTGGTTATGGCGCCAGGTTAAGGTCAACCTTAACACCAATTTCCTGGTGGAGCAATCCTCCTGGGTTCGAGTCCCAGTCTCATCAAGTTCTTCTTTTTACATTCCATCCTTTTTGTGCCCGACTCCTGCTCAGGAAACACGAACAGATCTCAGCGGTTGGTCCCCTCGACTCTGTCTCCAGCTGTTCGAAGCATGTACGAGATCCTTACACTCTCCAATTAGCCATGACCATTTTGCTAGGAAGCTTGGAGTAACTTCCCAGCTCTCACTGAGATGCGGCTCGCCCCATAATATCATTCCAGCATTCTCCTTTGGTTGATTTCCTCCTTCTAGCTTTTTGAATTGCGGTACGATGCACCTTGCTGAAGGAACAGCCGGAGGTAAAATGTACACGAAATCACCGACCAAATCTCCCAGGAATTGGATGTGATCATATATGAGTTGCTTCCGAATCAGATTATCTCTGAGCTCTGGAAACGGGAAGATGTCGATCCAGCAGGGATGTGGTGAGGTCATCTGGATCTGAGTTGGCTCAAGGCGAGTTGGCAGTGGTAGATGTTCTCGATCAATGGGTCGAACGACTGCGATGTCGCAGTATGTCTTTGATTGAGGCTCAAGTGTTGGGAAGTCGAATGCTACGATGAACTCTGCAAACAGTCTCATCATTTTCTTATTGGTCATCATGCCTCGACAAACATTGTAGCTGATGAGGTGAAGAAGGCGATGATCAACCGAGATGGCTACACCCGAGTTTAAGCTGGATTGGTGTGCCGTGATTGGTTGCTGCAATGACGAGTCTTCTTCTTCCCTGGACAGCGCCGTATTCTTGGCTGAAGAAGTCTCGGGTTCTTCTTCTTTGTTTGCGTCGGTACCAATCCTCCATCGGTCGACTCGATAAGGGCGTTTACCCGGCCCATCCCTATCCTCATTCTCTCTCCTCAAGCGTTCCCCTATGATGACGTTTAGTGCCAATGCAACTCAGCGGAGATAAGGTTTCATACTCCGTGCTCTCTGATTCAGCCGGTTCTGTGCCCGCTTACGAGCCTTGCGCTCCTGGTCGTTGTCCGCGGTCTGCATTGCTCCTGTCAAGAGTTTAATGTGGAGATGAGACGATTAAAACTGCGATACCAAGGAAGGAAAAAGAAGTCATCCATGACACTGAGATACATGCCAGTCTCATAAAGGAAAAAGACGTCAGCCAGCTGACAAAGGGTTGAACTCCGCCTAACCTCCAAACTCCGACGCTAACCCAATCAGGTAGAAACTGTCACCCATGATGCATCATGATCGCAGCTAGAGGTCCGGAATTAAGCGGCAGTTGTCAAAGGCCTAAACTTTGTCATTGTTGTGCATGTATCACTTGTGGATTTGAGTGACTTGATTGGTAGTTCGGTGCTTTGAGTCCTGTAAGTGTAGTTGCAAGATCGAACGTTGTTAGAACATGAGGTGACTGAATCGAATCAAGTATATAAGTCATGGCTTTGTCTACGAACTTGAAGGATCGAATCTTCTCTAAGCTCCCTTCGCCTTACAACGTTTATCTCTCAATATCTCTATCTCACATCACAAGACATAATGTCTCGATACGCTGCCGCACATGAGGACACTCATGGTCCTGGCGACGCCAGACCTACCGCGCTCCAGATCATCAAAGACGAGGGCGTCGAAGGCAAGCTCAAGGGCAAAGTCATTGTCATTACCGGGACTTCTTCTGGTCTTGGTATTGAGACTGCCAGAGCTCTCGCAGAAACTGGCGCCAGATTGTTCTTGACTGCAAGAAACCTGGACAAGGCAAAGAAAGCCTGCGAAAAGTTCTTTGATGCCAGTCAAATGGAGTTCATCGAGCTCGATCTGACTTCCTTCGATAGTGTTCGTACTGCTGCCAAGAACATATTGGATAAAACCGACAAGATCAATATTCTGGTAGAGAATGCCGGTTGCATGGCTGTCCCAGAACTTGAGCTCACAAAGGATGGTCATGAGATGCAGTTCGGAGTCAACTACCTCGCCCACTTCTTGTTCTTCGAGCTTCTCAAGCCAGCCTTGCTCGCGGCCGTGACTCCCGAGCTTAACTCTAGAGTTGTTGTTCTGTCTTCGTCAGCCCACCAGCATGGCGGTATCAACGAATCCGACAACTATAACTTCCAGAAGGGCGATTACGACCCATGGCGGTCCTATGGTCAATCCAAGACGGCTGATATCTACCTCGCCAATGAGATAGACCGTCGATACGGTTCTCAGGGTTTGCATGCGACAAGTGTTCACCCTGGAGGCATCTTGACCGAGCTTTCAAGACATATTCCTCCTGAGGTCCTACAAAGTCTCGCTAGTAGCGACGCGGCTAAGAAGATGTTGAAGAACCCAGAGCAGGGAGCCGCGACGACAGTCTGGGCGGCTATCGGCAAGCAGTGGGAAAATGCTGGAGGAAAATACCTGGAGGATTGCCAGGAGGCGCCTCCAGCCAAGCAGATTGATCCTCACTTCGGCAAAGGGTATGCGCCACATGTATATGACCCAGAGCGCGAGGCTCGACTTTGGGGAGACAGCCTCAAGATCGTTGGCTTAGCTTAGGGGTTAGGTGATGGCCACGAGAGCACGGAGTAGATAGTACAGATACAGAGTAGAGCCAATTCAACTCGACGTTGATCATTTCCAGACCGCCATAGTGATCGCCTGCGCTACCAATTCCCTCGTCTCATGGGGCGGATTGTTGCTTGGAAAATGTCGGGGATGTGTCCTGCACTACGTAAGACGAAATGCGCTGTATACGTAGCGCGTGAACCATGTCTTAGCTGATATGCACAGTGCTCGTTTGGTCAATCAGCCAGCCACCTGAAAGTCAGCTCCCAGGCAACTAAAAAAAAACGACCGTCAGATCCCTGTAAGAATGACTGGTTTGTTGTGCTTATTCTGCTCAAAGGTCCATGCATGGGGAAGCAGTCAACTAATTCGCAAGACTTAAGCCTAGCAACGCACTAAGTCGCGGAGAGGTTGCTGTCTAGGCTGTCTCACCCAGGCCTGGAACAAAACACGGCAGCGAGATTCGATAGTGTATCTTTAGGCCCTCTTCTATCAGCACGCAAAAACTCAATCAATGAGCATCAAAATTACTTGGGGCATGAGATAGAACCTCAATCTGACCGCGACCGCTTCTTTCATGTGCTTTTAATTACTCAATGTCAGGTCATTACGTATCCTGATTGTTTTGTTGAGGCCATGTGAATCTGGGCATCTGTATCACTCACTGCCATTCTGGCTCATTTGCCGGCATTCCTGCATTAACCCGCTGTATCCTTGCACCAAAGGAGCGGAGAGTAAGACATTGTTCTCAGCTCGGGTGCGCCGTCTGAGGCCATCAGAGTAACAGCGGAGTCATGGTGCAGATCTCAGCTCGTCAACAGAGACACAATAATTATCATTAGATTCACATGCGCTCTTGGCTTAGACATGGCTCATATGTATAAGAAGATGCCTCTATCCCTTGGTTCTTGAGGGCAGCAGCTCATCTCCAAGGCCATATTCCCCGACGCGATAGTAAAGTTGATCCAAAATGCTTCCCTCTTTTCTCCTTTCATCGCTGCTGTGCCTCTCCACAGTCTCAGCTCTGCCCAACCCAATTGTCGCTGAGAGAGCAGCCTGCGATTGTTCCGGCACTCGCGATGGTGGATCCAGCTCCAAAGATTACATCTGCCGCGATGCTCGGCTCGGCCCTACAAAGCTTCCAAAGAAGCTCCCGCTGAGTGCAACCGTCGAGAGCTACAACCGCTTCGGCGGGCTTACGCCAATTCAATTCCTCCAGACATGGACGGACGAGAAGGGCAACTATAAGTACCCTCCGCAGAATGGCTTCCAGCTTGACGCGAATGGCAACGCCATCAACGGTAGCATGGTTCTCCAAGTCGGAACTCTTGTAGATCGATTTGGAAGCGAATATGGTCAGTCGCCTCGCCTCGCCTCAATCCAACAGCACAGTCACAGTCTACTAACTGCATCTTAGGATCATACGTCTCTGCTGCCTCTGCTCCCTACTCACAAAGAGCTCTCCCTCCTTCGAACCTGGCCACGAACCCCGATACCCCAGACTTCCCGTACAACTACCACGTCTACAGGGTCATCAAGCCTCTTACAGTGGTCGGAGGACCTATCGCACCCTGGTTTGGCCAGCCCGGTCTCGGCGCGCAGTTCTTCACTGGCGAAACTGGCAATGTCAAGTTTTTAATTGAGCAGAACTATTTGCAGAAGGAGGATCCGTCAGCTCTTGTTTACAAGTCTGATGGTTGCGCATAATTATTTGGCGTTCGATTGAGGCGGATTTCATGTAATGATCTTACGATGAACGACTTATGGATATGTTAGTCCATTTGAGTAGATAATGTCAATCGACAGATATTACGGATAACACTACCACTTTTTGAATGCTTCGTTGATTTGAAGTCGGCATGCGACAAATAAGCTATGCGATGTTGCATCCAGCCATGATGTCTTCAATCGAGGTCGGCCAACGCATCGAAGGGAAATACTGGAGGAAATTATTACATTTTCCCACAGAAAAGATTTGTTTTTGTCATCATTTTGATCATCGCAGACATTTTCGCGCTTGAGCCTGGTCACATGGCAACCAGTATGCAGCCCAGAACTTGAAGGCTCTTGGTGCAGCAAATCGCGGCCCGGATATAGGTATGCAGTCTGTCTACGAGTATGGGGAACAATCTCTGATATCGCGAGGCTCGCCCACGTGTCCTGTCCCAATCTTGACACTCGGCGGCGTAAAACTTTCTGATGCGACCTGAAGAGGCGCGGCCAGCGATGCAGCCCCCTCTAGCCCCTCCAGGAGTATCTTCGCGCTGCCTCGAACTCTGTCAATTGTGGCAGGCAGCGGTTGAGGCACTGGGAGCCAGGCTCTCGTCTACTGGTTTGTGATGCTGTGATGCTTTCGCTTCGACCAAGCGAAATGAACTCTCTCCCAGCCACCGCATTTCCAACCACCACCAAATGCCTCAGGTCGCAAAACATATTCTGCCGAACCTTGGTTTCACCGCCCCCAGTCTTCAGTATAAATTTCTCGTCGAGCCCGCCCAAGCTACGCTTTTCTTCTTCTTTTCTCCTTAGCTCTCTTTGCCTTTTGGCTTAGATCAAGTGTAGTATCTGTTCTTTTCAGTTTAATCTCTGAAAGATGTCTAAGGACATCAATCGTGATTATTCCTATTTTTGGCCAGCGGACGGCTTCCTCTATGCTTGCATATGATGCTGTCCACAGTGTCCCTAGTATTACACTGCCTCTAGGTGACGCGAACGCGCGCTTGTTGAGCTCCATCCCTTTTCATTGCTTTCTTGGGCTTGCCTGGGTAGTGAAGAAGAGTGTAATTAGTAAATGAATCTGATGTTACCGCGTTGAAACGCGTATGTTGCCTGGACTCGTCGCGCTTTATTCGTTCTGCGGTGAACCGATATCTATGCTTGGTCATTTGCCACACGTTCCATTCGTGGTGAATTTCAATGTGCATAATGTGGCCGTGAGCTTCAAAGTACAGCTATCTCGTGAAGGGAAGTCGCTGCCTGTGAAGCAACTCAGTGATTGCCTATCAAACCTGCGGACGATCTTTACTGGCCTGGACGACTTCTTAGGTCCTGTGTGTCGTGGTGTTATTGAGCTATGTTGTAAATTGGTTAGACGACGTTTCGCATATTGCTGATAAACACTTCACGGCTTGAAATGTCTTCCACATGGCTTCGCTACAGGATTAAAAAGAGCCATTCGAAACCGAGATTATTAAAGCATAACGGTATTCAATATCGCATTCATTCTTTTAGCTTTATCTTCAAAAGAACATATCTAGGGTAAGGGATTTAGCCCACCACAAAAGACATCAAGAAATTACCCACAGCCAATCAAAGTCAGATACATCACGTGCGCTCCCAACACACTCCACCTAAAAATTTCCTCGCACAAACAGAGGGCCAGCCAGACTTATTCTTCACTACCAGCAAAAAGAGAATTTTACATACAACAGCGGGGATTCGCTGGTCGTCACCGACCCAACTACTAATCCGCCTAGTGGCTTGACTATGGGAGAGCATTTTCCACTACCTATGGTCGTATGTGCCCTGTAAACCAGCAACTGCAGATGATAACGACAGCAGTCCACTTACTGTTACTGTGCACTAGAAAACCTCTGTCAACTTCTACGTTCGTGTTAGAAACAATCTGGCCTAGAAACATGTGAGCAACTTTAATTCTGAAGCCGTAGATGTAGAGACGTCAGCGTGCTAAAGAGCCTGAAACCAAAACACGCATAAACGCCAGCAGCTGTCTACATCAGATGATTCACCACCATATCACTGGGCCATCTCGTTTCAAACCTCCATTGACATGACATCCCGTCTACCCAAGCGAGCAGAAGCAAAGAATGCTTGGGAATGCAAACACCGGGCCGCGTAACCTTGTTTCTTGAAACAGGGCCACGGGAAAACTCGTCAAGCTGAGTCAAAGCTTGCATCCATCTCCACCGTGACACGATTCATGCCACGATGACATCTTGATCCATGGCTATTGCGATCGAGCGGTTCGCATCTTCCCGTTTCCCTGCCCGTCCCAATGTAGTAATAAGCACTCGACCTCTCCGGCTTGGTACTCATAGCAAGTCATCTGAACTCGGCCGTGCCGCAGATATTTTCCTATCTATGGTTATCGTGATGAGTGCATCCTGCATTGCCAATATATGCTTAACCAACCTTCCGGGAAGCTACTTTAGTGCCATGCGATCAGCAGGAATTAAACCGGGATGTTTCCCTCTGATAGATGAAAAACCCGCCGTGAAACAGGTCGAATTAAAAGACTTGTTTTCCACGAATAAAACTCTAAATACGCGTTTCGCCCATTGTTTTCGCATACTGTCACTAATGAATCTGAGGCGCCTATGGAGACACAGTACCCGTCCAATCTGTTTCAGGCAAAATCTCGCCAAGACGTTGCTTTAGAATTAGACAGGCGGATAATCGGGCTCAAGTTCCGATTTTTCTTGGTCATTTTCTGTTCCTGAAACATGACACAGCGAATCGACAGGCGGCTCCTCTGTCCGATGGCCGAAAAGACGCAATGGATCTGATGCTACACTGCAGACCGAAATAATGCCAGGCGATACGCCAGTTCTTAAGGCGAGACGCTTGGCTACTACCCCCTTTAATATCGGCCCTCTTGATGTGGCTGTCGATGACGATCCTAGCTCCCTTTGGGAAACACGGATGCTGATACTCCTTTCGATAGGGCACGAATTCGTCTAGTTCCAGTTTTATCTCCGTCGACCAAAAAGGTCACCTTGTTTTGTGTATAGACTCACAGGAAGAGATGCTCCATGTCGGTGTTGTAGATCAGATGGCTATATAAACGTGAGAGAGTCTTGTCGAGATATTCCCAAATCAGCCTTCCAGCAAGCTTCTCTTCACTTCTCCAATCGACCTTTGCCCAACAAGCCTTCTTGTCTTTACCAGTTTCTAAACCGCAAAAATGCATTGCAACCTCTCTCTCGGAGTCGTGGCCGCTCTCCTCGCTGGAGCCAACGCCCACGGCCACGTCGCAAAGGTCATTGCCGGTGGCAAGGAGTACACCGGCGGTATCCCCCACGGTGCTCCCGCTGACGCTGTCGGCTGGGCTGCTGCCAACCAGGACAACGGTTTTGTCGCGCCCGATGCCTTCAAGACCGCCGATATCATCTGCCACAAGAGCGCTACGCCTGTCTCCAACTCTGTCGTCGTTGCCGCTGGTGATGTTGTCACTCTGCAATGGGATACCTGGCCAGACTCCCACCATGGTCCCGTCACTGAGTACCTCGCTCCCGTCAGCGGTGACTTTGCCAGTATCAACAAGCAGAGCCTCCGATGGGTAAAGGTCGCTCAGAAGGGTCTCAAGTCAGGCAACAACCCCGGTGACTGGGCTTCCGACGATCTCATCCGCGATGGCTTCTCATGGAAGTTCACCGTCCCCAAGAACCTCAAGGCCGGAAACTATGTTCTCCGACACGAGATCATTGGTCTTCACTCTGCTGGCCAGGCCAACGGCGCTCAGGCCTACCCCCAGTGCATCAACCTCAAGGTTACTGGTAGTGGCAGCCAGGCCATTAGCGGTGGTGGCGACTTCACCACCTTCTACACTCCTACCGACCCTGGTATCCTCTTCAACCTCTACCAGTCTTTCTCTTCCTACCCCATTCCCGGTCCTTCCGTCCAAACTATCTAAGACGCTTCCGAGATGGTGCAGACAAGTGGTTCCTAGTCCCCGAGGTCGAGCTTGGGACCAACGAGCTGGGTAACGGGCATATCTTGAGCTCTGATATTCATTGGTTACCGCTAGTCGGTTCACGTTTTCACAAGCAGCAGAGCTGTGTTGTCCATGTATCTACATTTATGACCCGTACAAAGTTACCTTATGCAATGAACATATTGAATTTAAACCGAAAGATCCCCTGTCAAGTAGTACACCTGACATGATTTCATCAACGAACCAACCCGTCAAGTCTAAACTCGCATTGTATATTGTGATGTTTCATACGCTAAAAAAGTTCCCGTTGGAGCTTAAACTCTGACCATTATAGGCATTTCAGGCTGAAACCAAGGTTTATTGCCAGAATGTAACATAATGACTTTTTGCCTATGCAATGCAACGCTAAGAATGGGCTGACTTGCAATCGGAACACCGGTACAATCTGTTGTCAAGAATTACTGCCCGACCTCGGCAGCAATGGCGTGCAGAATAGCGACAGAAGCCGCGGCATTATGCCAAATTTATGCATGAAAAGCTGGGAAAAGGCAACTCGAGATGTGACATTCATTTCTGGAACCCGAGCATGCCTTTCTGTTGGGGTCTTGAGTCCCGATACAGTATTTACCAAAACACCATATTCATTTTCTGCACATCCGGAGCTGCAGTCCCATGTATGCACAGCGAAACAATAATATCGTCTATCTATACTCCATAATATAAGTTGCTTTCTTTTAGGTGAAATTCAGTAGCGCTGTCAAGTGAGACTGCGAAGACACCGCTGTATCCTCGCCGACTTTCCCCTTTCCTCAACCAACGTAAAAATAATTCCCAGAAAATACCTCGACAGTTTCTTTCAATAACCCAGAAGCATCCTTCTAAAAGAGCCAACTACTTCTGTAATATTGATCTCTTATGCAGCACCTGATTGCTCTACCGCCACCTTCCTCACATAGCATGTCATATCCCGAAATTGAATAGTTCAGAATAATCTCACAATCTCGAAAGTGTATAGGCAAAATGCTATTACTCTCAAGTGGCTTGGTATACGTATGAAAAGAGGGGCAAGGCGGATATATATTGCTCGGTTGATAACGGTGATATTATTCACATACAGATCATCGTAACGGACACCGGTTACCTAAATATTGAACGAAGGTTTTCAATACCATTTAAGAGACGTATGATTGATTGTGTATCTTTATGTTGGCAAGCAACGGACGATCGAGAAACAGGAACAGAGTAAACCCCGTGTAAACACTGAAATAAAGTTCCAGGACTACTAGGTAGGGTATACATGATAGGTGACAAGAAATATTTATTGTCATAGGTGTGGACTTGCATTCAAAAGCCTCGATTTGTTTGTACTGTATCATTGGCTTTGTTCGAATAGACCTTTTAGTAGCATCTGTTGTTGATGCTCTCCCCATTTTGTATGATAGTGTAACGAAGGGAATAAAGAAGAAAAGAACAATGCTACGTGTCACACGACGAATAATGGGAGCGAGCCTCTCTTACGTGTGATCCCCTTCCCAGAGATGATCGATGCCATCGTACATACCAATATGCAACACAACGAAGGAAATGAGCGAATCCTCAAGCCCCAGGAAGCCATGAGAAATACCAAGACAGTGAATGTTGCAGGAACTGTTATAGAAACGCGAATTCTCCGGCCAGGAGTCCATTGTGCTCTACAGGAATGAGATGCTGGCTTCTTCAACCAGGCCTGAGACTGAACCGAACCTGGCATGCAAAGTATACGATACTCACAACGGCATTGCAAACGGAGATCAATTGCATGAAAATAGACACACAGGTCATTAGAAGTAGTATGATTAATCTAATCTAAAACGACGGGGCTCTTTCAGCATTTTTCTGCCCAGGTTTCCCTTGCGCTGGCGGCAACCCCCTAAGCTCTATCGAATTTTCATCGCTAAATGTGCTCAAGCGCTCGTGGTGCACCCTAACCTCCTCAGTCTTCATCACGCCCCCGGAACTCATGGAAATTTTAGTCTGGCTTTGGCTTCCGTCGGAATCGTCCTGGAGATGCTCTTGCGATTCCTGCCATCCCGACATGATGACGACTGAGTTTCGACCATAGCGCGAGTTGGGGTTATATCGCTTTGACTGCCGAGCATTTGATGCCCCGGCTGTGTTTCTTGTGTCGACGTCGCGGGGCGTTGTATTGGTCCTGTTGCGGTTGTAGCTGCGTGAACTTGACTTGAGTTCTCGATACAGCATACGACTATCTGGATTAGCAAGGCGGCCGCACAAGTGGAGACGGAAGTGTAACATACAGAACTGGAATGCAAATGGCCATGATGGAAGCAGCAGGCTCTGTCAAGGTCCAGATCGTGAGGTCGACACGGTCATAGGTAATATCCTCACTCTTCATGCTTACGACCAGCACAGCCTTGACTATACCAGTAATTCCAGCGCTTTGAATATGTTAGTAACTTAATACTGTATGCTGATGATACTTTGTACTCACATAGCACCTAAACTCATAGCGACAGCAACACCGAGACGCTCTCGTCGACGCATGGTCATGCGCATCAGGATGACCCAAGGTAGTAAAGCAAGAACAAAGTCAAGAATTGCCGAGTAATCTGAGAAATGTGAGTCGCTAACCACAATTATCGTTGATATCCAAGGACGTACAAGCAGCGAATAGTTGGAACGTGAGAAGCTTTGACTTGTCCCAGCAAGTTCCAGGCACGTCGGGATTCCAAACCCTCTCAAGAGGCGTGCATTTGGCGAAACCGAAAATCCAGACCAAGTTCATCGAGACGTTGATAGTGACGATAATGAAGATGAGGAAGTATTTCATCCATGCGTTGGTGGCAATCCGATATAAGGTGATAGCGAAAGATGTCTTGCTGATTGTCGTGGCCATTATACCAAAGGCAGCTCCCACGATGGTCGTCTTGTTTATTATTATGAGATTCCCGTCACTGATCGTAGCTGCGTGTCGTCCGAAGCCGAGAGATACGAGATACGTGTTGAGGGAGGCAGAAATGGCGAGCGCCGCCTATACTCAGGACGTTCAACGGTCAGAGACATGATCAAAAAGAGACAGACATTTGCATAACTTACCCAAGCCGCGATAAGGCACCAATCATCGTGCCATAAACCTTTTCCTCTCCACAGTTTGCAGTAAACACGCAGAAACAACAAGATGAGACTCAGCAGGCACAGAGTCCATATTGACACCAGCAGTCTGGTTCCACGTTCATTTTCCATTGCAAGCTCAAAGAACCAGAAGACAAGGGAATTTTAAAAAAAAAGAAACGAGACGTCAAGACATGCGCGGCAAGCAATGGTGGGAGAATCAGACGCCGATCCGGATTTCGGGCAGCGAACACCGGAGATCCTGGAAATAGTGGTCCCTGGGGTTTTATATACAAGGTCGCAATGACACTAGGCGCCCCTTAGAATTAACCTTGATCAAAAGGTCCCCTCCGTTAGCAATTGTGTCACCAACATCAGATTCAGTAGGGATTGACAGACAGCGGCCGAACAGACGGATTCAGTCAGCGCTTTGATCGCGCACCCACCAGGATAGGGCTGCAGCGTAGAGACGGAGGCAACAGGAACCTCTGTAGCGCCCCTTTTTCTCCTTGTCGGAGCCGACTTTTACTGGGCTACAGTGGTCATTGCTAAGTTTGGAATAGCGGACCAGTGCCGCTAGACTCATGACTTTGGTGCGTCGGTGGCTGAAAGTTCGGAGCAGGTCCCAATATGTCGGAGAAATTCGTTCCTAGGTCAGATCTAGCAAATGCCTGTCTTCAAGAGCCGAGTTTCCCGCCGCCGACCGGGTATAGCATGCGAGGATCAAACACACTTTGCCAAGCGAGACGGGCATTTAATCCGAGGTCCTTTTACCTTATTCATAAACCTGGTGAAACGAGATGTGTTGGCTGCTTACTGACTTACTGACTTACCTGAGTCGTGGGTCCATGCTGATCCGGGTGCAATTCCATGTGTGTACCGAGAAACGACGACGATCTTCTCTTTTCCCGAAAAAAAAAACCAGAATCATGGGACGAACGTCGCATGAACCGTGTTGGCAGATCTTACAGGTCAGAAAAAAGCAAGCGAGAGGAACCGAGCTCGATTCATTGTCACTGCTCGGCGATGAGAACCATGTCGGATGTAACCCTAGAGGAGCAATGATTTACAGGCCCTTGACGGAAATCATGGTTACAAAGTGGAAACGAGTCCAGTATTTTAATGGACCGCGCGTATCATCGCATTGATCAGTGACCTGTCTGCCTGTCAACGGAGATTCATCCCGGAGCTACTAAAAGGTTCATTACAACCCACACGATCGTGAGACCTAGACTAGAAGAAATGTTCAGCATCCTTCGTCCCTCTCTAGCTTGCTCACTAACCACCAAACGACCTCACCAAGGGAAGTTTTTGAGGTACCCGAAGGGAGCCAAGACTCTAAAAATATGGATTTCTTTTTACGAATATCCATAGATGGAGCGGGGGATTGCCCCGATCCCCCGTATCACTCCATAATAATGGAGCATAATGCCCATAAGCTCTTCACGAATTGACCAAGAATGACTCCATTCAGTATCGGTCTCTCGGGGCCTTCCCTTAATCACGCAACAATCCCTTAGCGAGTGGCCGTCCAGCACCGGCTTTCACCTCTAGGGGGCCATGTCCGCCATTTTAGAGCGGTTTGAGCACCTTCTAGCCTCTCGTCTAAGCCTATTTAGGGACTGGTTGCGATGGTGGCGGCCCTTCGCCTCTGGAGGCAATCTTAACCTTCTGACAAGTGCTAACGGCTTTTCTTTGCCTAAAGGCCCGGGAATACCGTCTTCCGGCGCAGGGTTTTCAGGTCAGCTGGTCCAGCGAGTTCATGCTGATGAGTGTTTATAATGGAGAATTGTTGCAGGAGTCAGTAGAGTTATTTGATGGTTGATGGAGTGATCCTCTTGGGTGATTTGCAACTCGACATGTCAATGACTCGAGATCGGAACATCATGTGGGGGAGCTGAACCTGATCGGCCGCACTTGGTCGGTGATGGAGAAGGAATATGGAAGGGATCGACAGACCTACCGAAGCATATTTCCTCCCAGGCAGCGAGATATTCTGTCATGCCCGCTCTGCAATTCTTTGTGAGGGACAGAGTAGCAGTTCTTTAGGCGAAGGCTGGCTCTTCTTCGGATGCACAATCCCTGAGGCAAGAGAATGTAATTTCACTCAGATCATGACATGGTAGGCCATGTCTTCTGTATGGACACTGCTCCTTTCTCACGGTCCACCAGGCCTCGACGTCCGTTGAACTTAAAGACAGCGATCGACATGACAAGCTACTGATGCAAGTTTCTTAAACGAGCTTCCTCATTCTTTCTTCCAGACGTTGTCTAGAAGCTCAGCTCGCGATCCTCACTGCACGCACCTTGTCCCTTTGTCAAAACGTTACAAGATGCATTCCTCAAACACACTAAGTCTGCTCTTGGCGGCTTTCTCTGGTTATGCTTCTGCACTCCCCCATTATCCTGCCCCTCCTGTTCCTGGCGTTCCTGGTGATCATCATCCTCCTGGACCTCCTGGCCCTCCTGGCCCTCGAGGCCCTCCTAATCCTCCTCCCCCTCCATCTCCCTCTGCTCCTGCTCCCGGCCCTCCCCACGTTTCTCCTTCAGGCGTTCCTACTGCTCAAGTCCGCAACGGAACTTACCAGGGCAAGCATGACACCACATATGATCATGATCTGTTCCTTGGCATGCCCTATGCCCAACCTCCCGTAGGCCCATTGCGTTTCTCTTCACCCAAGTCTCTTGATACGGCCTGGAAGGGACCTCGATCTGCCACTGAGTTCGGATGGATGTGTATCGGTTATGGCTCTGATACCCAGAGCCTCGGTAACCCTGTCAATGAGGACTGCTTGACCATCAACATCGTACGACCTTCTGGTGTCAAGGCCGGAGATGAGCTCCCCGTTGGTCTTTGGGTTCATGGAGGCGTAAGTTCCCGTCTTATATACCCAACACTATATTATGACTAACATAATGACAGAGCTACACCAACGGCGGTTCCCGAGACCCCAGGTACAACTTGAGCTACATTGTTGATCAATCCGTCAAGGAGGGTAAGCCCATCGTCGCTGCCTCCATCAACTACCGTGTGTCGCAATGGGGTTTCCTCTTCAGCGAAGAAATGCAGAAGGAGAATGCTGGTAACTTGGGCTTCAAGGATCAGCGCCTGGCTATGGCTTGGCTTCAGGACAATGTCGCCGCCTTCGGTGGTAGCCCCGACAAGGTCACTATCTGGGGAGAGTCTGCTGGCGCTCGATCCCTGGGTATGCAGCTTGTCGCTTACGAGGGCCAGCACAACAACCTCTTCCGTGCTGCTGTTCTCGAGTCTGGTAGTCCTGTTGCCCTGTTCAATGAGGCTTCTGATTGGCAAGAGTACTATGACGCTCTTGTCAAGAAGACTGGATGCGACTCTGCCTCCGACAACCTCGAGTGTCTTCGAGGCCTTCCTTGGGAGACCCTCAACAACATCTTCAACAACACTACCCCTCTCGGCGTCACCGCTCCCACTCTCACAGCTGTTATCGACGGCGACTTTATGACCGCCCAGGCCTCTAAGCTCCTTTTGGCTGGCAAGTTCGCTCACGTCCCTCTTCTTATGGGTAACAACTTCGATGAGGGTACTGCCTACGCTAAGAAGGGTATCAACACTACTGAGCAGTTTCAATCCTGGCTCTCCAGCCTCGGCCTCAGCCAGACTCAGGTCGCTACTGCTACTAACTTGTACCCTGATATCCCTGATGAGGGGATCCCCGCATCTTTCATTGGACGTCCTACCAACGAGTATGGCTCCCAGTGGAAGCGTGTCGCCGCCTTCGCTGGTGACTTCCAGCAGCACGCTGGACGACGTCTCTTGGCTCAGGTCTACTCCGCCTCTTCCATCCCCGTCTTCTCCTACCTCTGGAATGTTTACGTCAACGGCCTTCCCGCCATCCTTGGAGCTACCCACTTCCAGGAGGTTGCTTTCGTCTTCAACAACCTCAAGGGTGTTGGCTACAACCCCAACCCCTTTGAAGGCAAGCCCGAGACTTTCGTTGAGCTCGCTGACCTCATGAGCAAAATGTGGGTTTCTTTCATGCACGACTTGACCCCCAACACCGTCAAGACAGCGCCCAGCCATGTTACCTGGCCTCAGTACACACTTGCAGAGCCTCTTAACATTGTCTTCGATGTCAACAAGACTGACCTCAGTTACACTGCTGTCGACAACGTCCGAAAGGAGGAAGTTGCTTTCCTTCTCGACAGTGTCTTTGCTTAAGTTCGTGGCCAGCAGTCAACGCGTTGACCAGCAGTAATGTATAGTCAGGTGCCATTCTAACATCCTTTCCAAGGACGGATCGGTCGGATGGTCGAAGCCCTTTTAACAATTTGTATACAGCTTTATCTTCCATTCGTATTAGCGAGCATCTAGCCATGACTTGAATAGATCAAAACATCACATAGTCACACATGTACACGTAATCTGCAAAATAGCTTCTCAATTCTCGAACAAGTCATTCGCCCATTCTACAGTCGACGCACAGCCTAATCACCTGATTCTACCAAACTCATAAACACCTTGCTTCGTTAACGAGCAGCAATCTACTCTCTCTTGGTGAAGACCAGCTGGCATTCGTCCTGACATTAGAGGTTAGTGCACTATAGTATTACTGAGCACGCAATAAACTTACCTCTGGAAACAAAGTAGCAAACACTCTAATCTCCTCCGAACGGCTGGTTGCATGATGCGCCCAGTCCAGTTCCAGAGAAGCCTTGCCAATCATGGCAGCCATGGTAAGCGGAACGTACCTGCGAGCCAGGCAATCGTGAGGGCCAGCTCCAAAGACAAGCCAATTCTTTGTCTTGGACTCGGCATCACCAGTGATCCATCGGTCAGGGTCAAATGTCTCAGGGTTCGGATAGGCCTGAGGATCGTGAAGCGCGGGATAGCATGTGGGGACGATGAGAGTGCCTTTGGATACTGTGTACTTGGGTGTGACGGGGAAGGACTTGGTAGCCTCGTAAGGTACAAAGATGACAGGAGGACGGTATCGAAGGAGCTCTTTGATGACTGCGTTGGTGTAGGGAAGGGACTCGAGCATTGACAGCTCGAATGGTTGGTGCCTGTTACCATTTCGTACGACGAGATTCTCTTCTCGAAGACGATCGAGAACATCGGGCCGTTGAGCGAGGACTTGGAAGAGCCACGTAGTAGCGCTGCTGGAAGCATCCTGGGAGGCGAACAAGAAGGTGAACATGGTCTGCCCTATTTCATCGTCTGTAAACTCACGGATCAAGTTTCGTGGCTTCTCAACTCCTTCTTCTCCCGCAGCAATACGGTCGTAGTATTTCTTGGACTCCATCATGTGCAAAACCCATTGATCAACGATACAACGTGGCTCAGCACCAGAAGCCATGTTAGCCTTACAAGCCGCAGCACACTTTGCAAACTCAGCCAGCACGGCATCTGCTGTACGTTTTCCCTTCCAACACTTCGTAAAGGGAACATAGACGGAGAGAGGTACGTTGACGAGCTCAAGGGCGGCAGTGACCTCATAGAAGTCGTCAGCGATCTTCTCGACAGCATCTTGAGATATGTAATCTCCAAAGAACGTTCGACAAGAGAGAGCACAATTGATCTCGCGGAAGAGACGCATGAATGCCATAGGCTTCCCTTTGTTGGCCTCGCTGGCTGCTACGAACCGGCCGAAGTAATCATCGTATACCTTCTCCTGGACGGGTAGGTAAGTGCTGAGTGCCTTGTTGACGAAGAGCCCGTTGAGTCCTTTGCGGTACTCAGTATGTGCCTTGCCTTGAAGAAAGACCCAGGCGCTTGGTCGCAGGAGGGTTTCGGCCATGGGGACGATGCATGGCTTGGCGTATGTTGGGGACTTGAACACTTTGTGTGCGATATCTCGGTCGGAGGCGAGGACGACGAATCTTGCAAATGACATAAGCGGCTTTCATCATGAAGAATGGGGCTATGAATTACTTGTGGAACACAGAAACACAACTCAGAGGACCGCTAGCCCATTGAGCAAGATAGTGGTCGAACTTGGGATAGAGTGCTCGGATGAAGGGGCCCATGAAAGGGATCTTGAAAGCTGGACCGGCAATAGGGCCCTTACGCCAGAGGTACATACATTGATCGTATGCAATTAAGACAGCTAGAATAGTAAGGAGTACTTGGGTGTTGCTGTAGCCATTGAGGTAGCTTGACAGCAGCCCAGTCCCGTTGGTTATATCATCCTTCAAGGTTAAGCTGGCGTTGCTGACTGCCGCCTCATCTCTGGGGCTGATTATGGACGCCATTCTGCGAACAAAAGCGGACAGAGCAACGAATTGTGTATTGACACTGGCACAGATCTGGGGGAGCAGAGGTCTTATAAGGTAGGACTCAAACCATGCTGGCTCAAGTACAGGGGTTGTCCAGGAACTTAACATCCAGTACTGATCGGATCTTACAACAAGAATACGAACTCCCAGGGCATGCCTCGGGTATTAGACGGCATATCCATATAATACAAAGGATCTGACTATTTTGACCTGACGCACCTCCAGCTATGGTCATCAAAATGTGATGGGCTGATATTGCTAGATTCGAGATTACTGTATATGTACTAGACTCCGATCTGAAAGGTGGAGAAGATGTGTGTCTACATCATATCAAATCTGTCAGTCCAGTCCGTCTAAATCAGTATCAGACCATGCAAAGGACGTCTCGCTCTGCCTCGTACTGAGATCCATCCCTCTCCGCCGAGGTATTTTCAAGTCCATTTGTAAACTATGAACGTATATCTAAGCCTTGGTGTGTTCTAATCCAGCATTATTGCTGTCAAATATGCTTGCTGCCGTTGGTCCCGGCTATAACCTGATGTGTGATGGCTCGCTTCTTTATTGCCGCGACAGCATCGCTTGGCTTTCTTGACATCGCGGAGACTAGTACTCGTTAGGATTAGTCTCCGATTGAAAATCAGGAAACCGAATACGCAGTCAGTTGCAGCGCCGCAGCAGTCATTTTGCGAATCAACGTGTCGTACGTTTTTCGCGAGCGTCTCTGTGTCCGTCGTTAGGATCTTTGGACTTTTTGGTAATTTTTCAAATTGGTATTTGTGCGTACTCATGTCAGAATTGCTTCCCACTGTTGGCGAAACACTTCTGCACGCTCTGTCTCTAGCCACAGAATATTCTGTAAATGGACAGCAACATCATCCCAAGACTGCAAACCCATAGCATTTGCTGCAATCTTGGCTGCGTATATGAGCCATTGTATATCTGTTGGGTCGGTAGCTGAGACAATTGTGACGGAAAGTACCCAGATCTGCAAGGAACCGAAGAAGATGCTGCCCGTTTTGCCTGCTAAAGGTTGGAGCTGGCCCTTGAGACGCTGAATAATCCTGTTAGCCAGCTCTGTATGCGTATAATAAGTCGTGCCATGTATGATTAGCATGTAGAGCGTTATGGCACATCGCAGACACTCCGATTGAGGCGAGTCTCTGAGTGGCGGGATGAGCAAAAGCTTGTGAACCACGAAACATGTAAGATCGTGAAGTTCAGTGCCTATTAAACTCAAGGCGTTTGACTGGTGAAATATGCCGCGCAATCGAGTCAGAATACTTGCTATCTCGCGATCGAGGAGGAGGGCGTCAACAACAGGGTCTTGGACCTCAAGGAAGGATGATGCGAGAAGCCATTGCAGTGTTGGACCAACTCCATCTCCAATTCCGAGGTCGTCCTGTATTGCATATTGAGGAGAGCCTGTGACGAGCAACGATACCCTTTAGAATGAGTTCAGTAAGTCATTCACGGTGATGGGAACATATGACTCACCAAGCAATCATCCTCGCGGTCAGTGGGGTTACTTGTTTCACTTGATCAAGTCCACCTCGGATCCCAACAATACGTTTCGCCCCGTCTATATGCGCTCTACTGGCTTCAATGTTCCCCTTTCCATGCTACACTCGAGAGTCAATCAATAGATTTATAGTTGGTAGCTTGAAGAAATTACTCACTTCAATGGCAGCCAAGGTGACAACAGAGTTCAATGTCTCATCTTGAATCGCCAGCAACGAACTCCCTATCTTCTTTCGTATTAGAGATACGGAATCTACCATGAGAAGTTCTGATATGGGGAAGCCCTTCTGGGCACGTCTCTCTTCATCTAATGACGCCGTCTGTATAGAAACATGGAACAATGCTGGATCTGCAAGCGCCAATGGCCACCAAGAGACGATGAATGGATTTGAGGATACATTGAGATCCAGAGGATAATATTGAAAAGAGATATTTGATAGAACTAGTCCATGAGTCAGATATTAGACCATCTTGAAACTTGGTAGGCAATGCTTTACAGTGCTGTATCAATCGTTGGACGTGAACTCTGGGAAGTCTGGTAGCTGGATATGAATCAAACGGATCGAAGGAGTTGCCAGCGGGTGCAAATAGCTCCATTGAGTCTTGAGAGTCCGGATCCAACTCTCGACTTTTCAACGAATACGTCTTCACCTCAGACTTCTCTATCAACCTGCTCCGAGCCGGCTGTTCCGGCGTTGACGATGATGCTGTTGATGATGAAGACAAAGGCACGTTTGCGTAAATACACGTGACTTTTCTCTTGACACATCGTGAGCATTTGGGAGTGCCGAGATCGCAACTATGCTTCGCCTTTGCGCAGGCATTACAAGATCTTCGGAGCGAGGTTCGCATGGTTAACCGAGACGAGTTAGATGATAGTGATAGTAGAGGAGGAGGTTTATTAACGCGGTAGTAATTAAGTGGAGTTGTCAGCGAAACGGTCTAGCCTCTTTCGGGCCTGACCGTTAGATGACACTTCGCCTAACTCGACTGGACTAGACTACCCTGTACAGCACCATGGTAGAGATCGACCGATGCATCACGCAAGCACGCAAGGCATGCCGCTCCTGGTCGAAACAAGAAGGCTAATAAATGTCTTTACTCCTTGCCGTGCGGGTACACTCACCGACGCGACGCGTGAGCCGGAACAATTCCTGGTCAGGAACGAGGTATGAACGAGGCATTAACGAGGCACGAGAATTTGGATGATAACCCCGCAGGAGATCTGCCAGGTACAGGACAGTAGTGTAACGAACCAAGGCCTTTCAAGTAACATCCATTACATTTACCCTGAAGCTTTCCTTTTTTCGTCGTAGACGTTTCGTTCTAGGTCTTAGAACCGGATACTCCAAGAAGCAGCTCTTGGACAGGTACGCATTGCGATGCCAGACCAAGGTGCGATTGCCTAGTACCAAGCAAGAAGGTCTCTAGACCCAGATGTGACCAGCAAAAAGATTATTCATGAAAGCATCATACATACTCATCTAAAATCTAAGTAATTCGTGATCTATCCTCACCGACCGTATGGCATTCTAAACTAGAAGCGTTAGCTCAGCTTGTATGTATCATCAACCTGAAACATATAATCACGAACATTCTCATCAGGACGCCACTAGTCCCTTTTAGAAGAACCTTCTCCGTGATTGGGAACCTCATCGCAGGTACGCCCGCTCAAAAAGACTTAGGCCATCAGGTCCTTTGCCAGGCCTGGGGCAAAAGAGGCGAGTCTGATACCATACAGATCTCGGATCAGGTTGAGTCTGGCCTGGCACTCTTTGACTTGCCCCGGGCTGCTATGCCGGCTTTCGATAGCGATAGCAAGGGGCCAGACTAGATGGTACATGACAACGCTCTGACGTTGCGGTACGGGAAGTGGGACACCCTGCTCGTCGACTTCACCCATCAGATAGGGCAAGACACTGCAGAGCCTCTGAGTCATTGAAACAACTTGCTTTTCGGCGATGGTGGCGGTGGCCTGAGCGAGCTGAACCTGCGGACTGCTCTTTGAGTCCACGAGCCGCAGGAGGGTTGCAGCACATACATGCAGCCTCCCGAAGAACAGTATGAGGTACATGTTGAAGAAGACCCACGTGCATGCCGTCCATCGCGATTGAAAGCTGACCAAGGGCTTATCATTCGGAGTGGCGGATCGCTTGTCCGCTGTTTGCTGAGGTTGTAGTCTTGTAGGCATCATCTTTTCAATTATGGCCAGCTCAGCGCCGATTGCCAAGGCTTCTTGGATAACCGGAACGAGTAATTCCCGTTGCTTATTCGGTGTCGATGTCGAATCTGCACTCGTGATTCGCCTAGCTGCCCTGTAGAACTGTCCAATGCGAGTGACGACCAGGGCTAAGCGGATCACGGGGTTTGATGTGTCGAGCTGTGAGTCGGGAATGACCAGACAGTCCATATCGTCCTCGGCCATGAGTGAGGGGATTTGCTTATTTTGTGTCTCAGCATCCATGCTATAAGAGTCCTGTTAAGGCCTACTAACCATTTGAGTGAAGATCCATGAATGCAAGTTGGACTCTTCGACATTTGTTATCACGCGGTGCCCGACTACGTCGAATAACTTGGAAATGCCGGCCATGTGCACGGCCTTGGTCGTTTGGCCTTGGCACTCGATATCCTTGGGGGTTCGTCAGCGAGTCTGTAGATCATTGCGGCACATGACTTACCTCGATCATGCCCAGCAGCATCAGGGATGCCAACGTTTCATCTTTCAGGGGCCGCTTAGATACAGACAGATCTCTGTTGACAGTTCTCAAAGCAGCCCCGTAGTGGTATCGTGCAGTGACATACAGCGTCGACGACTTGTAGTGTCTCGACAGCGACATGTGAGCTGCAGCAAGGAGGGCCGGGCGAATGCACGATGTCCGGCTAGAGTTTCTGTACATGTCCTCTAGAAAATCGAGGTGCCCCTTGATGACGCCTGGCGCCGGCAAGACGCAGTACTCGTGCAGGAAATACGAGATGGACTCATCCTCGAACGAGGGTTGGGGTTGTCGACAAACCCCTGAGCCTCTGGGCCTCACTTTTTCGTAGCCGAGCCCCATGCCCAAGACGAGGGTCTGCGCGGAAGAGCTGCCGGGCTCATCACGAACAAGGCTATGTCCAGGCTCTCCGTGGAAGCGGAACGCTAGTGGTCGATCATAGCCAGGGCATGGAGCCTTGTAGAGCTCGCAGCGTCGACATCCAGGGCGTCTGCCATCGCACTGGGAGGAGCAGGTTAGGACAGGGGCTGGACCGTTGACCTGTCAGATTCAAAGTGATTGACCAGGAAACTTACTTTGATCTTTCGCTTCCTGCAGCGGCTGCAGCCCCGACTGAGGGTCCCAGGGAAGACCATGTCGTGTATTGGCGGGGGTGGCTCGGCTAAGGATATTGGTCAAGCCACTCAGACTCTGTGGATTGTTGGTTGGGCTGAAATGTTGTTCTTGGGCATGTGAGTTTCTCAGTGGAGCTCCGAGCATCAAGTCTTGGAGATTATATCCTATGGGAGAAGTTTTTGGCCATTGCTTATCTAGAAAAGGCCAATCAGGCTTGGCATGTCTCGAATGGCTGCCTGAGTAAGCATTGATGCCATTTGTCCAGGATCACATTGGTGGAATTGCGGCCCTTCTATGGTTAGTATCGGTCCTTCAAACGTCAAAGCGTCGCAACCTATGCTTTTTGTAGCATAGGCCTGGTCTTGGGATATGGCCTCAGGGCCCAGGCCATGAGCCACCAAAATTACTGTACGAGATATCAACTCTTTGATGTGCGCCACAACAGGGGCGCCCGGATGAACCGCACCTATTGGAACCTACGAGGCGTTCCACGCTTATCCTCAAGCAGATGAGAACAACTTGCTTAGGCCTCCGGGAGTGTCAGCTCTGAAGCCGCGACTGCTATCCCAGGCCAGTTTTACAAGGCAAGTAAGTGTCTTGTCTCATTAACCACGGGGTGGCCGTTATCTTGAATGCTACGTTGTAAGATATCTGTCGTTTAGCCAGGGCCGCTGTCACAGCACAGCCATTGGGAATCACTTGACCCACTGTCTTGGCCTCCGATACCATAACGCTACCAAGCTTCCCCGGGGAGATAATCTAAGATCAAGGAGTCACTCTGCAGTCACTGATCGACCTGTTAGCCGGCGGTTTAAATACGGGGTCAGAAAAAGGTTTCAACGGTCTCGCCTGATCCGATTCGCCCGGATCCCCTGCCATGATCGCCCTGACTACTTAACCAGTGATAGTGTTGACTGATAATAACTGCCGCAACATTGCGTGCGGCCAAGACACGTACTCACTCAAAGTGTAATGCTTTACCTTGCCGTGCAGTGATGATTCCTGAACGATACGTCAACGGCTTCTCATAGTGCATGTATGTAATATGCGGCGTTCCGATAGTATCGCCGTTCTAGACTTAGCACTTCGGAGTCAGGGTGCCAGGGCTAGACCCAATCTGTATCATTCCCCAACGTCTTAGCGCGAGGGTATTTAAAGAGAAGCATAGAACCGTTTTGTTCCCACGCGTCTAATTCCCCGCCTTTATCTTTATCTCCGGTGACCGATTGTGAGCAGAGCCTCGCAAGGACGCTTGTTCTGCACTCTTCACCTGAATCATGCCATCCAAGTCGCTCAGCCAAGCCAGAAATGGGAACCGCAGGAGGTACGAATCTGAAGCCTCTTCCCTTCGCCCTGCCGAACCTTAAAAACTGACCGAGCTGACCTCATGCAGCCATACAAAGTCGCGCATGGGCTGCTTGACGTGGTGTGTGGGACATTAAAGACTTTCGATACTAGTCGAACATACTAATCAGTATTTGTCTGGTCCAGTAAGCGCCGTCACATCCGCTGCGACGAGAACTATCCCCAGTGGTAGGTGGACCGTGCCATTATACTAAGACGATCGATCATCAGCTCATGATCCCCCAGCCAGAACTGCACTAAGCACAAGGTCAAATGCTCCTTTCACGATACCCCGTCACAAGAAGAGTTGCTTCTCCAGCCCTCACCCGAAGATACACCATCAAAGGCTTGTTCAACCTCTAAACCTCGCCGACCATGGTCGGCCAAGGCCAGGGCAGAAGTGAGGCAGTGGAGAAGGACAGGGTCAATGCCTATACCGGATGATCGTATCAGAATAACCCTGCAGCCAACCATTTACTCCGAAGATGACCTATGCTTCGTTTACCAAGCAGCAAGTAACCAACATAGACTTACCACGATGGGAGTCAGCAAGCTCACTGTCATATCATCATACTTACCGAGGTTTGTTGGTCCAGCAGTTTCTTGTCTCATCATGTTGACTCTCTAGCTTTTTTCGAATCATCTCGTCGTCTCGGCTGGCGATGAATGGAGTCCTGGCGCTTTCAGCATACCAAGTTGCGTCAGTTACTCATTGCCAACATGCCCGTCGGAAAGAGTATCAATACCAGATGCTGGCTATCCAGGACCTCAGGAGATGTCTGTCCAACTTTAGACCGGAGCATGCTGATGGAGCCCTCGTTGCGTCGATGGCACTACTGTGGCTCTGTGAAGACATGTGAGTGTGCCTCGCCGAGGCTATCGACGGAAGTATTGACATGATCAGGCCGAGCCGAAGACAAATTGCAGAAGGGATCTCAGCGGTAGGTATTATCCTCCTATCACACGATACACCAAAGCTAATATATCTCAGATTTTACAAACTTGCCATCGATTAGGTCACCAATCCGGATTTTATCATATGATAGCAAAGGCATGGCGTCAAACTGCCCATCTACACACAACACTTAAGACAGAATGCGGGAAGCCGAACGGACTGCAACGTATAATTGTCGAGATGCAGAAGTTCAAGGACCTCTTAAAAGAGCAAGAACCGGACGACGACACCTGGAGACAACTGAGGCTACTCATCGCACTCGCGGAGGATTTGACCGAACTGGAGCCATCGACCCCGGCCGATAAACAATTCGAACGGATCCGGCTGCTGCGAGACTATAAGCTCTGGCTCCCTCTTAATGACCTGTTGACCGGCAGGAACCTATCAAGCACGCTGATGGTCAATGCCTATTTATACACGATAGCTTTATACGCCCAGCGCCAGACATCACAGGCTTATATGATTGACCTGGGAGTTGATCTTCCCAGTTTGCTGGAGGAGACGTTACGGCAAATCACACCCGTTAAATCGTATATTGGGCCACTCAACAACCTGAAAGCCTTGGTATCGTCATTGTCGTAACACTGGTAATAGTTGAGTTAGAGCAAGTTCAGATCGTGAGTATAGAATGGAATGAACGCCACCAAGCAACAGGCGAACGGTAATGGTAATAATAAACAATAAACATTTGAGCTACAGACACCAACTCTATGCAGTATTCTACTATACCTTGTTCCAAGTGGATGTAACGAGTAAAAACCGGGTCTTGTGCGGTCTTTTGCTCACCAAAACCCCTCAGCTCATTACCTAATAGAAGCTTACGCAATTCTACTGATAGACAGAACTGCACACTGAATCCTACTCCTCTCATTAAACTTCTCACCGCCGTTTTGGATCAAGATGACGGCCCGGAAAAACCTCAGACTCGAAGAAGTCACCCTTGACGATGTACCCGTCCTCACAGAGGTATGGTTCGCAGCTTTTACCGATCCTGGAATTCGACGCATCTGGCCTGATACACCGGCGGTACGCAACTGGTGGACCCAAGGCAATCGTCACGACCTGATCCATAAACCGTTTCAACGCTACGTCAAAGTTGTCGATCCAGACTCTAAAGATGCTAATGGCCGTCCACGCATCGCGGCTTACGCCAAGTGGGATACCTCAATGCCTCGCGAGCGGGGTCGACGATATCCACCGTGGACTGAGGACCAGCCTGGTCAAGTCTGCGACGACTTCATTGCCAAGGAAGAAGCGGAAAGACTCCGCGTTATGGGAGACCAGAAGCACTACTGTAAGGGACCACTCGGACCTTGTACCCCGGATCTGCTAACCACAATTCATCTAGATCTCGATACGTTGGTCACGCATCCTGACTATCAACGTTGTGGAGCTGGCTCAATGCTTATGAAATTTGGCTGTGATTTAGCGGACAAGGACGGGGTTGCAGCGTATGTGGATGCGAGCAAGTCTGGCGCCGGACTTTACAAACGTTTTGGGTTTGTGGATGAGAGCTTGCCCGGTTCTGGCGACGTCGCTTCCATGGTTCGACGATAACGCCCGTTGGTCTTTACAACCTGGGCTGTGCCGCTGTAACGTTGTAATACTCAAGAATTATTGAATAAAGCATTGCCATCCCTATATCGAGTTTGAAGCTATTCAGGCATGTCCTTTGGCCTGTTGTCTTTGTCGATCGACATAAAACCGACCCATGATGTTGAAAACTACACAAGTCGGCGTTGAGCGGGCTTATATTGGCGATCGAGGATAGCCTTACCGGATATAATCGGGGGAATACCATACCACGTTTTCTCCCGAGATCTCACGTCGCACAAGCCAACAATACAGGGCCCATCCCAGCAAGAATTTATTCCGCGACTGCAAGACATATCAACTGCCGAGACGGTTCCAACTGCTGGTGATAGGCGAGGATACGGTGTTTCTTGGCATGAAGCGTTTCCCACTAGATGTAGCCAGGTACTCAAATGATAGGCGAAGATACGGCCTGTGCCGCTTGGACACATCTTATAGAGGCTGCTTTCTGTTTTTTCTGTGATAGGCGAAGATACGAGAAACGCGTTGCCTGTCGGTTTTCTAGAAGTTAAGGGATTTTATTAGGAAGAAATACTAGTGATCAGACTCGCTGAACTTGCATCATCCCCTGTGACTGAAATGGCCACAACATCAGTGTCATTTTCATCAGCAGGATAGCTAGAAGCGAATCAAAGATAATTTCGAGCCGGATTGACATAAAAAAGCATCGCAAGTTAAGTATCAAGAGATAGATACAGGTTAGAGAAATTCTATGTTAATTAAAGTATTCTCATTTCGTAAAGAAGCGTGCGGTTGACCCAGGTATACATTGTTCAAGGCAGCACCAGTTTGTATTATGCCAACCTACTTTGCTATCTGACAGCAAACATGACATCACAGCATTAGACTCGAAGGAGGTCACTTTTATGAAAGTTTGTGGAGCTTCTTGGGAAGTAAATAAATTTCTGAATAATGCTAGTGACCTCCGCCATAATCTCTTCTCTATTTCACCAACACTCTCTTCGTTCTATTGTTCAGCGCGACAGCAGACTCTCATTGCGCAATCTCATATCATACGGATGGTAAATTGCGCGAATCAACTTTGAGTCTCTGATTGCCCTTCATCTTTGCAGTCTTATCGCCCGGCTCCCTACTCAACTAGAAAACTTTACCTGTCCCATCGCATACCCGATTCTGTTGTGAAGAACTTGGATTACTAAAGCCTCGTAAACCCGCTGTTCGCAATTTAAACACCCTTCCCAACAGTTTCTTTCAAAGCTCCCGGGCACAGCCATCTCAACAATGTAACCAATCATCGATGCATCGTACATAGTAACATCCAATTGCTGACATCTGCATGTCGGTTCCTCAATAATCCGAACCGAGATCACGTCAAACGCGAGATATTCCCCTCTTCATGAAACATCTTCATTCAATGCCATCATGAGCTCCGTGGTAGGCGGAGTCACAGGGCATCATCGCCTTCGTATTCGATGCGGTATCTGCAGCAAAGCGTTGTTGACAGGCGAAAGCTTTGTGACTTGTTTGTTTTGACATCTCTCTCCTCATGTTCTTCCATCGGCTGACAGTAAGTTTGCAGTACTAGGTGATGGTCTTGAACCAGAATCAGGGATCTGTCTAGACCGTGCGGTATTCCCCGACTCTCGGAGTATCAGGGTGGGCACCAGAGTCATTTGTTGGGCACCAAGCTGCCGGCGATGCACAGATGCTACCGAGGCAGTAGGCTTACATTCTACGTGCCTGGACCTGTTCCAAGAACACTGCAACGTTGATAACGCGGTAAACAGATTATGGATAACAATTGGCAAGAGGAATCTCTGGCAACGCGCTCCATTACTTCAGCTGGATCGTGAAACAGGACTTGATATTGAAATTGTTCGCGAGAAAGCAGAAGCTTATGGCATTCGACTATTGAAGCTCCTGCCGGCGGAGCTCATCCAGATGGTACAAGAGTACAGCGATTCGGCCACGTTCTGGCGCTGCATCCATGTTCTCAGCATAGCTCGGGAATTGTCCCGCTTACAGTCCGATGCCGCATCCCCGGTTACCTCGATACCTTTGTGTAATATCCTATCTTGGACACGAGGAGATGGCACTGCTGTGTTATCAAGCGACTGCCCGCTAGTAGTACGCCTGACTCTTGATCACAGGGGGATACGTAAGATAGAAAGGTTGTCGAAACCGTCATACGAACCCGGACGTCGTTCCGACAGGGAGGCATTTGTCATTGCGCCTGCGATATGCTTCCAGGATGTCGTGGTTGTACTGAAGGTGACGAGGTTTTTCTGGATTTCGCAATGATATGAACTGACCAGTACACCTAGTTTCACGTGTTGCGGCTTGAGCTCCCTGCATCTCTGTTGGGGTTTCACATCTGGGATACCCCCAGCCCTCCTGGTATTGAGGACTGCGAATTTTACGGCCGCGTGACATCGTCCATGCAATTCAAGACCACCGACTTACGCAGTGTAACGGGCCTCACGTTTTTCTTCTCTTTTAGCAAGCTCTACGCAATACACGCGCATACCCATGCGAGGCCTTATGCATCCAAAGCATTCGACCGTCTTCCTGCGAAACGACAGGAAAGTGTCGTATGGATATACCTACCGATGCCCAGAGATGAAGAAATCACCGCGATCGCGATGCGATTGAAGGTTGAAGGGGGAGGTGCCACAACGCAAAAGCCCTTTTTCATGGTAGCATTTCTATTCCGTGTTTGACTTCGCAGTACTAATAAATATAGATTCGCACAAAGCTTGCCGGGGACGTGTACATTGGCCCATGCCATCTTAGGCAGCACAGAGATATCGTTCTGAGCCAGTCAAGCCCAGAACTGCTCATTCACAATGTTGCAGATGTCGGACCAGCTACTGTATTCGGAACATATCCGCGGAAGCAGCAACGCGATAGCCTACCGCCGTTCAACAACCGCTGGCCGAATATGGATCCTCTCCTTCATCTAATGTTTGAGCATATGTATCTTTCCGTGGCGCCATTAAAAGACGTGACTGGCATTCGAGTCCTAGAAGACGAGAACTTTGAGTGCAAGGGTATGATATTTGACTATAGCAACGGTGCTCAAAGAGCCTTGGGGGACTGTAGATTTGGTCATTATCGTGCCAAAACGTACTTGAGCCCACGGCGTTTGTGCTACTGTCATGTCCAACCTACACCGGCCATAATGCGGGGCGTTCACGTCGAGATTGGAAGTGAGTCGGACCATGCACACAGCGGTGATGACTGGAAGTGCTCGGAGATGAAAGGAAATATCGAATTTTGGTTCTCCAAGGAACATTCGGTCATCGTCTGCGGTCTGCCACCCAGTTGAGAGCACAACTGCGCCATGACAGGTCCTGACACTTGGCGGCCCTTTGTTTCCCTTGGCAGTTATTTGGCTTCGTCTTGATCAACGGAGTTGCAAATGCAGAACCTTCAGCTCACTGCTAGTATACGTCAGTGTATCGATGATCCCCAAATGCGAAATCGTGATCCAGCTGGACCTCGACTTGTCAGCTTGTCGACACCAACAATGGCGAAGCAGCCCAATTGCTGGGATACGATATGTGCGCCAAGAAGTGGTCGACCAAAGGTTGCACCAAAGCTCGGCTTAATAAACAATTCTTTGGTCGTCAAACGCGGCTCGTTGCATATGATGTGACGTTTGCAAAACACAGATTGAACAATGATCGTCCGATGGCCTGATCCAAACGGTCTAGTACGACGCCAGACTGGCTGCACACTTTTCTGCATTGGGCTTCGTGATCTTCATTCCCGGACGCAAAGTCCGGCTAGTCCAGCGCCTGTCCAATGAAGAAGTGGTTATAATCAGCCCCATTGACACTGCCAATTGGATAGTCTGAGTCTTCTGAGACTCGACGGGCGCCAAGCAGACGGGCTTGATGTCAGCTGTGGAATTGCCTACGGCCGTTGCAATCCTGGCGTTGTCATTTTGACACTTTCGCAGCGCAGCAGTCTCACAGAGGCCAGCTTTGTGCGCGTCATACCTGAAGCCACGCCGATATGAAAGAATTGAAATGTGATGAGCATTCTAGCAAAGAGAGTAGGTCGTAGTCACTACGTCAGCCGTTGAGCATTCCCCGGGTTTAAACCATTACCTCCACCATCCCCGTTCCTTTTATGCGTTCCCTGTTTTTCACTCACACAGGTTTCTTCTTTCTGTTTAATCCTTCCTTTCAGGGTCCAGGCCTCAAAGAAAGCTAACCAGTCAAAGCGCGCGAAATTTCACGACGTTGCGAAAATGGCAGCCCCTCCAGAAGTTCAAGGTGCGAATGGCTTCAATGGCCACCAGCACCACCATAAGCAGCAGAGAACCCACCTCAGCGAGTTCGGCACTCATATGGTAGCGGCATCAGGCGAATTTGTCGGTACTTTCTTCTTCTTGTACTTTGGCTATGCCGGCAACATTATTGCTGTTCTTCAAGAGCCTGCTACTGGGCCTAATGGCACACTGGCCAACAACACCATTATGTGGATCGCAATGGCATACGGCTTCTCCCTCTTGGTCAACGTTTGGGCCTTCTACCGCATCAGCGGTGGATTGTTCAACCCTGCGGTAAGCTATTTTACTTGTTGACAAGCTTGATGTGCTGACGGCTCTGCCCGTAGGTCACCGTTGGTCTCTGTCTCGCTGGCCAATTGCCATGGATGCGAGGGCTGTACCTATTTCCAGCCCAGCTCATCGCCTCAATGTGCGCGGGTGGTCTAGTCGAAGCCATGTTCCCTGGAAGTGCCTCGCAGGCAAATACCACGCTCGGTCCCAATACTTCGATAGCACAAGGTGTCTTTCTCGAGATGTTCTTCACAGCTCAATTGGTCTTCGTGGTCTTGATGCTCGCTGCGGAGAAATCCCGCGATACGTTTCTCGCGCCAATCGGCATCGGTCTCTCTGTTTTTGTGGCCCTCATTCCAGGTAGGAAGCCTCCCTCGTTATTGCTTCTTGGCATGATGTTGACGGTCACATTCTAGGTGTCTTTGTCACAGGCGGATCGTTGAATCCTGTACGGTCTTTTGGCTGCGCTGTCGGTGGCAGAGACTTCCCTGGTTACCATTGGCTCTACTGGGTCGGCCCTCTTCTTGGCGGTGCTCTTGCTGCTGGTTACTTCAGGCTTGTCAAAATGATGCACTACGAGGAAGCAAACCCAGGGCAGGACAGTTCAGTCGACGTCTAGGACACGACGACAGAACATCAGTACGTTTGAGCAACAGTGATGAAATGGGTTTGTGTTTTGGAAAGCAATTTGCTACTCGTCATTTACACCAGGAGTAAGGTTACGTAGGATTATACACGGTAATATTTTGATGGCATGGCGGAGTTGAATCATTGATCATCAGGCTTCATGACCAATTAATCACTGAATGGTAAATAAAATACTGAAATCTCGCTCAAACCCAAGAATTGCCATGATTAACCCTTTCTAAACATTTAATATACACCAGATAACCCATGAAAAGACCTAAAATCACGCTTTGAGTACCAATGGTCCCTGTTCATCTTGGAACACCACATCCCACCAATTCTGCTTCTCCTTCTTGGCCCAACTTGACGTGCAAACGGTGTCAAAGTCGGTGTTGACCATACCACGCTGAGCAGGCATGAACCGCCTGATAGTTCGGTATGCCTCAAGACCCCAGTAGATAGCCCGACCTTCGGGGATCTCAACCCTGCCCAGAGGCTGTTGTCGGCGCTGAGTGAGCTGCGCGTTGACAAGCTGACGGAGGTAGGGGAAGAACCACATGCGGTCCCACCATAAGACTCTTCGGGTCTTGAGGTTGTTGATGTGGGCGTTGTGATGGATATTGATGGGGATAGCGGTGGTGAAGAAGTCGGCGTACAAAGTCATGTCGCCCCAGTTCAATGTGCGTCTGTCCTCTTCCGAGAGGATGCGCGCAAGAGGATTTGTCGCATTGGCAATTTCCTCGGGGACACCAGTCAGACGGACGGGCTCAATCTCCAGCTCTCGAGATCGCTCGGCAATGAATGTCTGGTTGTTGAGTGTCAGGATATCGCCATCATCTTCTTCGAAGACAGTGGGGATGGAGATGGTCTGGTTGTAGTCAAGGCCGACGTGGAACTCGAATTGATCGCGGACCATAGTGGAAACGTTGTGAGAGGGATCAATGGCATCTCCAAGCTCGCGTCGCCATGTACGCCACATCTCTTGCTCTCCCCAGATCTCACCAAAGAAGCCCTGGTCACTGTAGAAGTGGTCGCCCTGCTCAGCCTTGCCGAGCTCGTAGCGCTCTTGGGCGCGACGGAAGTACTTTCGCATGTCACCGACAGGTCCAATAAAGGCACCGCTGTTGATGTACTTGGGCCGGACATCGACCATGCGCAAGTTGGGATCTTGGTCTGTCTCGGGTCCGTAGAGATCCTCACGGAGGGGAGACTCTGGGAGAGCGTCGCAGTGCAGGTTGGAACCAGACTTGGCGCGGGGCCAGCACCTCTTCTGGGCGGACACCATGATGGTCTGCTTCATGGGCATCTCGGACTTGTGTGGCCATTGAGCACGAAGACGCGCGTTGGCCTCTTCGTTGAGAGCATGGTAGCGCCAGAGGAGTACACTCGGGGGGAGCTGGAACCAAGAGTCGGCGCTGTCAGCGACCATGATAAGATCATCCTCGTTCAAGTGGTCCTTGCTTGAGCTGCCTTGACGAGCGCTCCAGTCAAGATAATCGAGAACACCAGCGATCTTAGCGAGATGCGAGCCACTCTTGCCCCAGTTAAGGATGACGGGGGCCGGATATCCAAGGGCAACCGCAGTAACAATGGCCTTGCAGACGTTGACACCGGGGGCGTTGGCTGGGAGGAGGATGACGAGACGGCGGTTGAAGATGTTGCCGCCGTTCTTGGGAGGGCTAACCATAACGGGGATGCCAGCGGGCGAGACGGGGGAGACAGGTGAAGCGGGTGAAGCGACAGGCGAGCTTGCATCTTGAGTTTCGCCTGTCTCGAATACATCGGCCGTTCCATCGGAGAGGTATTGTCGGCCCTGCAGTTGTCAGTCAATTGAAGATGCCATCGGTGATCGGTACGTCGCTTACCTCTAGAGCTGCAAGAGCCAAAAACGTGGGAATGAGAAGAATAGCCGCCAGCACGAGCAAGAAACCTCTCGTTGACAATCGCAAGAACCTCCTCGGCATTATCTGAGTGGTCTCAGCCTTATCCTTGACGACATTCGTCGTGGGCAACTCTTGGTATCCGCTGCTGAACATTTGGCGGAACCAGCCAGGACCCTCGTTAGTGCCCGTCATATTGAGAGAGAGTAAGCAGATTGATACAGATCAGTAACAAAACTGACCAGACTTAACCTGCGCTTTCAAAAGAGTGTTTAAATGAATGAATGAATGAATGATCGAACGAAGGACATCGAGGGGCATGCTGAGGGGTTCCGCTGTGACATGACTATATAGTCTACCAGGGAGTTCAACGGTGCTAGATGCGCAGAAAAGGAGAAAAAAAGCCACTGGAATTTCCAGACCCTCCCTTGCACGCAGTCCATTCCCTCACCAATTGCACATTATTGGACTGATTAAAATCACTGACATGTCGCCACAGACAGGTACCTCTGCCGATTTCATAGGAGAAAAGGGAAAAAGTGGCTTGCCAAGATCTTGGTCTGCTGAATTATCGATTCAAGGGAGGGAAAAAAAGAATACCAGAAGGAAACCTGACTCCACCTGTGCATGGCGCTATCGCCGACCTAAACCCGCCTAAGAATTAATTACTGTTGGGCGATGTCTCAGCCCCGGAGGCTAAAATCAGGGGTTGGCCTCAGCGCCGTTTTAGCGTGACCAGCGCTACAGCACACAGCAGCGGTCTAACAGACAAGCTTAATTTTACAGCGCCAAAAACAAAAACATTGCTGTCACAAAAGGATCATGATGGGAGCGACGCAGGGTCTGCCAAGCGGACGATTCTTGATCTCGTGAAACAAATCTCCAGTCTTGAAGATTAAGTCTGAGCACAAGATGAATGCTTGCTAGGAAGATGGAGCGTGGGTGATTGCTATAAAGTTGCCAACCCCGACCTGGAGTTCAATCAGTTCGTGATGCGATTATTGAAGTGAATCTTCTTCCCTTGTCCCGGTCAAGTCGAGCCGCCAACAAACGTCACCAACATGAAGCTTCGCGTTTACACTTGGCCCCTTTATAAGTTGGCATTAAAGCATTTCAGAGTATTCTCGCAGTAAATCGTCAGGTTCCCACGGACTGTCCGTCTATATGACCTCGTCAATTGCACGTCTCTGTCATCTCATAACCAGCTCGAGAAGCCATCTCGCTTCTACAACATCGAGCGTCCAACTCAGTCCAGGCGCCCGCCTTTTTTCTTCTGTCACTGGCCCCTGTCTTCAGGTGCGCCATCTTCCCCAAGCTATTGGCATTAGTGCCCGACCGGCCTTCGCAACACATGCAGGAACAGGAAAACGTCGACACCTCATGATGATCCTTATCAAGCAGCAGAAAATGTCAAATGAGTCTAACCAGAGACTAAAAAAATTCATCGCTACTCTAACGCTATGACAGTTGCTAATGAGACCACATTTTAAGGCTGAAATACATCCAGGTTATTCGCCCCGATTTGAACTCCTTGCATTCTTGGTACAGTATCAGAAATTCCTCCAGACGCGAGGGAGAGGAGGAAAGTGACTGCTGTCTGAGACCTCACCAATCATGACTCCCTTGGACGTCTCCCCCGTTAGACATGATTTAAGCATGTATTGGGATCGCGCGATGCTCAAATCGCGAAAACGAAGATTGAGATTGAGATTCCGATCTTATCGTGTTTCTCGCAGCGCCCACATCCCGGGGTTGGTGTTCTGAGTTACGCCAGTACAGGGCCATGGGAAATGGGCGATCGGCCTGTGTCCAGAAGCCCTCCCCACTAACCGCGCGCCGACGATATTCGCGTGCCCCCTGAATTAACCCCTCCACGTCCTTTCGCTCCGACGTGCGCTTGTCCCATTTTAATCTCAGTGCGTTGAAGTCGTCGCTGACCAATATTGGTGCTCTGACTGTGCTTGTTCCGTCTGAGGATTGTGATGAAGATAAGAGGAGTTTGTATGTCTCAAGCGTGAGGAATGGGCTGTAGACAAGTGTCTCCTCGTCCATCATCCGTCCAGCCTCGCCCAAGTTTGCAATTGATGGTGTTTTTAATACAGTGATATCGAGGCTTTGGAGAAAGGTCTCGTCGGCAGCTGTGAATGTTGGGTCCTGGGCGTAAATTCTCAATTTGCGCTTATCGCTGGTTGATAACGTTAGATGAGATGCGATAGCCATGAGCACAACCAATTGTTTGATGCGTCGCTGTTGGTCCTTGGCGTCCAATAAGCTGCCCAGACCAAGCGAAACAATCTTGGTGATGCGCGGTCGGTTTTTTGTTCGCAGCATGTCTTCAATTGTCTTGGCCAGGGCGGATTGGTTGTAAATATCCATGGCATCTTCATATAGTCTGTATAATTGCTGGAGTTGTTTGCCAGATCCGCTGCCTTTTCTTGAAGTTTGTGACTTTTTCTTGCTGGGCGTGTAATGATCTGCACTTTGTTAACAGTCTGGACCCAGGACCCAAGCTTGATTGAGAGGCTCACCATAGCCATCAGCAACCTGCATCTTGTTTGAGTGTCGCATCTTTGCTGCAGTGGTCTTTGTAATTTTTTGTGCTTGTACGACTGAAATTTTGAGGTTTTAGAAAATTCAAGAGATGCTTTTGGCTGTTTGTTGGAAAAGATTGATGATTGTTTATTGTACTCAAACTGAGGGCAAGACTGCTTCTATTTAACACGGCCATCTACATCTATCTGCGACATGCCCATTCTGTATCTTTCATCGCGTGCTCGGTGTTCGGCCTGTTGATGCGCCTGTCAGCAAGGCCTTTGTAATCCTCTCGGACAACGATGCCGTCCGCATAAGCAGATTTTGGTGGAGGATGGGTTTGACAGCAGATGCACCAGTAAGCCCAATTTCTAAGCTAGCGGCCGCTAACCAATTTCGGATCAACGTTACAAATCCAAGAGCATGACAAAAGCTTCAATTACGACAAATCTGGGCTCATGGTGGAATTGACTCATTGGACTAGTTCTCTTTGATGAGATATGGACTAAATCAAAATCAAGTTTTCTCATATTCGTCCTTGTTCCGACAAAGACCCATAATAACTCGCCATTTGACATGGCAGATTCAGCCGTTTCCGTCTCAATCTGTCTTTATCGCACTGAGTTGACGATAAGATAGATCAACGATAAGAAACATATGAATAACACGGCTACCGGCTCTCATCTGCAGTGAGCATCATTATGGCTACCTTTATTCGGCAGGTGAGTCACTTCGAATCATCAAGCTATCATTCCTATAATCTCTTTTCGTATTAACTGTGACTCACGCGATAAATTCGACTTAATCCTCCGAGCCATTGTAGATTGCGCACTTCGGACATTCCAAAGTCCGACGTTTCACTCGCCAATCTTGGCGTCTTCACTCCCTCGCTTCCCCGAGCGTTCGCATTCTATTCTTCCTCGCTACAACGGCTAGGCGACCTTCCTTACGGGAAAGCTTCTCGTCTTACGCAATTTTTAATTAATTAGCGAGGTCAGAAATGTCAAAAAAGCTGATCGCACGAGCCTTCTTCAGCCAGGCACGGAAGATGATGAAAGATACTTGACTAACACGCTCCAGTGTGAAAGACACGCGTTGATGTTAGTGTCGCATCACCACGAATGTGCACAAAATCTGGGCAATTGACTACAACAGAAAAGCAATAGCAGTCAGCATTTTACTACGATTTTGTAGAAACTACCCGTACATCTATCTCAAACCTCTCCAAATCTATGTCTCTAGCTAAACCGATTATCTGCCCATGGGACCTTCATGCCCATAAATGACGACCGCGACGACTTTCTCACCGGCTCTTGGTTCTGCTGTCCATAGTTCGCAGGTCCAGGCGGTGCATAAGGCACAAACCCAGGGTCCGGTATAGTCTGCCTCGGCGGCGCGTAAGGCTCTGGAGGTGAAAGCGAAGGAGGATCCTCCAGCGGGGGAGTCTGTTGCTGCATTGGCTGATACGCCTGGAATGCATTCGCCAACGATCCAGGAGGAGTCGAGTGTCGCACATTCTCTCCAGCACCGCCAGGTTGGTACGGCCTGTATACGGGAGGCTTAGCACCCGTGATTGGTTTCCTTCTTATAGGTCCCTGTGGCTGTTCGTTCGTCGGTGTGATCAGCTCAGATTGGCGTTTATACAGCGGGTTTGGACTGAAGTCGAGGATGTCCTGAGCGGGACTGTATAAGTCTGCGAAAGAGCTGGACGAAGGGCCAGATGGCGTGATAGATGGTCTAGTTATCGGTGAGGCGATCTGGTGACTTGGGTTATCCTCTACCACGATCTTCTCAGAAGCAAAACTGACAGATGGACCAGCTCCCTGCGTTTGAGTCTCAGGTGATGTTGGCTCATAGATTGAACTTCTCCTACTCTCTTCGTGCACCGGCTTCGGGTCATCGTAGTCTAGCTCCTGCTTCTGGTTCTGCACTCCTCGGATCACTGCAATGATGGAAGCGTCGCCAGAAACCATCGCAACCCTGATTGCCTCCATGATGTCTGAGATGTGGTTGGTCAGGATCTTGACGCATTCTTCTCTACCCGCCTCAAGGGCCTTCTGCAATGCATTGAGACCTGCCTTGTTCCTGACCAAGACATCGGCGCCACGGTCAAGCAGGAACTGAACTGACTCGTGATCACCGCTCCATGCTGTGAGGATAAGTGCTGTGTCTCCTTCGTTATCAGCATGATTAATGTCGGCACCTGAGTCCAACAACAGGCGAATCGAGTCCCGAGGGAGATATATCGCCGTGTAGGTCAGAGGAGTCGAGTTATACTCTCCTCCGACGACCGTCACATCAGCCTTGGCTTCCAGCAGCTTCTTGAAGATAGCTTCTTCACCCTTGCTAGCCGCAGCGATGATGGGATAAGAGAACTCGCCTCCTCCAAGGTTAGGATCAGCGCCATGCTCGAGGAGAATATCGACAATATCCCCTCTGCCAGACTCAACAGCCGCTTGCAAAGCCGTACACTTAGGCATGTTGGTATTGGACGTGGTAGCGTTGACATTAGCACCCCGCTCCAAGAGAAGGTTGACCACATCGACATGGCCTTGGTCCGCGGCAGTTTGGAGAGCCCATCCGTCTGCTGAGTTGATGTCGGCACCGGCATCGAGAAGCAGTTTGATGATCTCGATAGTGCCGTCAAAAGCAGCTGCCGTCAAGGCATTCCCGTATCTATGGGTCGCGGTTAGCTCGTTATCCCTCTCGGTTATCTCAGCCAAGACTTACAGTTCGCCGGTTGCATTCGCGTTAGCTCCATATCTCAGTAGCAACTCCACCGTCCTCTGATTCTCGAAGTCTGTAGCTTCATACAGGGATTCGTCCAGCGCCTCAGGCGAGATATTGCCCTGAGAATACTCCCACATAGCCCCCAAGATACGAATCTCATCATCGCCATCTTCTCCCTGTGCAGTTTGTAGAAAGGTTTTGTCACAGTTCAAGCCGGGACAATTATCCAAGATCAACGAGACGATAGCCCAATGGTCCCCGAAAGATGCTCCATCGAGGGCGTCCTGTTTGAACTCCTGGTTGTGCTCAAAGTCATGGAACAGCCGCGAGAAAGCTTCAAATCGACCATTTTCTGCTGCTTTGACAAGGGCGATGCCGAACTCTTCAGCAGGCAATTTGTCGGAATATTCCTTGATGAGAAACTCGAACACTGCAAGGTCAGCTCTCATAGCTGCTAGAGCCAAAGGTGATGTGATAACCTCCTCCTCCTCTTCTTCTTCGGAATCTGAGCCCAATTCTGAACCCTCATCCTTATCATCCTCCTCGTCCGCATCGTTGTCCTCAGCTTCCTCGTCGTGAGCCTCTCCCTCGTCATTCTCACCCTCAGCTTTGTCATCTTCGTCTTCATCATCCTGAGTGACGAGCGAGACATTATGAGTCACCAGAAGCTTCACGGCGTCAGTGTTTCCAGACTGGATAGCTGCACAGATTACACCTCCGTAAGCACCACAGCTAGCATTCGGGTTCGCTCCCCGTTGCAGAAGCTTACTCATAACCTTGACGTTCCCTTCGGCTGCTGCTCTGTGTAAAGGGGTTATAAGATTGCCCTTGATGCCTTCATCGATGTTGGCACCTCTATCAAGAAGCTCCTCAGCAATGTCATCATGCCCAAAGGCAGCTGCATAATGCAGCTAAATTATGTCAGCTTATACACGTTGCGGCTCAAGGTCTCATCTTCTCCTCTCCAAGGAATGCCATCACTTACCGGCGTGTTATAGTCTGAATCCATCGCAGCTTTGTCCCCGTCGAAACCGTGGTCCATCAAAGCCGCGACCAAGTCTCTAAATCCAATCGTAGCAGCAACATGGAGTCCAGTCAACTTTTCCCGAGCATAATAGGCAAAGGAGCCGGTAAGTCGGTTGTGTTCAGTCAACCAGCGGCGTCGAATAACGGAATCCGCCTGCCAGAACTTTTCCTCCAGGCTCAGTGCTTCTGCGAGATCAGCAGTAGCTTGGCTGGCGTGAGATAGCCAGTGTGTAACAGCATAGGCCAGGGCTATATCTTTGAGATATGGAGCTTCAGGATCTTCATCCACCTCATCTTCCTCATCACTTGACTCATCCGAGGCGACAGAGGCGTTGTCGTTTTCAGATTCATCGTCGTGATTGGATTCACTCTCAGGCTCCTCTTCATCCTCTTCTTCAGTAACTTCTTGGTCGTTTGCCTCTGCTTCTCCAGAGGCAACACTCTCCCCGTCGTCTGGGCTGGCTTCTATAGCACCAGCAGCCTCACCCACCGCTCCATCTGTTTGCTGGGGAATATCGGAGAGCGGAAAGTCGAAGCTCTCTAGGATATGACTGAACGCTCGGAAACCTAGAATACCATGCTGTAGCTTGATATCTTCGCTGGTGAGACCAAGCAACATATGTGCATGCTCAAGAAGATGGGTCTTGACCACTGGTTCAGTGAAGCAGACGGTCTTCTCTTGGAGACCGTTTTCCTTCAGTACGATTAAGGGCCTACACTTCTGAATCAGATCATGTAGCTCTGAAACTTCCTCTGGTGAAGAATCGAGACCAGCGAGGAGACTAAGCTCAGCCTCAGTTGGATCTTGATAAGTAAGGACCAGTACACGAAGCATTTCCTTGATCTCCCCGACCTTATCCCGGTTGTTGTCAAATACCTGTTGCCATGCAGAACTGAGCAGAGCATCCAATTCCTGTGGGATGACTTCGAGAAGACGACGGACTTGGAGATCATTCTGGTGCTGAGGAAGCTCCTCAAGATGATCACAGGTGATGTCAATCCACTGCGTGTTTTGAGCCCGCTTGCCAATAACACTGCTAGCAAAGTATGCAAGAGCTCTGCTATATTTCTTATGCTCGATCAACTCCAGGACCTTGTTTTGTGCATGCCTGCGGAGCTCTAGCTGGACCTGATCTCCATATTTCGCATCCTCAAGGTCAACCAGTCGGACAGTATCCCTCTTCAAAGCCCGGTCAATGTCCCAAGACTGGCCACTTGTGATCATCCATCGAACCAGCGGGCGTCTTCCAGTACCATCGTGTTCGACCTCGGAGCTGAGCAGGTTTAAGAGAGTGCTTGTAGACACGGCATCTTGAGAGAGGGTTTCAATGTTGTTGATGACAAAGTATACCCTCGCCCCAATGAATACATCGTCAGCGAGGATATCTTGGAGGACCTGCCATAAGTTCTCCACAGTCAAAAGAGGCTGTGTTTCTCGACCTTTCTTCTTGAGAAGAAACTTGGCATGCGTCGCCAGAAGCCCTTGCCGTTCTAATAACTGTCTTATAAGGGCTTTCAATAAACTCTCAGCTGAACCATAGTCGGGCGTCTTGTCGCAGAAGAAGTATGATAGATAGTTTCGTGATGAGCCTGTGTACGGTTCGTCGGTAATTTCCCCTTCGTAAACCTCCTCATCCTTGGTCAACTCTTCGATCTTCTCAATAGCTGACAACGCGGCGCTTGTTTTGCCGCGACCATCACGGCCACGGACCCAGAGACAATCCTCTTTCTTGACAAGCGAACTGTCTTCGCCCTCCGAGGGTTTGGCCAACCAGCCCAGAAATTCCGGTTCTTTCGAGAACCATGGGGAAGTTGTTGTGTTCTGAGCAATGCTTTCCCTCTTGCTTTGGACTGGCGCACCTTCTAGAGTTCGTAAAGCAAGGTTTATAGTAGCTGGATCGGTGTGTCTTGTTGCATTATGTCGATTCTTGACTCGCAGATGTGAGCCGTTGATAAGTCGTTTCAAAGGCCCTCGGACTAGTGTATAACGTTCATCCTTTGAGCTATCAAACTTGACCAAGTCTCGATGATTCGCAGCTAAACCCATCGACTCCATCACACCATCCAAGATGGAGGAGTCTCTCGTGACGAACTCTGCATACTTCTTGGGCATCGGAATGCTCAGCGCCGACAAGAACTGAGGCATACCAGAGAGATCTTTGATGGTCGTAGGGTGCTCTTCGTAGAAACTACACAACTCGATTTTAGGCGTTGTCTTGATTACTAGTCTCACAAACTCCTTCCGAAGCTCAGCCAGGCTTTCATCGTCTGGTCTCATCAGCTCGAGAAGTTTGGACGCTGTTGCATGACCAAGTTTCTCTCCCACTGAGGAAAGCATACATGCCAAAGAAGCTGCCTCAGCGCCCTTGAAAGGTGTTCCAAAGAATGCACAACCGGCTATGTCTTCGAACATGTTTGGGAAGAGATCTTGTCTCGTAGCAGCGATACATATAGCCTGTCAGAATTAGATCAAGTAGACAGCGTCCAAACGATGAATCATACCTTGGCTATGACAAGTCCTCCCATACTGTGACCAATAAATGTGATTGGACGAGGAACGGCCATGTTCTCTCTACTCATCCTCAATCCTTCGAGTAGAGTCTGTGCCAGGTTGCCGAGAAACTGCTTCACCTTGATGGAACCAGTCCATGAAGATTCACTGTGATACAGAAGAATTCTAGCGTTTGGAAAGTCGCGAGCTATGCCCTCCTCACTGGCCCAGTTAAAATCGCTCGTAGTCGATTTGAAGCTCAGCAAAGGGTGAGCTCCTAAACCCGGCACAAAAACAATACTATTGACGTGTTGGTGAGTCAATTGCTTCGGTAATCATGTTTTGGGTTTATGCTTACTCCATATCAGTTTTTCTGGTTGAGTCCGGCTCTGGGTAGAGCTGCTTGATCCCCTGCTCAACATTCTCGTAGCCCTTCTTCTGCTTAGGAGCAGCCCCTGGAGGGCCGCCGCGTCGCGTTGCTGTTCGACGAAGCGACATATTGGCCAATTCACTTGACAAAACTCACTAGACGTTGTTGTTGTTGATCTGACAACGTTCAAGCCTCCTAATTTTCGTCTTACGGAGGATTAGGTAGTGGCCACGCTACTAACGCCCAGCTCCCAGTTTCATTCTTGGCCCCCACATCTTGGCTTACTGGGGGTCAAGTATCGTATGTATGTCAGCATCTGCTGAGCTTTTAATTCGGCGTTAAGCGCTTAACAGCCATTCCTCCAGAGTAAGCACTTGGACAGGTAGTACCTCGTTAGTGTCTCATCGATCATACATGGTGCCACTGCCCGGTCTGCTTGCTCCTTTGGGCTGAGACGCAGTGTGTGCCTAATTAAAGAGATTGGACCGTCAGCACGGCGCAGCGGTCTGTCCCCTTTTCACGAAGTGAGCGGGCCGTGTGATCAAGATAATGGGGAACGCCGCTTACAGGCCAATCACGCGTGGATGGTGCTATTGGCCTTGAGAGGGGGGGTTGCCTACCAGCCTTAAGCCTTATGACTGATCCCTGCTGGTAATTTCCACTCTTTTCTTTCTGTTTACGCGAGCTTTTCAAGACAAGAGACTCGCCGTCGTCGGGGCATTCGTTCTCTATTTATGCTCCTTGAGAGACTTGAGTCTTACGCCGTGGCATCGAATCTAATATCTCACTATGGCTAGCCCGCCGCCGCCATTTACGGTCCGAATCTTACAAAAGGACTTCCTTAGCAATGGCTCGGAGTCAAAGGATGAGTTTAATAGCCTCCTCCCTGCCAGCAACCGCTTCAACGATGACATTGTCGTTCCTACATCGGACCCCAACTTCCTAGAGCGGGAACTATCGGTTTCGCGCCTCAATGATGTGCAAGAATGGCTCTGGGCTTGCGGCCGCCCAATGCCGCCCCGACCACTTCATCACCAACGGCTCATCTCAAGAGAGATCGTTATCAGCGAGCTCTCTGAGCTGCACATGATCTGGTGGAGAAACCGCATTTTTCTCAAGCCTATACCGGCTTATTTACTTGATCCCGACTTCTGGGTCAGCAACATCAGCGACACAGCCCATCTCGACGTAACCGAAGGCAACATTGATGCCTCGGCGCGGGGATTTCTCTTCTCGTATGCTGCACTCATCGCGTACAAGAGCGACTTTCGCATCGCAAAGGAGCATGGATTATTGCCCGAGGAAGTGACATGGGAGGGCTGGAAGGCATTGACAGCTCAGGTTCTCGAGAACCACCGTTACGATCGCGTCAATCCGCGCTACTGGTACGGCGAGCTGCGATTGAGTAGGTTGAACAAAATCTACGCGCTTCGCAAAGGGTATTTGCTGCGCGGCTACTCACGAGTCGCGTCGCATACAGTCTACGGGGATCTTATTCGCGACAATTTTTCGGTGCTTGCTGGAATTCTCGGTTATGTCGTGATCGCGCTCACGGCGATGCAGGTTGGATTGGGTGTTGATCGGCTGGTCGAGAACCAGGCGTTCCAGGATGTGAGTTACGGGTTGACGGTGTTTACATTAATTGTGCCGCTCATTGGGGCGCTCTTCATTTTTTTCTTTGTCTTCATCATGATTGTTAGCAATTGGAGGGTCACCAAGGCATTTGAGAGTCGGCGCCTAAAGAAGATGAAGGTCAAACTCCTCCGGAAAAAGTAGACAGATAATAGTATAATGAAATACGATCAATAATGAACAATCAACACATAATAAACTCATAAAGGTAACGGTCGACAAAAACAATGAAGTCCCGTCTGTTGAGACAAAAAAAAGGGTCGATTGTCGGGGACCTCTCATATCAGGCAAGCGGCCAATACAATACATGGTCTGAGATATCTGTTATGAGATGCCAGAGTCCGACTGTTGCATGATCACGCTGGGGATCGAACCCAGAATCTTCTGATTCGTAGTCAGACGCCTTGCCATTGGGCCACGCGACCTATTTTAATGGAAGTGGCCGCTCAAATGAAGAGCTAGATTGCTGTGGCATGCAGACTCGCGCATGGAAGCATTGTTCAGGTATTTCTTGAAACTATTAATTCCTGTTTAAAATTCATTTGGTAGGCTAGATAGCTCGAGTCTTAAATATTCTTGTGATTGAGATCTCTGATGGCGTACCCGCGAGGTGGCTCGCACGCAACGCCTAAATAACCAACTTTTCCAAAAAGAGCAAACATCTGAACGCAAAAGCCGAGCCATGATATGAGAAATACTTTGGAACGTAAAACAGCCATTGTCTAAGTTGTAGGCCTTTTTGATCAGTATACATGGTGACTCGTTTCATATGGGTTAAGCCTCGAACTCGCCTGTTCATACTGCTTTGTAGGGTAGGTGGATGAACGTAGCGCGGAACTATCCCATCGTCTTCCGCCGCTGGAACATGCGGTCCCATGGAACGACAGCATCGCTTGTCATCACAGAACGCCAAAAAGCACTGAAAGAGTCGAATCCTTTCAGTTGTTGGCTATCTGAGGGCCACTGGATTAACGCGCTATATTACTAGAAGAGAGTAGATACCTCTGAAGGCTGTCTACGATCGGAAGAACGCCATCGAAACCGCCACCATATCATGTTGAGACGATGGAGCCTGGTGCGAATATCTCGAATTCCATGGCAAGCAAAATCTGCGTGAGGTTCACGATCAACTCGTGCGAAGGATATCTTCGAATCAAACAGCACGAGGCAATGATCAACAACAAGTTTGGCAAGCCGGATATCAACTACGACTTTGCACGACAGGACGTTGCATGTCTAGATTTTCGTGCATTTGGTATTTGGCACATTCCCACGAAACTTGCTATGGATAAAAATGCACAGGATTTGCGGAGATGGTTGCTACATTTACTTGAGGTATTGTTAATAGTATACCTGGATAAATTTCACCTCTTGAACAGGCTAAAACGCCCGAGGAGGATGACTGCAGGACAACGAAATCGACTCATATGTTTCTTACTATCATATTTTACACGATTATATATCAATACCCCCAAAGCGTATCTTCTTTCGCGGTCTTGATCAGCCACTCGCGGCAGACATAATCGACACGTTTCGCGTGCATTGGTATCTCAATAGGCGAGACATCAAGAAAGCCAGCCGGGTCGTGAATATTTCCATCTGCCGTATCAATAATAGGTGAGCTGAACTCATGATTGACAATGACAACCTTCAAGTGCCGAGCATAGGTCGAGTCACCACCAAACTCCGGGTTCCAAAGTTCGCTACCGATAGACTGCTTGATGTTCCATGTCTGAACACGAAGCAAATAAGGTCTTGTAATGACCAGATGCTCAATGTTTCGGTGCCGCGCAACATTGTACCAAAGTCCTTCGTCACTCAGATTGATGCTGAACCCGGCGACTTTTCGTAGCTTGGGCCAAATTTGGCTGACGTTGAGCTCACTCCTCCAGAACTCTAACGAAGGCAAGCCGCCTAAGGTGACGAATTCTTCGAGGTTGGCCAACGCTTGTAGGCCCCGAGAGAAGACTTGATCAATATGCGCATCGATGCTATGTTGCAAAGCAATTCTGCGAAACGGCAGATCAATGATCAATCGGCGGACAGAGCCACCAAGTTCCAGAAAGACATCCCGAATAAGTGCACTGGCTCGTATCGACTGGATCTCTTCAAGACTGAGTCCAAGATAGATGGACGACACTGTAGAAAGTGGGATGGTTTTAGGGAGAGAGTTCGCTTCCAAAGTCTTGGAGTAGTTTAGGCAGCGCAAGAATTTCTGAAGTCGGGGTATCGAGTCAAGATGTATACAGTGCTGCCGTAGAAACCTTGTCGCGGGCTCATACGTGGCGCGGCATACCCTTGTCCAGGCGACGAGCTGCTGAACTTCGGGGGTTGTAACGTCAATAATCCGATTGGGTTCACCAGGCGGGATGGATGTTTCAAGGATCTGAAGGACGATCTCGAGAGGGATATAAAGATTACGCGTCATATTGACCGAGTAGTTATAAGGGATTGGGGTGATGTTTGAGGCTGTGTTACGTATGTTTGTTGCGTTGAGGCCGAATCCAGTATTAAAAGGCTGTTGTTTCGTCGTTGCCTGCCAGGCTGCGATTTAAATGTCAACGAACAATAGCTAATAATTTCTCTAGTCAAACGAGATCAATTGATTCAGGCACCAGAATTAATTGTGCCGGCTATAACTCGGCCATCAACTTTGGTGGAACATGTACAGAAAGTGACCAGCGACCACTGAACCTGTCTGTCTGTTCAGTGCTTGTAGGCGTAGCGATCAACTGGGCTCCAGGGGCATGTCTCAGCGAAGAAGACATGCGGAACCTGGAGCTAACGGTTCCTCGCCTCGAGGCTCAAACGGGACCGTCCTTCTTTCACGATAACCATGCCTGATATGTCGCGATACGGTATCGAATGAATTTTCAGATGGCTTTACAAGCCTAAATTTAATTCATGGCAATGGCTGCACCGTAGCAGAGCCCCGAGGTACGTACCGCGGCAGATCCAATGTGGTATGAGTCTGTTAGAGTTGCGAATGAAATCATTACATTGAATAAGAGCTAGCGGAGTTGATCCTGCGAAATGCGGAAATGTTGCGGAGTTTGATCAAGGCAAGGCATGGATTAGATTGACGCCATAAGCCTTATAAAAAGACCTTGACGAGACTTTTATTGAATCATTTATACCATGATTCAATCATCACTTTCTTTCTAATACTCTCAGACATCATGGGCTCTACACCAGCTACCAGCAGAGCGTTATATGCCGACAAGGATGGCAGGGTTGTCATTCGCCATGTTCCTTTCCCAAAGCCTCAAGAGGGAGAACTTCTCATCAAGATTCTATACTCGGGCGTCAATCCCGCCGATACTAAGGTCATTGACTTCTTTGGCTTGAAGAACGCTGTCATGTCATCGGAACGGAATTCTGTGGCCAAGTACTCGACTCTGAGAATCTAGACTCTACGTCTTTCAAAGTAGGTGATATTGTGGCTGGAATACCTTCTTGGAGCCAAACCCCGCCATTACGTTGGGGAACGCACCAAGAGTTTATGACAATTGTTGCATCATGGGCTTGGAAGGTTCCCGAGAACTTGCCGCCCCAAGCCGCTGCTGGTTTTTCCATTGTTGGTAATGTTGTGACTGCACCAAGAGCAATAGCGCCCTCTTAACTCACAGTACATAGGTTTGACAGCGGCCACGGGCCTTTTCAACGATATCGGCCTTCCGCTGCCACCGAGTGTTGCCAAGGGTACGGTCGATGAGGGCGTCGCTGCCCCAGAGGGAACTTTGGTGATCTGGGGCGGCGCGACAAGTATTGGCATGGCTGCTATTCAGTTTGCCCGGGCAGCGCGAGTGTCTTCCATCATAGCCATTGCGTCGTCTAAGCGACACGAATATCTGAAGTCGCTGGGCGCAACCCAGTCCTTCGACTACAACGATACAGATGTAACTGAAAAGATCAAATCAGTCCTCCAATCATCCAGCGGAACAATCTGGGGCCTTGATGCGCGTGGATCTCCCGAGTCACAAGCCCTGCTCAAGAAAGCGATTCCTCAACACGCTAAAACCGTTCTAGCATCAGTAACGTTGGGCGGCGATCCAGACTATAAAGAAATAATGGGTGCTCGTCATTTCGATGTCGAGTTCGAGTTGCCTGGAGGCCAAAAGATGGCCTGGCCCAAGGATATGGCTGCTGCTGATCGACATTGGAGGGGCTTTCGCTGGGCTGTTGACAATTATGGTACCCCCGGCGGGTACGTGCCAACCCCTGTACGGGTCTTTGAAGGATCTGGAGAGGATGCTATCCAAGAAGTGTATAACGTGAAGAACATGAGCACTTTTGGAAAGTTGGTGCTTAAGCATCCTTTGAAATGATTGGCTTTGGATCACGGGTAGCGGTGCAATGATAGACCACAAGCTATTTACCACTGAGTTTAAGAACAGTGATCAATGATGAGCCAATAAGGCCACCTAATCATGGGTGCCTGTGAATGTATGGATTTCATTTGTAGGTCACGAGGCCTGTGGCCGAGAGCTTCTAAGCATCACATGGAACTTTAAAAAGGAAAGGTTTTGAATGTGAAGTATAGATGTAGCTATCAGCCATATAAAGAGAGGAACAACGCCCCTCCATCCATTTTATTTTAGACATCTCAATTTCCCTCTTCACGGCCACCAACAACATCCAGAATGACGTCCGCGTACCTTCACAGTGACACTTTTGACGAGTCTCCGTGGTACGAGTACCTTCGAAGCGACCTCTTCTGGGTCTTTGCTATCCTCATTATATTCACTTCCATCTGGTTAGACTCGTAACGACGCCTGTTTCTTCCCGAGAAAAATGAAGGACAAGCAGACACTGAATCCAACGCGGCTCCGCCTGGCATCCAATCCAAAAACCTCATCACCTCGCGCATTCGCCAACATCTTGCTCTCTTGTTTTGCGCCTCGCAGGTCTTTGGCCAACTAATCCACGGCTTGTGTGTCCTCAAAACAATGTGGCGATTATCCATGTCGCTGATCCAGTGTTACTACCCGGTTGACACGAGGCCATATCTATTGGGTATTATCATGTTCTCTCCAATCGCAATCCCTCTGCTGGGGGCCTGGTTCGCGGTACTGGGGGTGGGATACGACATTGTCGGGAGACAGGCTAAACTTTGCACCGACGTATGGAAACTTAAACCGAGAGCGCGACTTGATCTTCCTATAGCATGTGAAGGAGAAGTTTAATAAGGACGAAATCTAGGAGGGTTAAGGAGAACTAGCCTCTGCTACACGAGATGGTTGGGAGAGGGATTTGCGAAGTCAACCAGATTGAAGATGGATTTGAAAGGTTTCTGGCCTCATGTCTTGACATGAATTGCCCTGCAAACATGAGAACAAGTCTCACCCCCTTCTAAACTTCTCATAAGCTGGTTGAACATCAGGGCTTCGGTATTGCTGTTACACCTAAACAACAGGGCAGTATCGGGGCTCGCCAACAGACGGATGCTCTCTCAAAGGGCCTGGTAGCCGTGGAATTGCGAGGACACGGTCTGATGGACAGGTGCAGGGGCCGACGTTGCAGACATGGTGCGAATGGATGCCATCACGGGATTCAAGGGCATTCGTGTATTCTTGGAATCTACTATGCTTCAATTAGATAGCTCTTTCAATAACTGTGTTAAGCCCCATGGCAGGTCGTCAAATGACAAAGTACCGCTTTCTAATCCTTCAAAGACTCTTTCGTAGATATTCGCCACCTCCCAACTATCCCAGACGCCTTCACGCCGATTCATAGACCGTAATATCATGATCGATCTGTTCCGGATTTCGCCGTCTGTACATGAAGCGCAGATTGTCGAAAGCTCGCGAACTAGATGGCCGTCGAAAGCAAACAATGGCCGGGTTTGAGAGTTTTCTAGTGCAATAATCTGCTCAATCTTGCTGAGCATCGTTTCGTAGTCACTCCTCGCGAACCCTGTATTGTGAGGGTCTGTATTGAGAAAAGCTGACCATGTTGTCTGATATAGTGACAACACAGCTAAGCGGCGTTTCTCCAGGGTTCCAAAGGGATTTATCTGGACAGACATGACAAAGAGTTGCATCTTTGAACTCCATGAAAGGAAAAGGGGCTTTATTAGATCGAGGGCATGGAGGAATGACTCGGTGGCTGATTGTGCGAGACTCTTGCAGCCAATTGTTTGTTTGTCGGGTGGAGTGTCGCTGCCAAAGAGGCAATCGTCGAAGAATGCATTCAAGGCTGAAAGAGAGTCTTCAGCCTCTGTGATGGTTAAGAAAGGCGTTTTGGGGTCACCCATATCTATCTCTGGGGTGTACTGAGTGATGTTGGAGAAGGAGGTATCTCCTGTGAAGGCACCAACACTTTTGCCGAGAGAGGAGAACATTGCAGCTAATGTTTTCAATAGTCCACTGTCTGTTGACTGAGAGCTCATTCCGTTTGGTGACGTCCTCGGTGATCGAATGGCGCGCAGTGATTCTAGAAGCTGATGACCGGCGCGAAGATGGCGCACCGAGTCAGCATAACGACGGTGTAAGTTCTCGATGCATATAAATATAGTACAGCATATTAGTGCAGTTTGAATGTTGGAGGCAGTACTCTCTGCCATGACTGGTCGTATGAGGGCAATCGCTTCGCTGTATTTGAGATTCGCCTGATAGTCGTAGTCGACAGAATGGTTCAAGCTGGTTAGGTTTCCCGGGTATGACGCGAGGAACCGCTGATGGGAAGCCCCTAGTGCACAGAGTGCGTGTTTGATGGCAGTATTTGAGTAAGATAGTGGCAGTATGATGTCGTGCCAGAACTCTCTTGAGCCATCAATCATTTCAAGATCTGGAATCACCCACTCCCTGGTATGATAATACAGAGCGTTATCAACTGTATTGATTGTCACACCGTCTGTCAAAGCTGGGCGTATCGTACTGGGTCCGCTGGCCGTGTCATCTGCCTTCATATGCAAGGGCAGCTCAAAAGAGGAAGTGCCGCTGACGTAAAGAGTCTCAGGGCTGCTCTGCGAATAGCCATCGCATGTCCATTTGTCCTTCAAGCAACGAAGGCACGACGGCTTTGCTTCGTCGCATTTCAAGTGGCGACGTCTGCAACACTAGATTAGTCCTGCAGCTCGTGCCATTCGCTCTTGTCCGAGTAACTGACTTGCTAGATTAAAGAATCAGCCGGGGTTTCTTCTGCCGACCCGAGGTCACAAGAAACTTACCAAGTTTTGCAACCTGTTCTGACCTTGGGAACCTTGGCCCTGGTTCGCTTCTTCCGTGGTTGATCTTGAGGTTGTGTGGTGGCCATGGTGATCCATTTGTTACGAGAGGGCTAACCAGAGCTACATATCGGGGAGACTGAATGGACTTATAAACATGACCAGTATGAATAGGGCTGTGCTAGCTCGTGATAGTTGACTCGTCCAAGCGTCTGTTGCAACCCCCATGCCCGCGGGCCACCGTAGCCCGTAAGCTCATTGGTACTGCCGTAACTCGGCCCACCATAGGCCGCTGTTTCACGTAGCCGACTCAGCCGAGAAGCGAAATGCTTTTAAGCGACTTTTCCTTTTTGATGATGGATATGTCGTATTCCCGAGCGCTCTAGCTCGTGTCAAGAGACTACTTGCCGCATCTGTACTAATGCGTGTTTGGAGTGACAGTCTCGCCTTAATTTATCCCCACGCTAGTCATCGATATCCGGGCTACAGGGCTAGCTGGCATCACAGCCACCACGGTTATGTCACAGCGGTATTAAGGCGCGCGCTATCGTCATTGGATACTTGCACTAACATGGAACTTGACTTCACCCCATGATGAACCGGCATAGTGAAGTGTGGAGGGTTTCCCCAAGTAGCAATCCCTGTAGATTGAAAATATGCTTGGAAATAGGATTGGAACTAGGCGTTATTTGGATTTGTTACGACAGATGCGATGCTATCGTCACGTCTTGTCAATGGAAATCTCTGAATGGCCAAGACTTGGGACCCTTTTTTGAGCTCTCTCAAGTTTCTCATGACCACAGTTCCCTCAGTATAAGTAGTCAGATCTTGCTGACGAACGATAATGGCAAATCAACAATCACCATGCTTCAACTCCAGAGACTACCATGGTCAACAGCAGCCATCGCCCTAAGAGTAGTCCTTATTCTCTTTAGCGTCATCCTTTTCTACCAAGCCTATACATTCTACGGCGAATGGAGATGGCCGAAATCCTTTAGTCATGGGACCTCTCAAGATCCCGTTACTCTTGTTCACCCTCATGGTGGAAGCCAATGTTTACCCTCACTAGGCTCGTCCCTTCTACGAGAGTCAAAGACCATACGGAATGCATGCCGGCGTATGCCTCCATACCCATCCTCAGACGTACGAATCGGCAGAGTCACTGCACACTTTGGCTCGGTTCAAAAACACTACCAGAAGGCGCTACAGACGCATGTGCTTCATAGCATGATCCATGACAACGCCTTGGAGGTGATGTGTACTCCGGTTGTTGATTCACTCTGGAATAAACCTGCCTTCATATTGTCTCTCCTCTTGAAAGAGATGGTGAAGCCTGCTCAAGAACGCTTGGAATGGCTGTTCTGGGTAGACCGTGACACACTCATTCTCGATCAGTGCCGTCCCTTATCGAGTTTTCTTTCACCTCACGACGTTGATGAGTCAGACGAAAACGAAGACACGGACGACTCAGAACCCAAGCGAAGAGACGAGACGAAGTACGATGATATACATCTTTTGGTGACAAACGACTGGAACGGCCTTAACAATGGCGTCTTCTTCGTCCGGGTTAACCAATGGGCAATTGAGCTGTTCAGCGATATCGCCGCATTTCGATACTACAGACCCAACGTCTCACTTCCATTTACTGAGCAAAGTGCAATGGAGATCATAATGAACGAACCAAAGTTCAAGCCCAACGTTCGAGTTGTCCCTCAAGAGTGGTTCAATACTTACCCTAAAGGGTCGGCCACTGACTTTGTTGAGAAGGCGGATGAGGATGGCTTGGAGGACTATCATGCGAGACGAGGGGACTTCCTACTACATTTTGCCGGCCGTGGGGGAAGGGATAAGTTGATCAATGAGTGGACTGAGATGCTGGACGGCACCAGAAGTATATGGCCGAAAGAGGAGGTTCAAAGGAATGCTACAACAAGCATTCGGGGATTTTGGTCCGGGCTGTGAGCCATGGGACTGAGAAGCGGTCTGGAACAGGCTCTATCACTATGTAGAATTAGATCTCAGAGCATCATTTTTATCGATTAATAATTTTACTATTAAAATATCATGCGTTTGTAACATGCCAGGGTCAAACTCCGTGACTTGTATCTATGAATCGCTGTGATGCTTATGTTTACGGCAATACAGACCGACCTACCCAATATATAAACATACAGATACAGTAAATTATCGAGCAGCCTCTACATGCTTTTATGAAAGAGACAGACGGATATGCAGCGCGGTCAAATAGCCTATCGTGAATGCAATGGTGCTGCTGTCCAGTTTGTCGTAGATAGTAAACATTGTGTGGGAATATAAGTTTTAACTCGAAGCCAAATTGACATCCAATTAACACGGTTCCGTGGTCTAGTTGGTTATGGCATCTCGTTAACACCGAGAAGGTCCCCGGTTCGCGATCCCGGGCGGAACCACACGTTTTTTGCTCCATGCCCATCAAGTACTACGTATTTTTGCCCCAATTTGATGTTGGGCACATTGCCCAGCAGATTGAATCGTTGCTAAGATCCATGGTGAAGTGGCAAGGCGCTCTTTTGCATTGAATGCCCTCCATGGGTAAAAGAATGCAGCTGGACAGCTGTGGCTTGAGACACTTCCACCAACATCTATCTGCCTCGCCCATACCAAGGAACTGATGAGGCTTGCTTGAAAACAGGACAATACAGCCGCTTATGGAGAAGGGACACATTCCCTAGCATTCGGGATCTGCAATCAGCCTGCCAAGGCCGGGCGTTGAGGCTAGACTCTCAGTGGCGTGAGACGCACGAATGAACGAGGAATTTTATCGCTAAATCCATGGCGTTCAATAACCATAAAATTAAGCCTCTCAGCCTCACAGGGGAAGGCATGCTACTTATCCATTTGTGACTTACCAACGCTCGTCAAAGTCAGCCCTACCATTGATTGTCTTTGTCTCAGGACCATACTATCCTTCATCCGGCAGCCAGAAACGGACTGATGATGAGTGACATGGAAAATTTTGCTTAGAAGGTCTCACACGGTAGAAATGAGGCTGAAGAGCTGAAAATACTCAAATGGCAGACTGAAATTGGGTTGTAAGTGGCTGGCTGCGACGATGTTCTGGGTCCTTGGCATCTAATCAGGAGTAAATTACTCATGGGAATGACGGCCAATTTTGAGTATTTAATACAACGCTATATCCTGCATTCAGCAGATAAATCATCATTCCTTCATCAAGACCTAGTCAAAAAGGTTCTGCAATGAAGGCCTTCTCAGTTTCCATACTCCTCGGTGCCCTTATCTCTCGTGCTGATGCTGCTGAGCAGAAGCACATCGATGACGCCTGCAGTGATGTTTCCGGAGTCATCGGCTGTAGCAGCACTGTTTCGTATCCCGACTACCCGAAAGCTATTATTGGTAAGGTGACGTAGCTTCCAACTATTTTCCAGCTAACATCAATGATACAGACCCCAGCAGCGGTGATCAGATTGGTACAGAAATTGTGCTTAAGGAAGTGGATATCTGCAGCGCTGTCGATGAGGCACTTGGCAGCAACGACTTTGTGAACAACGCCGAAACGTATTGCAGCTGTCTCTCAAATGCCATTTACTGGGGCACCGTTTCGGCTGCTAGACCCAACTTCGATGGTCAGATCAACGCGCACTTAACGGGGCCGTATCTCGACTGGATACACAGGGATGAAACAGTACGTCAGCTTGATCGTGTTCTATCAGCAATTCTCTAATGGTCCAAAGTGTCTTTCCGACAGTGGATACAACATAGTAACAGACAGAGCATCGGTGGTCAGGAACCAGCTTGCAGCGACGAATGGCTGGACCTTCATTCGAGCCCCCGAGGTATGGCGGCCTATTGACACAACTCTGTCCCTGTGAAGCCACTAACAAAGTCCCAGATTGACGTGGAAACTTATAGGAAGCTCGCCAAAGCAGTCATGTACTGTTATACCGGAACATGTGACGGACCCAAAGTTCGTGCCTTTTTCGCCAACTACGTTCAAAACTCATACAGTGTCACCGAAAGCGATTTTGTTCGGATGCTCAACAAATGGGTTTCCTTATTCCAAACTCTCAAGAAAAAGACAACAGATGTTCAGACCTATTCGAAGCAAGTTCAAGCGCGTCTCAAGACTGTTTCTGCCAAAGTCAACTCAGTCAAGGCCAATGTCTGCAAAAACAATGCCTGTAAGGGATCGACGCCAGCCAATGCGTTCAAGAAGTGTAAGGCATATAACATTAATGCATGGAACATTTACTAACTATCTCTAGATGCAAGCACCATCACAACAGTCAAGAGTCTGCAAGGTGTTCCTAGTGCTGCAGGGAAGTCGCTTACGAACATCCCTAAGATGACGCAGATCACACAGAACGCCATCAGGTACACCACAACCCCGGCAGATGAGGCGTATTATCTGAAGTTGATGAATGAGTATCACATCAACTCTTTGAGAGATGTGATCAAGGCCTTCAGGGTGACTCAATATCTTCCCCAGGCAGCAGAAGACTTGAAGAAGCTCACTGGGACTTTCAACCTCATCAGCAACCATGCAGGCGCCGCAAAGACTGCTGCTACGTCCATCAATCAGATCCTGTCTGTCAATTGGGCAAAAAACTCCGAGCTGTCCAAGACGGCATCTGGCCGCAAAGTCCGTGATGGTCTTATCAATATTCAAAAGAGCTTTAGGAATGATCTGAAAGGCCCCCTTGACAATCTCATCAAGGCCAACAAAGCAGTAGAAGACATTCTTGTTCAGCTACCTCTCCGGAGAAAGAGACTTGAATTTTCTTCTGGTGGTGTCTCTTATAACCGATGGATCAACGCTCAAATGCCTGTGCCGTGCAAGAAAGATAAGACATATTCGCGGACCATCGGGAGCTTCACGGGGAGTTATCCCTACCAAGAAATCCAGGCTTGTGAATTCGGCCCACAAAAGGTTTCATTCATTAAAAGTGTCATTCCATATATAAAGTATCGCTTTGTTTAATTCTTTGGGGACCTTTGATGGATCATCGTTGGATAAGGCTTTCATAAGGTGTATAGGCAATTTGTGTGAGAATCTAGGGACTCATGCATGCTAGTATAGGCTCTATACCCACGAAGAGAATCTTGAAGCTGTTTGGGGTAAACTTGTGGCTTTCTGACCTTAGTGTCTGCTGGTATGTGAGGGAGAGTAAATTCTGTACCAACTGACCGAGACATGATCTCGATTCTCCAATGTCACCCGCCATCTACATACAGGCTAGTCGCACCTTATTAGCCCTAATCTTATCTTTCACCGCTGTCTTTGCTTTTCATCATCTTCCATTCTTTTCGACGTCCCGTGATACCTTATTACCCCATGGAAACACCAACCCCGCAAACTGCTCCATGATCCGGGGAAATTCGGGGCGCTAGTCCGGGCCGGCTGCACACCTATTAGCTAACGGTTTCCTTCACAACCAAAAAAGTCTGAGTTTTAACTCCTGCACTTTGACGCCACTGCATATGGAAATTAATGCGGTAGTAGTCATGTGTTAACTATTACCTAAATGTTGAGACGCGGGTCGAGCGAAGGGGAAGAAAGAAAATTCTTCAAGATGCAGGGAGGACTCAGGATGTGCTATAAAAGGTCTCAATGCCAAGTCTTGAGGCTCAATGCTTTTATAGAGTTACTTGATAAGCTATCATAGCCCGAGATTATCACAAAACGCTATACAAAAGACGCAATGGCCACCAAGAGTATTGAAGAGATTCGCTCTCGCTCACCCAGCCCTTCGGCTCCGGGGTTGGGCCAATGCATCGGCAATCCTGTATGTCACCGACCATTTATCCTACCTAAACGACAGCTGACGTAACGGGACAGTCCCCATTGGCTATGGGCACCTTTGCTACTACGCTTCTCACTTTGTCTTTGTCCATGATGGGCTTTCGTGGAGTTGAGACCCAGACTATCTTCATTGGCAACCTTTGCTTCGCCGCTGGCCTTTGCATGTTTGTCTCTGCTCAGTGGGAGATGGCCCGAGGCAACACCTTTGGCTACTCTGCCTTGAGCGCGTATGGTGAGTGAATGGTTCGGTTCTTGACCTTACAGCATGAGGCTAATCGCATGCCCAGCTGTTTTCTATGGTGGTTACGGTGTCATCTTGTGTCCATCGCTTGGTGTTCTTGATTCCTACGGCGGGCCAACACCCGAGTATCACAACGCCTTAGGATTCTACGTTCTGAGTATGTACACATTGGTGCTCATGATGATTCAGTAGCTAATACTCAGATAGTCTGGGCAGTCTTGACACTATTTTTCATGCTTGGATCGGCTCCCATGTAAGGACCTTGCTATTTTATGTTATCATGGCGCTGACAAACTTAAGTAATCTGGTCTCGTTTGGCATCTTTACTACCATCTTCTTCTGCTTCACACTTGACGCGGCCTCTAATTTTGCCCATGCTGACGGAAAGTTCGAGGTCGCAAAGAACCTCATGAAGGCTGCCGGTGTCTTTGGCTTTATCTCCGGTCTTTTGGGATATTACAGCTGTGCGGCTGCGATGTGTGCTGATGCACTTCCATTTGAACTTCCCTGCGGGGACACATCAAGATTCTTCAAGAAGACTCGCAAGCAGTTGTGATTTCCTTGAGGGGCACATCACATGGATTCGTGATGCAGCAGAGATATGAGACCATGATACGATATGAACAGAATCTTATCAACTCTGATGAGGCTACCAAATCTAGAAACCAATTTGATCGAGCATCAATGGCTGAGGAAGTTATGCGCCCTTGGCCTATGCGTCATACACCAGATACCTCGTCCTCTTTGTTGCGGCTGATCTTAGCGTCGCTGGCTGTTGAAACAACACCAGCTACTGACCCAGAACACAAAGTGAATGTGCCTCCGTGATTAATGTACCATCGGGAGTTGTTGACCGAAACAACAGTAGAAATAATCGAAACACTCACAAAAAAGCCGCCATGAGGCTGTCTGTAACAAGTACGAGTAAGCCTTGTGAACTGTTCACCATGTGAAGGGATCTCCATGTTCCTGATAGATGCCGTGAGGCGGAAGACCCAGTTATGACCAAGATAAAGGTGCCGTACAGAAAAGAGAATGGACTGATATTGGTATTCTATTTCTCAATAGGATCAAATGTCTGATCTTTGTGACGGGGGAGGACCAAGAGTGTTTGTGATTTATCATGGCAGAGCGTTAACATTTGGACGAGTGTTCTAAGCAACGTCTCTGTACATCTGTACATCTGACATCGGTCAATTGGATTAAGGAGCCATGGTCAAGGATCCAGTTACCTTCACGAGATCTCCAATCTGATCACTGACTCGGGGTCTACCCAGTGGTCGTCATGCGATTCACAACACCTTGCTCGACGTCAAGGTCTGAACAGACTACTTAAAGACTGGTAACCGATTTGCAAACGACATTCCGACTCCCAGTTGAGAAAACAAAGGTAAGTCCGCAAAGACGCAGACGGCGCTCAGGGGTCACCAACAAAGGAAGTTTGATCTATAAAGCAGTGATGGCAAAGCAGTGAATGGCATTGAAGGAGGAAAAGAAGTCCCTCTGTCTGTCGTTACGCAGCTGAATGGCCTGATAAAAGTGTATGTAAAGGTTCGCCACCAGCGGTGATATCATGGAGAGCGTCGAGACAGACAAGCAGGAGATCGAGGGAGATACACAGGGGGTCAAGTCGATCGCTGAGTCGGTAGATGATATGAATGCGAGTAGCGGGAATGTAATAGTCACTCTGGCAATGAGTAAGGCCATCGGTATGCCTGATGAAGGCTATTGCGTGTCGATTTGTGACATTCGAATGCTATTGCCTATTGTTCTTCTGTACGTAGTTACCGAGGACGAGCTAGGTAAAAGTACCAAATGTGCAATCCGCAGACTTCTCGAGGCACACGTACGATCTACTGTTCTTCTTGGAGGTGATAACAAACAAGAGCTGGGTGAATCTACTGCTTCGTGATCTGCTCATGAGCGTGAGCAATGGCTCTTCATTGAAGATTTGAACGGTCAGGTCGAGTATGAACCGCGATGGGCACGTGGCCAAGCAGTAGTCTCATCAAGGTCCTCGTAGAACATTAAGGGCTTGGATGAAACACAGCAAGCTGATGGGATGGGTTATGTTAGCTGAGTGTCGCTGGATCTGATACCGGTAACTGGTGTTGATGCCCGCGCTAGGGCTGATGGTGTAGTGGGTGACCGGCGATGATAATATCGTTGCCATGTATCTCCTTGAGTCGTTCGATCTTGCGTCTTCTGCTTTTGCGGTTCCTTTGAGAAAGTAATCGGGTTTCACTTGGCCATAGTTCCCATCGCGAAGCCAAGCACAAGAGGCACTCAAGAAATTGCCCAACCACATTTTCAACGGAAGGCAAATAGAGGCAATAGTCCCTCGTCTCAGAGGCTGGATTTGGGTCACGAAGTTCGAGTCGGACGAGAGAAGGTTAAAAAGGATCACTCTGTCTGAGCTTCCTCTTTATGAGCGAAACGGATGGAATGAGTGGGTCAAGGGCAAGGTGCAGATCGAAGAGGGAACCGAGCAGGATACCAGACAGATCTCAATGATGCTGTTAATCACACCGATGATCCCAAGGAGGACACCTCGAAAATCCTCAAGACTGCAACCAACATTTTCCCAAGGGCTGACGCAATCCATCGAAAAGCTGGACATATACTACAATCAGCCAACAGAGAGGCTCTGATGTCGGTTTATGTGTTTGTTTCTCCTCATGTGTCCGATATTGATCTGCCCTCTACTACCTCACGAGATCATCACCACCGGTACAGGCGGCTGGCAAGGTTTGGTGCTGGATGGGGTGACTATGACCATCTCCAAGAGTGGCAGCTGCATGGGCGAAGAGTGGATGATGCATATGGTCGAGCAAAAGATATGGTGTCCCCTGATTGAAGACCAAGTTCACTTCCGTGTCTCAGAAGACGGTGAAGACACTCAAGGAAATGGTGATACTGTTGACTCTTGCCCGTTTCGTTCAACCGGACAGCTCTCATGTTAAATTTAGAGGCATTTCTCCCTCCTCATGTTTCTTTTGGCGTTATTTCCTATTCAACCTGGAGAGATCATCACCGTCGTAAAACGCGGCGTTGGCCAATGTCTATTTTTGCTGGATCTAATCTTGTTTTGTGTCAACGGAGACATGTCACATTAAGGATGTCATCATTTGGAGCTTATGCTAGATTATATAAAGGTAGTTACAGTGTCTAAAGCTCAAATATAAAGTGTTTTATTATAAACCATGCAGACGCATCGAGTACACGTTGTTTCCCCGTGTTCGAGCATCGCTAGTCCTCCCTCGGTCCACCGTAAACAACCAAGAGCGAGTAAGATATCCTGATCTATGCATGTTTTGGGAGCGCTATGGTATTGTAATATCCCACCATAGTAACAACTCCAATACTCCCAACCAAGCAAGGCTCAAACCCACTCCTTCTAAATTTAGGCCACCTTTAGTGATTGCGGCCGCAGAAGGAGTTTTGACTATTTACGTTCTGGTATCCCACGCTGACATGACCATCAGAATTGTCCCAGCGTGCCCAGCCTGCCCTGAAAGTACCACATCGGCTACTCACACTTTCCTGGATCTGCTGGCGCACAATAGTTGCGCTGCAAGTGGTTCGTCCAGAGGTGTTGTTGCAAAAGTAACTGGCCACCCTGCCGGAGATAACGTAGTAGTGATCGCGTGGTTGCACAGTATGACCACTGCCGCATCCGTCCCTCAGAAGCTTCACCGTGAGGTCGGCGTCATTGCGATTAAGTGAAGAGCCCTCACAGGTGACCCTCCAGCTCTGGCGCTTGTCCAAGGTCGACGGAGTGTCGTCTCCTTCGCCTGTCGGCTCAAGGTTCATGTCGACCTTGGTATGATGTGCGACTCCATCGTCGTCGATATGAACCCGGTAGAATCCGTCTGGAGTATCCTCAGGGATGGTGAAACCCTTCTCCACAGAGGCTCCAGGGACATCGAAACGTTTCATGAGCTTGGAATCCTCGGCCTGGGGTACGGCGAGCCCAAAGGCCGAGGAGGAGAGGAGGGCTGGGATGATGATAGAGAAGTGCATATTGACTATAAGTAGTGCGGGATTGAGGAGTTGGTATTTGGGAGAAGACTGTGGTTCAGAGAAGTGCTTAAAACCGTGAGTGTTTAAGCGTGCAGTAGTTTTATGGCTGGAGTCCGTGTCTACCTATTTATACATTTCACAAGGCCGCAGTCATCGCGGGCTTGAAGGCGGATCCAATATGACACAGGACTTTATGCCTACACAAACACAGCAACGCCTGCCATCTTTTCCACAGCAAGTTGAAGCCCCCAACCATCTACAGTAATGGTTCAAGGATGTTCTGTTTTCTTGCGGCACGCAATGCACAGCAGAAGGGTGAATCCGGGATAGTTCAAGGAACTTTGGAATTCAGACCAAGAACAGAAATCGCCGCCTGACATAATGAGGTAGATTTTCTGCCCGGTAGGCAAGCGAGCCAATCGTCGAAACACGGTACCTTGATGCTTCCCGTATATGTGGCTGGAATAGGAACTGCCAAGAGTCACCAAGCGCAGAAACTGTTATGGGCCATCGGCATCCGAGAAGTAGAGCATCATATGGCACTCTGGACTACCGGAGCGCTTTTAAAGGAGCTGACAGTGGATCGCTAGATGAAGAACCCCAATGATAATGACTGCTGTGCCATTAAAATGCAGCGAGTCAATAGTCGGCTCCATTTTACCGCGGCACGTTCCCGGCAGAGCCGTGCACCGAATACAGCTCAATGCCATATGGTCTGGAAGGGTGAGGCCTGGCGAGACACAGTGTAACACTGAGTAGAGGCTGAAAATATCAGAAAGAAACACAGATTGGGCTGCTGCAGAGACAGAAAACTTTGTCACAGTCAGGAGAGTCTAGATGTGGATGATGGTTGAAGAACATTGGATGTAACCGGAGCACATGCTTTACCGCCTTTACAATCTCCATTATCACTTGCGCGGGTACATATGTTTCCGTGACGCTTTGGACTTATGCCAAGGCTAATAAAGAGCTGCTTGTATATAAATTCACCTCAAGTTTTACCAAATTCGGAAGCTCGGCACTGACCAGGGCGACAGGTTGAAGCGTTTTCAAGCTTTGCTGAAGAGAACAGAGTGGCAGTGCAAGGATACATCACTGAAAGCCAGGTCCTGAGCTGGGAATGTTGACTTTGCTGAACATATAGAGACAGAACTACAATACCATACAGCTCTGGGCTTTTATCGTCACAAATAAGTAAGTGCAAATGAAATCCATCAGCATCTACTCCAACTCTTCTTGTTGAAGCTACCATGGCTGCTAAAGGTCTTCAATAGTGCGTTACTCGGCGTGGCTTACCACCAGAAATGAACGCAAAAATAACCTACCACGAGGCATGCAATGTCTTTATATCTCACGTCTGTTCTACATATTCCCGGCTGTATTTATGGTCAGTTGAATATTGCGCTTTATAGACCTTTTCGCTTTACCTCTCGGTAGTAACCAATGACGGTGTTGACGAATTCTTATATGAATATGTTTTTATTTTTATATTCTCTTCTTGATGAAACGAGTCATCCTGAACCTAAGTTTACCCGCTGACTATTGACATGTAAGGAGTCTTGTCTTCAGAAATACCTTTCGTATGCCTTCGCAGTCTCTAAAACCATCTGGTCAAACGGGATCCAACCCTGGCCTGTTGCTTCAACCGCCTTAGTAGCATCGACCTTGAACCCACCATTGGGAATACTGTAGTCTTGCAGGTATCCCTTGCCTGGCTCGCCTTTCCCAATAATATCTTGTCTTTCCGGATAAGCCTTTCGCAATAGATCGCGATAAGCTTGGATGTTTCCAAAGTTGCCATTCCCTCCAGCGATGTACCGTTGCCCATCCGCCACTTCTTTCTTGTCGACTGCAAATACCATGAGTCGTGCAACATCACGCACGTCAACATGTGTTCCATTGCCAGGTCCAGCAGACGACATGTTATCTCCGTTCATAATGCGATAAGGGACGATGGCGGTCTCACTCAACTTCTCCGGGTCTTCAGGTAGAATCAGGGGCGGTCCAGCAACCCAGACCGGGTTGACAGCTGTCATTGTGAAATTGATGCGATCTTTGTTCTTCTGCCGGAATTCCCAGAATGCACGCTCCGCTTTGACCTTGCTTGCGACGTAGATTTGGTGGCCTGTCACCTCCGAGCCGGCCTTGGCGATGGCATCCTCAATTTGGTCATTCCAGTCTTCTTCCGTGTAACCCTTCTCCGGATATTTTGGTTTACAGCCTCTGACAGCCACGATTGAAGACACATAGACAAACGACTTCACGGCAGGCTCTTTGGCAGCGGACTCTAAAATTCCGAGAGTCCCTTGCAGCGAAGAACCGATGACGTAGTCGATATTGGTGTTGCTGAAGTCAACTGGCGCCGCGACATGGGCTATCGCCGTAGTATTTTTTACAGCTTCATCAAAGGCTCCCCTGGCCATGAGATCAGGAACTAGGATTCTTGTGAGTTGGCCGGAGGAAGCGTATGATGGGAGTGCAGATAGGAGACTGGAGGCTGAGGATTGACTTCGCACTGCAGCGCGGACAGAATAGTTGGCGGCAAGGAAGGCTTCAACAGTGCGTGCGCCGATGAAGCCATTTGCGCCCGTGACGAGAACGAGACCTTTTGTCGGCGACATATTGGGTAGTTAGAAGCGGTTTGGTAATCTTTGGAAAGTCTATAGAAGAGAACAAAAAATTGAGTCGTGTTTAAATACTTTCCAGGTTCTATCTTAGCAAGGTGTTTGGGTCTTATGGATCTTAGTGAACTTTAGTCTGGCGACATCACCCCGGGCTTAAAAATTACCTATCTGCGATGTTGGTGCAAATGCCTGGAGATTAGTGTTATCGCCGATTTTTAGTTGCCACAACAGAGACATTTCAGAGGCCTAGCCACTAATCTGGAGGACATTTGTCGATCATGGATCCACTTGTAGGGCAGAGCTGCCTTTACATACAGGATGGCTCGAAAGAGTGATAGTTATGTCCGGGCCAGTAAAATTCCTCAAGATGCATGCGTCTGTTAACGAGTCGATGCGCTGAGTGGAAGGCCCAGAGAAGAGTTCCAGCATAGCTTTGCGAGGCACATGTCTCACTGAAAGGAAAGCAGAGGCTGTATGAGGGCATTCAGTGGCTGTTGGCCCCCCTGCTTCCAACCTAAGGGCTCATTCACTACAGCACTGTGCGAAGGCGGGCAAGCTCGACAATAGCACAGCCTCACATTCTGAGCCTTGACGAAGAATACCTATGTTTTCCAGCAACATCATGGCTTCACTGCTTGGAACTTGCGAGTGTTCTTCCAGCTTTTTCTACTGCAGGCAGCAAGGCATGGATCCGATTCAAGGCTGACAGACTCAGCCCCAGCTCAGCCCCCGCTATTTGGCTCTTGAATGAGATCTGAACCGTCAAATCCCCAACAGGAAAACAACAGACAAACACAAGCAACAAACATGCCTTCACCTCAAAACGACTCTAAACTTTCGCCCCGAGAGTCTCGTATCATCGGCGCGCTGCTGGGTGTCCATGCTGGCGATTCGCTGGGCGCAACGCTTGAGTTCAAAACTCATACGGATATCGCCCGTGAATACCCTCTCGGCCTACGTGACATCATGGGCGGAGGCCCATTTCGATGGCCCCAGGGCCATGCGACAGACGATACGGATATGACTCGTGGCGTACTCCTCGCATATCATGACTACAAACACGGCGATGACATCGCGCAACTCGCTGGCGACTATTTCATCAGTTGGCTACACGGCGACTGGCCGGGCAGGCGTCCGGGAAGTCGACCCGAGGACATTGGAGGGGCGACCGCTACTGGGCTCAGGCTCTATAAGCAGACACAAGACCCTGACCGAGCCGGAGCTGGACAAGGCAGTGCTGGGAATGGAAGCTTGATGCGCTGCATCCCGACCGGCTTGTTCCAACGCGATCCCCAGAAGCTGGTTGAGGAAAGCATTCGCATAAGCAAGATCACCCATGACGACAAGAGGTGCACGGTCGCGTGTGCGGCCTACAACACGATTGTGTCAAAGCTTATTGACCAAGTCGCGCCCCATGAAGCCATCGAGGCGGGCCTCAAAGTCGCGGAATCTCTCGAAGGAGGCTCTGGTCCAGTACACAAAGCAATTGAACTCGGCAAATCTCTAAGCATAGCAGCAATGGCTCGGACAGGACCTGCACCTGCCCTTGGAGGAAGATGCAGCGGATACGTCCTCGAGTCACTGAGTCTCGCGATTGCGGCGGTCCTTGATGCTCGCAGCCTGGAAGATGTTGTCGTGGATGTTGTTCGCATTGGCTGGGATACAGACACAAATGGAGCGATCGCCGGAGGAATATTGGGAGCTCGAGATGGAGCATCGGCTATCCCTCCGCAGTGGAAGTCAGTCTTACAATTTGGGCGTGAGTTTGAGAACACGGCTTTGAGTATTTTCGAGAAGAATGCAGCCTAAGAGGCCGATTCTTTCGAGTGCCTATAGTCGTTGCCAGCAACGTCCAGTCCAGCTTAGGTTCAACAGACAATGGATGGTTGAGGCCTCGTGAATAAATTGATGTCATTTCTTTTAGATCATATCTGATCAAAAACATACATTGGATTGGTCATGAGCCTGAATGGTCGACATCTGAGAAGAGACCGCGCGTGGGTAGGAGGCCTCGAAGTGGTGAGGAAGCAAGCTTTATTCCCTTCGCACTCCCATATCATGATCGTTCTATCTCATCACCTTGACATGACCTACATGACCCTATCAAGTGACAAGAAGGATTGACGCTGTGGATTGACGCAGCCGGTACTAGCATCAGGAATGTTCGCGACTCGGGGAGGCAGAACAAATCGGCCCTTAATACAGGATGTCAAAATAAACTTAGCAAATGGTGCCCTAAACTTACATTAATTTACCTAACATTATACTAAGATACCTAAGTTTTATGCTAAATTACCTGAATCTTACCTCAAGTTGCCTAAAGCCGAAAGACCTCATCATCAAGGAAAGTATCCAGGTTACCTAGGCCTGACGAAACCATCGATGCGAATTGTGACCAGCCCGAGAAATCCACAGCAGAAATTCCATTGAAGTCCAATCCATTCTCACCCATCAAGTCCGTGTAAGAGGTCTTGTCGCTTGGCGTATCCATCGGTATGTTGGATTGGAAAGCGTTGTCTTGTGCATGCCTCTCTAGACTGGCAAACACATTTGGATGCATACGGTTAACCTGTCGCAAGGCCTCGACCCGTAATTCTTCCAACAGGAAACAGTATCGTTCTGATAAGGAGCCCTTCTCGACCATGGTTGACATGTGCGATTGGCATCGAGCTGCAGCTGTGAAGTATTCACTATATGTCTCAGGAGGGGATGCCCATTTTTGGATCACGTAGATATATAGAACCATAGCTGCAGTGAAAGCAAAATAGGCCGTTACCTAGTAAGGTTAGTTAGTTTAAATATCGAAAGAATTACTTGTACTGTGATAAGATTGAGAGTTGAAAAGAGACTCCAGTACCAAGACATAGAGGTAAAGAGCACCAATAAACACATATGGACAATATAATTATTGCTCTTACTGTTACCTAGGGTCTTACTCTTGGCTGAAAAGCTAGATAATGGAATTGGCCGACTTACCCAAAATGCTCTGAACATCTGTCCGTTATCAGTCATCTCATCGATCAGACCGACTGTTTGGATGGCAGCTTCAAGGCATCTTTGCACACTCTCTTGAGTTGCAGCATCATTCTCACTGCCCCTTCTGTTCTGACTTGATATCCTTGCAAAGTTGTTCAGGACAGCTTGTCGATGCGTTAGTATTATAGCATGCCAGTATGTCAGATTCAGAACGTTGCGTTGCCGTTGAACGATTGGAACGAGAAATGATGTACTAAAGTAGTCGGCATCGAGAAACTGGGAAAACTCAGCTCGCCAATCTGCGAGAGCCTTTGAGACATGTTGTGTTTCCTCTAAACGTTTGGAGATGGAGATAGGTTTGACTGAGTAAAGACCACGAAGGATTTGACCTATGATACGTGCAAGCCTAGGTAATGAATGGGTCAGTACGCATCTCGCAAGTTAGATGGGGTTATTACTTCATATGCCCAAGTGGAGCTAGCATAACCGAATAGCCTTTCGTTGCCCCAGTAAGGTTTATGTGATCCTTAGTTATGTCATTATCATCAACACAAGCTGGAAGCTCTGTATCGATATCATCATCGTGAAAGTTGCGTGGTCTACCTAGAGATACACTGAGATATGCATCAAGAGTGTAAGCGCACCAAAAGGTTCTTCGACGACTCTCAACTTCGATATGATTCAGACCGCTTACAACGCCAGGTCGCTTATTTCGATTCAGACCGATAGCAAGCGCCAGGTTTGTGACGATGCCAAATTGACTCCAGCAGTGGTTGACCCGAGACTGAGTTCCGAGGTAGTAACACTGCAGGAGACGGGCCTGAACGCTGGTGAGTCGAATTGAACCACTTTCTTTCGAGAGTTGATGTTCAGCAGCCAAGTAATATCGTGAGCTGTAAAATGGATGCTTAGCAACAGACTAGCTAGCTAGCGTAATGGATGAGTGTCTAACCTCAGATCAGAAGGTCCGGGTCTGTCGCTCTCAGGCATGTACACCCTGGCATGGGCCAAGATCATGAAGAGCAACGCAACTTTGGCGGCAGAATTAGTTGGGTCACGCATCGTACCCAAGGTCTCATAAAACTCTGAAAACCATTCCTGAATCGTGGGTCGGTGAAGGAAACGGTATGTTGGCATGGCAAAGTCGAAATAACGATCAACTAAACGCTGAGCATCCTCCTTGGGAAGCATCATACAAAAGTTTGGATCATAGTCAGGGTTCTGAAGAGGTGCATCACCAAAGGTGAAGATGCTTCCTGGACCGGAGAACGATATTGCTTGATGCATTCGTTTCTGTACCCTGAGAAGGAATGAGACACCAGAGGCTGGACCAATGTAATGACCCTGAAGATCCTCCTGAGACGGCTCGGGGGACTGTTGCACCGAGGTCACAGCCCGTGAGCCTGCACCGCTCTGCTCCATGAGATGGGATGACATGCCATAGTCCTGCAACTCCACACTCTGGTTGGTTGTAATGTACTGCTGCGTCAAATCAGTAGGGCTGGTATTCTCGATCCGAGGCATTGTATCTTGGGCCGAGACAGTTATGCTCTCATCCCCTACCTCGTCAGCTGAGGGTATCACCGGTAAACGGCCTCTCGCATAAGCCGAGTCAAAAGTACAAGAGACCCTTGTCCGGGTACAGAACTTGCACGGCTGCATACCATTGCACTTGATCTTCCGTCTACACAGATTAGCTCACGGTCGATCTGCAAATTGCCTAGGCTTGCGTTACTTCTTGCATCCATCGCACGCCCTGGTCACTCTGACCCTCTCAGCGTTCTTTTTCCGCTTCTTCGCTACATGTATGCTGCTGGTATCTTCTGAGGCTGTTGCAAGTATGGGAGGCTCTGAAGCCATTGGAGCCACGTCTATCCACTCACTCGTGCAGAAGTGGTTTGTTTATGCGGTGAAACTGACTGAGGCTGTACTCAACGGAAAAGAGAGGATGAAATTGGGTAAGATTGGACGGAAAAGCGAATCCCGGGATGAGACATGGATGATTGTCCTCATGAGTCTGACCCCGCAACTTGTGTCACGTGTATGCCTTGGAAAGAAAACTCAAGACCTGATGCTGAATGACAAAAAGAGCTGGGTAAATTAGTATAAATCTATGATATTTTCGCTAAGCTTGGGATAGCTTTAGCTGTGTTTATTTTGATCCCCTCTGTCGTACTCTGATATTTTCCTGGTCGCCGAGGGGTGACAAATCCCTACGGGTCTTGAATGGAGCGGATGCGGGGAACCTCGCGTTGGCTTCCACGTTTATCCTTGCCATTCCTTGAGTTGAATAACGTCGAAGAGGTACTTATTACCTGGCTTTAACAAACATTAAATTGTTTTTACCATTGTTTATCATTACGTTCGCAACATATCACACGTCCCAAAATGGCATCCGCAGTCTCAAAGCGCCTCGAAGGCAAAACCATTCTCATCACCGGAGCATCCTCCGGCATCGGAAAGGCCACAGCCTTTGAGTTCGCCCGCACCAGCCCCAAGAACCTCAAGTTGGTCTTGACAGCGCGACGAATTGATACTCTTCATCAAATCGCTCAGGATATCGTCAAAGAAGTCGGCGATGGGGTCAAAGTGCATCCTGTCCAGCTGGACGTCAGCAAGCCTGAAGAGGTGCGCTCTTTTGTGGGCAAACTTCCTGCTGAATTCAGCGAGATCGACATCTTGGTCAATAATGCGTAAGCTTCTCTACTGCACAGATCAAAAATTATTAGCTGACATCTTCTTGCAGCGGTCTTGTGAAGGGCGTTGATAAAGCTCCCGAGATCAAGGAAGAAGACATCAATGTCATGTTTGCTACCAACGTCACAGGCTTGATCAACATGACACAAGCCATCCTCCCCATGATGCTGAAGCGCAACAACGGCGAGGGAGCCGGTGACATTATCAACATTGGCTCTATCGCAGGTCGTGAGCCTTATGTTGGCGGTAGCATCTACTGTGCAACCAAGGCTGCCATCCACTCATTCACTGAGAGTCTACGAAAGGAGCTTATCTCGAAACGCATCAGAGTCATCAGAATCGATCCTGGTCAGGTGGAGACCGAGTTCTCGGTAGTCAGATTTTATGGGAACAAGGAAAAGGCTGATGCAGTCTATGCGTAAGTTTCCACCTATTCAGGTCGAAGAACCATGCTAATTCGTGATAGTGGTTGTGATCCTTTGACACCAGATGATATTGCTGAAGCAATTGTATTTGCCGCTGGCAGAAGGGAGAATGTAGTCATTGCTGATACCCTGATATTCCCTAACCACCAAGCTGCGGCTACGATCATGCACAGAAAGAGTTAGAGCTTCATAACTCAACTAGACCAAGACACCAATGCAAATAGACACTCTCAAAGAATAAATGGTGGTTCGCTGACAAAATGGCGCTGTGCGAAGGTCTCAAGGAGATCCTTAATTATTTCTGATCGAACTTCGAACAGAACGATCAATTGCTACTGTCAAGTATTGCATTACACAGTGTAGAAGTGATGACCGCCATTTGTCCAAGCGCTAATCTCCGTTGCGTCTTCCGAGTGGCTAGTCAGACTTAGAGATAAAGCTGTTCACCATTAGACAAAGTCCAGTCGTAAGGCCATGCAATCTACCTTATCTCCGCATGCATTCGACCTAATTTAGAGCCCCCGCGTATCCTACGTCCTTCCGCCCGTAACATCATGATTATCTCTGCAAATTGGATTCTCGCCTCGGATATTTTTCGTTGTTGAACCAGGGCCAGACCGAGTCGAGTGCAGTTGGAGTAGCGTCGCACTCGCTCAACGCTTTGCGGGGGATCAGCAATGCTCACTCTCGCTTTTCGGAAAAGCTCGTGGCAAGGGGAGGCAAGAAAACCTGGGGCCTTGGTCATAAGCGATAAAAATACCTAGGTAGGCTTAGTGTATCTTGGCATAGCTTTTGACCAGTTTATTCCGGAACCCTGTCTAATGTGAGAAGTTTTATTTTCCCCCCGGGCCGAGGAGGCTAGCTTTTCCGCGACAGCTCCCAAGCCCCATGACTCGAGACTTCATGTCGCATTCCCGTTACTCATTTTCCAGCGTCGGATCTGGATAAACGGGTATGATCCGCTGACCACTTCACTTGTTCAAGAGTCCGTAAGTGACCTGGCCCGTGAGTGGAGACTGCGGATTCATATCATGGAAGAAAGATCCATTGTCGAGGCAAATTTCCACCTAAGCCACAGTACATAGGCTTTAAGTACCTGGAATCTCCCAAAAACACACTTTTAGTTTACGTGTACCATACACAATACACTGCAGTAACACTCCTTTCGTAAAGTCAATTCTACAGTCGTCATGTCTTTCTGTAGAGCTCCACCAAGCGGCGTCTGGGCACCAGCCATCACATTCTTCGACCATGAGACAGATACACTAGATACCGATTCGCAAGCAGCATACTACTCGTATCTCTCCAAAACCGGTCTTGCAGGCCTTGTCGTGCTCGGAACAAATGCCGAGACCTTTCTGTTGACGCGCGAAGAGCGCAAGGCATTACTGCAGACAGCACGTCAAGCATGCGGGCCGTCATTCCCTATCATGGCCGGCGTTGGTGGACACTCAACCAAGCAGGTCTTGGAATTCATCAAGGACGCCGCTGATGCCGGAGCCAACTATGTTCTGCTGCTCCCTCCAGCATACTTTGGGAAGCAGACAACACCAGAGGTCATCAATAACTTCTTTGACGACGTTGCCAGGAACAGTCAACTGCCTATCGTCATTTACAACTTCCCCGTCGTTTGCAACGGCATCGACCTGGATTCTGCCACCATTGCCGCTTTAGCAAAGAAGCATAGCAATATTGTTGGCGTCAAGCTGACTTGCGGAGCTGTCGCAAAGATAACACGACTTTCTGCCGAGCTTCCTGAAGAACGCTTTGCGATCTACGGTGGCCAATCAGACTTCTTGATAGGAGGCCTGGCTGCTGGGTCTCACGGCACCATTGCTGGGTTCGCCAACGTTGTCCCCAAGACAATTGTGCATATCTATAACCTCTACCAAGAGGGCAAGTTCCAAGAAGCCATGGCTCTGCACAAGAAGGCGGCGTTGGCTGAGCAGCCTTGCAAGGCTGGAATTGCATCAGTCAAGTATGCAGCAACTCTGAGTACAGCCAAGGCCGCTGGGATCAAGGATGCTGCAGAGAAACTGAAGCCCAGAAGGCCGTACGTAGAGCCTACAGATGCTGCGAAGAAGAGTATTGAGTCGCAAATTTCTGAAATGTTGGACTTTGAAGCCACGCTCAAGCTACCGGCTGAGAAGGACAAGTCAAATGGCGTGACGCATGGAGTGCCGAATGGGATCATGAATGGTACATCAAACGGCGTGGCGGTACATTGAAGCGTTCATGTACGAGATAAACAGTATCTTTATTCTACGATTAAATACTCCGCATTGTTGCAATAGAGCCGGGAACAGACAAGCAATATGCGTGTTCTCTCGTTATCTCAAACGGCAACGCTTTTCAGTGCTGAACTCATCCATACTTTGTAGTGTGTAGGGGTCTGGTATAGTGCTCATAGCGTGCTGCCACAGTGGCCTGGGCGCCATTTATGCTGATGCGGCAGCGATGACTCTTAATTCAATCAATTTTCGAGTACTCAAAGCGCCCAACGGCAGGATGATTTTGCGAGACCAGTATTGGCTAATTTGAAAATAAACATTTCGTCTTACAGGGACGACTCTGTATTTTCGTATTTATCTAAGCTCAAGCTGCTGTCAACCTATCTATGCTCGAGCTATTGGCAATAGTGGGCTCAGCTGAAAACCGCTAGCGGCCTTAGCGCCTCGATCTGCCAGCTCACAGGGGTAGGTTCGCTATTTGATAGCTCACCTTAGATTCAATCGCATCTGTCTCAGCTATGAAGAATTCTATTGCCTTATCAAATCAACATACTTTAACTGCAATGTCTCAACTGTTTAGTCTTCTTTGGGACGCTTTAAAGTAAAATTCCTCTAACTTCTTTATCATTTCTGCGATAAAGGCACCTGGGCTCGATGACGAGCGCCAAAGCCCTGCTGCTAACACCCACTAGAGGGTAAGCTTACAGCGCCACCAATTTATCAACAAAAGAAAACAAGAGTCTTCAAAAGGCAAAAGGGGACAATTCCCTGACCCTTCCCTCAATTGTAGCATTCGTTGTCGCTCGTTTTTTATCTTAACAAAGTCGCTCGTTTTTTAAACATGGTTTCGTCATCATTCTTTGCCGGCGCGTTGGCGGTTTTGTCCATCCACAGCGTTAATGCCGGGCCATGCCGTCCCTCATCTGCCTCGACTACCGAGAGCTTTATGTCAAGCATCCCAGAGACCACGCCTACTCTGTCCACCACTACTGAGCTTTCTGTCACTACAACGCAAACGACAACCATTTCTGATGCTGTCTCTTCGTCTGAGACTTTGGCCGATGCTACCACGACTACTCAAGCTGTGCAAGACACCACCACAACTGCCGTCGAGACTACATCCGCCACTGAGCATTCTGTCGCGACAACCGATGTAACCTCTGTCTCCGAGGACATCTCAACTTCTGTGACTCTGAGCTATGACACCACGACCTTGCTTGCCATCACTACGACTACCCAGGCCGTCGAAGATACCACGACGACAGCACCAACTACGACAACCACCACCGCTGCTGCTGTGCAGGACGAGTGCACTGTGAACGCCGATTGTCAGGCTCTCAATGGCGGGGCCAATCCCATCTGTGATGAAGGCACTTGCGTTCCTGACAACAGCCAGCCCGACCCATGCACCGATGACGGCGAATGTACTACCCCCGGTGAAACCTGCTCGGACTCTGGTTTCTGTCATGTCGCTTCACAGCAACCCGACTCCTGCTATGATGCAGTCGACTGTGTCTTGTCTGCCAACCTTGTTTGTGCTCTAGGGTATTGCGAGTGCCCTCAGTCGACAAATCAATGCACACCACCGTCTGTTGTGCAGCTCTGCCAGTCAAATACCGGGTGTTCGGCTGGCGCTACTTGCCAACAGGGTCTTTGTGTCGATCAGGTTCAATGCGGTGGGTCTTCAGACTGCGTAGCGAATTCGGACCTGTGTGCTCTTCTCGGTGTGTGTGTCTGCCGAAATGGTGTGTGTGCTCTTGATGGTTGACGGTGTTTGACTACATTGTTCCATGCGGCATGTGCATGACAGGCGCATGGTATTTTAAAGGCCTCCCTATCTTGAACTGAGTATAATTCTTATTTATATTCTTCATAATATCATAATCCAACTATCATTCCAACCACTAGCTTTGAAACGCACGCAAAATGCGAGTGACTTTAACCAACCTCACTAGTAGTCTCCACATCCACTAAACAGTATATTCAGTCAGTCCCAAGTCTAGAGCACATGCTTAAACAGTGGCGACCTGTCTCCCATTTCGAACAGCTCCTCCTCAGTGTACTTTCTCTTAGCCTCTTCAGCAACCTTGGCCTTGCGAGCGTTGGCGATCTTGTAGCTCCACTCCAGGAGGAGAGCAACAATGAGGCCAGTGCCTCCGAAAGCAAGCGACAAACCGAATCCAGTATAGTACTTGGGCTTCTCCTTCTCAAGGTACATGAAACTACCGACGATACCACCGACGTTGCCGACACAGTTCATCAGAGCGATACCGATGGCACGTCGAGATGAGGGGGCGATGTTGTTGGCGTTCCACGACGCGGCAGCGGCTTGGATGGGATAAATACCGACAACAGCAAGAACTACGGCGAAGTAGGCCACTCCCTTCTTAGCTTCTAGCTCGCCATTCAGAGAAATCATGATCGAGTAGGCGACTGCAACGATGATCATGGGGATGGCGACGAAGGGCATACGCCAGAAGAATCGGTCAGAGATCTTAGCGAAGACGATGGCAGAAATGGCAGCAGCGACGTAAGGAGGAGCAGAGGTGAGCTGAGCGTTCGTGTTGCTGAATCCCATCGCCTTTGTAATGGTCGGTAGTGTGAACTTGGTACCGTAAGAGAGAGCAGACTGGCACAGAAGGAAGTAAGCCTGAACATAGACTCTCCAGTTTGTGAGTACCATCTTCAAATCCTTCCAAGAGACCTTTCTCTCGTCTTCCCCGGAATAGCCGCCACCTTGCTTGATGAACATGGAGAGCTCGAGGAACCGGATCTCTTCGGGATTTAACCATCGTGTAGACAGAGCCGGAGTGTCGATAAGGAAAAAGAAGCAAGCAACACCGAGAATGACTGTAGCCATGCCTTCGAGAAGGAAAATCCATCTCCAGCCTTCCATACCGCCGACACCGTCCATCTCGGCGATACCAGCTGCGAGGAGACCAGAGAAGGCACCAGATAAGGCACTTGCACAGTAGAAGTAGCTCACTCTCGTCGAGAGGTCCTTGGGAAGGTACCAGTAGCTGTGGAATTGTTAAAATGATCCTCGTTGTGTCGATATCTGGTTGATGAGCTTACCTGCACAGGTAGATAGCACCAGGGAAGAACCCAGCCCTGAATTACGACGTCAGCCTCAGCGCCAGTAGATTGGGTCCAAACGACAACTTGACTTACTCAAAGATACCAAGAAGAACGCGAGTAGCCATGAGGCCACCGAAATTCTGGACAAGTCCAGTGCAAGTCATGACGATACCCCAGCAGACACAGAGCATACCAAGATAGACCGACGGGCGCTTGAACTTCTTTAGAAGAATATTGCTAGGTACTTCAAGAAGGACATAAGGTACGAAAACTTTTCAAAAGTTAGCTCACAGTGGGGGAATCGGCGAGTGTTATTGTGACTTACAGATTGATAGAATGGTGTTGTACTGAACACCTGTCATTCCCAGATCCTCGACCATGCCTTCAATCTTCGCATTCCCAATATTCGCTCGATCTGTGAAAGGAATCTTATTAGCTGCCTGCAGTCATCTAGGGCTACCATCACTCTTTACCAATATGGCATATCAAATACAAAAGTGCCAGCATTGGCACAAGTCGAACATCAACCTTTCGGAAAACCTTCTTCTTCTGCACCTCTGTATAACTGTTGTAGAAGTCGGCATCTTCAGGGTTCAAACCAAAGACACGAAACCCGGCGATCTCGATGGCTTCGGGGGTGTTTTCGAGATGGTCTGGCTTATGGTCGCCGACCTCAATGTCGCTCTTGGAGATTGAACTTCGAGGAGCCATGATGAACTTGTTGCTACTCTGGGACTTGAAGCTCAAGAGTTGTGATGCTGAATGACCGAGCCTTGGAAGTGCTGAAGCAGGCTGGGTATTATAGTCGAGACCACGATCTGGAAAAGCGATGGAGGTCATTGCACAGATTAGCTCAAGCGGTTGCTCCACACTTCCCCAGACGAAAACCAGTGTAACCCCAGACTTGGCGATACCCAAAGCCGAGTGTCCATGTTTGCCAAGTGCGGGGTATCAATTCTGATGGTCTCATTGTACGGAAAATATCACCCCCAACGCCATCTACTGGGGGTCCGAACTCTCGATTTACGGAAAAGCACCTGATGTCAAGGTTATCCGCGGCGGATCTGTGGCCAGCCACATCAATTCCCCAAGGAAACCTGTCCGATGTGCTTTATCCTCTTGATCCGGATATGATTACAACTCATGGAGGTATGGATCACTACACCAAGTAATCACGCATGCTACCCGTGATGGTTCTCAAAGGAAATTATGTTTACCCCGCAAACAACAATGACATGACAGCTCAACCATGCACAGTCCCGGGATAAATAGTCCACCACTCAAACAATGCAGTTCCAATCACTAGATTCAACAATCACAGAATACGCACTGAATCACAATCATGGCTCAACGAAGCATCATCAAAGACATTGTTATCACTCCCGTGGCCTTCCATGATATGCCCCTGCTGAACAGCGTGGGTGTACATGAGCCATATGCTTTGCGCAGCATTATCGAGATCATCACAGAAGACTCATATGGCCTTGGTGAATCATACGGAGATTCAGCACATCTCAACCGCTTGCAAAAAGCAGCGGATAGTATCAAAGGTCTTTCTGTCTACAGCACAAATGTCATCTACCAAAAATGCGTTGAGTCACTCAAGACCGACACCAATACTGGTGGGGATGGCATGGGAGGCATGGTGACTACTGCCTCAGTTGCTGACAAGGTCTTCTCACCCTTCGAAGTTGCATGTCTAGACTTGCAAGGCAAAATAGCTGGCATATCAGTCAGTGACCTTCTCGGTGGACGGGTGAGAGACCAAGTTCAATACTCAGCCTACCTCTTCTACAAATGGGGCGGACACCCTGGCCACGAAGATGATGAATATGGCCCTGCGCTAGACCCGCAAGGAGTAGTGAAGCAAGCCAGAAAGATCATTGACGAGTATGGCTTCAAAGCCATCAAGCTCAAGGGAGGTGTCTTCCCTCCTGCAGAAGAAGTTGCCGCGATCAAAGCTCTACACGAAGCCTTTCCTGATCTGCCGCTGAGACTTGATCCAAACGCTGCCTGGACTGTCGAAACTTCAAAGTGGGTTGCCAAAGAGCTTGATGGTATTGTTGAGTACTTGGAAGATCCCGCTGGTGAGATCGAGGGAATGGCTGCTGTTGCCAAGGAGGCATCGATGCCCCTGGCTACTAATATGGCAGTCGTTGCATTCGACCATCTCCCACCATCAATTCTCCAAAACGCGGTACAAGTCATCTTATCTGATCATCACTTCTGGGGAGGTCTCCGCAAGTCACAAACACTAGCATCCATTTGTGCAACTTGGGGTTTACGCCTTTCGATGCATTCAAACAGCCATTTGGGTATCTCATTGGCCGCCATGACGCATCTCGCTTCGGCAACACCAAATCTGGATTATGCCTGTGACACTCACTGGCCTTGGAAGCGCCGAGATGAGGACGTTGTTGTTGACGGCGCCTTGAAGTGGAAGGATGGTGGTGTTGTTGTGCCGACTGTGCCAGGTCTGGGTGTCGAGCTCGATAGAGAGAGGTTGGCAAAGCTTCATCAACAGTACCTGGACTGTGGACTGAAGAAGCGTGATGATACTACTTATATGAAGAGGTTTCAACCAGACTTTTCAGAGAAGATTCCTCGATGGTAGAAACTGGATGTTATTGACCGATTTGAGCAGACCAGTCATACCAGAACCTCGAAGCATATAATAGTCTCAAATTTCTTTGATATTGTATTTATTGTCTACAGTGTAGCCAACATGGCCCCGAAACTGGGTTTTCACAAAACGAAATCATTTCATCAGTTAATCTTTTTTCGTAACAGAGGTCAATTCTTATTTTGGGCTATTCTCACCAAGCCTTCTTCCCGACTAGATCTGACCTTTTTGAATGAACCATAACTCTTAATTCCATAGCGAACAAGAGAACGTATCCCGAATGGGGTTTCAGAAGAAGTTTAGTCTTTCTCAATCTGTCCGATGCTCTGTAACATCTCCTTCAAGTCTTTCGGTTCCTCCTTGAAGACTGTGACTTTCATCTTGTCTCCCTCATCTTCCCATCCGTAGTTCGGTGACCCATCAGCCTTTTTCCCGTAAATCCACTCAAGACCATCGAAAAACGTCTCCTGGGTGATGATTAGGTTTTTAGGGATATAGTGCGTCTACGTGGGTACATTGTTTGGGTTGAAAGCGCTCATGGCGACAATGATCCTGGTGCTAGTGGGTGACTATCAACTTTACTCTGGCAGAGCTTGATGTGTCTGACTTGTCTCTTCTTTTATTCGACGTGTGTATATGTTATGGAAAGGAAGTACCTTGGTTTGATCATACCTCTGGGTCATTATATATCAAAAGAAATTCTGTGAATCAGAGAGTATGTCCCTTAAGACGCATTAGATTTCTTGATGAACATCGAAACAGCATCTGGATCATCTCTTGGTCATTCGGCTCCAGTTTCATAGAACAATAGAGAAGTGAACAAATGCAGTGAATTCAAAAATCCAGGTCGTCAGCCCATCACTGATAACTGATGCAACATCAATATTATCTGTGATATTTTGTAGGTTTGACGAGCCCAATATTTTTTGCGTCATGAGACTGTTTTTGTGGAACATAATGACAAGAAACACTGCCCGTTCACGATCTTACGTAGTCTACATTATGAACATGCAATATCTACTAGTAATACAGAAGATGTCTTTGAGAAGGCTACTTGAGCGTATATCAGTGCTCCTACGATGACTCAGCATACACAGGGGGTTGGCGTCCCCAAGAATCCAATTACCCGGTACTCGAGACCGGACTATGAAAATTTCAATTAAATAACAGTCGCCTTGCTACAGATTACGCGACATGTAATTAAATAATTTGCTTTTTAACTATTCATCATGAGAAGAAACGATAAGCCGATATGGAGCTGGTATAGTTGGCAGGTCCTATTCTACTGCTTATAAGCACTCGGGGACAAGGACCCAGACAAAAGTTGCATAAAAAAGATCTCGATCAGCAATACTGCATCGAAAATCAAGACTCTTTCTCATTGCTGTTGTCTTTTCTTCTTCATGTTAGAATAACTGTGCGGGCCGGGAAATGTTGCTGGGGAAGGATTCAACTTGGCTGACCACCATCGTCATCAGCTTATGTGAGCAGCCCGAAATGGTATATATCTGGGCAGCATCGACTGGAATCTCTCTTCTTTCTGAGTTGACGTTCTACCTTTCACCGCTTGTGCATTGACTGAAGCTACGGAACCTTATCATTAAAATGTCTGCCAACTCAGACCTTCAGAAGCAAATCGAAACTACGGTGAATAGTTTCCTCGCGAGCTACGAGGACGGCAGAAAAGCCAGGGACCCGACCCTCATCAACCGCGATGTGACTCCAGACTGCACTCGCCAACTTCTTCCCGCCTCACTGTGTAAAGAGCTCGGCCTCCCGGAAGAGTTTCTAATGCCCAATGATATATACGAGAAGCTCTACGCCGACGATCTTTCTCTTGGCGGCATTCACAATACCGTGTCAAAGCACTTAACGATCGACGTTGAATCCCGGCGCGCGGCAGTTGAAAGCAGTGGGGACATGATCTACCATCATGGCGAGACTCTACATCTAGAATTTTCTTGGATTTTCTACCTTACTGGAGACGGCACGAAGATAAGCAGGGTTATTGAGTTCGCTGATAGCACGGCTGTCTTGAAGATGGCGGCCATCGCGAAAGACCGCACTGCCAGAAATGGTCAGGGTGAAGAGGTCGATTTTGACGCTACTGGGTAGCACAGCGGTTGAGGGTGATGGCCAGAGCCACTGAACACTTAATATCTTGTGAAAGAGATAAATTTTCTGCTATTTATAAGATGTTGTTTTATCATAGACCAGAATTCTATGACGCTTCCGGTGTGATTGGTGGATTCACGGTCAAACAAATGGTGGTCTTGGCGATCAAACAAGTCGAAACAGCACTACAATCTACAAATAACAAGGCAGAAACGTGCTCTTGGCGCAAAGGTTCCGGACTTTTCCGTTATCGCGAAACACTTTACGTCGATATTCGGTGGAGACACTTCAATTCGATACATGGCGACTCCGAACCGCCCAAGCACCTGCTGAATACAGTCCGTGGGCCTCCATTTATTTAAACTTAAATATAGAGATACTGGAGACAGACTGGAGCCCCAGGACGGTCTGAACGCGGGAAGTGAAACCCGGTTAGGTTCCCAGTTAACGCGAGCCGGGGCTGTTTATCGCCGACTCCATGGAGTTTTCAACATTGTTTGTAACATGTGAAAGAAGTTTTATGTCCGTGGAATATTCTATTGAACTGCCCGGTACGTCCGAAACTCAAAAGAATGCCCAGCGTGGCTTAAAAGTCTTGGAAGTTTTGAGCCGCCTGCGACGTGGCAATATTTGCAGGGATGTTGAACGCCTCTGCCGTGTCTCCAAGCCACCATCGACAACGACAAATGCCATCATTAGTGACGATCTGTTGACCAAGACGGTAGTTTACTTATCTCGCATACGAAATGAAACGCGACAGATCGCAGGTGAACACGATCCGTAAGAGCCGCTACCAATACCACAGCCCCCCTATCAAAACAAGTTTGAGGACGATCTTCAAACACGACCTCAAACCCTTCAATACTAATTTAGGCCGCAATCTACACTCCCTGCTCACGTCCAAGTGTCGATATCTACACCCAATGGGATCCAACGGCTCTCATTCCAGTTTCTCCACCGACAAGGTTAAGCTTAAGCCTCATTAGCATTGGTACGAGTCAGGTGACGAGTACGACGACCAAAGCGGGACGTGCAGGGCATATCCATTGGCTCACCGTTGATCTCCAAGACGATCGCACTGATATACAGCAAGGGACAGCTCAGGAGCTATCCCAATGTTTTGGGTCTCATATCTTATACACGAGACTTCGTTGGCCAGCAGCCTTGCTACGCAGTGCGGCTCAGACGTTACCCGCTGTCGCGCCCGCGACTAAAATTAGTCTAGTTTGCGTGTCATGTCTAAGAAACGTGTAATGAAGATCTGGTATCCAGTAAAGTGCAGGCATGTGAGATTCGTAATGGTATTTGCAAAAGTGCCGAGACGATGGCTATAGTGCTTGGGCTCTTATCGCCGTTGGCGAATATTTATACCTGGTGCCAAGCCCCTGAATATCTACCGCTCTGGCTGTATCAACAGCAGAACGTCTCAACTCTAATCTGGAACTCTAAAATAGAAGTCTGGTGGCTATATACATCAGCGGAACCCTCTTCGCCTTTTCTTCTATCTATCATTCAGCTCATTTTTCACAAAATATTCCTGCATTACCATGGCGTATCACGATACGAGGATACATGATTCCAACATGGATCACGACAGTTACAACCTCGACAACCTCTCCACTCAACGCAACCATCATGAGTCTCACCGACCAAATTCACCATCAGATCTCATGTCCGGAGCCTCAACCGATATCGAGTCGGGCACATCAACACCAACGCACATTAAGGATGCAAACCAACATCCTTCATTCGACATTTACGACCCGAACCGACCTAAACTTGGCTTGCGCCAACGCATGAAGCATTTTACTTGGGCTTGGTATACGTTGCCCATGAGTACTGGCGGTCTATCACTGCTCTTCTTCGCCCAACCCAACCAATTTCCGGGTCTCAAGACCATTGGTCTGGTTATTTATATCATCAACCTCATAATATTTACCTGCGTGACCACGGCGATGGTCTCACGGTTCTTCCTTCACCCAGGGTCATTTGCCAAGTCCATGACACACCCTCGAGAAGGTTTCTTCTTGCCCACATTTTTCTTGTCTATAGCCACCATCATTACCAGTACCGATCGGTATGCGATACCGAAAGACAATTCAAACCTGGTCTGGGCTGTCCAGGCATCCTTTTGGGGCTACCTCGTCGTCACCCTGATCCTGTCTATAGGACAGTACAGCTATGTTTTCGCTGCTCATAGCTTTTCTCTCACGACTATGATGCCGACTTGGATCTTACCCATCTTCCCTATCATGCTTTCGGGCACCATTGCATCTGTCATCGCTGAGACTCAGCCTCATGTTGCTGCCGTACCTATCATTGTTGCAGGACTAACTTGCCAAGGTCTTGGACTCAGTGTTGCTGTTATGATGTATGCTCATATGATTGGGCGCCTGATGCAAGCAGGTTTGCCCAACAGAGAACATCGTCCAGGCCTTTTCATGTGTGTTGGGCCACCTGCATTCACTGCCCTGGCTTTGATAGGCATGGCTCAAGGTTTACCTGAAGACATCGACTTCATCCAAGATGGAACATTTATCAATGTCGGAATGGTTCGATTGATGGCTACTATGAGTGCTATCTTCCTTTGGGCTTTGAGTTTGTGGTGGTTTGGTATCGCGGCCGTTGCCGTTATTCAGTCTCCCCCTAAGTACTTCCATCTCGGATGGTGGGCAATGGTTTTCCCCAACACCGGTTTTACTCTCGCTACTATCTCTATCGCCAAATCCCTTGGCAGCCAGGCTATTGGATGGGTCGCCACCGGAATGAGCATCATTATTCTCTCCGCTTTTGTTTTCATCCTCTACAGCCACGTTAGGGCTGTCCTCTCCCAAGACATCATGTACCCAGGACGGGATGAGGATGTCGAGGATCACTGAGTCAATCATTTCAGCGCAGCATAACTAGACTTCTAAATTGCATAAAGGAACATAAAAATGTTATACACTACTACTCGCACATACTGTCGTTTCCCAATTCGCTACCCCCGTCTCGTGCGTCGCAACCAAACTTTTCTATAGTAAGGCTTTAATATTCACTCGTTAGCTAGTTTCATCTTTGAATTGATATCATTTCTGAATTTGAATCACTCCGTTTCCTAATTAAGAAGTCTCTTATCTATGCTAGTCCATTTTCACTGTTTCGATCGTTTCATATATCTACGATAAGATCAACCGATCTGAAACCGCATCTTGAGCTCCGAGTCGCACCCCCTTGTCACTATCGCCGGAGCATAATGCTGCAATGGAATATTCATTTCTGAATATTTGGTTCACTAAAAATAGTCGCCCCTTCACTGATGCACTTGAGACGTTGGTAAACCTGAGCGTTTTACTCCGTAGTAGTTGTCATCTCATTGGGTGCGTAGTAAATCTCCTTGGCTTGCCGTGGGTCGTAGCCCGTGTGTAATCCACTCTTGATGCCACTCTGCAAAAGAACCGGAGCCTAGAAATTCACGTATTGGTTGAAGACCGAACTTCTCAGTGAGCTTAGCTTCTTCCGTAACAACGTTGAGTTGTTTGGTTGCAGTGTCCAACTTCCATTCTTACACTGACTAACCTTTTTTGGGGCACCCATCCAGTCAAGTTTCTTGGCAAGATAGATTCTCCAGCTATTGGTCTTGTTTGGCGATAATGCCTCATTTCTCAATAAGCACTTAGCAATATTCGGATGCATGTACGTAATCAATGCTGACACTCCTCTCTTGGCTGATGATCCGGATAAAAGAGGTTGCATGAGTGAGAGTCAGATGCTGACTGTCTTATAAGCCAGCGCCTATACGAAACAAGCAGTGAATGCATGAAATTGGAAAATTTCAGAGCTATGTCTAAATCAACGACCAAGCAACTCCCCACTCTCCCTTCTGATCTGACTCCCCAGTGGTTCAGTACGAAACTTGGGCATAATATCAAATCGGTAGAGAATACACGCAACATCTGGGGAACCGCGAGCAAGCTATTCTACACATTTACCTATGAAAATGAAACAGATCAAGAAAGACCGGTCAATATCTGTGTCAAGGGAGTGTTTGATCCCAAGATGATCGAAGCTCAGCCATGGACCGTCAGTCTGGCTCAACGAGAAGCAGAGTTCTTCAGCAAGGTTGCTCCGAACGTCAGCCACATGATCTTCCCAAGGGGCTGGTGGAGCGGAGCAAACGAGAAGCAGGGTATTGCAATCATGAACGATCTTGTGAGCGAAGGCTGCACATTTCCGGCTGAAGTTGCCTCATATTCGGTGGACAAGGTCAAGAATGGTGTTGAGCAACTGGCAGGTCTGCATGCTCAGTACTGGGGTCAGAGTCAGGAGGACCATCCATGTAAGAACCTTTGTGGATATTACTTCCGTTACCAATGTCTTACAAGATTACAGGGATCTGGAACAACTACGATCCCGCCATGACATTCATGTGCAGATCGTGGGACGAAGTGGTTAGAAGGCCCGGCCGTCCCCAGCTTCCGGACTATCTAATGGACGGGGCTCGATGTAACGAGGCCTTAGATCGTTACTACGCTGAGCGAAACCCACGTCTCCGAACCCTGCTGCATGGAGATACTCATATCGGAAACATCTACTTCACAGCTGATAACCGCATCGGCTTTCTAGACTGGTCAGCTTTCCACTTTGGTTCATGCTTCCATGATGTCGTGTATCACATGACGGCCATGCTCAGCGTAGAAGATCGAAGGGCCCACGAGATGGAGATATTGGACCACTATCTTGACACGCTTCATAGACTTGGAGGTCCCAGGTTTGACAGGAAAAACGATCCTGAGGTTATGGTTGAGTATAAGAGATCATTCATGACCAATGTTATCTGGCTGATTTGTCCGGATGGTCTCCAAAGCAAGGAGCGTGTCGCTGCTTTGTGTGAGCGAACTGTTGCCACTTATGATGACCATAAGGTTATTGACGTGATTCTCGGTCAACCAACACTGGTAGCATAAGGCGGTTCTTATAGGCTCATATTATTGTCTTGGCGATTCTATCTTATACTTTTCTGTCTTGTTGTGGTGCTATATGACATGGCGATCGCGTGCTTAATGTAGAAAGAACCGCATCGTGTTGGCAGGATGATGTTTCACGACACGATCTATGGATAGTGAATCACAGATGAATCATAACGATCAAGACCTTTGGTCAGTGAACGAAACACCATTTTGTCGCGATTTTGACTTCCGTCTCGAGTAGCTACATGAACCAAGATGTGTAGATCTTGATCCGACCTCGTATCAGTACCAAGTGCTATTGACACAAGAGCGACACCAGTCACAGGAGAAAAGAAGTATGGCACTAAGTGTCAGTGCTACTTGATGTTTTTATTGGTAGCTCGGACGTGAGCGCTTAGCTATCACCAGACTATGGAGGTTTGCAGCTCAGCCATGATATCCTTACTCATTCTTGCCGTCAATGACCTCAGTTCTTCCTCTGCTTCTTCAAGCACTCATCACATATTGATTATATCTCCTTCCTCTCGACCGACGCCGGTAGCCCGCAAGCGCCTATGGCACCGCCCTTCGCGGCACAGGGAATGTCATCCCACTCATCCCCAAGGTGAAGGTAGCACTTCCTGCAGGAATACTTTCGTGGGACCTTGAAACACATATTTGACGGGCCAAAGGTGGTTTCTAAATGCTGAACTGTTATATATCTTCGATTTGAAAGAGATTTCCCAATCTTGAGGTGTCTGTTTGAGATGGAGAGGTTCTGGGGATAAATGGTCTGTATTTATACCTTTCATCAATGTTCGATTCACTGCAAGATGACTTGGATTGGCTGTAATGGGAATGGAATTATTTGGTGAGCACCTGTAATTTTGCTATCATTACATCATGCATCATTGGCTGAAAACCATACTCTGGTGAATACAGCAATAATACTCAGAGGCAGAGCTCAAGGGCACTGCAATCCATTTTCTATTTCTAGAGCTAGGTTCTGTTGACTTTGAGCCAATGCCAGTGAAAGATGTGTGTATGTATTTGTGTTACCCCAAACCTGTTGTATGGGGTCGCTCCGGCGTACTGAGCTGCGAATGTCGGTGAATGCATCGGCGGCATAAGTTTCTCATATCACATTACCTTGCTTTGCTACGATGGAACATGCTAGGACCGCTCGTGCAAAATGGTCTGCATCTTGCACGCTTATTTCATAGAGGCAGTTGATTCCTATCCAACGCAAAGATTGACTTGCCAGACTCACGCACTTGCCGTCCTTCTAAATTTCGGCTCAAACATTTTCAACCAAGGTCTCTCCTGCCGTAAAGACGCCTCAGCCATTTGTTCCAAGAAGTCTCGCAGTCCATTATACGGGTAAAAGGTGAAATCCCATGCCGTCCAACTAATCAGTCCCCATTCAAGGTTTCTGAAATTCTCCATGCTTCCGTATGTCTCTTGAACAAGGCGGTCAAGCTCACGACGCTGAGTATCATTCCTTTCCTCATATGTCTTGAAGAAATAATCTTTTGCTGGCTGAAGAAGATCCTGGCCGATGAGGAGGAAATGGCCAGCCCTTTCCTTGTGGTTGACATCGCCAGAGAGACAGATACACCTAGGCTTTTCGACCTCTGGCCACTCTAGCATATTCTTTGTCCATGGTAGTGGTTCGCCGTCATTCAACAGAGGAAGTTCATTGCCTTCGAGAAAGTCGATGTCTTGCCAATTGACTTCCTGGGCACCAGCCAGGTAGTCGACAAGATTCTGGCCATCCCACATTGAATCGAGACCATTTGTAATGCTGAGGAACTCTTTATAGTCTTTAGGAAGAGTCACGCCTAGTCGCTCCTCCAGCGCTCGTATACCCGAAATGGTACATCCCCGTAGAAGTAGACCATCTGCATTCTTTGGTCGATTCCGAAAGTTACCAGGCGGACGAAAGATATCCAGCCTGTCGTAGGGGCAATTTTTGAAAGTATTCTCGCTGATAATGTGGACCAGCTTCTCAATAGAGTGCCCTGCATATCGACGTCTCGGTCCACTCTGCAGGCGACTCTCAGCCATTTTACAGGCACGAGTTACGGCTGGCCGGAGCTTGGCTGCGTGAATGTTGAGAAAGCCCAGGACGAGCCGCTCGGGAACAGCAAGAATCTGCTTCCACGCCGCTCGGGAGCAGGCGAGCTGTTCGACTTGTTCTTCTGCGTGGAAGCGATCGCATATTTTCATGAATAGCTCCCGAGCCTTTTCGTCTTTGGCAAGACGTAGATATATATCCAGGGCAATCATCATACCAGCGGTGCGGTACACCTGAACAAATGGGTAGGGGAAAATGCCTTGACGCCACCACATGGCTATCTTCAAGTATCTAACAGTCATCGGCCCGTTTGGACTTGCTGAATATGAGAAGTCGCCATTTGTAGTCATGGCTTCTGCCTGTACGACCTGCCCGGCGAGTGTTCCATTGTAGTCCGGCAGGTGTGTAGTCAGCCCGTTATACGCCATGTCTAAAGCCTTCTCGGCAGTTTCTTCTGTGACGTCCCATTCCTGACTGAACCGCTCGAGCCAGGGCTTTCTCCCTTCAACTTCAAGCTCTTGGAGCTTCTCTTCGGTGCGTTCCTCCTCAGGGATCCAAGATGGCCAGGACGACGTTGCCTCCCAAGCGAAAAACATGCAAGGCTTCAAGAAAGGATATCGGGAATCGGAGTATTGGAATGGATCAACACCTCTGCTCGTAAGTGTTTCGAGAAGCCTGGTGGCACCCTCGACTTCACCAACTACCGCAAAGTTCACGGCGGTTTGGGTGATTTTTCGAATCGCTTCGGTGAGAGACCGTGCATCGGCAATCGAAGGTTCATCATCGACATGACGAAGAAGGAACTCAAATCTAAGATGTTCGGGCTCCATGTCTTTGGGTCTCGATGTCGCCATGTTTATGGGCCCTGGATTGCTATCCGACGCTTGTGTGAGTGTTGTCCGAAGCAAGCTTACAGCGTGAAGTTTTCGCGTTGCCTTGATCAAGAGGTGTGACGTCACAAATAAGCAGACCATGCAACACCATTTCACAGAAACTCCAGAGAATTCCGTTAGATATCATAATTCTCGTATCAACATTGTAAGACAAGACTGACACGACTTTGATGTGAAGTCGCTGTAAGAATCGGAGATTCATTCAGGTGATGGATCTTCTGACTCTCCTCACATCAATCCGATCACGGTTTTGGCTGCTTGTTGTGTTGTCGTGCGGTGATGCACTGGAGCCCGTGATTCGATGAGTTCCATCAGGGCTCTTGTCAATTTGGGTGTTTCGGAGTATACTCCCCGTTCCAACTCTTGGAGGTGTAGAACGTCTCTGGCTCTCAACTGCCCTGCAGATGCTCACAACGTGGAGAAAAGAAGGATGCATGGCGAGGAAGGCGACGAAGTGCTCGTCATCAACCTTGGCTAGCACTTTCCTGGCTGATGATGTTTCCAGTCTTGCCCACTCTGATGCTTCACAACTCTTCTTCTTTTCGTATTCTTCCTCTACTCTCCACAAGCAATCATCAAAATGAATCTGTACGCATCGTTGCAGCCTGGCCATCGATCAAGGAACGCTGACCTTTCGCAGCTTGCTCCTCAGTTTTCGGCGTACCAGACCCCTCGCCCTGGCCACTGCAGACCCGTGAGATTGATCTCAATCCCTTCTGTTCCTTCGCTAACCTCGAAGCGCAGGCAATGGTTACCCGAAGATGCGCATATGGTGCAGAGCATCGGGTTGCTTGCAATAACATCATCTATACACGACATCAATGGCTTTAGACATGAGGAATTGTCGTTGTGGACTGGTGGTCATGGACTCTTGCTGTTTGTGTTGGTTCTGTTGGTGCTCGGCTTACCCTCTTGGCTGTCTTGGTTCCGGGACCTCTGACTCTCGAGAATTAACCGCAACTACATGGTTCGCCTCGATATCTGTCCTCTTCTACAGAAGTAGTCATTCACAGCCTTTGCTCGAACTTCATCAGGCTAGCAACAACTGAAGTCAATAAATATGCTACGGAGTCACACAATCAGGGGCACCTTTCGCTCGTCGAGACCGTGCCTTCATCACATCTGATCTCCTTCCTTCATTCACCCAGCGCCATGCATTTGGACTCGCAAGCATCCTGAACCACCCTTCTCTTTCACCCCTTGTGCATGCGTGACGAATTCAGCTCCAGCCTTTTCTTGTCCTTCGTCTCGGAAGCTCTTCAGGCTTTTAATTTCCACTACTTACCATCCTCCATTTACTTCATGCCTCTTTCACCTACCTATCCATCTGCCGACCAATAACTCCATTACAAACATATTTTCAAATGCTGAACTAGTTGGCCGAAACCTCGAATTCTATACGGCATATTCCTTACTGATTAGACAATACGATACTCCGTGAAGCTGTCATTATCTTCGCCTGTTTTAACGGCGGCTTCTCCGTCCATGATCCCATGTACGTAGCTACAACACTTTATTAGCTGAGATCGAAATGGGATAGAAGGATGACACGCACCATTCGCCAACATACGTCCAGGTCTCATGCGCGCTCCTCCTCAACACATAAGCCACGGATCCGCCCAACAGGAGGCAGACAGCGTCACCGGGTTGGATATCTGGCGGACCTAGTCCCATGTAACCCTTCTCTGTCCTGAAGAAGCGCCGGTTGAACTGCTCTATCAGTCGAAGTTGCCGGTATATGGGCCGAAGGCATGACTCCCATGTGCTTAGCAATTCTTCCATTCCCTCTGGGGTTTCAAGTTGCAACAGATCCTGCAGATCATTTTTGTCCAGTCTCTTGGGCCTGCCGCCTTTCTTTGAGGCTAGGCGGCCTTGATTCAGGTCAACCAGAACTGTCCTCCAAAAGGCCATAGCCTGAGTTTCGCCTGTTGTATACCTATCGTTTGGTAGAAGTAAGGATCTCCAATGATTTAATGCGTCTCTCATCGAGCTCCTCCAGTTTTCAGGGCTTGTCTCGCCTACATTCTCAAAATTGGGGCCCGGTGCTTGAGATCCGACAACGGAGACAGAATCAAGACAAAAGCCTTTGAGTATCAACACACTGTCATCCTCATCTGTTGCTATGTCCGCAGAACCCCCTGGGCTTATAAAGGCTTTGTAAATGGACCATTTGTTGAGGACTTTGGACAGCGAAGTTATGTAGTCTTTGAATGGCTCCGAGTGTAGTTCGAAGTCAGGGACCCAAGAGGCCAGACTTTTGTTTCGATACTCCTTCTTTTCGGAAATCAGGCCAAGGCAGTTGAGGTTGCCATCCTCGACAAGTGCGGCCCTCATCGCGACTCGGTACACCTTCTCGACTGGCCATGAGTATTCTGGCTTGAAAGAATCACGAGGCTCTATGATACCCAATAAGCCAATCACCTTGTCTCTCGGATCTGAAGACGCGCGGTTCCAGGTTGAGTAGAGCGCCATTGTCAATCCGATTTTCCCGTGAGCGACCGTGTCTTTGCGCAGATACTCGACGAGCATCAGGGCGCCTAGAGTCATATCTCTGTGGGCCAGTGCACCTTTATGAGCATCATTGTTCACTAAGTGATATAAGAAATGGGACAAACCCAAGAGATATTCAAAAGGAAACGTTTTTGAGCCAAACCAGCAGATTACGTTTGGGCAGAGGACGCTTTCTTGCAAAGTCCATATTCTCCTCCACCAGCTGTTGGCGAGTAATGCTACGGCATGGTTGAATACCGTCAGTATTCCTGGGTCATCAAGTAGTTTGAGAACAGGCGCATAAAACTCGTGAAACGGCGTAGAATCTGGGTACATTGAGGCCGCGCGAGCATCGCGCGATGGGGATTGTTGATAACTTGTGTCCTGGAAGACAAGCGTGTAAAAGGCCCCCAAGAAATCAACACCAGCATCGGAGGTTGCGTCTGCAGTCCCAAGCCAGACGTCGACGGCTTGAGCTTGAGAGTAAATTTGGTTCATTTGCAGAACTTGACGATTCCTCTCCTCTTGGTCTTGCTGATTGATGCAGACGGCATCGACCCAGATGAGTTTTGCCTCATGAGGCTGTCGAAATGCCCTGAGAGCTGCGTGCAAATTGGGACGCACGTAAAAAACGGTCCCGTCCACCAGCAGTTGTTTAGTAGCATCTTCATTGCCCCATGTGTATGAGATGGCTTCATACTTAGGGCATGGAGATAGCTCGTGATGATGCAGCTCGCATGAAATGTCGGATGTCTCGTCGTGCGACGGGAGGATACTTAGTAACCTGAACCATCCGTTCGATGGTAGTGGTGAGTAGGTAAAGGGCTGTTCCATCTTGGAGCGAGATTGATAGTTATAGGCGTTGAATGTTGGGCAGCAGATGATGGAAAATAACGCATCAGACTTGAGAAAAGACACTTTGGCTTTTGCAAATGTTCCTCTGACCAAATTTTGCGCACAGTGACACAAAGCCACATAGAGACAGCGATCAATCTCCAAGATCTATTTCGTGGGTTGAAGTCCCCCAGGCTACGGAACGCGTCGTGTTTGTTGGTGTCGCGTGGGCTCAGCACAGGCCGTTTCAATTCTACACCAGCCGCAAAAAACTAACAAGCACGGATGCAGGCTGACCAAACTGTGATGCAGCTACGCAAAATGATGACAGTCACGGCAATGAAACAGCCAGGGAAAAACAACAATTGATCACAGATTGGGTAGATGAAGCCATGGAGAAGCGGTTGGCGGCCATTGTTGTCTATCGGAACAAGATCGAATCTAATCGTTACCTCGATGCAAGACGATTAATTCAACACAGAAATCAACGTCACTCATGAATGAACAGGTTTGTGACTATGAAAGTCAACAAAACACTGATAAGATACTTTCTAACCTCGTAGAAGGGTTAGTGATTGATCTGATAAGGCCATCACTAGTTACAAACAGTTTGTTCTGTTGGCGACGCTTCCGAATTCATCTGTCTTCCCCTCAATCTAGACTACCCTGCATCTTGTCCTTGCGTGGGCTCGATCGTCGACGTGGCGACCAAAGATTACTGCGGGGTCGCATGGATCGTTGACCAAATTCAATTGTCCCTGAGCTACATAGTGATTGCTTGCTCTGAAGTCACAGGAAATCCACACCCCGAGCAGGGACACGATGGATGAAATTAACAGAATCTTCATCAGTTATTAGCTTCATCTTGCCACGCGACGTAGACAGGCAGGCAGAGTGCCGCCCCGTTTGGACGATAGAGGTTTTGCCTCAACAAGATCGAGTCAGTGAGTCTCCAGCTTGAGACACAGACAGACTTGTCTACTTTAAGCAAGTCATCATTCAGGGATGGTCAATTGGTGGCGACGACTAGCCACATGGGGCATGATCTACTCAGATCCATCTCGAGATCGACGGATTGCAACGCTGAGCTTCAAACCTACGATTCATGGAGTAATCGCTACTGCAAGATATCTCTTGGCCTTTTGCCCGGAGCTATTCACAATGAATCAGGTTCACTCTAAAGTGACACTGCAACAGAGTCTGCAGAGGTCAGGTGCCTGGGCTGGTGTCTGCTCGTAGGCTCCTCAGAGTCAACATCTTCTCTATCAGGTCAATTACCAAGCTCCGCCTCGTGCCCAGAGCAAATAACATCAATCCCTTCAAAGAAATTACCATCCTCTCGAGTCTCAACGCTTTTCACAGCCCTCATCCAGCTTGGCATGAAAGAAGCCCCCTACTAGCAAAACCGAAGCCCAAACTAAGCCCGCCGTAATGACTCGAATATCCACGTGCCGTCCACGCGGAACAGGCGGTTAGCCATACAAACACGAGCCCCTATCCATTAGCACGGAATAATCCTTTTCGCCCCAAGACGCCATCCTTACCTAAAAACACTAGCGAACAGCGGTCCGCCACTACGCGCTCTTCTCATTTGCTCATCTGGTAGATCTATGGATTCACCATCTCGGTCTATTCACCAGACTGCCGGGGCTTCTGGAACCTCTAAAAACCCCATCATGCAAAATTCCGATCTACTTCGGGGACCTGGCCAGGATTTGCCATTCTTTTTTCTTGTTTAAAGGCTGTCATCCTGTCGCAACCCTGTCTACTCGTCTCTCTTGGCTGTCTACTTGTCTGTCTTTGTTTCGGTCACCATTTCCCGATTAGATACAACACTCTCACAATGGCGGGATTCTTAATACCGGATCACTACGTATACGTGAAACCAAGCACCACCGATCAATTGGTTGCCAGTATCATCTGGGGCTTTACTCTCGCTGTTGGAATCTTTGCTGGCCAGAAGGCTGGAAAGCAGACATGGGATCAGTGGAAGCGCACAGGACGGGCTAAGGCCTATGTCTGGATGATCTGGGCCGAATGGTTGGCATCGATGTTGATTGGAGTCTTGTCGTGGTGTTTTATCCGTGGTTACATTGCTCCCAGCTTCTGGATCTTCTTTGTTCTCCGTACGATACATGCTTCCAACGTTTATGAACACGAAACTAACTTGTCTTTTAGTGTGCGCCTGGGTTGTCCAAATTCAATGCATTTGCGGAATCATCATCAACCGAATTTCTCTTCTCATGGTCGACAGACGAAACGCTATAAAAATTCGATGGATAACTGCCATTACCCTTGGCCTCATCAACATCAGTGTCTTTTGCATCTGGATTCCTTCTCAGCTGCAAATATCCCAGCGTTACCATGATATCAACTATATTTGGGACCGTATTGAGAAGGGCCTCTTCCTGGTTATTGACGCAACACTGCACGGCTACTTTGTCTACCTGATTCGTATCAAGCTTATCGCCAATGGTCTTACCAAGTACAAGCCTCTGATGCGATACAATCTTGTTATGATTGCCATATCTATGAGTTTGGACGTCATTCTCATTGGCAGCATGTCCATCGGCAACGGTTTCATGTGAGTCGCCGCTCCAAATGGCTGATGCTAGACCTCAATGACTGACTCGCATAGCTACGTGCAATTCCACCCCCTTGTCTACATGCTCAAGCTTCACATTGAGATGAACATTTCCGCACTCATCGTACGAGTTGTCCGTGCGACTGGAGATCACAGCTCCTACCCCTCTGGTACCGATCTGCGCTCCAAAGTCAGAGCCGCCGTCACGAACAAGAAGTCGGGTAACTCGAATCGCACAGGTGCCACAGGAAAGGGCGCCATGTTTTCGTCTACGGGGAGAAACTTGGAAGTGCGCATTGACGCAGGCGGTCAGATCACGGACAGCGAAAACAGACCCCAGCCAGCGGGTATCACAAAGGTCACACAGACGCATGTAACAGTCATGCCCAAGCACGAAGAGGATGATGCCAGCTCACAGTCCTCAACGCGGCACCTGAAGGACCCTTACTCGTATCCCTGATTCACTAGGGCTGACAGAGGTGGAGAGGACTTGAAGGACGGAGACGGCATTTCGGTGACATTCTCTGCTCGCCAAGCATAGCGATCATACGCCACAAAACGTGGCTCGGAGATTATAGATATTAGAAGGTCTAGAGTCATAGAAACGAACCATCACTAGCATAACGTATTAACTTAATATTAATGGATATCTCGACTCGGAAGCGCGATATGATGAAGGAGAAATGGACCTAGCAACTAAGGTTTTTTCGCCGACATGATCTGCGACTGGGTTGCCCTAGCTCGGCATAGGCTCGGTGAGCTTCGTGGAGCAGCTCCGGTGAGACACTCTACACAATGGGGCTTGTACTGTAGCACAGAAGAAATTGTTAGTGCATGAAGCTAGAAATGGTTAGCTGTGCGATGGTCCAGCTCAAGTGGCGAACAATGACTAGCTACAGGTGAATCAATTAAGTCTTGAATTGATTGTTTTCCAAAGCTGAACTGTTGATCCAAGATTCCAAAGAGTAACCGAGCAACCGAGGTAGCGATCAATCTGGACTAGCCACAGCTTGCTACCTTTCCAATTCAAGGTTTGAGTTGCATCCAAGGAACAACAAAGCACTTTTTCGTGTCTGGACCGCTCAAGTGACCCATGGGCTTGAGCTAACAACCCTCAAGGTGCACTGCCAGTGGAGTCGCGAGAATCTCCCTGAGCCACTCACTGCTCATTTCTCAACACGGCCCGGTGCCCGGAGCTCATTGCCTCTATCCACCAGCCTTATTTCAGTTAGGAGATATGGGGAACTCACCTTACCATTCTCAGATTGCCCCAGATGAGTGTAACGTACCCCGACCAGATCGGCGCCTGGACAACCCAGTTGAAACGTCCTACGTCAAGCAAAGTATGATTCTAAGGGTCCAGAGATGGGTTGCTCAGATATTGTAAGGACCTGCAGGTGACTCGCGCGGGGTCATCCTGCGGCTGGCAACCCGCAGGGAATAACCATTGTGACACGAGCTGCAGGTCTATATATATATATAACTTCCCCTCACGAGAGACATTCTCTCCCTGAATCACCAAGCACGACTCGCTCAATACCCTCTTCTAATCCCATTTCCGACCTTCTAACCCCGTTGCCGAAAGGATCGTCCAGTTTTAACCATGGGTTTATATACTAAACTCGCTAGCGACATCACCGAAGTCGACGTTATCATCGCTGGAGGTACGCTTGTTCTGGACCTAACCCACCGACACTGCTAATTATGTGTACTAGGTGGAACAGCAGCATGTGTCGTTGCCGGACGTCTGGCGGAGGCTGATCCAAATCTGTCTATCCTTCTAATCGAAGGCGGGCAAGATAACCGTGGGGTCGAGAGCATTGAGAACCCTGTCTTTTTCCTGGATCACTTGTTGCCGACCTCCACTACGACCTTGTTCTACAAGGCTAACAAGTCAGACAAGCTGGCTGGACGCGAGTCCATCGTTCCCTGCGGTGGAACGCTTGGTGGAGGGTCCTCGATCAATTTTATGATGTATACTCGTGCTCAGCGAGCAGACTTTGACTCTTGGAAGTCACCAGGCTGGTCTGCCGATGAGATCTTTCCGTTTTTGAAGAAGGTATGCATGTTGAGTTACTCTGGGGTATTTGAGACTTTGACTAACTCTGTCTAGCTTGAGACATACCATGGCCGAGGTAACCCGGAACACCACGGCTTTGACGGCCCGGTCCATATCTCTGACGGCACATACCGTTCCAAGAACCCAGAAAGCGACTTCATCAACGGTGTGTCTCAGGTCGGCTGGCCAGAGGTCCATGACTTGCAAACTCTCGATGCCAACAATGGTGTTGAGCGATGGCTTCGATACGTTTCCAAGGATGGTCGTCGGCAAGATACTGCTACTGCTTATCTTCACGACAAGATCGACAACAAGAAGTATCCAAACCTTCATATTCTCGTGGAATCGAAGGTTGTCCGTGTTCTTCTTGATGATAACAAGCGAGCTGTTGGTGTCGAGTATACTCCAAACCCAGCATTCCAAGCTCAAATTACACCAACCCAACATCCGACCTTAAGTGTCAAAGCTCGGAAGCTGGTCGTTGTTTCGTGCGGTGCTCTGGGTACACCACCCGTGCTCGAAAGATCAGGCATTGGCGCCCCCGAAGTCCTCAAGAAAGCTGGCGTCGACGTAAAGGTTGACCTACCTGGAGTTGGCCACGAGTATCAGGATCACAACCTCATTCTGTACCCTTACAGAACCAATCTCCAACCCCACGAAACAGCTGACAGGATTCTCAGAAATCCTGACAAGCGCCCAGAGTTTATTAAGTCAAAGGATTCCATGTTGGGATGGAATGCGATTGATATCTCCTCTAAGCTCCGGCCTACAGAAGCCGATGTTGCTGCACTTGGACCTGAGTTCCAGAAGGCTTGGGACCGGGACTTCAAGAACCACCCCAATCGACCATTGATGCTCATGGGTATGATCTCTTGCTTCCTTGGAGATCCTTCGACTGTACCTGAGGAGCAATATGTCACCGTCGGCAACTACACTGCGTACCCATACTCTCGGGGCCATGTCCACATCACCGGCGCCGGACTCGACGACCCTCTTGACTTCGACGTTGGATTCCTCAGCGACGAGAATGACATTGATTTGAAGAAGCAGATCTGGGCTTACAAGAAGTCCCGAGAGATCATGCGCCGAACAAAGATGTATCGTGGTGAGATCGCGGCGGGTCACCCAGCATGGCCCGCAGGATCCAAGGCCGCTTCTGTGGAGATCAACGAGGCTCTCAGCAATGTCACAGATCTCGAGTACTCAGCAGACGATGATAAGGCCATTGAGGAATGGGTTCGACAGAATGTTGCCACAACATGGCACTCCATCTCTACCTGCAGGATGGCGCCTCGTGATCAGAATGGTGTTGTGGATGAGAGACTGAATGTCCATGGTACAAAGGGTCTCAAGTTGGCTGACTTGAGTATTCCTCCGGAGAATGTCGGTGCAAACACGAACAACACTGCTATTGTTGTCGGTGAGAAGGCTGCAGATATCATCATCAAGGATCTAGGTCTTGGTCCATCGGCCAAGCTGTGAGAGTGAGGTAGCTATGGACCGAAATATGCCATGCGCTTGAACAATGTTTGTAAGGAAGTTGGCAAGGTGACTCTGAATTTTTCTGTTTACTAGTAGCGTAGAAATGAGTAAAAAATCTACAGAATGTCTTAAAGCCTAAATAACATACTTTTCGGAAGATACACGGACTCACGCAGTCAGGAGATTCCTAGTAACTTGCAAGATCAAGTCGACACAATTTCACATCTCGACAGGAATAATGACCTATCACAAACAATAGGACAGCCTATAGCAATGTTCTTCATTAAGCTTTTCTCGAGTTATGCACGTCCTCTGCCTCCGTGCAAGTGCAATAGCAATTCGAGGATGATGAAGTCAGGAGAGATGCAAGTGCCACCCAGCCCAGCCAGAATTCCACTCTAGACTTTCAGAGGCTTCCAAGAGGTAATAAACACTTTGTCCGGTGCAACGGCAAAAAGGAAAAATAGAAACACGCCAAAAACATACAACAGCGGGGATTCGCTGGTCGTCACCGACCCAACTACTAATCCGCCGGTTAGTGGCTTGACTATGGGAGAGCAGACGGGATCCCGTATTTTCCACTACCTATGGTCGTATGTAGCAGTTATGCTGTCGTTGAAGTGTATATTCAATGTGCTTTGCAGCACAGAGAACACCAACCTGAGGAGCCAAAGCTGAGATCTGGCCTTGCTCCACAGGACAAAAATCTCTACTCAATGCCTCTACAAGCTCTCTTGTGCGCTAATAAAGACTCTAATGTCAGGAAATGAGATTTCCTCAAGTTGTAGTTAATTGCTCATCAGTGCTGACGTCCCGAACCATTGTCAGCCTCAACAGTCCTACACCACCTCCTTCGAGGGGATGAGCAGACGTACAATAGCCTGCTATTTTGTTTCTCCTTGACTAATGTTCCTATCAATGTCTGGAATTTAAATTCAATCTATCTTTGTAAGAGTCGGCGTGTTACTATTGGCCACCAGTTGAACTGAACGTGCGGCCCTGTCTATGCAGAGTTGAGAAAAACTGCCAAGATGCTGTCTATAGAAACAACAGCAATCGTTGCATAAGGTGTGCCAATCGCATGTGAAAATTACCAGGATCACATCAAGTGCTGAGGGCTAATAGGCCTTCCCTTTACGGTGTTGAATACCGAGCAGGTTGCAGTGCATTCGTATTAAACTGGGTTTTGGTGCGACCAACAACTTTATGAGACAGGGTTGTGGACATCTCCACATCATAAACATGAAGATGCAAAGGGTCTATGGAGAAGCGCTTGGGGTGTTCCCAGTATTAGAAAAGGTTCCTCGTCGGTCATTAAAGACCATAGTCGTAGCCCGAGCGCCAGGTCGCCGATATGCCGTGAGTCAAGGCATTCTGGGTAGCTTGTGTGAAGAATGGCAATCAGCGGGCCGCTCGGGAACCAAGAGCGATCGACAAGGATATAGCCCCAGCAGTCTGAGGCGGAAACGGTGGCCATCCCAATTGGCCTCATCCATCCTGAATATTAGCCGAGTGGGACAGCATATGATACCACTTACGTTACACACAAACATAGACAGGCCATAAAGAGAGGGCGTCCCAGTACTGATTTGGATGTTTCCTGCAGCGCATTTCCATCGACAGCAAAATGGCTTCCCCAGCTACTCAACCAACAGTCGAGCGTGCTGAAAGCCCTCGTGATGTACATGGCGTACTAGAAGCAGAAGTACCATGCCCACTACTATAGATCAAGAATTATGCTGATAAATAGTAGGATGAAGGCGGAGACAGTGATTCGACATTAGAGCTCGGGTCAGTCATGATAACGGATATGTTGTGAATTATGTACTGACAGGCGGTGCAGAGAGGGTTCTTCCAGTTACATGACGTCTCTCAAATCAAGCATCTTTAGCTACAGGTGATAGTTCATACTTCATATCCAACTGTGCGGCTTACTAAGTTTATGCAGATATGAGGTAGTGCATACAAGATTCCTGAGTGGCTGGTAGCCTAATATCTCAACAGCACGGCCGTCGATATCATGCATTCCACGAAGGAGCATACTTAGTGGTGAGTTTTCTCGTCTATCTAAAGTAAGGACAAGTGCAAGGAGACTAAGCATACACTGCAGCCAAACGACGACGAAGAGCAGAACCGTATGGATCTAGTTCACCATATCTACAGTCTTCTTCTTGCGGGGAAGCTTCATACTGCCCCAATTGACAATCCCCAACGTGTCCTCGACCTAGGTACAGGTACTGGCATTTGGGCTATCGACTTTGCAGAGTAGATTATACCCTGTTGGTAATTACTTGTGCCCCATTGCTGACCTTCGGAAGTGAGCACCCTTCAGCCGAAGTAGTCGGGACAGATCTGAGCCCCATCCAGCCTGACTGGTGAGTTTTGAGCATCATGTCTCTCCTTTGCGAAAACTCATATATCTATGTAGGGTTCCTACCAACTGTGTTTTCGAAGTCGACGACTTTGAGGACCCATGGGTTTACAAGAAGCCGTTCGACTACATCCATGCTCGAGAGCTAGAAGGATGCATCGGCGACGAGCAGCAGTTCTTTGATCGTGCGTTTGAGAACCTCAACAGCGGCGGTTATCTCGAACTCCAAGCCCAGCGTGGTTTCTTCATGTCGGATGATGACTCGATCAAGAAAGCCGTAAATGCAGAAGTCTGGGCTGAAGCAGTACGCGACAGCAGCAGCAAATTCGGAAAGCCTATCGACTGCGCCATGAACTGGAGAGACAAGGTGATAAAGGCGGGCTTCGTGGGTGTCCACGAAGAAGTCCGAAAGGTAAGAATTATACCTGACTAGAAACTTCCGTGTCGTTGGCTGATAATGAGACAGATTCCAATTGGTGCCTGGCCTAAAGACCCTGTCCTGAAGGAAGTGGGCAAATGCCAGGTTGTTCAATCATGTGCAGCCATTGACTCGTACACTCCAATGCTTCTGGAAAAGGTCCTTGGATGGGGCAAAGAGGAAACCCAAGTTCTTATGGCGAAGGCGAAAGGGGAGCTCCGAAATCCCTCTATTCATCTGTATCTTCCTGTCTACTTCATCTGGGGGAGAAAGCCATAGAACTCCGATGTCTTGTTGTTATTGCTGAAGAGGACATAGTGTGAGCGATTCAGGTGACGTTGAAGGCAAACAAAAGAAACGACAAGTCTTCAGAAAATTGAGTGATTTGTGTTCCCGAGATACGATAGGACTTACATAGTATCTGCGCTGTCGGCGCTTGCTTGAAATGTCGCTTGTTTCGCAAATTGTGACGAGGAAACTGGCTGCATCCATGATCTCTCAGCTTGCCTCCATTGACTTCGCTCAGTCCTATTCATTTTATGGGCATGCCAATAATCTTGAACCATGGCCATGAAGCCATCAATCGCCAGGCTGCAATTGTGCGCTCCTAAGATGCATGAGCCTGCAAGCCCCAATCGGGCCTCTGGTCCCTCGCTCTCTTACCAGTGCATTGCCCTAAGTCTTGTATAGTCCTACTAGAGTCAGGCCCGTATATACAGTCCGGATGCATTTGTTAAATTGAACTGCACAGAAGACAAAGTAATTCTACCTTGGCAATAGTGGGCATCGTTCGGCTGGATGATAAGTAACAGAGCCTTTGAGGCCCACTAACTTTACAGCACTGTTAGCCGCCAAGGTTCTGAGATCGTACTTAAGGTAGGTCGGTAACGTTAGTTGACAGCGGCTGAAGGTGGAGCTTGATGCTAACCGATTATCTGCTGTCACAGGGGTTTAAATCCTGGTTCTCAGATTCTCAGGAACAAGAGGTGATGCCATCGGTCCCACCCATTCGTGCTGTTATGAAGCTCGTGACAGTAGTGGAATGGGCCAGTCTCTCAATTCCATTGAGATCTGCGATAGGGCTCAACGTAGGTAAGTTGAAGTGGACACCACGTTTAAATGAAACCATCGATGGAAAACGACATTGACGTTTGAGGAAGCACAATACATCCATTACAAAAGTATGTGCACCCGCCAATGATACTCTTGCCATGTTGATTAACGCCCGGGTGCGAGTGCTCTCACATGATTAAGGTAGGTAGCTTGTCGATTGCTGCGTGTTTGTCCTGGCTAAGGTACATAGCCTGGAAAACATTCTCACGTTGGCGGGGGATTACCCGCTAAAACCCCTGCAATACGGCACACGGGACGTTTGTACCCACTGCACGTATTACCAACGGCACTGCCAGCCAACACTTTCTTTGCTTGTTACCATGCAAACGCAGCCTCGTTTGCCTGAAACTCTATACAAGGGTTTGTTTATCTGCTTGTCTCTTTTCCCCATGCAATCGAGTCCTGTTATGCAGAGCAGGCATGAATCGGAGCTCGGCTTCAGTTTTCCCGACAGATGGCTACCAGCAACGCATTCGAATGGACCGGACCAAAAGTTGTTTGCTTTTGCCATGAGCCGACAAAACAGGCCCAGAGCCTGATTCCAATTTTCCATTCTTCATTGTGCCCTCGGTCCTCTCTTCGCGTTGAATGGGTGCGCCCATATCTTCGTGGCATTTCTTCAACATTGCTACCAACTCCTCTCAACCTACAACACAAATTCTGCACTGCATGCCATGAATGCGAGCCACGACGAGGCACCAGCCTCTTACGATGACATTGGGGTCGGCGACACAAGCCCAGAAGTGCAGAAATGCGTCAATCGAATCTACAAGGTATCGGGGAAATATCCATGGGACTGGCTGCCACGCGATTACGTTCCCAAGGTCGCTGCTTGGGGCACCAACGCCGCACTAAACCTCGCCCTCGCTGTCGAAGCTGTTCACGCCCAGGGATCAACCGTCACTATGGACGAATTGCGCGAGTTCCTGGTACGAAAGGCCGGAGACCGCCAGAGATTGGGCAAGAATGGCAAGCCAGTCAAACCCACCATGAACTCGGATTGCGCCAAGGCTAGAAAGTGGATTGAAGACAACATGGTCAACTCCCAAAGCACATCAAAACATAACAAGCTTAAACGGTCGGGTCATGGTGGTGCCTTTAGGAAAGCGAGACCCAAGTCATGGCGCGGGCTCACTATAACTCAAAAGAAGCAGCCCCAGGACAAGCTTGACGAAGATGATGAGGTTAGTGATGACGATGACGATCCATTTTCGGGGATCGACTTCAGCAGAGAAATGAGTGTTCTCAGCGATATCAGCAACGTGAGCAGTGCAATCGGTCCATCCGATCGCCGTCAGCACTCCCCTCCTCCGCTCCCCGATCGGACTTGGACTCATAAGCGGGACATGCCTCCTCGTATGTTGCTATGTATCTCGTTCTTGACCTCAATCCATGACTGACATCATCTTAGCACCCTCTCCAGTCCCCAGCAAACGCTCGCGTCAGGTTGAACAATTCGTGTCAAGAAATATCGATGATACCAAGGAAACATCTAGCGTAGTCGACGCAGAGGAAGAAGCTTGTCTCCGTCGAGGTGTTAGTACCGCGCCTTAGCTATTCACATAAGCGCCAGCGCTAACTTTATCTCACTACATAGGAAGCCATGATGTTATATGCTATCAATCGCAACCTACGGACAGCAGGCGAAAGGATTGAAGCTGCCGAGTCCCGGAGCAACTTATACAACCAGGAGATACACAGTACCCGGATGAATTTAGTTACAATCGACATGGAAGTCAAGCACGTCCTCCAAACAGCAACGAGAGACCGAGACGAAAAACAAGAGAATGCGAGGCAACTAAGGCAGGAAAAGAACAACATTGGCGCGGTGATCGAGTACCAGGGTGGGAAGTGTTCAGACACTCTGCAGGCCATGTACGACGGCTTTATCCTGGAATATGAGAACGCGCAGAAAGAGGCTAAGAATGCCCAAAACACTTTGGAAGCGATGGAAGAGGAAAGTCAGAAAAACAAGCATTATCAAGATGCACAAGACAAGATCGCATCTCTAGAGAAGGACATTGCCAAACAAGGAGAGATCATCAAGCAGCAGACGAGGAGGAAGTTAGTACTCGAGATCGTCCGGTGTAATGTGGATCTCTATGACAAACTTCTGTCTGCTCCTGACGAAGTGATAGACGCAGAGCATGAAGCAGCCATGAAAAGGCAAGAGTACTTATGGTAGCACTACTTTTGGTTGCTACGGCCAGCACCTGGCGAAGTCTGGAGTATGTTCAGGCATGATTTTTGGGCTCGTGTATGGTTTTCGAGAGCGATTGCACCGTCAAAGGCATTATGTGGCGAATGATAAAAGGACTTGGTAGCTCATTTGAGATGGCCAATAACTTGAATTTAAAACTAGAATCAAGTGTACACGTGGGTATCTACTTCATAATAACAAGGAAACATCAGACCTTTGCCTTCCTGTGGCCTTCTTGTCTCGCCGCCTGTATTAGATGGCTGGTCACGAGACCTGAGTTTTTCATGGAGGGACAACAACCTCGAATCCATCTTGGATAACCTCTCTTTCAGGATTCTTTCGGTGACCAACTCCTCGAACACCGCTACATCATCGAAAGAGTCAGACTCTTCCTCATCAAGGTGCCCATCTCGTCTTCTATGAGTCGCGAAGCGTAGCGGAGTTTGTGTTGGCTTGACTTTCCGCACAAAGTCTCGCCGTCGTGTGTTGTATCTCTCAGACCTTGCGCTCCAGAAGTCTTTGGCCATCTCGCCGAGTTCAAGAGTTCTTGCTGCTGTAAGCCCAGCTTGACTCACATCGACCTTGGACTTCCACTTGCCGGGCTTATAAATCGTGAAGCTCATCTCTTTGACGTGATGTCGTATTCTCATGTCAAGGAAATGTCCCGAAGCTGGGAGGACCTTGTCTATAAGACCCATATCTCGTGCTTGAGAAGTAGATATGGGTAGCATATCACGCAAAATATACCGTGCGCGCTCTGGTCCACAGCGACCGACGTAAGATAGAGAGTGATACTCAGAGCCGTAGAGTCCAAGGGTTCGATAGGCGGGATTGAGGACAGCTTCGGAGCCTGCGATGACCAGGTCGCAAGCCGCTGCCAAGGCCACGCCACCAGCAGCGCAGTTCCCTCTCAGCGCCGCAATAGTAGTGACGTCCTTGCGAGGAAATACGTCCAGTAGCATGTGCACCACATCATCAATGCGATTGATGTTCTTCCAAGACTCTGCTGCAGGGTCATCACTGGCTTCGATGACATTGAGAGCGATACCGTTGCTGAAATATGAGTCGCCGCCCATGAGTACGATAGCATCAAGAGCCTCATGTAGAGCGACATATTCAAGAGCTTCAATGAGTCGCGAACATTGAGACGTGCTCATGGCGCCGTTGTAGAACTCAAAATAGACGAAGGCGACTTGGCGCTTGCCTGCACTCGCAGCAAACTCTACCCAGATCTCTTGATGAGTTGAGTAGGTTGCCTTGGACCATGCGATGAGAGGGCGTAGTGATACTGAACTGTTCAGGGTGGTTTGATCGATGAGGCCAAGATCGAGAAGGCCTAAGACAGCAGGGACTTTGGGCCAGAGCATTGGATCAACCTTGCGCTTCACTCGACGGATATGCGTGATCCAGATGCCTTGTCCGTCACAGGTGGCGACGCAGACAGCATCGTCTCTGCAACCGATGATCTGTCCAGGTTCGTACTTGCATTTCGCATCTCTCCCAGCCTCAATCGTACCTCCGTAGACATAGAGACCGACTCCTCCAAACAGCTTTGTGAGGCAGCCAGGCTGCGAATCAGCAGACCTGATCTTTCGCGATATCGTCCGAGAGGATTCGTATTGGATGTCAAAGTTGCGGTCCGCTGCCTTGAGAAGTGGTCGGCGATGCGTTGATCCGCCGAGAAAGGGCTTGCGCAGTGTCACTGATAGGCTTTTGTAACTGCGATTGGGGACAAGGTCAACTGAGATACCACGAATGTCCTGTTTCTGCAGCAGTGACAGTCGCGATAGAGCTGCTGCGACGCCCGAGTCGGAGAAGCCGTTGGCTGCCGAGACGATGCGGTGCAGAGCAGTAGCGGTGGCAGTGATCGCTGCTTGGGTGACCTCCTTGCGGTAGAGGGTTGACTTGGTGACTCCGGGCGCATCGATGTCGATCTTGAACTGCTCAAATGCCCAGACTGGACCGGCGTCCATCTCATCAACAGCTTGTAAGACTGTGACGCCCCAATGCGACCGACCGTTCTGGCTCCAGGACTGGGATTTGAGTAGTTGATCGGAGTCTACGGCGTTGCCATCGTCGCCCATGAGCACCCAGTCGAGGGCGCTTGGTCCTGCATCACCTGGCGGTCCAGGATGGATGATGAGGGTGAGGTACTTTGAGAAGATCTCGCTTGGGACTCGCGTAGTCAAGAAGGGGCAGACGATGACGTTTGGTTGAAACAGGGCGGCTGCCTCGATCATGGCTTTGTCGGATAGCGCATACTCAATCGTGACGTCGTGTTTCTGACTGAGGATGAGATATAGCTGCTGAGAGAGCGAGTTATGCGCCGTGCAAAGAAAGAGGATCTTCATTGGTGGCGTAGTAGGCAGGCGACGCTCACCCGAATCACTCGCGCGACTGGTCTCGCTAGTACCTCGTGATAGCTTCAGTGAACCCATTGTGAAATGTTAGGACCAGATACTTAGCATATGAAGCTGCAGCGGCTGGGGATGTCAGATGGCAGCACCCATGGGTTTAAGTAATAGAAATTCTCCACAGGTCAGTGAATGACTGACTGACAGTTTAACAGCATCATCGCACTAGGCAGCTCAGCCGTGAACAATGCGCATGTGTCACTCAATCATACCCATCAACAAGCAGTGATTCATTGGTTCAACGAGATGTAGTAACAATTTCGGTGGCTGACGATCTCTCGAAACCCTCTCGACTAAGCCAGGATGGGCAAACAACTTGCAGCACGGACGCAGCCATCGCAATCGAAGATCAGGCTTAGGCGATAGATTTTATGTTTCATTGGATCGTAATCTCACTTTTGGCTGCATTATTTCGGGTCATGGGTGCCCCTTGCAGTTGCTTTGGCTTCTCAAGGGAGATGACCTGGCGCTCGGCTTTGAGGCCTTACCGGGAGTGTGAATGATCGACACGGCTGAGTGGCTAGCGGAGCTGAGCTTTGCTTCTTGTTGATCACAGATACCCGGTTTCTGGGTCGAGATGTATCGCAGCAAATCGCTGAATGAGGGCTTAAATCACTCATGCCGATCAGACGTATGCTCATCTTGAAGGGAGCATCTTTAAATGCGTGGATGGAGAAGCCCAGAAGTGAGGGACTGAGCACGCCTTATCTTATCGGGCTTTCGGTCAGACGCGCCAAACACCAAATTATGATGTCAGAAAGATTCCATATCACAAAGCCTTGCGCCATGTTTCAAGTGCCACACGAGGCCATGCGACCCAAACACAGCAATGCAATGTGAATGTGGATGTGACTCAAATCAGAGCCCAAGGGATAAATTAGTCCCATCGTTGGGTTCTGAGACCTTCGGTGCTGCAAGCAGCGATACGCGTCGCCGAAAGAATACGGAAATTGGTAATTCCGGTTAATTCTAGTAGAGGTAGGGAGAGCGGGGCGGGGCGGAACGAGCCCACCAAAAGTCAAAACAGCCCTTTGCGATGCAGGGTAAGTTGATCGACATGCTCGACTTTTCAAGTGCAGAACTAATTTTTCTCATTGCATGATAAGTAGTGCTGATCTCATGACTGTTGTCACAAAAAGGGAGAGACAGCAGAAATAGCTTTGCTAGATTTGGACTGCGCTTGCAGGTTTAGGATTGTTTTCATGCAACCTCGTTACTGCGGAAGGCTTGCCGACTCAAGGGATACCTCGGTGCTTGATCAACCATCATTCACAGCGAATGGTGTCACCAGAAGGAAAAAGAGTTTTCGCCCTGAAGTGACAGAATTGAAAGTGCAATATGACCGGAAAATTGTAGCCTGAATGAATCATCATACTATTCCTTCTACATTTCTTTAGCTCGTGCCAGTGTTTCTCGATCGACGTCTTTGTTACGGCGTAGGATTGACATTTGTTATCGATAAAGACCAAAAGCCTTGCGGGGTCAATCATGGACTGAATCAGGGTGCGGAGGCTTTCCGCTTCTATTCCGTCGTTATGAGGTTGGTGACACAACCATCCCTAAAAATAGCAGCTTGGATACTGATGGCCTTCATCACTTGGACTACGACCTCCACATAAATGGTGCAAGTTCTCGAATCCGAGTGTAGCCATCCTCTGAAGACATAATTGCAGATAATTCCATTTTCTCTAATGTGTCTAGCTTGACACGCCTACCATCATATTTGGGCTGCTCAAAACTCAATAGATTCACTGGACCTGAGCTCCATTAACTCAGTATCTTCTGATCTGTATAAATAAAGAACCGACTGTAGTGTCACATCGTGGAGTTAAAGTCTAAAGACCCAATGTGAGGCGATGAAGCAACAGCAGAAGTGATATGATAAGATCTGAGCAGGGAGTTGTGCCGGCCCTAGACGGCATACATAATAGATCTTGTGCTATTGCTATCAATGCGTAGTCTAGTAGGGTACAATACCAGTCTAGAAGGATATTAGAACATCCCATTTGCAGTTGACAAGAAAAACTACGGTAAGAGTCCAAATGTGGGACAAGTTTCCAAACCTACTGTATTCAGTCGTCATTTCTGTGTGGTGTTTAAGAGCTTCCAAGCATGGGACTCAAACACAAGTACAACATCTAGCTCACAAATAAGACATCAAAACACAGTGCTTGACTAATTGCTATACCATGGATGCTCTCCTGACCATCCTATCTCATCATTTCTTGCGTTTGTTGGGAGGACTTTCGGAGAAAAGGGGATGATCACCCCGCTCGTCATCGTGTTGCATTGGCGATAGCGGCACAGATATTTGATACCCGCCATTGTAGCAGTAAGATCCTCCATTGCAAGATCTTCCACCAACGAAGTATAGGGCATGCTTATTGCAACTTCATGACAGACCTTGAGACAGCATCACTTTGCCCCCTGGGTCTACCTCCTTCTCAAGTTCTCCATTCACCGGTAAACTTTGAATGGCCGTCGTACTTCAAGATGGCATTTGCGACCCCACCTGATGGTAAAAGTCCATCACTCAGCTCAACAACTCATGGGTACAGCATGAGCCCCACGAAACAAGCTGAGACCATCATGGGGTCTTTCTACAGCGCGGAAAGGGTAATAACAGAACAGATATAGAAGGGCGGGGATATAGAGATTTTTCTAGCCTAGCGACTGGCGGAAAGTTTATCTGGATTCCCGAAGTGTCGGAATCCCTAGATCCTCCAGGCCCCGACCCATAACGGGATGGCTTCCCCTAGCAGGCATTCCCTGATCACCCTTCACCGTCAACCGTGAGCTTTCAATGGTTCGCAAGTTAGATAGGGAGCAGGATCATCGAATTTCATAGGTGTCTGTCGCCGGGGAAAGAATACTGGCTTTTCCTAGCTTATGTTTTGCCCCATTGAAAGGCGATACGGGATCAAGCCTGGCGATTCTCAGCTCCCGGCTGTCGGCGGTCGCAAACGCCGACCTGTAAAGGTTTAGCGCCTCAAGGCCTGGGTTTGAGATTTGCTCAGGTCATCTTTATGTAATCGGACAACGCTTGAATGCCAAGGAATTTTGACATCGATAGAACATGGTATTGAGATGACATTAGAGCTTTCTCGAGTGTCAGTTTAATGAACTGATCTCGCATAGTAATTAACTTTATAGCGACTATTTTCCGCCAACGCATACAGAAGTGCTGTTCAGTCAGCCTCCAGCGATAAGCTTATTTGTGGCCCCTGCCAAGATCGTAAGCCCCTAAAGCTGGTGGCGAACCTTGAGCAAGACAACCTCAATTTCTGCAATCCAGTATACGCAAGTTCTTCCAGTGCTTTGCGTGACTATCTAGCATCTGCTCTGCGCTTAATACACTCAACGTCATTCGATGCAAGTTTCCGGCTGTTTTACAGGCTGTTTGTTCACGCCATCTGCCATTGGAACATGGCGTAATGTTGAAACTGTAGCTGTCTCGAGTACGGCAGGGTCGCAGTGGAAGCTACTAAAATCGGGATGATTTAACATCATGAATCAACACAGCACAATTCCCACGGAAAGATACTGCGGGGCCTAATATCGTCTGAATGGCCCAGCAAAGGATCAAGTTTCGCAATGCAAAAAGTCGTGCTAGTCTCCGTTGCGCTTGGATCAGATCGAGCCCCCAGTAAACCGGGACCTGACTAGTCTACCGTATGCCACCGCAAGAGTTACTTTTTGAGTATCGGCCCATACGAAAGTTTGACATCAAACTAACTATGGTATAAACTTCGAGGCCAGTTTCACGTTCCATGGAAAACATGTTCGCCGAACAAAACAAAATAGTCTCAGGCACCTTGGCGCTCACATTTGTTCTGAAGATCAGTTCATGTGGTTCGATAACATGCAGTGCGTCGTTACTCGTAATAGCGACCATCCTGACGAAATTTGTTGAATTGAAACGTATGTAAAAAAACTGTCTGAACCTCGCCTCGTACCACCACAAATCATGAATTTTGCAAATTCGATGACCTCGTCTAGGTTCGTTTAAGGTTAACAATAATAGACTGCTCAGCGGTCAACTTAATTTGGTGAAGCTATGATCACCCGCCAGGGGCTTTCCCCCACTATGCGTGCTCCCCTAAAGACATCGTTTCCAGACCCCTACCGCCAAGAAGTCTTGAGCCCCCCTTATTGAAATGAGCGTTTCATGGTCTCGCCTTACTTCAATCAGCGCCGCGAGAATCGCCGTGAGGATAGACTCGGGCTGGGTCTGCCACGGACCTTATTGGAGCTACAGAACGATGTTTGAGGCGGGCAAAGGAGCAATATAGTTGGACTAATTAAATTGTGGTTGATCAGCCATAGCTCAGAGTCAATCTACCCGTTTTTGAAGCATATTTTTTAGGTTGTTTTGCAGCGGTTGGTGAACGAACCTAAACGAGCTGTCAACAACCTTAGCTAGATTAAACAGCGTTGTTGATTGGTGCAATAACATTCTATCCACTGAAACAACCCCTAGGAGATGCGGCTTCCACCCGCCGCACTCTGTAACAACAGGTCTGATCAAGATAGCGAAGCGAAGAGCACCAACATGACCGGGTTCTTTTGCTTATGGAGAGAAATGTTTTTTCCCATCTTGGCGTTTTGAATTGAATGAGCGGGGAGCTTCGGGCGCTCCAAGGACCAAGGAATTCTTCCACCGGACGAACATCCTGGCTTCCTCTGGTCCAAGGCCGAGTGTCGCGCCGTGCAGAATGGATATCCCTGTGCGGCGCCAAAGATTGATGGGAGGGAGACTCGAGATCCAGAATCTATAAAGATATCTCATGTCCTCCATCCTTCTCGACTTTTTTCCTTCTCATCACCATCAACAGATCTTCATCTTCTTTCATTCACTTCAGTCTTTCTTTCGAAGAGCTAGTCTCTCGTTCCTTTCGTTCCAATTCAACCGAGCCAGTCTCCAGCACTATCAATCAATTTACTATCCCTCAAACCAACCAACTCTTTTTTCAAAATGAAGTTCTCCGCTCTCGCCCTCGCTGCCCTCTCGCAGGTCGCCTCTGCCCACTACTTCTTCGACGTCAGCGCTCTCAACGGTGCCGAGTCCAAGTCCTTCCAGTACATCCGTGACTTCACCCGTCCCACCAAGTACAACCCCATCAAGTTCTCCTCCAACCCTCCCGCCGACATCCGCGACAACTCTTTCGCTGATGGTGAGGACATCATCTGCAACCAGGGTGCCACCGGAACCGGTGGTAACACTGAGGTCCTCGAGGTCAAGGGTGGCGATGTCATGACCTTCAAGCTCGGTGTCGGTGCCAAGATGGGCCACCCCGGACCTACCCTGGCCTACATGTCCGCCGCTGGTGATGATGTCAAGTCCTACAAGGGTGACGGTGACTGGTTCAAGATCATGGAGGAGGGCGTCTGCAACACCAGTGGTGACTTCACCAAGGACGCCTGGTGCAACTACGACGCCCCCTCTTTCGACGTCAAGATCCCTCAGGGTACCCCCAAGGGCAACTACCTCCTCCGAGTTGAGCACATCGGTGTCCACCGATCCCACGTCAACCAGCCCGAGCACTACGTCTCTTGCGCTCAGGTCACGGTTACCGATGGCCCTGAGGGCACCGTTGACGCCGAGATGGTCAAGTTCCCCGGTGCCTACAAGGACACCGACGAGTACGCTAACTTCTCCATCTACAACGGTGCTAAGCCTTTCCCCATGCCCGGCCCCAAGATTTGGGACGGTTCTGCTTCCGCTGGTGGCTCTACTGGTGGTAACACCGAGGCCCCTGCCGCTGGCAACACTGAGGCTCCCGCTTCTACCCCCGCTCCCGAGGCCGGTAACGGTCAGCAGAACGGTGGTGAGCAGGCCGCTCCCTCTCCCGCTCCCGCTCCTGAGACTGGCAGCAACAACGGCCAGAACGGTGGCTTCCAGGGTGGTTTCCCCGGTGCCGCTAACCAGCAGTTCCAGGGACAGGCTGGTTCCAAAGGCTCTCCCTGCTCCGCTTAAGCGAGCAAACCTTTTTTCTTGGAGACGCTTTAGTGTTTTGTTTTACTGAATGGGGGAAGCTGAAGGAAAGATGGAAGAGTTGAAGAGGTGGTTGGTCAACTTTTGTGTATAAAAGAGTCCTGTTGATCGTTTCAAAACACCTAGATGAAGAGGGGATAGTCTGGTACTGTGCTCATAGTTTTTAGCTTTGTCTGTTTAATACGAAGCCGTCTTAGGACAATTAATCGCTTCAGTTGTTTACAAGTGATTTATCCCATGCCAAACAATCCCCAGTATATTCTTGGGCTTTAACTATCTTGTCGATTACTGTTTCTTCATGACTTCCTCTTCTTGCTCTCCATTTACTTGCTCATGCCCTCAAGGATCATGACTAAGACGCAAGCTCCACTGCCAAGGAAATCCTTGTCTTTGTTTCGTTTCTTGACCTGAACCTTGGCAGCAGTGTATTCACTTGGCAGCTGATGTCCGAACTCTCCATGCTCACAGTCGCGACAGGGCTGCCAACTTAGCACCAAGCGTGTTGGGGAACGAAGAAACAATAAAAGAAACTCATTACCATTAAGAGTGGATATATTTATGTTGAAATCTTGCAGTTTAGGTCCCAAAAACCTTTGTCGCATTTCTGTACTGGTCAAGCGCATCGCCATCTGCCATAGTCGAAGTCTGCGATGTGAATGGGCCACCAATCATCCTTTTGTGATACAGGACCAGAACATGCGATACCGCACAGAGAAATCCTGACCCGATTGAACGATACTATTTATCTATGCAAATTAAAGATTGATCTAGCCTCCATCGAGAAGTGTCCGAGCCGCATGACGTCAAGCATAAGCAGGGTGAGACACTCAAAATATGTTTGTATCAAAACCTCAACAACGTGAATTGTCCTACATTCTCATTTTCATCGCAATGGCTCAACCAAACAAATTTGATCGCGAAGAGATCCTATCAAGCACTTCCCTTCCAGAAGTATACAACAAGCTGATCAAATTGGCCGAAGAATTCTCTGTACTTGGCGAAATCGGAACCGCCAAAGACTTGGTTTCACTGCTCCTCAAGGACACTACCTCGCAATGGCAACGCAAGCAGCTCCATCATTTTGAGCCATTCTTTGCTGCTGCCAACATATGGCCTGATGAGATCCCGGATAATGAAAGGAGTGAAGCAGCATTTGATAAAACTGCATCCAAGCATGCCCTCGATACCGACGATGTCGAGGAACAAGATGACAAAGGGAACTTCCAGGAGCAGATAAAGAAGGTCCATCAATTTGGTGCGGACGGTTCAAGTCTGGCTGATGCTCTTTCCAGTGCATTTAGATTGGTCTCAAAGCAGACCTCCGACCTGGAAGAAATCCAGAACAATTCAAGAGTACAAGAAGTTCTCGAACTCCTCGCCCAGAACTTATACAAGCGAGGGATAATCTCACGCCTTGCTGGACGCCATGATCTCAGTGGACTGCTAGCTACAGGTGCATTGGCCCGAAAAGTTCCTGTTGACAAGAAGAAGATCGAGGTCCTTGGCAAAGAAGTCGTTGCGACATTCACAGAGCGTTTTAGCAAAGGTCGGAAACCACTCGATATAGAGTCAAGACCCATGAAAGACGTACTCTTGGAGCTTGAAAGGAACACGAAGCCCAAGTCCCTCGGATTCTGGGAAGAGATGGAACAAGATCCCCCAACAACACTCTTCAGTCTGCCACCGGCCACAGACGAGCAGATATCGTCACTGGAGAAGAGACTGAAAGTGACCCTACCAGATGATTACAAGGAGTTTCTGAGAATCACCAATGGATTTGGAGGCACATGGAACGGCTTTCACCTCGACCCTCCTCTCCATAGCGTCGACGACGTCCAATGGTCTGATCCTTTATTTGAAGTCCCTTTTGTTCAATTCCACGAAAGCATCAGTGGAGTACTGAACCTGGATCTACCAAAGAGGGATGACTGGCCAAACTCCGGCCCAAACATTGAAATTGGCCGTGAAGATGTTCTCGGCATTCTGCTCATCACACCCGATTGTACCAAGACAGTCTTGGAAGCTTATGAGACGGCATTTAAGGGTTCGGATACCTCGGAAGACGACAAGAAGCAGGAGATGAAGGTCATTGAAGCGCATTATGGGAGCTACGACAATATGAAGAAGTTGGACTGGGCTACTATTGAATTTCATGATTCGGAGGACATTCCATGCGGGACCTTTCGGCAGTTTCTTGAGAACAGATTGCGTCGAACAAGGACTGTGGGGTACCCGGATGAAAACTCAAAGGAGGCTGGAAGTCTGGCTTATAGCTGCTTGGCTGATAATTCTTAAGCGAACAAGGAAGATATCAACATCCATGCCAGGCAACAGGGTTACAGAGATTTGTCACGTACACGTGTCAGTTACGGAGGATCATAAGTAACAAAGTATCAATTCATATTCTATGCAATTCAATTCAATTCGCCAATGGTGTATTTAATCCTACGCTGCAAGCAAAGTTCCGCCCGTCCCATGTTGATATATGCAATTTGGCTCCGAAAGATACCGCCGTCCTTGTCCCAATTTTATCCGTACCAGCGACTCCCTGAATCCATTTTTATCCCTAAGCAAAATCCGTGACACCCATGTTCTCATTCCTTCATGATCCGTTGCTTCCATAAACCGTAAATATCCAAATTTTGTATGTAAGTAGGACTAGCTACTGCTTCTCAATTAGAATGTAGCCAGCTACATAACAGCACATCCACCAGAAGGCGAAGGTGAACGGCTCCTCTTCCCTCGCTGAGAATGGCTCTTTGACTGCTTGGGCCTCGACGATCGCTGATCAGTCTTGCCCGTGCGTGTAGAGTATTGATCATAGGGCTTGCTAGCGGTTGAGCGCTGGCCATATGCCTTGCTTGTATGACTATGCGTTGTTGAGCGCTTATCATATGTCTTGGTTGGACGTTGAAGCCTGAGCCACCAGCAGACTTCCTCCTCGATACCGGACAATATGGCGGTGAGTCGTTGCTGCCACGGGGCGAATGTGAAAGATTTGCCAAGGCTGGGCTTCGATGTCTTGGCTTTCGACAGGGGATACAATAACTGACCCCGGATTTCGTCTCGGTAGAGCGGCAAGTTCTTTGCTGTGATAAGGTTAGATGGATGGATTCGCTGATTGCAGGGGTCGGGATTGACTCACGGGCTGGGTCTGTGTACTTGGTCTGGCCCTTTGCCGAATTGAACAGGGCTGTCAACGTGTTTGCACCTCTGACAGCAGTATCGCACATTCTCTTCTTATCGCTCTTCAGCTTGGTACGGTCTTTGTGCTGTTTGGGCAGCTTGATGTCTTCAATTGCATCGACAACATCAGCCAGGTAGTTGATGATGGATATCAACACCGCCCTCCCCAGCAAATCGCTATACCCGCTGACGCCATCTGAGCGTCGTGGAATGCGATGAGCGTGCTGGGGAAAATGAATATGATCGCTTGTTCGGTCTTTCATTATGGCTATTAAAAAAGAGGTAAGTAGAGATGAATAGATAGATAGATAGATAGATTAATTAAGCATTATACTAGTAAGAATAAGGATAGAATGAGATGATCCAAATGAGAACCGTTTGGTGAACAGGCAGCCGCCCGCTTTTATAGCCAGACCGACGTTGTTTACGGAGGACCATCCCGGGACCTTGTCAAGTCTCTCGATGTGGTGGTTTATACATGGAGAAGGCCAGAGCAAGGATGCCAATTAGAGAGAGGTCATTTCTCAACATTGTACGGTTACTAACGTAGTGGAGGTCTGCAACACGTTCAACGGGGCTCATGCACCAAAATAGTGGTCTGCAGCCTCATGTAGCCAACAACGATGAACTGTTACGCGGCCAACATGCCATGTAGAACGGGTCCATGGACCAAACCAGACTTTTGCATGCCTTAGCATGTGGATTTTGGGTAAGATGGCATGCGAGTTCGAGCTGATTTGGCCATGCATGCAACGTAAAGCGGCTGTATAGTTTGCCAGGGGGTTATGCCTGTCTATGATCAAGACGATCCCATTGCTTTTGGCCCAAGTCAAAAAAGCTTGACATCGGAATCCACTATACACCTAATAGTGGAGATAACCCACTGGAGGGCCTCGATTTTGGGTCTCCATGTGCCGGGTTTAACGTTAGGTCAGTGCTGTGCGTGCTGCGCTGGCAGAGAGTTCCGGTCGAATCAGATCATGAATAGTTGCACAAATCGCCACAATTTGCATGACAATCGTTGTGCAGAAAAATTCTCATCAAAAATTCGCTGTTACACAAGCCACTAGCCACATGTTTTATATGGATCAGGTGACCTATTCGTTGCTGTGAGTGAGTCAAGCTGCCAAGAATAGGACAGCAAGTCATCCCAAGTCGAAATTTTCAAGGGATCCGAGCTCTACCAGCACATGTCAATTCGAATTTTGCTAGCTCTGACTCAGAATTTGCGTTTCAGAAAAATAGTTGTGCTGTCAATTTGTGCGCTGTGTGACTGTTACACTCGCTAAACCACTGCGGGCGCACTTATACCTGCCCCCTCGGCCCTGACGGCAAGGAAACGAAACGATTATCTCTTCTGTTCTGTTCTGCTCAAAAATGGGGTTCTGTGCATTTCTCTGCATAGCATATGCATAGCACATCATCCATGTTATACATGAGTTGTGCAGATCCCTCTCATGCCATGCCCCCTGCATGAAACGGAACACATAATTGATCGCCGACATCCTTTTTGCCTAAATACATAAACTTCAGCTTGCACGCTTCAGTACAGAGATCAACCAACATTGGGCCAATTGCTGGAATTTCGGAGAGATTGCCGATGTCACTTCGCGGGGAAATAAAGCTGCGCACTGTCCCGTTCTATTGCCAGATTGATCTGCCATTCACAGACACAACTTAAGCTTAATCTCTCGGTGCTTATTGTAGAGTTTAGACTACTCCGTAGATTATGGCTACTTAAAAGAACACATCATCAATCATGGTAGCGTAGATGATTCTCCAATGAAGCTCCCCCAAGGCTTTGCTAATGCTATTTCCTTATATCCGCCCTTCTCACACTCCACCTGAGTCCAAAAGATCAGCCAAGACTGGACAAACAGTGAAGCTCGGTCCATTTACCCCGAAGTGAAACTGCGTGCCGATTGATGGACTAACTAATACAGCATCATCGGCTGTCGATCTCAGCCGTAGCCATAATCCCAGGGCTAATTCAAATAGCCTGAATCAATTCACCAGTAATTACTCCGCATGTCATCGTGAGACACGCTGCGATATAAGACGATGGCCTCTCTGCAATCAGATGGAACGTCACAGACCATCACAGTCGCAGTCATACATAGCTCACCATGTGGCTCTCGACTTTACTCTTCGCTTTGTTCACCTGCGTTATTGCAGAGGATGGTATTGATGGTTGGTTGCGATATGCTCGCTTGCCATCAAGCGTCTCCATCAATGCCAAGTCGCTTCCCCGGAAAATCCATGTCATTGGTGGTTCCGCAAAGAGTCCCCTCGGCAGTGCCGCCTCGGAACTCCAGAAGGGCTTCAGCGGCATTCTGAACATTGACTTGAAGACCGAGAGTAACTCAAAGTCGTGCGACTTCTCACAATCAATTGTCGTTACCACCGAGGAGAACCTCAACAAGGCATGCAAGGGAAAACTTTCTCATCCCAAGCTCGAGGCCGATGGCTACTGGCTCAGCACTTCTGGCAACTCTGTCAAGATCATTGGTCAGAATGAGCGCGGTGCTCTGTATGGCGCCTTTGAGTATCTCTCAATGCTCGGCCAGGGCAACTTCAAGAAAGTCGAGCGCGTATCGAACCCGAGTGCACCCATTCGATGGGCCAACCAGTGGGACAACCTCAACGCAAGCTCGACTCATGGCTCCATCGAAAGAGGCTACGGCGGCCCTTCCATCTTTTTCGACGGTGTCAAGAACGTGCGAAAGGACCTCTCACGGGTTCCTCTCTTTGGACGTCTTCTCGCCTCCATCGGTATCAACGCCGTGGTCATCAACAACGTCAATGCCGATGTCAGACTATTCAACTCTGAGAACCGCAAGGGCCTTATCGAGATTGCCGATTTGCTTCGTCCCTGGGGTGTTCAGGTCGGTCTCTCTCTCAACTTTGCGTCGCCCCAATTGCTCGGAGGCCTGGACACCTTTGACCCTCTTGAAGAGAAGGTGATTAAGTGGTGGCATGACCTGACCGATGGTCTTTACGATGGTATCCCTGATATGGCTGGATATTTGGTCAAGGCAAACTCAGAGGGCCAGCCTGGACCTATCACGTATAACCGCACTCTGGCTGATGGTGCCAACATGTTTGCTAAAGCTCTTGAGCCCCACGGCGGTGTCGTTATGTTCAGAGCTTTCGTTTATGACAAGCTTGACTGGACTGACTGGAAGGCTGACCGTGCCAATGCCGCTGTTGAGTTCTTCAAGGAGCTGGACGGGAAATTTGACGACAACGTGGTCGTTCAGATCAAATACGGTCCTATCGACTTCCAAATCAGGGAGCCTGTTAGTCCTTTGTTCTCACACCTTAGAAAGACCAACAGTGCTATTGAACTGCAGATCAGTCAAGAGTACTTAGGGCAGCAATGTCACCTTGTCTATCTTCCCCCGCTATGGAAGACGATCCTGGATTTCGATATGCGAATCGATGGCAAGAAGTCCCAGGTCCGCGATATCGTGTCAGGAAAGGTCTTCAAACGACGTCTAGGAGGATATGCTGGCGTCACAAATGTTGGTTTGGACAAGACATGGCTTGGAAGTCACCTGTCGATGTCAAACCTGTACGCATTTGGACGTCTCGCTTGGGACCCTACCTCGGATTCTAAGGAAATTCTCGAGGACTGGACGCGTTTGACATTCGGACTCGACAACAAGGTCCGAAAAGCCATTACTGATATGTCTATGGCTTCTTGGCCGGCCTATGAGAACTATTCTGGCAACCTTGGCATTCAGACCTTGACTGATATTCTCTATGCCCATTACGGACCCAACCCCGCTTCGCAGGATAACAACGGTTGGGGACAATGGACTAGGGCAACTCGAGATCATATTGGTATGGACCGTACCGTCAAGAACGGAACTGGAAATGCTGGCCAGTATCCTTCTGAAGTCGCAAAGAGATTCGAGAGCCCCGAAACGACACCCGATGACCTCATGCTCTGGTTCCACCACGTTCCCTACACTTTCAAGCTCCACTCTGGTAAGACTGTTATTCAGCACTTCTACGATGCTCACTATAAGGGTGCCGCTACAGCTCAGACTTTCCACAAGACCTGGGCGTCGCTGAAGGGCAAGATCGACGATGACAGGCTTGACCACGATCTCTTCCGACTCAAGTACCAGGCTGGTCATTCGATCGTTTGGAGAGACGCTATCAACGAGTTCTACCGTAACTTGTCTGGCATTCCTGACAAGCAGAACCGCGTTCGCAACCATCCTTACAGAATCGAGGCTGAGAAGATGGAGCTTGATGGCTATAAGCCTGTCAATGTCACCCCAACTGAGACTGCTTCCAAGTATGTAGCTGTTTATACAAACAGTACCGGCACAGCTAGCACAACACTCAAGTATCCCAAGGGAACATACAACCTTGCTGTAAATTACTATGATATAGTCGGTGGCAAGTCTACATGGTCTGTGTACCTCAACAAGCGATTGATCGGAAAGTGGGTTGGAGATAATGAAGAGCGACTGGGACACTGGCCTAGTGAGTTCCTTGACGGCCACTCTGCCACTCGTATCACCTTTGAAGGTGTCAAGGTCCAACCGGGCGATAAGCTCGTGATCATTGGAAAGGCTGATGGCAAGGAAACAGCTGCGTTGGATTATGTTTCAGTTTTGCCTTCGGGCATTGTTGACTAGTTTTTCATTTTTTCCTGTACTTGATATCGCATTTGTGACTCAATATTCGGGGAGAAGAAGAAAAAGAGATTGCTCCAATGTTCAAATGTCAATTTATATGTGCTCGTAACTAGCTACAATCCAGACAAAACATTCTAGGTCCTTGGCAAGTAATATGATCCAACTTCGAATCTTGTAATCTGTTAAGATCAGTCATTCTTGCATAATTTACAGGAACGAGGGGTTGGCGTTGTCGAGGAGCTGCTCGAAGTAAGCCTGGAACCAGGTTCCGGCCTCAGGAGCGGGCCTGAAGAAGAATTATTAGCACGGGATGTAGTGAGAATGACGGGTGGAGCAACTTACTTGAGAGCATCATCGAGACCACAGTGGTAGTCATAGCGAGCAGCAGAGGTATCAGAGGTACCATCAGACTCACCGCCAGGCTTGACCCAGACGAAAGCATCGGCGAGAGCATCACCAGTGTTGGTGGAGGGTCGAAATCCGAAACCAGTGCCCACGGCGTTGCACCAATCGCCCTGAGCCTTCTGGCCAGTAGGCTGCTTACCAGATCGGCCCTGGTCGACGATGAACTTGACATTGGACCAACCCTCCTGAGCGAGAAGAGGAGCGAAGGCGTTGATGTATCGCTGCTCGTCGTAGTTGGGGTTGCTCTCGGTGTAGTCGGGCTTGGTGGAGAGTTTCCAGCCGTTGTAGTTGGAGACGTTGGTGACGAGACCGCGAACGCGAGAAGGCTTGCCAGCGTCGTTGTAGATCTGGGCGTAGAGCTTAGCAGCAGGGCCGATGTTGGCAGGCCAGCCGAGCCAGCCACTGTGACCGGCGTCGAGGTACATGGAGACGTTGGGGAGGTTGAGTTCCTTGATGGCGTAGACGGTGAGCTCCTTGTAAGCACTCTCAGCCTTGGCGCACTTGTCGACGCTCAAGTTGGTGACCAGGTTAGCAAGGGAGTCAGGCTCTGTAATTGGGTTAGCGACATAGATGTCAAAAATGAAGTTCTACTTACCAATGACAAGGATGACCTTAGTGTCAGAGTAGTCCTGGAGGATGCCCTTGATCTTGGCGATGTAGGCCTTGTACTTGTTGGCACCGTCATTGTCGAGGGAGTACTCTCCGTTGGAGGCAGCGGCAGCGCAGTCACGGTTAGGAAGATCGTAGACAACGAACTGACCAGCGTAGTTGCCACCAGCCTTGTTAGCCTTGCGGATATCAGCAAGGGTATCCTCCATGAGAGAAATGTGGTCGTAGGTGTCCCTGAACATTGTCAATACACGAATCAATGCCAGATATGAGCTTGACGTACATCCACTGGAAAGAAGGAACATCAGCAACCTTGGCAGCAGCAGTAGCCTTGGCACCGCTCAGCTTGGGAACAGCCAAGCTCATAACCTCAGAGCGGTAGTAGTTGTTGGCCCAGAGATCAACACCAGAGTAAGGGTTGCCGCTGGCAGCAGGAGGAGCCGAAGTGACAGAACCTCCAGCAGTAGTAGAGCTTGCACCAGTGGCGGTAGTCTTGGTGGCGGTGGTGGAGCTAGGTCCAGCAGCGGTCGAAGATGGCTGAGCTGAGCCGGGCTGGCACTGAGAGTAGAAGTCGTTGAGCTTGACACATGTGTTTCCGCTGGTGCAGCAAGGAGTTCCGCTCCAGTTCTGACCACCGCACTGAGACCTGTATCAGTGTAAGTGGATGTTGTTGTAATTAAGACTTGTAGACATACCAAACTCCGTTGCTGCAAGACTGGCGCTCTTCAACAGGAGCAGCAAGAGCTGTAGCCGCAAAGGCGGCGAGGATAAGCTTGTAGGCCATAGCTGTCGAAGTTGAAGATTAACTGATGATGCTTGACTGTTGACTGTGGATGGGTAGACAAGAATTTCAACTTGAGGTCCGTGACAGACGTTATATACATTTCGAAGACATGTAGTTGCATCGATGAAGTTGAAACGTCCCGGAACGACGGGATCTCACTCGTTGGTGCAAGACCACCGTTGCCATCGGCAAAGAGATCCGGACAAGAACCCACCTTCAGATAATTCCCGGATGAGATCCAAGAACATCCGAAGACCCTTTCACGAGTGGAAACTTTCGGAGCGTCTGTATCGAGGCCGACCCCTCACCCATCACGTTTATTCTGCCATCATTGAAGTGCCATCGCCACAAACGACTATCCCGGAGCAGACAGCCGATGCGGTCATGTGTCCAAAAGACCCTAAACTGGATATTAAAATGATGTAACACTGAAACTGCTCATCTCGGAGGGGTTCCTCCTTGCAGTTCCTATTTGGGAAGTCCGGAGGTCTGACGCTCATATATCGAGCCATGGTCCACGGAAACATCGTCCTGTGATCCGAAAAGGTTTAAGAGATGGAGATGTTGCTCAAAAATGCTCAGAGGATTACATGATTGATCATTGAGGTCCGGCTAGGTTGGGTAATGGCTGGGCTATTGAACCATAGTTTTCGGGGATGTCGGCTTAGGACTAAAGCACGAAAGACAAGGATTTCCTGAAAGGATCACAAACTCATATTGCGACCAATAGTAAGCTCAGCCTTGTTGATGTTGAGTTTAGCCGCATCGTACTGGTAATTTACCCCTCGTTTCAACTATACTGCTCTTCACACGATTCCTGGGGCAACTTTGCCGTAACCCCTTCAAGCTAGTCCTTCTTCAAACTCCTCCTCGTCCTCAAGGCCCTACAATGGATTCCAAAGGAAACGTGGCAGCTTTATGGAAGAAGTTGTCGCTGGCAAACTCTGTCGGCTCCGATCTAACTACCTCTCATTACAAATATCTTCGGCTTGCTTCCACCCAAATCGGTAAGTCTTCTCAATCGCCTCAAGTTCGCATTTTATTATTTGCCAACTAACTCTTATCTTTGACTTCCTTCGACGCTTTCATGGATCAAGAGAGTTGCAAATCGATAGTCGTAAAGGACCAACACCTTCTTGAAAGCTTCGCTCTGACCACTCGCATGACAATGTTATACTGCTGGTGCTGATCAATATAATTCGTCACGCTCCAATAAACAAAACATCTCCACACGTTTGAGAGCTGAAACATTTTATAGGCCCTAACCTAAGGTTCGAACAGGAGAAAGAGTCTAGCGGGGCATGTGGTAGGTAGTTTGAACTTCTTATGATGGCCTTTCACTCGAAGGATCAAACAGCTCTGGATATACTTACAACTTGCCATAAGCTTGAACAGCTGGTCATATGATTATTCAGAAGCTTATGGAATCTATGAGTACTTTCTGAGCTGCATGACGGCGCACCTTTTGTAGCTACAGACGTGAGACCGAGCCACGGAGAATGCCGTCCACACTAACCCTAATTGTAGCCATCTTACTCTTGCATACCAGCCCTTCCGTTGTTGCTTGTGCCCGCAAAAAAAGAAAACCCGAGCTTTCCTGTTGCGAGACGTGAGATAATACGCCAGAGAATTTCAGCCGCACAGTAGTCAAAAGATTCGGTACATCAACAGTCCGAGCGGCAGTACGCCTCTTGAGATGGACCAACTATTGATGCGCGGTGACATTGTGGCGGGCAGTGACAGCCTATGATATAGTATTGTGGCGTTGAGATTACACTCATCCGTAATCTCTCTCCTCAAGCTTATATGAGTGGCTTGCATCAACTATCAGGTGTTGGATCTGTTTGTAGTATGAATGCTTTTATACCAACTTCCCCGCCTTTCGCAGCATCGATCTCTGAATCACTATTCCAAGCTTTCTTGAACCCACGCAAAGGCATCTTATTGTCATTAAATTTCACATAAAATGGCTACTCAAACAGGTATAATTATCGAAGCAGCCAACCAGCCTCACAAAGTGGTTGACAACATCCCCCGTCCGTCTCCAGAAGGCAGGCAGGTGCTTGTGAGATGCCTCGCTGTAGGCCTCAATCCCATGTATGATGTCAGATACCCAGCCTAGTCAGAGCTATTTACTAATGGTAGCACTAAAGTGAATCTCTCCAGCATCACACTGGGATGATGGTGAACGAGTGGCCCGCGATTCTAGGCAGTGACGGCGCCGGAGTCGTCGTCGAACTTGGACCCGACGTGAATAGGCTGAAGCTCGGCGACTACGTCTATAGTTGTGCTCCAGTCGGTCAGAATAAATTCACGCCATTCCAAGACGCCTATCTGGCCCAGGAAGATTTGCTGTTTAAGAGAGGCAACAACATCTCTCTCGAGGATAGCTGCACTATTGGAGCATGTCTTCTGGTAACTTTTAGACCTTGCAGATCAACAATCGCGAATGTGAAGCTGACAGCTCAACAGACTTCAAGTATATGTCTCCTTACTGGAGCAGGGCTCGAGCTTCCTGAGGATGGCAACAGAGCCCAGGAAAAAGATGAATGGATCGTCGTTCTGGGTGGCACCGGAAACGTTGGACAATTTGCGATACAGGTAACAAACCAAGACTTACAAACCATCCATGTCTAACACTCTCAGCTGGGCAAAGCCTGCGGATACAAGGTTCTGGCGTCTTGCTCTCCGTCCAAAGAATCTGTGAGTCTTATCAACTAAGTACGCATATCGTAGTATTAACTTTCCCTAGATTGCTGTCCGAAACGGAGCTTCAGCGACCTTTGACAGTCGTGAGACGATTGATGCGCAAGTCGCGGAAATCAAGAAGATCACCGACGGAAACTTTGGCAAAATGATGGACGCGAGCACTTATGGTTATAAAGTCATGGTGAAAGCTCTCGAAACCGCTTCCAATGCGAAAGAGAAATACCTTACCTCGGTTGACTCTTGGTAAGTTTTTTGAACCTATGGTGAAGATTTAAAACACTACTCATATATCGCTAGGTCCCCATTCTCAACACCATCTTCTATCAACGAGCACAGAGCTGATCTTGGCCATCTCTGCCGCCCCGATGAGCGAGATGGGGCCCAGGTAACATCCAATATCGGCACCTGGATCCCGTTACTTGAAAAGCACATTGCTGCTGGCAATCTGAAGCCACTTGAGTATCATGTTGTTGACGGGGTTGGATGGGAGCAGGTCATCCAGGGCATTCGAGATATGGAAGGTGGAAAAGTTGGCAAGAAAATTGTTGTGAGAACCCAGGAAGAATGAAGAGGATCTTGTCACTTTTTACATTTTGTATTTTCGCGATTGCTGATCTGCGCCGTTTAGAGCAAATGTGGAATGGTTTGCTGCATGAGAAGCCAATCACGAGATACTGGGCGGCGCGTAAAATGCGACACAGCCCAGCCCGAGTGCGGCTGAGTCTGCTGAGACATCAGGCGCTTCACAAGGCTTTCCCTCCTATTCTGCCTCGAGCATCAGACTTTGTGCAACCTAAACATCATCCAGCTTTCCATGTGATATGTATCATCTCAAGCGTAGCATTTGCGGCGTCGGCATATCGAAACCACCATGGAGGCAATCGGTGCGGGGGCTAGCACGCTGGCCTTTGTCCTCTTAGCCCTCAAGTCAGCCAAGATCATCAATGAGTCACTCTCATCCATCAAAGATGCCCCAAAGATAGTCTCAGAGTTGTCCAGAGACCTAGAGTCGCTGCGCTCCGTTCTCGGGCGGATATCTGGCAGCTCCCTACAGCACGCGCCGACAAGCATAATTGAGTCATTAAATAGCATTCTGCAAGCATGCACGACAGAGCTGTCGAGCATTGAATGCCGGCTCGCAAAATTTTCTACAAGCTCTGGCGGTAGTCGCTCGAGTCGAGTGTACAAGGGCGTTCTCGCATACGTCAAGAAAGAAGACCTAGAGAATGCGCGAAGCAGGATTCGAGACAAGTCAACGCAGATAAATCTTTACCTCAGCCTTATTCAAGCCCAGTCACTTTTCCAAGTATCATCGAGAATAGATACTCATGCCACAGCGACGGCAAATATCCTGGAGCAGATTCTTGGTGAGGTATCAAAGCTTCACACAAGACTTGATCAAGATGCTACATCTTGTGAGGCCGAGCAACTTTCAGCAACCGCAGACGATGAAGTTATAGACAGTTCAATGGCTGGTAGACTTGGTGCCATGGCACTTTGTTCCGAGCTTGAGTCTAGCATATCTCGCCTTTCTACTCTCATAGACCATGACGGCCTGACTTTGGACGCCGAAGATGCTGAACAGATCATCGATGACCTGCGGAAATTTGTTGTCATTGCCAAAGAGAGGTCGATTGAAAACTCCAGACTGAATAGCAACTCCAGTAGCTACAGTTCCGTTACCGAAGATGATACGAAGGCTTTAGGCCGAGATCTGAAGCTGATAGAAGGACTGATCCTTTCCGCCCCTATCATTGCAATTAACCAGTCTGGTAAATTTATCATCTATTATTTCCTAAGACTCACAATTGATCATTTATATCAGTCTCTGGTTCTCGAAAACTCCGTTCTCAACTACTGCATGGTACGATCATCAAGCAAAAGCGGCTGAGAGAAGAAATTGATGTTGACCATGGCTATCTCACCATTTCAACTAACAAGAGGAGAAGGGTATGCAGCGGGGTGGCCGACCAATCTGGAAATGTCAACACATTTCGCGATGTTGTTGCCAATATCGTATTCCGCCCGTCAAACTCTCCCTGGATGTTCTCAGTTTCGCTTTCTCAGGGGCAACTTTTCGATCGGAGCATCCAGAGCATCCCACGAATATCAGTCTGTCGCATAGTCCCGAATGACTCGCCTGTTTTTACCTTGGTGAAACAAGGCTCCCTCAAGGAGTTCATAGTCATGTTGCAGGAGGGTAAGGCAAGCTTACGTGACCACGACGAGCAGGGTATGCCACTTCTACATGTAAGAGAGTCATCTATGGAACCATAAGAATTTGTACTAACTCTCGTGAAGTATGCAGCTACGGCGAGCGTAGAGATGTGTAAATTCTTGATCGAAACTGGAGCAGACGTAGATGAGATGGGCGAACATACGGGTACTGCCCTCTCACGAATAGCCGGGCTGGACCGGCACGATACAACACTAGTACTCCTCGAGAACATGGCAGACCCCACGCTGTCCTACCCGGGTTGGGATAATCCATTATCAACGGCTTGTAACCTAGATCTTGTAAGTATTCAAGAGATGGCATTCATGTGTACTGACACAATCTAGCCATCTGCAGAGCTCTTCCTCAAGCACGGGGGACACTTCACGATGCATGACCTAGAGAGCTTCGACCTGAACGGAAGGACAAGAATCCACCAAGTTTGTATGGCAGAGAGCAGGAAAACGAGCAAGAAGAAAGCAGTCGCTATGCTTGCGGCTGCTGGCGCCAACCTGAACGCTCGCGTAGCAAAGTCATGGTCTCCAGACGATCACCAGACACTAGGGTTCACATGCCTTCATAGTCTTCTTTATAAAGCTCATCGAAGCAAGGATCGGGACGAGCTGGAAGCCGTAGTCTTCCTGATCCAACAAGGAGCAGATATTCTTGCGGTTGATCATCATCAGCACAGCGTTTCAATGCGTGCATACTTACCTAATGATGGCGATAATCAGTATTCGTCCAAGGGGTCATACAGAGGTGATCTTTGGGATGCTGCTCTCACGATATGTGGCTATGATATCAACCCACATCGAGATACGTATCCTAGAGTGCCTAGGTATAACAGAAACTACAGGAGGAAAGACTTTGAGAGACTATGGGAGGGGTATGAAGCCCTCTGTCCGTATTGGACAGATGAGCGATATCCGGAAATAGGCGGCGATGACGATTACTGGAAACAACCTGTGAGACGCTGCGAGCATATCGCGTGTTCAGATTGTGAAGAGCTTCCGCCACCGACCGATGAACTTGACGTGGAACCAACAATAGATGCCAATATCCCAGGTTACGCCCAAGCTATTTATCGCGAATGGTATTTCGCTCGCAGTCCAGAGTCTAATCCTAGCCATATGCCTTACATAGATCATATTTCGGATCATTATGACCTCGATGATGATGGAGAAGAGGAGAGTCTATCCCCTGATATTTTTGAGGGAAGAGGCATGGAATCGAGTGTTGACGAAGGCTCTGATGGCGGTGTTCGGTTTTATGATGAGATGAACAATCCTTCACCACCGAGCAGTGAAGATGGGGCAGCGGCTTATGAGAGATTGGTTGGTCCTTATCAGGAGGAAGAGAGGGAGATTGACGAGTATCCTAGTTTTGTGGACAGATGGCTGGAACACTTTATTCGAGCCGCTGAAGAAGAATATGAAGGAGAGGATGAGGGGATGGTGGATTGAACACATAGACTACTGTTTTGGTCAAGCCCTGGTATTCAGCAGTGACCAACAAAAGAATACAACCAAGTAACTTTAGATGAAGTGAGATACTGATTAACCTACGTGGCCTGGGTTTCGATACCAAGACTTAATGCCAGATTTTATCAAGAATTAATAATATGTCCATCGAATTACAACAAAACACATCATGAAATCATGAAAGCGGCCTATGCGGCACCGCTTTTGCCGACAATTGCTGACAGCTCCCAGCAAGCCGCTCAAGGAGTGGCTGCTTACTTGCCCCAACTTGCTTACAATACCATCGAAACCCGAATACCCGAGCCGCGCGTGAGACAGCCGTGTCATGCAGTGCCACAGAGCCAAGCATCAAGCTCCCGCTGTATAGGCTATCCATCATCCACCGAAACGCGCGGGTAGAAGTCGGGATTTGTAAGAAAGCAAAACAGCACATGTACCTTGCGGGCGTAGGAAATTATTAATCGTACGAGATGAGCTGGAGTCTCCACGAGATTAATTAAGTATAAATAGGTTGCACGAGATTAAGTTTGACGAATATCCTTTCACTCAATACATAGACACCTCTCCTCCATTGAAAGAAATCCCTTTATCTCATTTAAACACAATTTCAAATACCTCAAAAAAGCAACATGGCTGCCGTCAAGAACATCGCTCTCATCACAACAAGCACTCGTAAGAGTCGAGTTGGCCCTCATATCACCAGTGTCATCAACGATATCCTCACTGGTGACGCAGATGCCAGCAAGAACACCAAGATTTCCATAGTTGACGTGGCAGACTTCAATCTCCCCGTCTTCGATGAAGAAATCATGCCCGCCATGGTACCCGACAAGGGAACCTTCAAAAATGCCCACTCCATCGCCTGGAGCAATGAGATCAAGAAGTACGACGGCTACATCTTGGTCATTCCCGAGTACAACTTTGGCCTTGCCGGCGGCACCAAGAATGCCGTCGATTACCTGTACAACGAGTGGATTGGCAAGGGTGTTCTGATTATCAGCTATGGTATCTTTGGAGGTACTTCTGCAAGTGAATCACTCGATAAGACACTGAAGGGCATGAAGCTCAATGTTGTTGAAACTCGACCTGCTCTCGGATTTCATGGTGGCATTGGTGATGATCTCTGGCTTGCTGGTGCTGGAAAGCTGGGCGATGATACCAAGAAGGACATCATTGCTGAGACGCCTACCATCCTCAAGGCTTTTGGCGAACTGAAGGATTTGATGGACAAGCAGGTGCCCAAGGACAGCCAAAAGTGATGTATAGATCATGCGTGTTGATCATTGTTTCCTATCTATAGATTCGGTACATAAATTCAAGGATATTCTGCTCTTGTAATTTGAAGCTTTTGATAAGCATTATCTCACGTTGATATCCCTGACAGTAGGCTGATTCGTGCCTTTGACCTTATATCCCGCAACCTAAAAGGCTTTATCGAGATTTGTTTGGATATACTGTAGATTTATCTAATGTTGGAAGGCACGCAAGAAACATTGCTCGTGTTTCTCTCATAAAAACGCCAAGATAGATCTCCCCATCATCAGAGACCAGGGTTACGCCCCCAATCTTCATCGTTGTGTCAGTTGACGTGACCTCGGATCGCTAGAGATTGGTTGCTGCCCTGATGTCAAATGGCTGAGACTTTCCAGGGCCGCGGGTATGTGGCGTCAAGTTTAGAGGTCTGGACGGTTCTCTGAGCAGATAAGGCCAGTGTCTGGAAAACTGCAGATCTATCGCTGACCTAGAGATGCACTTACTGTATCAGGGTTCGAGTAACGCGTCACCTACATGTATCCGGGGACATGGTCAGCCTTGAATGTGGATGCATGAGCTTGACGCGATTATTACTGAGTTTCATGACGGGAACAGTGGAAGATGGTGTTCTGGACCAGAATGTGGCTTGAGGTGTCTCAGATTGAACTGAGCAGATCACACCAGTTTCTTCTGCCTGGTATCCGAGAGGAATGCAAACTCGAACTATCGCTGTCGCTTAGGCATGTATAGTTATTACATGGCAGATCCCCTTTCCTTCTGGGAATTTCCTCCAATGTTTATTTTGCATCATCTGTCCCCGAGCGATGATGCCAGTAACTGCGATTTCACCATCAAGGCGCGGTCCTCATCTCATAATTTGATGCTGTACGAGACTCAGCAATCTTCAGGATGCCAATAGATCCGAGCGGCCCAACAGTCGTGGTAGAACACCCGTCTCTCCTCGTCACACTGCATTGCTGAATTATTCACAGGCTACTGAATGGGCCCTTATCTCCATCGCAACCGCCGTAATTCTAGCACGACTATATCTTAGACTCATTCTGCAACGACGAAGTCTACTTGCAAGCGATGTTTTCATGTGCGCCGCATGGGCTTCGGCCGTCGCGACAGCAAGCTTCGATATCTATTTCTTTCGCATAGGTATTTTTAAACCTGGCACCACTTTCGACCTGGCTGGGTTTGAAGGAACTGTCGCAGAGGCCGAGAACTTCTACAAGGTATATACGCTCTAGATCATCCAGGAAGACCACCAACTAAGATACGAGCAGCTCTACTATTTTTCCAACTATCCCTTCTATGTCACCTTCTACTTATCCAAGGCAGCTCTGCTGGCTGTGTACTTGCAGATCTTCCCTGTCTTCATGGTAAAGCGACGCCGATTCCTCTGGGCTGTTATCGTCTACGTTGCAATAGGTTTCATTATCACAATACTACTACTCAGTCTTTCTTGTCTGCCAGTATGGAGAAACTGGTTGGTTTAGTCCACAGTAGCTTATGATTTGAGGGTTATACTAACATCTCTCGAAGGACCTTGTCGGACCAAAGATGCACCGTCGAAAGCATTAAAATCAACTTCGAGATCTCCTGGGTTCTCAACATCAGTGCAGATATCCTTAGTATGCCGAGGCCCCTCAAAGTCTCATGAGTTTGTGTTAATCATTGATGCTATATAGTTTTCATTCTACCCTGGCTCGTCATCCCCGAGCTGACACTGAGGCGAAGGCTGAGATATAGTCTTTATGCGACGTTTCTGCTTGGCCTCATCAATATTATCTTCTGCGTAGTCCGTTTTGCTCAGATCCAGCAATATGGTGGTGATTTAATAATCACCATCAGTCTTGTGGGTAAGTATTACAAATAAAGAACATGCTCCGGACCAAAGAAGGAGACTGATGAGGCAATGCGTTTTTTACACAGAATTATGGAGCTTCATCGATGCTTGCATTGGCCTAATCATTGCATGCCTTCCATCACTCCGGCCTTTCTTCAACTGGCGAGAAAAGATTCAGTACTATGGCCAGAGCAGCGGTCAAAGTAAAGGATATTCGAGCCATAACTCACGAAGACCGATGGTATCTTCAATCCCGGACAGTTTAAGTCAGCCATCCAACGTTCACTTGAGTGAAGATATGCAACGCAGGTTTTCGGTGGTGTAGATAAGGGACGACAAGGAAACTTGTTCACTAAGGAAAGAACTTTTGCATGATTTACCATGACATACCCTTCTGTTGAATTAACTTTTCATTGTGCGAAGGATGTAAGGCGCTCAAGCGACTCGGGAATCGAATTTTCTATTACTTCTACCGGAACTAGTATGTGTTTCACTGGGCTGCGAAAATCGAATGTCACTCTATACTGGCGAAAACAATTGTATATATGTAAAAAGGCCGTGCAAGCCGGCTATCGTTGTATGTTCAGTTAGGTGCTAAGCTATGTACAATGAAGTAAAGACCGGTCCTGAGTGAAGTCCAGTCACAAGTCCGGACTCGTAAACACGTAATTCCATCTGAAACTTTTGAAGATTCAAGATACAGGAATGACTATCTTGGAGAGACTTCCATATCATAATCCCAGAGCTTCAAGTCATAATTTACTGGGAGACGGTCATGCTGGCAGAGCCAGAGCTGTAGTAACCCTCAACAGCAAGGATCTGGTAGTTGTGGGTACCAAGGTTGAGGCCGACGTTCTTCCAGGCCTGGAAGTGAGCACCGGTGTTGACGGATCCGCTGGAACGCTTGCTGCGTCGAACGGACCAGAACTGCTGAAAGGTCTTGGTACCCTCAATGGAGGGAGCGTTGACACGGGTGCTGACGTAGATGTCGTAGACAGATCCGTCAACAGTGACCTCACCCTTCTTGGTGCCGCCGGAAGAGGGGTTATAGGTGCCGAAGTTCTCAACGATGTAGTACTCGATGAGAGGGTTCTGGGTCCATCCGTAAACAGCGAGGTAGCTGTTGCCGTTGATGTTGTAAGTACCAGAGTACTTGATGGTGCTGGATATGAAGTTAGCATGAGGCTCTTCGAAGCAGTGTAGGTGAAACCTACCGGGCAGCACCGGGCATCCAGCCCTTTCCACCGACGTGGTTACCGTTTCCACTCCACTGCATGCTGAACTGGCCACCGTTGCCGTTGGTGTAGGTGACAGAGTTGGGTGTATCAGTCCAGAAAGAGAAGTAGTAGCCACCGCTTGTGCCAGTAGTGGGCTGAGTGCGCTTTTCGAGAACGTTTGTGGGAGGGTCACGCTCGACAACGCTCATGCCGTCAACAGGCTGAGCGGAGGGAAGGGCCATGACGCTAGTGACAGCCGAGACGGCGGCGAGGAGAGAGGTGAAGGAAACCATTTTGATGATATCGGCTTGAAGACTGTTGGAGACTGAAGCTGTTGGTTGATGAGATGAAGATACTGATTAGTGAGGGCTCTGGTCGTATTTATACTGCCAAGTGGCAACACCTAGGCGATCCTTAATTGCTTTACATCATCCGAGCCTGGCCCAAGTTCACGAGACCTGTGGGGAAAGGGGATTGCCTAACATGGATGTGAAAGTGTCCGAGATCGATCTAAGTCTGTATGAAGCGTATACCCAATTTTGCCGGCGAGATCACCACTGGGAAAGTAAGGATCGTTGGAAGTACTGGGTTTGACCAGTTGACAGCAGTCATCCCAATGTGATTAGTGGGTCGATGATATCCCGGAAACTGAACCAGGTCAGTAGTCATCTCCGTACTATGAAACATGCTAACCGATGGGGTCTGGTTTATCCGGCCTTTGTGCAATTTCGGAGGAACAATGCCCGGATCGTCCGATTTAGGACAAGACATGATCTCGAATGGGGAAAGCAAAAGCCGGCATTCGTAACATGGAGCCACATGGCATCGATGCAAGTCTTGCCATAGAGCCATCTCGACCGGGGCGGAGGTTGCATTGACTGCCGAAGACCCCAGACACCGTCCGTGAGCTAGGAGCTGGGCCGAGAACTAAGGTCTTTGATTAGGAAGGGGATGGCGAGGATCGGTCATTCAGCCTAAAAACCAAGGTTGCGTTTCAGGAGATCAGCGTGAGGGTGCATGGCGTAGAGTATAGCAGAGCTCTGTTAAGATGTAAAACAAAGAAGCCAGTCTAGAACCTGCTCATGACTCAGGGATAACACGAGAATACACGCTTGTTTGGTGATCCTTTGCCTTGGTAATTGGTGCATTTATTCGGGAATGATCCGTGCACACACGGTTAAAACCGAACGATCATGGTGTCTTTGACAGAACTGATGCTACATTGGCCTGTAGGCATTGGATGGCGGTCTGACATACAACTTGGCCTCGGCTAAATTTGAGAGGCCATCCATATTAACAAGAGAATCCGCCAAGTCGCGTTTTAGTGGCGATGTAACTCCAACACTTTAAACCCAAGGCACATATCAATGCATTGTGAGCTTGCGGGGAACGCCAAAATGATCGAATCAGGGTATTACATCGTAGTCTCTCCAGGGCGTTAGGCTTCTGCGCTGTCATGGAGACTTAGAGGACCCATTCAGGCAAAATGCCAATGCCGAACTTTCATCCAGCCAAGACTGTTCCTGCGCCGTGATTAACCGCCAAGGTGAATCTTCAGCTCGGCACAATCTTGCCACTATAGACTCTCACGACAGCCTCATCTAGCACATACGACCAAAGCTCGTAGAAAATACGGGATCCCGTCCGCTCTCCCATAGTCAAGCTGCGAAGCGCCGGATTAGTAGTTGGGTCGGTGACGACCAGCGAGTAGTTGGGTCGGTGAGACGACCAGCGAATCCCCGGTGTTGTATGTAATTTTTGCTCTGTACATGGACAAGTGGAGGAATTTATCTGACCGGCTGCTTTTTTGCTCTACCATGATATCCATGGGTTCCTTCGTACAAGCTTGGTTAGGACGAGCTGGGAGCCGCATTGACCAGGAGCTGGGGTAGATCCATAGTATGGAGACGTCGCAATTACCGAAACTCTGCATATGATCATATTAGCAATCTTGCCCTCATTTGCTGTAAATATCATATCAGGCTGTTGTAAAATGCGAAGATGCAGGCCGTGCTGAAACCATATTATCCAGGGTATTACGATCCGTAGGTTGTTCGCGCTCGTTCCGAATGTCCAAAGTAGGAATCACTTCATGGCTTCCGAGCAATGGTCTATTCGAATTGAGCAGTATATGCTCTGCTTCTCCAAGTTCTCTGTAGCATTATAGTAATGTCACGCCATTACTACCTTTGTAGGATGAGACAACTTGCAAGGTGAGCGACGAGATCGGACAGAGAGTGAGTTAGTTGTAAGAGCACTGTGACGTGAAACACTTTCTACGTTGGCATGATCAACTTCACAGTATTGTTCTTAGTGAAAGATTAATGTGCCTCGAAAATATTAAAAATTGGATAAAGCGATCGGGACTCGTGTATTGGTTTAAATTAGACTATCTCCTTTATTCTTTTTATCAACAATTAGGATGTCATCGATGGAGCGAGTAAAGTGTACATATCGCGTTCTATTTTATTACCTTGTGATATTAAAGTACTTCTTTGTCCGACGAAGTTGCCCTGAAAAAAAATTAAACAACGCGGTTAAAGATAGACTGCTAAATTCATATTTAATCAAAGTAGGACATCGAAATACCACTGCATTCTTATTGAAAGTTAAGAAATAACAGTAGTTCTTAACTTATAAAGTACCGGGTATCCATCGTTCAGCCACCGAATCAAGTTTGCTGGGGTTGAGGTGGAGTTGTACTCGATGGCTCACTAACTACGCCACTACAGAAATGACCCTTCGAGTGTTATTGCGCTATCTGCAGCACCGGGCCATTAGGAACATCTAACACGACAAAGAATGACTGGGCAATATCTGCCTAGACAACTTATTGATCTGAGAGCTGATCATGACAGATCAAGAGGTCAAGAGATCAAGCGATTATTTGGAGCATATATATATAAACTGAAAATATTTATTTGCCATAAATTATAAATAATTGTTAAACCTGAAGACAGAATTCCGCGTTTGGAAGTGAGACAAAACGTCAAAGAGGACTATTTACTACTTACAACAGCTCATGAGAGGATGGAAAAAGACGGTTGATAAGTGGTGTTACATATGGATGATAACCTTATCATGAAGTTCAGTCATTGGGGTACACCCTTAGGCTTCAAGGAGCTTTTCCATTTGAAGATCGAAGATTCGTGTTATCATTCATTACCAGTGTTTGCAGCCTAAACCTTCATCTTATAGGCGGGATTCCATCCCATAGAAGATCAAAGATGTTCATGTAGTTCGATATCGAAGACAATGACGAGCCTGAGTGTCGAACTAAAGAGTTCAGCGCACACGTGGGACGAACACCCACCAAGTATCAATCAACATGCAAGTGCGAACGAACAGAAAAACAGGCAAGCCATACAATAATCCAAGTTCACCTCGCACCTGCTTTTCAATATTAACTCCTCTTGGAATGTAATTTCCTGTCATTAAATACACCTGCCGTCTCCAACTGTCAAACGTTGAACAATTTATCCTCTCATCATCAACCCGTCGCATACCGCACGCATCAAAATATTCATTCATATAAAACATTTCATCATGGACGACCTACCCTCATCCGCATCGGAGCTATTTCGTCAAAAGCTGTTTAGAAAGCAAACGCAGGACCCGTCGCTGGCCAAGGGCACTCCTTCACCAATTCCAGCAAAGACCACAAAGACCAAAAGTTATGCTGCGGCGCTCAGGGAACCACCACCCCCACCCAGATCAACACCCCTCACAACGGGAGCTTTGTCCCGCCTCAATGTCAAAAACATCGAAGAAGATGTGCAAGCTGCCAACTCCTGGGGCGGTACAGACCCCGCCATTCGAATCAAGGAATGGGTTTCCCGGACTAGAGCTATGCAGAATGGAAAGGAATCGATTCATCCAGAGAACCCACCTCGATCAAAATGATGGGATTGTTTCAGGACTTGGTCTTGGCCAAGGGAGGGAATAAAGTAAAGCGTATATTCAACCTGGCACATATGTCACATTCGACAACCAGTACGAGATGCAAGGGAATGAAGGAATTGGCAAAGCGACATTGTTGGTAATATTTTAGCGACTGAATTCAATTTCATTATTCATTAAAACGGATTATTGCTCGGGCTGTGAATGCCTCCTTTCCGACTCGATATATGACGGCAATGAACTGGAACATCTCGCGCTGCTTTCAGGAAGCCCAATATCATCAGCGTCGGGCTGCGCATCCCCATTCTGCTCCTCCATTGTGAGCTGTACGGGCAGTACCAGCTTCAGGGTTGTCGACGCAACATTAATAGTTAGATATAGTTGATATGTCCTGGCAACCAGGCAAGAATAAAAAGTAGGCAAAAACATTTTCTTATCGCTCGCAAAACTTGTAATGGGTATTTCGATATGGCTACTGAAAGTCTCAGCACTCTCAGTGACAACACTGTCTGTTTGTTTCGGTGAATTCTTCTCCCAGCTTAAGCTGACCTCTGCCTTCTTCACGAGAGTCTCGGAGCTATTGTAGCAGTCTCTCGCGTTGACGATATGGGGGAGCTGCTGCATGGGCTCATCTTGTGACCATGTCTCTGACTCGATCTTTGCAGAAACAGTGCATGCTTGTGGTAAAGTAGTCTTTTGGTCGCACAACTTGAGCCTTAGAGAAGTTGCGATCATTGTGGGATGGAAACTCTTTCCGCTAGACTCAAGAATAATCGTGGAGGGTTGGTCACTGTACAATGTGATCTCGCCCGAAGAGCGAGAAAAGACATTGGACTTGAGTTGCTTCGACGAAGCGAACTTGAAAGCTCGGTTTGCTGTCGGGATCTTCAGAGGTGGGTACTCAACATGACCTGGCAAGAACTGAATGGTCTCTTTGGCTTCCATCTTGGCATACTCTGGGTTAACCGAGTCCCAAACCTGAGCAATAACACCGTAGTCAACACACACGCCTCTTGGGATCATGGCGTCACTCTCCCAGCCCGTGATACTGGGTGGAAGATGCGAGTGCAGCTGTCGTGTTTCTTGCCATATGACGTTATGCGAACAAGCCTCTGTACCGAGGCCACTGGGTAGCACAAAGTAAAATGGAACCGTGTAAGTCTCATTTGCTTGAAGGACCTTATTCGCTGGCAATGCCGCTTCCTCAATTGGCATTTCTAGATCAAGTAATCGATGCCATGTCTCAAATGATAAATTGGCATTAGGTCGCTCGACACTCGAGTCGCAAACAAACTTTATTGAGATCTTGGTGAAAGGAATCTGCTTCTTAGGCTTGATGTCGACAGTGCCCATAACTATGGAGCCAGGACGATAGCGCTTAGATGCATAATGATCATGGATATTAATGGACAAACCATTTTTCTTAGGGGGTAAGATAGAATTAAGGCTCTGTAGGGCTGACGGATTGAATGGGCTAAGCACCGGGCGTGTCTGAAGAGGGACGCCGGATCTTTGCGTGTAAGGAGGCTCCATATTGGCGATACTGATGTAAATTGATCCGGCATCTTGGCGATATTTGGCCTTATTGTTATACTATTTCTGCCTGACTAGGTATCCGGTCTTTTCTCGACGCGTCGAGTCAATTGATCAAGGCAAGTGACTCACGAATTCTGCGTAATACATGCCATCGGCTTAATCTGACCCGACTGTGACGCCTGGAAATAAACTGCGCGTCGGGATAGACCGCGTAATTGAGTCACTGGGTGTCGCAAGCACAGTCATCAGCTAAATTATTGATCCGTCAGCCAATTGAAAGCCTAGTGAGATCAGTTAAAATTCACGGTTAAGGCTTTTCTTATGCACCTTTTTAGTGCAGCACGGCACGTATGATCCGAATTAAGGTAGTGCTCCGTCCAGGCTGATTAATATTCGACGACGACGCTAAACGCCAGAGATGATGGGATTGGAGGGAAAAGGCATCGATCGCGAAGGGAATGTTAGCGTCAATGACTGAATCCTCCACGACAGCGGAATTCATAAGTGCTCACGCAATCCTCTTGAATTACAAAGCCAATGGCCTGATGATTTGGAAGAAAGTGTTCAACATCACTTACGAATCTCAGGCTAGACTCATTGCACCATCGATATCATCACATACGGACGACTGCCTGTAGGTAATGTAGAGCCCACGATGCGGAGCAATACAACGAACTATCGTCCCAATTGGTCTAGTTTGATGTCTTTGTTAGAGTTTGAAATGCAATTGGTCGTTATACGGAGGCCTATATCTCGATTCCTCGTGGTTTCCTGCGACTAAAGGGATGATAATGCAAGCCCAGCCACGACGATACCCACAACACTTCAGGCAGTCTCTCTGTATTTCAAATGCCGGGCGTTGCATGCAGGCCATACGCAAGAAATGGGCCATACGAAAACCACGGAGACGTCATGACAATTGCCAGCATACGGTTGATTCCTGTACTCAACCTAACCGAGCCGATGACAACGATGCGGCTGGCAAGCCAACACCCCCTGAATATAACCTGTAAGCAGACCATCATTCAGCACATACGACCATACCTATCAGAGAACTCGGGATCCCGTCCGCTCTCCCATAGATAAGCTGATAAGGGGCGGATTAGTAGTTGGGTCGGTGACGACCAGCGAATCCCCGCTGTTGTATGTTTTTTGCCGATCGTGAAGGGACTGTCCTTTTTGCAGGTCAAATTGTCGTGATGCAGGAGGCACGTAGCGTGAAGGTCCAAGCCCTAGTATATTGTCCTGGGGTATTGTTATTACCTTTTGATCTTGATGGCTGTTCTTACAGAAGCTCTGTAGCACACTGTCACTGAGTAGTTAGTACCACGTTTATTGCCAGCATTGCCTGCTGTAGGCTTCAGAATAGTACGCCGAAAGAGTTGCGTATCGACACTCACCAAAGTGGCGTCGGCCTTGCGACTTGTCGAAAACACAGCTCGCGTGAACCTGAACAGCTCCAAGCAATATATGTGAACTCATCCTACACGACGTTAACACTTCTTCTACGAAAGAAGGCTCAACAAACAGGATATCAGCTTTTGAGTTACACAACCGTTCAACGTTTCGATGCTGGGTAGAGAACGTATGCGGCCAAGAATTGCAGGAGATCGTAGATTGCCGTGGAGACAAGGCACGTCACGCAAAACCCAATTGTCAGTTATTGATCTCTGTAGTTTGGATGCTTTTGGCTGATATCCCCCCTGCCAAACTCTTTAGGCTGTGTAGGCTGTGTAGGCTGTGTTGTGTATTTACAGTGGGTGCTAGCGCAGGCGACCACCAAGACTTAAACGTCTTCGCAACAGACCAGGGATACGGGACCTCATTCCGCAGCGGTTTTAATAGAGGAAGACAAAATCTGTTAAACACGAATCTTTAGGAAGCTTCGATAAAGCCTTATAAGAAAGTAGGCAGAATGCTGGGCTGAGTATTGAGCAGTGAAGTCTGGCTAACCCTGGCACAAAGCTGAACTCCCCGGTCGCTCCAGTGAGACCGTCCAATTGCCGAAGCGATTGAGACTTGGCAGCGCTCTTTGAATGGGCAGTTCTCTGGAACTGTATCAGCCACCGGCGGCTATGCAACTGGGCGGACTTTATTCCGTAGTGATCTTCAATCCTCAATAATGCCTCTTCCAACTTGAATCAGCCTTGGAATCACAAAAACACCGTGAAGGTCTGCACGGCAATGCAGTTGTCCATGGTGTTTTACGTTCAGTATTGAACACAAATATCGTCAACATGTACAAGTCACACATCCTCACAACGTCAACATCAATTCGTCTCTTGGATATCATTGAGTCTAGAGATGGCATTATTCGTTGCTCTATGCGGGTAGTCGACCTGAGCGATGAGGGCCTCGAGTTTGCCGCCGTCTCGTACACCTGGGGCAACCCCATTACGGTTCATGAAAAACCCATGCCCGACATCGATGGCTTAGAATTCGAAGAACACGCCGACAAACTTCCTTTCACCTACTACAGCCCAGAACTGGGACCCGATGGCGAGAAACTGGTAATGGTTGATCAGGCCAAACTTCTGTACTACGATATACATCCTCATGTTCCCCACGAAGAGGTGCTTTGGCAAAAGCGCACGCATCATGAGATAGAAGTTAATGGGAATCGAGTACCAATCGAGGAAAATCTCTTATCATTCTTCCAATCGGTGTTAGCACTTCGAGCTGCAATTGTTCCAAACCCAGGCGGAACGGAGAGCTCGAGTTACCGCTCAATCAACCTACCCATTTGGGCTGACGCACTGTGTATCAATCAAGCGGACCTCGATGAACGAGCTGCCCAAGTCAAGCTTATGGGGCGCCTATACAAGTCAGCGAGCATAGTCCTTGCCTGGGTTGGCCAATATGACAGGCTTGCAGAACTAGCGATACAGGCAATGGGGAGAATTCTTGATTTTGACGCAATTCGTCTTCATGCACAAGACTCATCATACCAAGAACAGCAGGAAGTCACCATGTCTTCAGTCCCAGGTATGACAGTGATGCACTGGTTCGCCCTCTTTTCGCTCTTCCAAAGACTCTGGTTCCGCAGGGCCTGGGTTGTTCAGGAGGCTGTTTTTGCTCGGGATATCTTGATGGTTTGCGGCGCGACACTGCAAAGTATGGACTTCATATTGGCGGTTGCTGCATTTCTGGAACAGACAGGAATCGATATTGAGTTATGCCAGTTTGATCACAACTTCCTCACCAATAGAGCCGTGTCAGACCAGTCTCAACATTGGGAGAAACTATCGTTGCTCTCTGGACAGACGGCGAGGACGGTCAATGAGTTGAAAGTCAGTCCACGCGATGCTCTTTCTTTTATCCTTGGATATCATCATACTCGCTCGCGTCTTGGGCTCTGCAACGCTGGCCTGCCCATGGTCACTCTACTTGCAGATGAAGAAGGGCAAGATGATAAAACTAAGGACAAGTCATGCCGATGGGCCCTGGAGCTTCCCAAAGTTACTCACCTCGCCGATCACGATATAGTGAAATCTTTCGATGAGGAGCTGGGCATAAATGGCTTCAGATTTGAACGTCGAAAGCTACACTTACTTTCCGTCCTCTCCGACTTTCGGGAGCTTGAGGCTACGGATCCGAGAGACAAGATCTTCGCCTTTCTGAACCTTGCCGAGGACGGTCTCGGACTACAGCCAGACTACAATGCCGACGTCAAAAAAGTCTTCATCCAAGCAACAAAGACCATGATTGACAAACGCATTGGTTCGCACCTTGCAGTTCTATCCCATGTGCAAGATCTTTCAGACACAAGGATCCAAGGCCTTCCAAGCTGGGTGCCAGACTTTAGTGCCAGACTGGGACGGGTTCCTTTCGATCAGGGTGGGCATGATGATCGTTTCTGCGCTGGCACCCACGAAGATATTGATTTTGACGACTGGGTAATTCATATTGATTCTGATGATAAGCTAAGTGTCAAGGGCATCAAGGTGGGTACCGTTTCTATATCCACAGAGCTGAATCAAGATCCAATCATCCAGGCTCTGCGACTGGCATTGCATAGTCCTGCCGAATATCCTGTTCAAGCCAGAGCCTGGCGGGTCGAGAGCACTGCAGAGAAGAACTTGAGACAATACATCCGCCCCTCACAAGCGGTAACCCGTATTGAAGCCCTATGGCGCACTCTGATCATTGATAAGCTGACCGAGGAGGAAAACGACTTTGGCAATTTGGACTCAAGAGTGAACATAGGGACGGGGTTCAGCAACTGGATTTTGACGGACATCCTAGAAGCTCGCGACTTGTTTGCCGAGTGGTCAGGGCTTAGCTCGGAATCGTGGGCGTGGGAACTGATTCAGAAGTCGTTCACTACTCGCTTGGCTCTCTGGTCAGCCATGTATGACGCACGGCAGCTTTCCGATGATCCACGAGTACCAGATCTCGAAGCAGCTGTAGCTGATCTTAGGAGAAAGATGGAAAAGGAATTAATGCAACAAGGGAACGATGGAGACTACGGAAAGGAAGAAAACGACCAAAACCAAAAGCTGATACAAGAAACGAATGATGAGGGGGAGAACAAAGATAGTGCAAGAGAAGAGGATTCGCCTGAAAATGAAGGAGGTTGCAGAGAATCTCAAGCTGGAGGCAACACTTCGTGGGAAACTGGCTTTATTCCCTCAGCGCGGCTCATCCGAGAAAGCTTTCCAGCTCCTGCGGTGGAAGAAGATGAACAAGACAAGGACCCGTTGGGGGGTAAGTATAAGCGACCCTCGATGCAACGATTGACTCCACTAGGACGGAGAAAGCTGCGCAACTTCGAAAAGCACATGCGGAGTGCTACTCAGGGTCGGAAACTTTTCATGACAGAATCAGGGCTGCTAGGCCTGGGACCCAAGACTCTCGGCCAGAGTAGCAGCAAGGATGAAGTATGGATCTTGATGGGGGCTCGAGTACCCTTTATTCTACATCATGTCGAAGGTTCCAAGTATCGTGTTGTCGGAGAGGCATATGTTCATGGAGTGATGTATGGAGAAGGATATGATCGTTATACTGGCTGGGACGAGTTTGGGCGTAGTGGCGTGGATATGATACAGTTGGTTTAGGGAGAATATCATAAGGTGAATGCATTGGATATGTACAAGTAGTTCCTATAGCCCGCCTGGTACATAGTAGAATCGATTTTCCAACTCGTCATCCATAGTGTCGCTGCTTATGGGCACGCCATTATCATAAGTTGGGCATGCAGCTTTGGGCGAAGTACATGAGAGCTTTTCGCCGGCGATCTGGCAGGCCATGCAATCGTAGTCCATGTTGGGCCTGTTGTTACCTTTCTTGCAGAATAAAAAGCTGGCAGGGTCAGAGATTATGTTTGAGGAGCCGTAGTATGCGCATATCTGGAGGGGCAAGATTGCATTTTACCTAGTTCTAAACTCATACTTCATCCTCTTGGTCCTCTCCAATTGGCCAGTCCGGCTGATGCACCATCGCCATGACTAGTCCAGGCTTATCGGAAGTGATACCAAGATGTGTCTCCAGGCCCATACGCCAAATAGATGGATAGAACTTGCGATTCTGGAACATGAACATAGATCCGATAAGATGGAACTTGTTAGGTTTCGGTCCATCGTCTGTAGAAACCTCGTGACGAACAACGTCATACCAATTATGGTCTACCAGCCTTTGAATGACAGCTGCATCGTCATGGGGTCGAAGCTCATCTGGGTTTGTAAGCTTTTCAAGACGATCGAGCCAGGCTTCTTGTGTAAGGTTTTTGCCTAGTTCAATACCGTGACCCATACCATCTCGACAAGGCTTGTATATATAGTTATTCCTGATGTTGGGGTCGGATCTTGACTCAAGTAGCAGATTTTGCAGTCCTTGCGAGCCTGGGTTGATGGTTTGGATGATCCCATCAGCAACGATTTCGGCCTCTTCAGCGGTCAAAACTCCACGTGAAACCATCCTCGGAAGCTCTTCAGGTATGATGCCAAGGAGTCGCTTGTCATGCACGATAAATACGGTTCGTAGATCGTTAAGAGGAGTAAAGGACAATTGGCGAGCGACAGCTGGTTCCAGGCTCGCATACTCTTCCTGCAACATCTCAACAAACCACTGTTCCAAGAGCTTGTTCGTGGCCTTGTCCCAGAGAGCGAATCCAGTCGTAGAAGTTTCATCAGGGCGGACTTCTAGGTCTTGAGGACGAACTGCCTCGACGGGTGGTCTTCCACGTGCAACATTGACAGCCGAGAGGATATTGGAGTCAGCCCCAGGCCATTTATCCCTGATAGAGTAAAGCTGCTTATCGGGATTGAATAGTGCCATCAGGTTGTTGTAAGAGGCCTAAGTTTTGACAGGGTATCAGCTCAAGATTAGGTCGTAGAAGATCGTCATAGCACTCACATCCATACTATTGACAGGCTCAAGTCCTCCTTTACTCGCACCAAGTTCCCGAAGGCCATTCTCACTCAGAGAAATTCCCATGACGGCATTGAGAGGCAGTCTTCCGTTGATTTCGCATACATACGGTGACTCATCACGCAAACCATCTGGACTGCTACCAAATAGCAAGTCACTTCGCCAGCAACCGGCATGTTCGGCGTAGTCTGGAACGCAACCACTAGACGCTACCCATCGGAGAAGCTCCTCCTCGGATGGATCCAATGGCATCCGCTCCGGAAAGCGTGCCTTCTCGTCTGTAAACCACCGGTCCACGATGTCGACAAAAACACGGCCAAGGAGGAGATGAAGCTGTTCGAGTCGTGAGAATAGAGGATCTGACACCGCAACAGCATGTGGCGAGATGCGCTGCATGATTCCAAAAGATAATTCACCACCTTTGGCATCCGCGTAAAGATGCTTGCGAAAGGTCTCAAGTTCTTTGGCGCGTCGAGCAAGGTTGCTGCAATATGCAGGGATCAACCGCCGCTCCTCGGCACTTCGGGAGACCGAGATTTGCATGAGTCCCGGCCGTTTGGCAGCCATGGCGGGCATTTTTGTTTCACGTTTTGATGTTTCGGTGAAGAATTACAGCGTATAACTGAAGAGGTTTTCAGTGTCGAAGTGCCGGCCGCGATGCTTATAACTTATATAGATCCTTGTCAGTCTTAATATGACAAGAAAGGGCGCGTGCGACACCACCTACCTATTCTAGCCTTTTCCGTCTCCGCGATAAGCAGCGTATTACGCTGGGACATGCTGTTCTGCGAAGGATGACTGTAGTCAGAATTTAGAGCGTAAGCGATTACGCTGCCCCGAACTGCTTCGGGTTTGTCACAAGGATCGCGATTTGATGCGCCAGTGACACCAAATAGTGTGTCTGAGTTCTGGAATAGTTTAATGGAGTCATCATACTCTTTTGAGGAAGACAATGCAGGTTTTGATGACTGCTCTCAATGCCTCCTATCTCATTGCCTTACACAAGTGCCAAGATCTGCTCAGCGTAAGCCCTAAAACCTCACACCTACTGCAGATTTCTCCTATAGACACTTCTTTTAGTCGCTTACATTACACTTTATCTTCATCCTGTGATCGGTTACGACGAAGCGGCCGTACGCTGAGCGGTAGATAAGGACCCTCACTAGGACATTGCCTTGTACCATCTTCATGCCTTCCCATTCACTTGGAATATTACATACTTACTCGGCAAGGTAAGTCGCGGCAGCTTCCTACCAAAGAGCTGACTTCAAGGCGGCACGTTGATGTCAGGCAACGACAGCCTTGCAGCCAGGAGTTTGGAATTCAGACTTCCTAGCATACCTGCTTCCATGTGCACTACCTCTGTGCCTTTACGTTTGTAGTTAGCTAAGTTCGATAAGATTATGTCCTTGATTCGAAAGAACCAATGCTGAAGTCGGTGCATTTGTTGACCACGCCACGAAAAAAATGCATATGCCCCGCCTCCCAAATATTTAATCCTGTACGATACAACCACTTCTTCCGTTGATATAGACATGAATTGGCAATGCCGGACAGAATCGCATGTACGTGAGGGGATTCCAAGCATCTAGCATGGCGAGATATCCCACCAATCGGACCTTGCATTCCGTGACATACGACATCCGGTTAATGTATTTGAAGTGGAGGTATTTTACCGGGAGTGAATCAATATATAAACTGAGAATAACTCACTCTCGTCTTGGAGGTTTGGGTAAATGCTATTCTGTGTATGAATTATCACTCTTGTTCCTTGAGATGAAGCTATTCGATCAATGTCTTCTTCTTGCAGCTGGCCTGCCCGAAGCTCTTGCTAGTCCAGTTGCTTCGATGGCCGCCCAGACTACGAAAAATCTTATTGTTTTGTACGCAATACCAGCAAAGACTAGCGTTCTAGGCTAATCAAGTGTAGTGGTGATTCATACTCAACCGTGGGATTCTGGCCTGGAGGACAACTGCCATCAGCTTCCAACCCCATTGGGAACCCCGGACTACCAGGGCAGACGACATCTGCTGGTCTCAACTGGGTCGGCCATGTCACTTCAACTCTCAACACATCATTAATACTTACATACGACTTTGCTTACAGTGGAGCGACTGTCGATAAGAATATCGTCAACTCATGGGCACAGTACTCGATGTCGGAGCAGGTGGATCTCTATAAGCAATATGTTGCGCCAAAAATCACAAAAGCTAACACGCTCGTCGCATTCTGGATTGGTATCAACGACGTGGGTGAGGCATTTTGGAGCAAAAAGAGTGCTCTTGTTACCGAATGCGTGAACAGATATTTTGAGCTCCTGCAGGTTCTTGTCAACGATGGCTACAGCAAATTCGTCTTGCTAAGTATTCCTGGTAAGCCTCAAGCATTTTAGAAGGAAAAGTATGTTCTCTGACTCTTGATGAAGCATACGCAGATCAGTTCCCCAAAATGATAGGTCAGCCGGAAGTTGATCTGGCTCGCCTAAGATCCGACATCATTTCCTACAACAACGCAGTCAAAGCCAAGGCAGCTAGCTTCACATCCTCTCAACCAAATGTCAAAATCCAGATCTTCGATACTAAGCCTTCGTTTGACCAGGTTGTCAATAATTATGCGGCATACGGAGCTAAAGATGCTACTTGCTTTGGCGCAAGTAACTGTCTTTGGGCAGATGACTACCATGCCAGCGGTGCAATCCACAAGCTCTTAGCCCAGAACTTGGTGAATGCAGTCAAAGGACTTTTTGTGTTTTAGAATAGCATGGTAATGTGGTCTTTGTAAAGTGTACAGGATTCTGTATTCAAATCACACTGTCTTGTCTAGCATAAATGTATTTTCGAATGCGGGAAATTCTGAAGTTCATTCGATTGATCGTTTCTTTACAATACTCGTGTTAGTGATGCTCTTTCCTGTCTCATGTGCTGCCAGCATCATCTTTCTAAGTATGGTCACTCTCCGAGAATCTCAGGATTGCAGTCCGGAAGGTGAGACAAACATAGCTGCGGAGGATGCTCTTTGAACCCTTTTTCTAGTTGTGTTTTGAAATCCCCGATTAGCACCTGTGAGTTGTCGTCAACCCTCACCACAGGGAATGCTTCCAAGGGGAATAGCCAGAATCCAAACGCGGGCGTTGCATCCTGTCTGAATATCTTCTCGTCGACCTCGGCGTTCTCCTCGCCTTCTTCCTCTAGAAGCTCTAAAAGTTCATCCATGATTCTTTTCCTTTCCTCCATTTCATTCCAGGCAAACGCGACTGCATCCTCTCTTCGGTATAGTGCCTGGACTGTGCTATCTTGAGTTGATTGATCCCACAGCTCATCGCTTACATCATGCGGCCAGCAAGCATTCTCCTCAAAAATGATTTCTGGATCGCAATCTGGATAGTTCATCATGATCTGGTATAGAACTGCAGGGTCGTTATGAATTCCCCATTCTTCAAGATGGTCGAACCAATCGCCCACAACGCCTCGTAGCCTTAATATTTCGACGATATCTACACCAACAAGAAAGTCTCCCACGGCCCTGGGGTCCTGCTTCATGGTCTGAAATGCAGGAACATGTGGCTTGACAGGTACAAAAGGGCTGCTGGCAACGCCGCGATCGGGTCTTCGGCGATTTTCGCGGTATTGACAGGCCTCAGACTCATACACGCCATGACACACGAAGATGAATCTTTCCAGCCGCTGGGTTGCCGCCTTGATTTTTTCCAAGTCACAGTCTGTCTCGAACTCGCTGTGAAAACAATAATACTTGCAACAGCTCCCATAGGTCTGCAGAGCCAAGTTGATAATGCCGACGTGAAGTGGATCAAGTCTCCAGATATGATGTGCGAGTTCTGGGAAATAGGCCCACTTAAAAATATGTATAATGTCGAGCTCTGGGTTAAAGTAAAGGATCCCATCGTAGGTGCTGCTCATATAGACATATGTGCAGGGGATATGAACTCGGTAGAATTTCTTGGCGGTGGCACGAGATTCGCGGTTGGTACTAAAGAGCTTGCTCATGGCGACGCGCTCTCTGACTTCGACACGGTCTTCCTCGCTATAGATTTTGAGGATTCTTTCGTGAGTTAGGGATTGTATCCAAATCCTTTGGCGAAGTTCAGGAGGAAACTTGCTGAATTGCGGGAAGCTGGAGATGCTTAGCATTGCCGGGTTGAGAATTTGGGCCCCTTGATCAGAAGTGGACGAGACATCCTCTGTGTCTGTTCCCAGGAGAGTGGTCATCTTGATTTGGCTATTAAGGCGGGCTTCCAAGAGTGGTTGGAGCTGGGTATGAGAGGCATGCGGGTGCTTAAATGTTATTGATGATGAGCTGGAAAACAAAGGCTGGCTTTTGTGGCTTCAAGGTTCTAGCCCTCAAGGTTTGTGAAGTGAGGGGTCAAGATAAACTATTGGCCAAAAGCCTCGAAGTTACAAATGCTTCATGACTTGAATCCGTTTGTGTAAACTTCAAGCGGAAGACTAGAGTCTAACGCAGCGGGGACTCTCAATAATCATTCGATAATTAAATTGCTCTATCTCTATAAATAAATGTGAAACCCATTACAAGGCCCCTCTTCTATTTACTCAAACTTCCAGATAATCCTTTATATGGCCTCTCCCGTCTATTAATGGCTGACAAAAGCACTTGTCTTAACCCACTGTTCCATCGTCTTAGCACCAGGGTTCAGCTGTCGAACCTTGGCCAAATCAGCGCCATAACCTTCATCTCTGAACCAATTAACCATGATTCCGAGCTCGGCAACACCATGCTTCAAAGCCTTTCCGAGCAAACCGAATGTCGTGCCAGCAGGGCCGCCAGTGGCGTGCTCAAAAGCCTCGCTGAGTTGTGCGAATGTGAGCTCATCGCCAGCCAAGCTGATAGCTTGCTTGCCCCAGGTCTGTGGGTCTGTGAAAGCTTCAGCAGCGAAGAAGCCGATATCTTCAGTTGCCGTCCATTGAAGAGGCTTGTTCTTGAGAGTGTCGCGAATCATAGTCAGGAAGACTTTGGTGGCGAAACCGGGTTCTAGGTTCTCCATGAATGCAGTTGGGCGCAGGATGGTCCAGTTCATTGGGCTCTTTCCGTTGGCGGTAGAGTCGCGAAGGTAATGCTCGATCTCGTGCTTGGTCTTGAAGTGAGGGACAACAGTGGCGTCGTTCCAAGACTTCTCTTCACCGCCCCGGTCGACGCTGGAATAGACAAAGTGCTTGATTCCAGCCTTGATAGACTCGTCGATGAGACCCTTTCCTTGTCGGACTTCACCCTCAAGTGTAACACCCTTGCCCATGGACAATTGGACTGAGTAGACGCCCCAGAGAGGCACGGTTCCGGCAGCTTGCTTAGCGGCACTGAAGAGAGCGGGGATTGAGTCGAGGTCGCCCTCAATCAGCCTGATGTTTGTAGACTTGGAGGCTAGCTTCTTTGCGGAAGGTGATTCCTTGTTGCGTGTGGCCGCGAGAAGAAGAAAGTCTGCGTTCTTTGCGAGAAGAGCATTGATGACGGAGCTGCCTTGCTTTCCAGTGGCGCCGGTAATGAGAAGAGCACGAGACATTGTTGTGATATTGGAGTTGTGAACTTGTGAGAGTATTAAAGTAGGTTATTTTGAAGTAAGGTTGAGTGGTTATTAGCGGAGGCTGCTAATTGATGAAAGTGTTTACTGTTTGTTGTGTTGTTGGTGATGATGAGATTGATTGAAGCAGGCCATGATGGGTTCTATATGTATTCAATTCTCTACACTAGTCAAGTCCAATCGCGAAACAAGATTGAAAGCTTCAACCAACTCCATCGACGATTTCTAACATGCTTGCTAAGAATGGACTATGTCGGATTTCCATGTCTCGAGGTGCGAAGTGGATGGAAAAGACAGTGGACATTTCGGAGATGCCACAGATGCCGATAAAGGCTGTGCTAATCTGCTTTGGAGTTAGTGGCCTCGTGAACTTGGCTGGCCAATCACTCAATTTCGTATAATCTGCGGGTAATTGTGAACCTTGTATGTCTTTATCATAAAGTACTAGAGAGTTCAACTGCGTGTGAGTGGGAGGGGAAGTACTGTCAGTTAGCAGCTCTAGCTACCCCGCTCTAGCAGCATTACCAATCCCACCAATGGCACACCGGGTGAAGGATATGCCCCGCCCGGTCAATGCCAAGACACCGAGGGGCCAATGATGGAAAGAATGGAATTCCGCTTCCTTTGGCTGTCGCATAAGCAACCTACCCTATCAAGGTTGGTGATGCTGTATGTCAGCAACTAGACAGTTTGTTGTGAATCCTTCAGATTGTCAAGCACTTACACCATAGACAGATTAAAATTGAATAGATTTAGCATCTCGTTTGAGTAAAATGAGCTATATAATAAACCAATGTTCCGACTATCGTGGACTTATCATTCCATCATCTCATCATCCCCATTCACATCCAAGCAACTTTATAGGATATCACGGCTATTCTTTCACAATCGCCATCCCCAATAACAACACTGAATAACTCTCCCGATTAGTATTATCATCTCAATTATGCCTCATCTCGCCGCTCAAGTCCCCGCCGCCAAGGCCCCTCTCGAGGTCCGAGAAATCGAAACTCCCCAGCCTGGACCCAACGAACTCCTCGTCAAGAACCAGATCATTGCCATCCAGCCAATCGACGCTAAGATCGCCAAGGTCGCTATGCTTCCCCTGCCGTACCCGACTGTCCTCGGTAGTTCCTTCGCCGGCACTGTCGAGAAGGTTGGATCCGATGTCAAAGACTTCAAGGTCGGCGACAAGGTTGTTGGTATGAAGACTGCTGGTGCCAGTGATAGCAAGTACAGCGCTTTCCAAGAATACTCTATCTCATCAGAAGTTACCACCACAAAGGTTGATGATGACGAAACAATGGATCTTGCTGTTCGCCTCGTTGGTAACCTTCCTACCATCCCTGCCATCTTCAACTATACCCTCAAGCTGGAGCGACCTGTCCCTGGTCAGGAGCCCAAGCCCCAGGGAAAGCGTATCTTGATCTATGGTGGAACATCCAGTATCGGAAGCATGACCGTCCAGTATCTCACTCAAGCTGGATACGAAGTCATCACCACTACTTCCCCCAAGCACAAGGACTTTGTGTCCAAGCTTGGTGCTTCCAACATCATTGATCACTCCCAAGAACCTGAGGCTCTTACCAAGGACCTCATCGCCTCTGGCCCCTACGACATCGTTCTCGACACCATCTCAACCGGAGCTACAGTCAAGCTTCTCGCAGACGTTGTCGCGGCTCAAGGCGGCGACTCAGTTTACGCTCTCCAGCCACCCTTTGGTCCCGAGACTCTCCCCACTGGTGTCACACGCAAGTTCGAGGGCTGGTCTCTGCTACTCGGTAAGGAGGAGAATTCAGAGCTGCTGAAGTGGATCTTTGGCACATATTTCCCCAAAGCGCTTGCTACCAAGAGTCTTATTTCTGTGCCTGCTAGAAAGGTTCCAGGTGGACTCGGGGGAATTAATGATGCTTTGGGTCTTTTGTTTCCTAAGGGTGTTAGCAGTGAGAAGGTTGTTGTTGACCTTCGGGATTAATTTTGGGCACAATCTTATTTCTAATTTAGCAGCAGAAGTTACGTATAATAACATGATAGACAGCGATTGGTCAAATCGAGAGAAGTTTGTTTCGTCACTTGTGCTGCCAAAATGTCTTTGTTCACCAGCTGGGTGCATGCTTGTCCGAATGGAAACGGCACACTGTCGGAACGTCGTCCCGTCTTCCAGAGTTTTTGATGAGCTTCTGCAGATCATTAGGCGGCAAAAGAATACTGCATGTACATATATACTGATCTAGTCAAGTTCACTACTTTGATCACGGCTCCTATCATCCGTTTCCAGAATGACGCCAACCGTGCAATGCTGGAATACTACCCAATACTTCCTGAACTATCCCTTCTTGTCGATGCAACATACTAGATACTTATATTAGCCAAGGCAAACCTCGTTCCATGTCCCGAGTTTGGCATATTCGGAGCCATTTGCCGAAGTTGCTATTTATGGCCAGGGTCCGAGCTTGGCGTTGCCTGACAGTCAGTGTTGGGACTCAGTACTTCCAATTCACCTTTTTATAAGTTCCTTGATCTGCGTCCTGTGAATGGCGGCAGTGAGTTAGGGTTAGCTATCTTGCAAAAATGAAGTTCTCTTTGCTTGCTACTTTGGCGACTTCTTTCAGCCCAGCACTTGCTGGCTTAATTGGACACCCGCGCGCCACTACCTTCAACAACCCCATCATCTACTCAGATTTCCCAGATAACGATGTATTCCTCGGTCCGGATAATTATTATTACTTCTCGGCTTCCAACTTCCATTTCAGCCCTGGAGCCCCCGTTCTGAAATCCAAAGATCTGCTCAACTGGGATCTCATCGGCCATTCAATTCCCCGCTTGAACTTTGGCGACGGCTATGATCTTCCTCCTGGCTCACGCTCGTACCGTGGGGGCACGTGGGCGTCTTCACTTAGATACAGGAAGAGCAATGGACAGTGGTACTGGATCGGCTGCATCAACTTCTGGCAGACCTGGGTATATACCGCCTCATCGCCCGAAGGTCCTTGGTACAATAAGGGGAATTTCGGCGATAACAACTGCTACTATGATAATGGTATACTGATCGACGATGACGACACCATGTATGTCGTATACGGTTCCGGCGAGGTTAGAGTATCTCAGCTGTCACAGGACGGTTTCAGCCAGGTCAAATCCCAGGTAGTTCTCAAGAACACTGACATTGGGGTCCAAGACTTGGAAGGCAACCGTATGTACAAAATTAACGGGCTCTACTACATCCTAAACGATAGCCCTAGTGGCAGTCAGACTTGGATATGGAAGTCGAAATCACCCTGGGGCCCGTATGAGTCCAAGGTCCTCGCCGACAAGGTCACACCGCCTATCTCGGGTGGTAACTCGCCTCATCAGGGTAGTCTCATCAAGACTCCCAGTGGTGACTGGTACTTCATGTCATTCACTTGGGCCTATCCTGCCGGCCGTCTTCCGGTTCTTGCACCGATTACGTGGGGTAGTGATGGTTTCCCTATTCTTGTCAAGGGTGCTAATGGGGGGTGGGGATCATCTTACCCAACGCTTCCTGGTACGAGCGGTGTGACGAAGAACTGGACAAGGACTGATACCTTTAGCGGGACTTCACTTGCTCCGTCCTGGGAGTGGAATCATAACCCAGACGTCAACTCCTTCACTATAAACAATGGCCTGACTCTCCGCACTGCCAGCATCACAAATGATATCTACCAGGCGAGGAACACGCTATCTCACCGAACTCACGGTGATCATCCCACAGGAATAGTCAAGATTGATTTCTCTCAGATGAAGGACGGCGACCGGGCTGGACTTTCTGCGTTTCGAGACCAAAGTGCATATATCGGTGTTCATCGAGATAATGGAAAGTTCACAGTCACTACGAAGCATGGGATGAATATGGACGAATGGAACGGACAAACAACAGACCTGGGACAAATAAAGGCCACTACCGATGTGCCTTCTGGAAGGACCAAGATCTGGCTGAGACTTCAGCTTGACACCAACCCAGCCGGAACTGGCAACACGGTCTTTTCTTACAGCTGGGATGGGGTCAAGTATGAGACACTTGGTCCCAACTTCAAGCTCTACAATGGCTGGGCATTCTTCATCGCCTACCGATTTGGTATCTTCAACTACGCCGAGACAGCGTTGGGAGGCTTGATCAAGGTTGAGTCTTTCACAGCTGCATAGAAGGAAGGGATGATGTTGAGTGGGGATATAGTCTTGGGATGTAACTGAGATAGTAAAAACTGTGTTTTAGACTCCTTAACTCCGAACAATGAGACCGTACCGTTATAAAGACAATCTTCATTAACGATCCTATGACAACCAAAAAAACAAAACTCAAGATGGATAGGCCCCAATATGAAAGGCAAACAGATAAACTTTAAGAACTCCAAGCTCCATTTGACAGGGATATCGAAAGGGCGTTTGGATAACAGTGGGTTATATAGAAAAAAAAGGAATCGTTGGAGCTGGGAATGAAAACTTAGCCGCATTCATCTGCATGAGTTAGAAGATGCCAACCTTTTTAATCCAGCTATCAATGATTCATCATATGCTTTCTTCCTGTCGTCCATCACCTATCTGCCCTGAGGCGGGTTATTCTGTGAATAACCTGCAGTATAGACCAGTCGATCGGTGACAGGACGGGCTGGCGTATCATAGATATATCGGTTCATGTGGTAGGAGCTTGGTTGATTCGCGCCGTCTCGTGTCTGTGTTCTTGATCCGTTGTTAGTATTATAGGAGATTAAGAAGATTGTGGAAGACGACCTACGAGTTCAGAAAGCTACCAGCCACTGCGACGGTAGAGGTGTTGGTTGCCGAAGCACCTGATGGAGTATATCCGGAAGGGGTGGACATTTTTGAAGTTTTAAGATGTGATTGATGTTGTTTGAGCTTTAGCGTCAGATTACAATGTCGAATGAATTGGGAAGTTCGTTGCATATTGGTGATGAGTGGGATTAAATACACGTAGAGCCAGGGGAATCACCGGGAGCGACATGATTCAGGAGTCCCAAATCAAGGCTTCTTTCAATCGGACACAAATACATACATAGCCGCACAAGCGTGCCAAAGCTCTCAACAATGTGGTGGGGAGGTCGATGCCTCATATTACTATAGGCCAACAAAGCATTGTTTTCCTCGCAGTGTGTGCGGAAGGTGCCTCAACAGACATAAAGGAGGTCTGGATTTCTAGGCTTCTATCACAATTGTGATGAGGGAAATAGCAAAGCCGCGTGGCAGTAGACACAAAATCACAACTGTGACAAGCGCAAAGATAGCAAGAGACTGTGCATTGCATGGGGTCTGCAGGTCTTTGTGTCCAAGTGTAAAAACCCCGCTCTGAAAGGTCAGGTTGCAGACGTGAGATTGGTCGCCACGTCACCATTTTGAGGCCATCTTGCAGGGATTAGGGCGACTTGAAATCACAAACGTGATATTTTCTGTCCAGTGACACGTCTTTGTGTTATCACGCGACTGGTGGCTTTGTGATAGAGGGTTCCATTCGCTGGCAGTGTCATCATCGCACATTCATTTTCAACCATTGCCTCCCAGGCTCCCACCGCTTGCATTTTCAACCCAACATCATACGTTTTGCGGCTCATCATCGATCAAAAGCAATTTCGCCCACCATCTGGCTGTCAGTGATCTTACCGAAGCGCCCGTTTTCTGCTCCCCTCTTTCCTCCGACGTCATTACGCGCCGTGATCAATTGGAGAGAAACTGTCAAACTCGTGACAGCATCAGGCAATTAGCCGCCTTACCAAAGATCATCTATTTTCGTCCGCTATTATCTTTCAGGACTAGCAAACAAGGCTGTGTGACTCTTCGGCTTCATTTAAAAGAACCTCAAGTACGGCGTTATTCACCGACATAAGTTCAGACGCATCACCATGGTCAGAAGTCTCAGTGATGAGAGTGAGCACGACTACATTGGTAGATGGTTTGACAACGATAATGAGTCAGTTCAATCGCCGCAGCCAATTCCCATGGGAGAGGACCAGGACGCTAAGGAGATTCTTGTCGACGTGGGCTCACCAAAGGAGATGCTAGCCTCTCTGACCGAATTCCAACAAAAAACAGAGGAGGTCCGACTATTACAGCCTGTCACAGATGTACCATCAGTGTCGTCCGTGCCTTCACTCAACCTATCAGACGAGACAATGAGTTGCAGTTGCAGCGCCCGCTCCGTTCACAACGCTACCGAATCATCTGCCGATGATGAGACTGCAACCTTTTTGAGCCTACACGGTTTCGCGACCGTAGAGCGTGGTTACGACAGAAATGCCCAATATGCTGATTCAGACGCTTCGTCAGACAGCTCTGGGAGCTTTTCTCCGGTCTCATGCCTCTCACCAAGTATCACAAACATCACATCACCAGGCTCAGACGGGTCTGACAGGGATTCCGTAGACTCATTTGAAGACATGCCTGAGAGTGCATATGAATCACATCTAACCGAGACAGCTCTATTAGGCTTACAAGGTTCAGGCTGGGCCTACGTGAGTGACCGAGAGACAAACTACTCGGATCAGCACTATGAGGCCCATGATGCAGATGACGATGACAACGGTGAAGCAAAAGAATCCAGACGACAGCAGGAGCCTACATCCACTGAGATTAGCTGTACAGGGGCGACAGAAAACAGCGCTCTAGTACAGCACAAGGATCAGCCATCTAAGCGTGTGGCTCAAGACGACGAGAACGAGCACCAACAAGTATCACGAGCGAAAAAGCCTAAAAGACAAGAGGACTCCCACCTCAGGCTGGCTTGCCCTTTCTACAAGCACGACCCAATTCAGTATCGCCGCTGTCACTCCCACGTCCTGAAGCGCAATAGCTACGTCAAGCAACATCTCTTCCGCTGCCATATGCAACCTATACACTGCGACATATGCCTTAGCGTATGGCCAACTGTCGAAGAGTTGCGAGAGCATCGCCGTGCTCAAGTATGCGAGAGGCGAGAGTACGTTGCTCCCGATGGCATCACCCCTGAACAAGAACGCAAACTGCGATCGCGGCTCGGAGGACCGAACAAATCAGAGAGCGATCAGTGGTTTGATATCTATAGTATTATTTTCCCAAATGCTGAAAGACCAAAGTCAGCGTATCTGAACGGCGAATTGTCCGAGGATGCGGAGAGTCTACGCGAGTTTATGGAAGGTCGCGGGACGAATCTGATAATGGAACAATTAGTAATGTCAGGCCTCGTTATGAATGAAGATAATAATAGTAGCCTTGAGATGGAGAAGAGGTTTCAAAGAAGTGTACAGAACGCTCTAAGAACTATGTTTGAGGGATGGCAAGATCGGAGAGGGGGAGCTGTTGAAGATGATGGCGCTCGAGGGACAAATAGGCTGAAGCCAACGCCTAGAGAGTTTCCATACATCAAGGCTCAGACACCTATGAGGACTGACACTGGAAGTACGACGACTACTGCGACAATACTGGATGATCAAATTGAGGGGGAACAGATCGGGCCAATTCCTTCATCTCCTGCACAATCAGAAGAGATTGTTCACGGACACTGGAAATCACCTTCCTAACTTTTACCCTACCTTATATGTTGTACTTGGTTTTCATTTCATGATTTTAGAATAATTCTTTGTTGTATGCTTCCTTATGAAAATTTCACTATTAAAATACTATCACAGAACTCCACTTGCTCTACTTCTGTGAGTGCCCCCCATGGACCTTCAGGTCCTGAGATAGAGCCCCCATTTTCCTCAACTCTTCCACAGGCCTCTTGATGTTTGGGGCTACCAGGTTGACGTGATATCCTGTGGTTTTCAGCTCATAGTTACCTTTTCCATAAATCTTGTCGAGGGCTTCCGAAAGCTTCAACATATTCGGAATTTCGGTCATGGAAAACCGATGTACATGGTTCGTTTTGTTGATCTTGCGGGACGGTTTCATCGCGTTAAACTTGCGTGGTGGATCGTATCTGTAAATAGATGGATAAATTGTCAGTTCGAAGAAGGTCGAGATGTGTTGAGGATGAAATTTGGGAATTAGATGTCCTAGGCGAGCCTCGACGAGAATTTATACTGAAACTTTACACTTAACAAATGACTGTACAACATACCACAAGCTGCACCCCATCCTCATCAGTCTTGGGTGCAACTCCATAATTCATATCAAGGCGTCTTAGAATACCATAAATATGGCTGTCATAGGCTCCAGCCATGAACTTCCGGCGTCACCTGGCTGAATTTCTTTGTTCACCAGGTTTGATGATGCAAATATTGCGCATCAACCACAGTTCAATGTCTATAACGCCGGTGAATCACTGAGAATAGCTTCAATATGTCTAGGTACCAAATGTAAGTGTTGAAATGATCAGTGGCATCTAATCAGTGCTGCAAAAGTGACGACAAGATGTAGGACAAAACAAGATTACGCCGGCTTCCGTCCAATAGTCCACCGAACCTCAAATCCCATCACCGAAACACCGTCATCAATCTCTCGTTGCAGAATGTCGCAGTGTTTCTCAGCATCTTCATGGGAGTGAATCCATTCAAACTCTCCTCTGGCAGCGATACCATTCAAGGCCTGTCGTGCATAGTTGACAAGTGAATTTCCAGCTCTCTTCTGAACATCAGGCCCCTCACTGAAGCTACTGAAGTCAATGTGTGAGCACTCGACGTAACCAGCCTTTCTGAAGTGCCCCTCAAGTGGCATTGGGCTACTATTGGAGGTCAGCGGATCCTTAATGACGAGCGGAGGGAATACTTACGTGACATCGCGCCCAGCTGATAGTCCGTACCGAACATCCGTACTGATCCATTTCTGGTATGCTTCAGTGATTGGCGTAGCATTGAACTTGGTGAATCCTGTTTCATCCCACAAGATGTAACCTCCTGGCCGTAGAAGTGATTGAAGGTTCTTTGCTACTGGCACCCAATCCCCGGCCTTAAGGGCGACCATCAAAAGTCGAACGTGCACCAAGTCATATTTTCCCACGAGACTTTCGGGAATTGGCTCGAAAACGTCCCCGAATGACAAGGTCACGTTTGATGGAAGCTCAGACGGCGAGAAGAACTTTGAGTCGTCTATGTCGAACCCATCAAGCCGAGAATCTTGGTGAACTTCTGGTGCAAAGTCTCGTAGCCAGACCCCAGTGCCAGTTCCGACATCGGCTACTGCGGGTGGACGACCAAGAGAGGTAAGATATGACTTAATGTTATCGGGGATCAATGTCTTTGTAAGATGTAACCAAGTGATGTGCTGATAGTTGAGGCGATGCTCCTCGACGCCCTTTTTCCCACTGTTGAGGGTATAGATCTGAGGTCCAGTCATGTTGATAAATGCGCTTAAGCCACTTCCACAAATTCGAGTGTAGATTATAGGGGACGAAGAGGAACGAGGACACCGGTTCCAACTTATAGTGAGAGACATAAATAGACTTGCGCTTCAGCGGCCCAAATATTTGGCTATGCCCATGAAGTGGTGCCGTTAGCCGATTGATGATGTTGGACAATCGATATGATTGGTTCATCCCGTGTACTAAGGATTCTGATGATAAACCAGACGTGACGACATGAACGAATCTTACTCAGCGCCACGATCAGACAAGGTAAAGCGTCCATGTTATAGCGTATTACTTCCCACCTAAGACAAAAGTCCTTGGAGGTGACTTTTCTGGACTCAGCATCCCGTTACAGTCGGGGTTTGATTGACTTGATCGCCAAACGCTTGCCGGATTCAAGAGTCGGGGCTATGACTTAAACCTAGCTTACGTATGACGGGCTTCAGGGCTTCAGCCGAGACTGGCATAGGTGGAATGGCTTTTCGCAAGTAACGGAAGATTTGGATTGATCCCTTGAGATCGACTCGCCTCAAGGGTATGGTGATGAGGCATCTCGTGATCATGACATTAGAGCCTTGAGGTTGGGTGCTGAGATAGGACGACGGTTTTCATATGATAGCCGTTTTACCTTCTCATATTGGTCGATTTGGTCGAATGGTTCAGAATTCCTATACCAGTACTGAGGTTGAGTTGTCGGCTAGCGCTGCTACTCATCCAGCTACCGACTAGGTGGAGGATGATAAGCTGCTAAGACAAGAGGTTCGTGGCCAAGCTCTTATCACTGCGGCCCCAAGCCTTTTTTGCTCTGAATAGAGAAACAATCGAATTCGAGACAGCTTCAGACTCGTCGCTGTGCTAGTGACGCGCCGCTGATAGCGTGGTTCGCCAACACTTTGTCATTGTATCAAGCACTGCGCTTCGTGATTCATCTCAAAAGAAGACTTTCTATAAGACGATGACTACACACCCTCCAAGCAACAGTCCCGAAGAATCTTCGCACGAAGACACCCGCAGCCAACACCTGAAAGCTCTACCGGCGCTCCCAACTCTTCACTCACCGTCCCCCACTTCGTCATCCTTGCCCTCCAAACTCACACCGCAACGATGCCTTCCATTGCCAACATGGTCACAGCGCTGGTGTATCTCGCTTCTGCTGCGAGTACCCTTCCCGTTCATGTCGCTCGCCAACAGGCCACTGAATGCGCGACAGGTGCGTGGTACTACTCTTGTGATACCAACGTCGGTTGTTTCGACCACGATCCTTGTACCAAAGCCACTACTGTTTCTGGCAGAACTCCCGAAAAGACGAAGGACAAACCCCTCGCAACAACCTCATCTTCTTCGGTCGAGACCATCGTCCCTGCTACGTTGTACGACATTTACCCCGAGCATCCTGATGAATGTAGTGGCCCGGTCAACGGCGTTCATCTCGAGACTTGGGGTGACAAGTCTCAGGTCGAACAAGTCATCGTCTTCAAGGGCATCCCCGTGGGTGCAAAGAAGTGCGATCTGTCTTGGCGTCAAGGACCTCGCTACTCTCGAAGATTCCTTGTCAAGAACAGCGATGCACAATCTGATGCACGACCTTTATCTGGTTTCCCCGAGAATGATGTAACATACAACTCCATCAAGCCCTTCGACAATCAGAAATCGATTGGCGGACCTAACTTCTCTTTTTGGGACGACCGCAAGGAAGACACCCATCTTGTCGGAGGTATCGACTGCGCTGAGACGGTTTCCTTCATCATTGGGCTCCGAAACCCGAAGGGCGATTCCCAGGTTTACCTCGAGCAAGACAACAATGAAAACGGGTGGACTCTTACCTACCAGTAAACACACCAAATGGCGCATGAGGAGTTCATAGTTCGTGAAGCCTTGCGATACAGTAGATAAATAGTTTTAGTGCTCATTGGCTGTCAAAGGTAACAATGCGATCAACTTCAAGATTATTTCTTGCAAACCCTTTAAACATTTTTTTCTACAATTACAGGCTTGCAATCACCATGTCACATCTGTTGTGAGTGGTTGAATTGGTAGCCATTGAATGCTGATGTGCTCGTCATCTGCGCCGACTTTTACCTCGCTCATGAATACCACACGCCATCGATCATGCTGTGCTACTTCGTATGCAAGCAACCACTCCTCGGGGCTACTTTCGTAAAGACCATGGCTCTAGTCATGTTTGGAATGTCGCAACGACAACCACAAATGGAAAATTTAGAGTCCCGGATGTCAGTGCAGATACCAAATGGGTTTGAAAGGTCGCGGAGGACGCAATCGGCCATCTACAGTTTCGGTCTGCCTTTACCAGCCTTTTTGTGCACTTTTCTCATCACGCCTATTTCCCACTCACCAACTATACCCTTTTGCTCTTTTGCTCACGCCGACGTTTGCCACCAACATTTGGCGATATGGCTACAGGATTTGAGATTATCGGCACATTTGCCGCTCTGTACCAGCTCATCAATATATCAATCGGGTTCATAACTGAGTGCAAGGCTGTACGTGATGGCGAGCGCACTGCTGGAAGCGACTTAAAAAAAACATGCCCAAAATTTGACTGAAGCCTGTGAATTAACTAAGGCGCGTTATACGACTATCGGATCATCCGAAAAGCTTTCTGATACCGAAAGGCGTGTTCAAAAGACTGCTGTTAGATGTCACGCTTCTGCTCGAGCACTGCTTGGGGAGCTAAACTTCGTGAAAACGGAGCAGGAAATTACGACTGCATGGGAGCTGTGGCTTATGTGATCAAATCCAAGGTGCACCGCAAGAAGATCGAACAGATGGAGGCTAGGTTCAAGAACGACCGGCAGGAGTTGCAGATAATTCTCCAATCTGAAATTTTGTATGTGCAGAGGTCTTCGAGATTTCGTCCCACTCATTGCTGACGATGGTTCTAGGTCACAGACTGAGGCCATACAGTATCTTGCGACGGAGGAATTCGAGAATTTGGAGGCAGACATAAAGACTCTGATCAGCCAGTTGTCTCAAGGTTTTTCTAAGTTGGAAGATTTTATCAAAGCTCAGAATGAGGCAACAAACAAAATCATCGAAAGTCGTCTTGACGCTACAGACAATCTAATCGTTCACGGAGTCGCCGAAGTACAACAAGGAATCAAAGAGCACTTCACTACTGCACAGCGCAATGACTTCCTCGACAGTTTCAGATACCCAGAGATAAAAATTCGGTACAACGACGTGTTAGATTCCAGCGAAGCCAACTTTGATCGAGTGTTTGCATCATACGAAAAGATTACCACGCAGGACCAGAAATCCGTATTGTCAAAAGATGACAGCAATCAATCCAGTTCCGAAGCGAGCGACAGCGACTTTCCTAATATCGACAGTGACGAGCTGAGAACTATTAACAAATCATGGTCGAACTTTGTAGACTGGCTGAAATCTAGCGACTCGTTATTTTGTATCCAGGGCAAGCCTGGGTCAGGTAAAAGTACTTTGATAAAGTTTGTGATCGACAACGAAAACACCCAACGACTCCTTCAGCATCAGAGTCCTGACATAATTATCATGTCTCATTTCTCTTGGAAGATTGGAAGCAGGGAACAAAGCAGCATCAAAGGCTTTTTATGCTCATTGATCTATCAGTTGTTGGCCTGCAGCGAACGTCTACAGGAGCTCCCGATGGGCCTATATGATACGGGCTCCCACAAAAGCTATCATGACTGGTCTCCAAGAAGTCTCAAAATTCTTCTTCGTCAGATCTTAGAAATCAAAAGTCATGCTGTCTGTGTTTTTGTTGATGGTCTCGATGAAGTCGCGAATGATGACGGTCTGGATAAACTGACGCGGGAGATCGAAGAAATCCTTCAGTTTCCCGGAATTAAGATTTGTATTTCCAGCCGACCAGAAGCATCTGTGGTAAAATGGCTTGAGAGACTGAATACTCCTAGTATTCGCCTTGAGGATCTTACCAGACCTGAGATGAGCAGCTACGTCCATCAAGGCCTAGATCCCTTGCTTTCTTCTAAGAAGCTCTCTGTGGAGGCCCATCAATATCTATGTGATGAAATGGTTCCAAAGTCACAGGGAGTTTTCCTGTGGCTCGACTTGGTCTTAAGAAGTCTCATAGATGGTATACAGAATGGAGACACAGAGAAAATACTTGTGAAGCGTCTTGCCGAGCTGCCTGGCAAAATACATGATCTTTATACTGACATCTGGGACCGGCTGAATGAAAGGAACCCAGTGTATAGAAGAGATGCAGTTCGATATGTTCTGTGTGTTCTGAGAAACAAATGGTGGCCGGTATACTTCGGTCGTTCAGAACACTCTCGGAAGCAACAATTCACTATCCGACAGCCGTTCTTGGGACAAATCGCTTTTGCAGAGATGCCCGATAGACACGGAAGTCTACTGAAACATGGAGATAGAATAGATTTCAAGGAAGTGCATGAAGCCTGCAATATGACAAAAAAACAAATCGAAATCAGGTGCGGTGGTCTGCTACAGGTTCGGATGCAAGAAAATGGAGAAGGAATACCACTGGACATTATCAACAACCTCGTCATGCAGAAAGTGGGCTTCATCCACCGCACAGCTCATGACTTCTTTACTGAGACAGAGTTGGGATGGTCAATCTTGCAGGCAGATTCTGCTGCAGCCTTTCAACTCGAGATATCTGCGTGTCTTGTCAAGGGACTACTGTGTCTCCATCGCATCATAGCTCACCAACACGGTGTGAGTGCCGAAATGATCTTTATTATTGCTCAGGTTGGTCGCCTAAGCTATGAACGCCACCATGCTTCAGTTCTTGCGCAAATGATTGAAATGCTTCCAGTCTTGCAATCATTCTTCGCAGAGAATATAATTTCAGCAAACCTTGACCAATATCCGAAGTGCCACTTCCTGACATATCTAGTCCCTTATATCTCTTTTCACGAATTTATCAAATTCGAAATAGGGAAGGCATCATCGGCAAGACTGGCTACTCAAATTCTCCAAGAGCTATGCTGCGAAATGGGCATGTTTGTCGGTATTGATCGCCTAGTTCCAGTCGAACTTATCGGGCCCCTTACATCAATGGGTGCTAATGCGCATGCTTGCATACTGGACCCACGAGAATTGCAGGGTCGAAAGAGGTATGGAAAGTAGATGGCCATTAGAGGCACCTCATTCGCAAACTTTTTAAAATTGACAATCACAGCATACTTTGGTGGTAGCTACAAGGATGGAAATGCCGCTACAATGGTGTCGGAAGTGGTCACGAGCATGTCAATGACCTGCCCAGACCTGAACAACACAACGCTGATCGTATTCCGAATGTTGGACAGCGGCAGAATTGTGTCGGAAGGCGATAAAATCAAAGTCAACAGGGAGGAGAAACATGCCTCTATTTTCGTGGAGGCAAAGCTTAGCTTTCTTGTCGTTTATTTGTTCTCTCAACTGAAGCTATTCATCGAAGAAAGCGCCGCTTCAAAGGGTTTGCCTGGCAATCTTGAATCACCTAGACCAGAGATACGATTCATTTTGGCTCGAGATGAGCAACTTGACAGTTGGATCTGCCACCGCATCTCATCCCAACAGTCTTGTGAGAAGCTGATTGATTTTCTGTTTCCACAGGAAGGCCCTCCAGCGCATGCTAATGAACGCGTCTGGAACAATTCAATTCAGACTCAGAAAAGGTTTGATCGAATTTCTGCTTTGCTTAAGCATCTGGATGTTGTTCCATACGACTTTGAGTCTGAAATGCTGTCTATGGCTGCGGACAACTTGGGGGTGCACAACTTTCAGGAAGCAGGTATTATACCCTATTTTCATGGAGTGAAAGAAATGCAAGAAGCGAGAGGTCAGTCTGATTCAAATATAATTCATGAGTTGGTCGCCTTGTCAACATGCAGAGAGGTTTGGTGAGGGAAGATGGCTTGGGAAATGCACTTAGAGTTCTCTTTATGTGTCAGATGTAGAATCTCTAGGCAGTTAGCGCAAGTAGCTGATAACCCTATTCACAAGATCATCAGATAGGCTGACAAGCTCATGTGAAGCAATCGTATAGGCAGGTAATATATTGCCTGAACTGTAGTTTTGAAACCGTTTTTTATTTCCGCTGCTAAAACAGACAGCGCATGCTTCCATCAAGGGCCTTATTTGAGGGAACAGACGATTCTCGTTGGCCTTGTTTTTGTTTGTGGGCAGAGGGCTTAAACCAACGCACAGAGATTTATGGGCAGAGGCTCTATTTCCCTTAGAAATGATGTATGAAAAACTGGTAAGACCAAATTCTCTTATTTTATACTTCTAAGATAACAGGGATGAAAAATAGCATAATATCCAAGACATCACCCAGCCAAACCTCATGATCCATTCACTCTGCAGTTACTTCCTCAATGTAATCTAGCAGTGAAGAACCTGTACAACGCAACTGATGAGCCGGACTTTCTATCCAAATACCTTCTTCTTGCTTCCTCGTAGACATCGTATTCCAAGGACCAACTGCAAGCCTGGGGATAGCTAACTGTATGAGTTTCACAGTGATACCCGAATCGACTTGTCTTCAAATCGTTGCAGTAATTATACCCAAAGAGGTGCGAGAACAGCTTTATCAGCTTCATCCATCGGTGGCCGGACCCAGTACCACAGTCAGGTTGATCACACCACAAAACGTGCTTAGTTCTGTCCGTGAAAACAGGATTCCCGGCATCGCCATATTCTAAATTCCGAAGCCATTCGAAACTTAATGGATCTAAGTACCACCATCGGCGAATGATGTGTAGCCGAAAAGAGTTCTTCTTTAATAAGCCTCTCTTCTTGCAACACCTCTTGTGCGTGCTACGTGGGCGTTCCCAGACGTATGATATGCCACATTCTAGGCACACGTAGAAAGGACTGACACAGCCACCATCTCTCACTGGAATTGACTTTGGAAAGCAGTTGCAGCAGCAAAGTGTGCACTCCAAGTTTCTTAGCAACCGTTCCATCGCAGCTGAAGAATGTGGACAGAGGTGGCCACAATCTCGAAGAACACCTCTCATGATATCTCGAGTCGACGATTTCCTTTCACTTGGTCCGCTGATTTCCAAGGTTACTGAAGCGGTCGTGGCGATGGTGCCCGGATAACTGCGGGTATCGACTTCGATAGTAGGGATGTATTGCTGTGAAATGAGGTCAGGATTCGCATCATTCCTTTCGAAGGAAGTATGTGATTTGTCCATGCAGCGGTCGTGGGTAGGATGTTTGCTCCAAGGTCTGGGGAGCCTCCATTGAAACCCGAGTCGCCGGTGAGAGCATACATCGAAATGACCGATCAGACCAACGCATCGGTTTCTTTTCCTTCCGTTTGCGGGAAAGAAGATTCCGGGATGGTCCTTTTTGCAGCCCGTGCACCACCTCGGTTCGCATAAGGATATGAGCCTTTCTCGTAGTTCCTCTGTGCTTACGGCCTGGCACTCGTTGCATAGAGTTTGGCGGCGAAGAGAAGTGTATATCTCGCGACTGTCCCGAACAGCGGCCGGCACTGTCCTATGCCAACGGCTCAGGGTCTGAAATTTGAGAAAGACGGGGTCGTTGTCTATATATTGGCGAAAACCTCGTGATGTTTGGCGGAGTATGTACAGCGAGCTGTGAGGAAGAGATCTGAGGATGGCGTCGAATATTTCATTGGGTATTTCGACCGTATTCATCTTTTTTGGTAGGACTACCATGTCTTGGGGCGTGCCTTCATTGTCTAATGCCTCATTCGGCGATGAGCTGGCAACAGCACGACTCCTGGATCCTGAACGACCCTGTTTGTAGCAGCAAAGGTAGTGAGCAATAGTGTCGAATCCCTCCTTAACGCATTGGAACCATCGAAACTTTCTCCGAATCCATTCGAAGCGACGCCCAGGCTTTTCGATGCGGGCATGACACTCTAAAAGCCGCGCCATGTCGTACGATGACTGGCGTCACAAATGGCTGATGTTGAACGAAGAAAAGGAATCAATTAAAACGAAAACGAGAACGGGGTTTTTAAAGAGTCCAAATTCGCTAGAAAAGACAGATATGAGGATACATTGAAGGCAAAAAGTATTCTCTACTCATATTAGACTATGATGGGTATGTTTTCTGTCAAACCCTAGTGTGCAAGGTTTGATCATGCAAGCTTTTAAAAGTTGAGGCTAATATGACACAACCTATCATACCTGTTTTGTTCTAACTCTAACACAAATATCATCACGATCCGTGATAAGCTTGAATATTTTAAAGAGACTTCAACCAATAACATAACACCACCGACCCATGTAAGGAGCTATAACGAGACTTCATCTTCCACCAAGGTCAAGTGGCCAAGAGGACGTACGATACACAGGGACTAACTTTGAAATCGAATATGTCGGTGGAGAGCTTTTATCGCCACGGAGACCCTAACTCTCTTCTGCATCTTGCTGGCCAGGTTGCCTTGTTTCCGAATGTTGACTGTGCAACAGTCCTATGTGGCAGGCATTTTCTTATCAGGCCCTCAGAAGCCTTCACATAACCCTTAATGTTGAAGTCCCGTCACAGGCACTGGTTCGAAAGGATTTTCTTATGAAGTCGCATCACTGTATCAAAGCACCACATGACACACAATCATATAATTTAGGATAAGACTGGGGGGAGATTCCAATCATCGAATATTCATACATGAGCGTCACAATGAGTTCTCGGTGAGTAGACTGAGGCTATAGTATTGGCTGTGCTTGACCTAGATATGGCCTGTTACGCGCATGAAACATCCCATCATGTCTAAGAACAGCGCTATAGCTCTCGAACTTCATATCGTGTTTTACCAAATGAATGACTGTTTCGAGTATGACAAACAAACTACTAACTAAATGAGTGACGTGCGCGAAGTTCTCCAAGGCCAGCATCCCGGGCTGTACCATTTGGAGGGGTACCCAAAGGCATTGCTTTGAAATAACCCAGTGTGGCTTCTACTGGCTGAGGCAGCAAGTCCAACAATCGCCCTGGGATTCGATTCAAGGTTAGTCATCGTTATATTTGGTTCAATCAGGGGACCTAACCTCTTGAGAGGAGTACTTTCTCTTGATTAGCGCAAGTCAACAGTCAAAGAATGGTGTATATCGACTTACCCATCCATCGGGGCACTGAATCTCCTCAGATGCACACAGCAGCCAGCAGATATCCTCATTGTGCTTAGTGTGGGCTTTGTCCTTGTGCACCTGTGAAAGCTTGATGGAAAGACTGTAACTTCATGTTAGTAAAGGAGCCATGCTATCTTATAGAACACAATGGATTAAGCATCGGAGTAGAACATGATAGGGCAGTTTGAGTTAAAGATACTGACGATATATCCTGACCAGGCATCAGAACCTTGGACTGGCTCTGCTTGATCTGTCCCAGGAGGGATGGGATAGCGACAATGCCTTGAGCAAGCGCGAGAAGAGCGATGGCGGAGTACTTCATGGTGAATAAGTGATTTATGATACTATGGATTGGTTGTTTAACTTGTTCGAGGCAATGTGCTTTGAATGAGCACTTGGGATGCGGGTTGGCTTTCGTCTTTATAGATGATCAGAATTCTTCTGACAAGATTGTAACTTACATGTCTTTAGAAGATATGAACTTAACCTTGCCTTGTCTGTACAGCTCCAGATATGATAGCATACTGATGAAAAGTCGACTAGAAACTTGCTTATCGTTGTTGAGGCCTAGTGCATCCATCGGCCGTGCTCGGTGACATCCTCTCCAGCCGTGGTGTTACTATACGACGGGTACATGGCAATCACTCATTTGATGGATCTTCCGACGTGCCACCTGAGAAGGCGTGGGACTTCTTCTTGGGTTGCGCTCCAGTACATGTCGGCAGTTTGCCATCGGGCCATCGGGACATCGCTCCCGGAACTCTGATACGAAAATGTCAATAGTTGCCATCGGCTATTATTATCGTGACTAATTCTAGGACTTTGTTTGTTCCATCCAAGCAAGTTCAACTTGATCGACCTTCTTTTCCTTCTTGACGTCCTGATCCAATCCTCCATGTTCAATATCATCCAACTTACCAGCATGAAGAGCCCCATGAGAGGTCCCCTCAAAGATGGCTTGGATTTCCTCGAGAGTATGGCCCTTTGTCTCGGGGAAAAGGAGCCAGATAACGACGATGAGACAGGCGAGAATGCAGCAGAAGACAATGTAGTACTTCCGACCGATGTTCTTCATGGCGATTGGGTTGACCTGGTTTCCAACGACGAGACCGACAAACGTGCTGACGTACATGACGGAGACACCGCGACTGCGAAGGGTGTACGGGAAGATCTCAACGGTATACGCTTGAAGAAGAGGAGCCCAAGCAATAGCGTAGAAGAAGAAGGTGATGAACACAAAGCCGACAATGGCCTTTCCGGTAGTCGGGCTTCGAGTACTGTCAAACGAAGCACTGAGAGCGGTCCAGATAATGTACGACACGAACATTCCACAAGTCGAGAGAAGGAATAGAGTGCGACGTCCGAGTCTGTCGACTAGCATAGCACCAACAAAGATGGCGGCAAGCCAGTTTGAGATCTGCAACAGACCATTGATGAGAGTCTGTTCCTTGGCAGCTGTGATACCGATCGTGTTGAGGACAAGAACAAGGTAGTAGCTGCAGGCGACGTTAGACGGTTACATAAACGCGGGGTCGGGGTGAGACAACATACCTGACGAGGTTGATACCGTTCCACTGAGCGAACCATCCAACGATCACAGCAATCAGTGTTCTCTTTCTGTTGGCGGGGGTTCTGACGAGTTCGAGCCAAGAGTTCTGTGACATGGCATCGGCTTCGTGCGTCAGAGCACCCTCAATCTCCGCCATCTCGAAGTTGACAAGTGGAGCGTTTGCGTCACCACCGGCGTGATACGTGGCGAGGATCTTGCGGGCTTCTTCGCGTCGGCCGTGGGCGACAAGCCATCGGGGAGACTCGGGAAGGAAGTAAACGGCGAGAAGCTGGATGAAGGGGAGGGCTCCTTGCAGTAGAGAGGGGATCCTCCAGCTCCATGTTGAGTCGATCTTGAAGGTTCCGTACGTGCACCATGCGGCGATAATACCTCCGAGGTACTGTCAAATCAGTGGATGTCTTTGGAGATGACGAGTGGGTACTTACGAAAGACGTGTTGTACAGAGCGGTAAGCTTGCCTCGATGTGTGGGATAGGCAAGCTCGGTGATGAGGATGGGACTAGGCTGGGCCAGGAAACTTGTGAAGAAACCAAGGATAGCTCTGGCCGCAATGAAAGTCTCCAAGTTCTGTGACACAGCCTGCATAATCGCGAAAGCGACACAGGTCAAAGCTCCGACCATCATGGCTGTCTTTCTACCGAATCGATCGCATACGTAGGTGACGAAAAAGAGAGCGATGACCTTTCCAGCTGGGTATACGGAGTTGAGAGCTCCAAGCATGGCGCCTTCGGGGTGTCCAAAGTAACCTCTCCATTGAGGGAGGGTCTGAAGACCGTTCATCATCGATCCTGTGCATGTTAGTAAGAGAGGTGAGATTGTCGCGTGCTTGTCATACCATCGTAGCCAATTGCGCCTGACGACACGAGAGGAACAAGAAGGAGAAGGTTGAGTTTCAGGAGATGCGGTACCCGATACCAAGGTCGAGCATCGTCGGGGAGTACCTGATGAAAATGTTAGTATCCAATGCCCATGATTCGCATTTCATCAAGTAGACTCACTGCTGCAAGGTCGTTGCCGGCAGCCGCGGCAGCACCTTTTTTCTCTACTGGTGAAGAACCCATGACTGTTGGAGATGGTCGATGACTTGTCAGATATCCCAACGTCAATCAGCAACTGATGATGAATGCTCAGAAGCCCAAAACATCAGGGTCATTGAGGTCAATTATATCTGAACCAAGGAAAACAGAAAATGATTATGCAGATCCAATGCTACCCCACGCGGTGGTAAACTGACACCCCATGGGGAAACTTGGAGCGTTGTTTGGCGCTTGAAGAGATTGACAACTCGGTTGATGGGGTCTTGGCTTGACGCGCTTGGTCTGAATTCGACGCTATTCCCAGCTGTTCCGAGACTTCGGACCAGGCTACCATTGGTCGGAAGTCATGTCTTCCGAAACAGCGTTCAGCCGATTGGTTTTACTTCGGCTCCCTCGAGCCTAGACCCATTTTCTAGTCTCCATCGTCGCTTTGCCGAAGCTCGCCAGAGTCTGGTGGATGCGATACTACCAGTTGAACCAGTCCTTGGCTAGAGATATTCCTTCTACGAACCTCCACAAAATTAGCGAACCAGTTCCCCGACGTTGACCCGCGCGCAAGCCAGAGAGAAGAGATCCGGGCTGGCTTATTACTCGCGAGCATCAGCATCCGTCTCTGCCCCAGCATACAACGGCAAAATGGCAAACACGGATATTGATGCGATCATACAGTCACTGACGCTGGAGGAGAAGGTACGCTACATCGTCAAACGTACCAAGACGAATTATGCTAATTCTTATCAGATTTCCCTCTTAGCTGGACGGAACTTCTCAGAAACAGTTGGCTATCCAGAAAAGGGAGTTCCATCAATCAAGGTGCGTTCAATCTCTTGTATCTTCGAACCATTTACTAACAGATTCAAGACCGCTGACGGGCCTAATGGAATTCGCTCAGCAGCAACAGATCTTGACATCAAGTCGGCCTGTTTCCCAGCAGCATGCAATCTCGCAGCGACATTTGACCTAGACCTTGCCGAGCAATTTGGCAAGGCTCTAGGTACTGAAGCGAGAGGCAAGCAAGTAAATTGCATGCTCGGGCCAACAGTCTGTATGCACCGCCATCCTCTCGGTGGTCGCAATTTTGAGAGCTACAGTGAAGATCCATTCCTCACTGGTAAAATGTCCTCAAAAGTCATACAAGGACTTCAAAGTCTTGGTATTTCTGCTACGATAAAGCATTTCGTGGCCAATGAGCAAGAAACAGCGCGTACGACTGTTGATGAGACCATCGATGAACGTACATTGCGCGAGATTTATCTCAGGCCTTTTGAAATTGCCGTGAAGGAAGCGAATCCTTGGGCGATCATGACAGCTTATAATCATGTCAATGGCGTTCATTGCGATGAGCACAAGTGGCTCCTGCAGGAGATCTTGCGTGGTGAATGGGGCTGGAAAGGCCTTGTCATGAGTGACTGGGGCGGTACAAATTCCGTCGCTGCAGCACTCAATGCTGGTCTGGACCTAGAGATGCCTGGTCCTCCCCGTCTCAGAAAGGAAGATGCTGTGAGGGAGGCACTTGGGCGAGAATTGACAGAAGGCACCATCAACGAGCGCGCCAAGTCGGTTGTTGAGTGGGCGTTGAAGCTCAAGGCCCGCGAAGCAGAGTCGCACTCTGTCGCTCTTGGTCAAGACACTAATACCCCCGAACTACGTAGCATGATCCGCGAGGCCGGCGCACGGGGTATTGTCTTGCTGAAGAACCAGGGAGAGATCCTTCCGCTCACCAAGGAAAAGGTCCAGAAGAAGAAGATTGCTCTTATTGGATTTGCTAAAGACGCCATGGCTCACGGAGGAGGTAGTGCGGCTGTCAATGCGTATCGCAAGATCACTCCATGGCAAGGATTGCACGAAGCCCTTGGCGGTGACGTTGAGTTTACATACGCACGAGGCGCTCATCGCGAGCGTCTACTTCCCGCTATTCATCCTAATGGACTTTGCGGTAAAGTCGTGGGTCTTGATGGGAAGCCTGGGTTCAGTCGACAGCTGTTCAAGGAGGGTGAATCTGAGCCCGTATCTACTGTTGGACAGCCAACTTCTGCATACTCGCCTCTTGGATCCCAAGAGTCACTCTGGAGGAGACTTGAGATTGTCGGTGACTTTACGCCGGTCGAGACAGGAGAGCACTACATCGCCTGCTCTGGATTGGGACCTACAAGAGTCTACGTTGATGGCAAGATTATCTATGAGCAGACTGCCAACTGCACTGACCCTATGGGCTCTCTGTTCCTCGCTGCTCCAGAGCCTGAGTTCCGCCACAAGTTCGAAGGAGGAAAGACCTATCGCCTTAAAATCTGCAGTGATCCGCCTACCAAGATCGGCTTGACCATTCTTGAAGGTCGCAGCGGTGTTCGTGTCGGCTTCTCACTTGAATCCGACCACGATGCGGATCTTGTCGGAGAAGCTGCTGAGGTAGCCAAGGCTGCTGACTACGCGATTGTATTTACCGGACATGATCCTCAATGGGAGACTGAAGGTCGAGATCAAGATGGCTTCAATCTCCCACGGAAGGGCACGCAAGACGCCCTTGTATCTACAGTGGCGTCAGTCAACCCCAATACCGTGGTTGTCAACTCTACCGGCGTTGCTATCGCCATGCCTTGGCTGGAGCAAGTTCCCGCTGTCGTGCAAGCTTGGTTCGCCGGTCAGGAATGCGGTTACTCCATCGCGGATGTCCTTACAGGAGCTGTTAATCCTGAAGGTCGACTGCCAGTGAGCTTCCCTAAGAGCATTGAGGACTGCCCTGCGCACGGAAATTTCCCTGGCGATTACGTAGATGGACAGCTTAAGGTTACTTACGCCGAGGGTGTTTTCATCGGATATCGTCACTTTGATCGTCTTCCTCGGGAGAAGGTTAACTTCCCCTTCGGACACGGCCTATCTTACACGACTTTTACATATGATCTGGTCAATGCTTCTCGAGAGGGTGACGACTGGTATGTATCTGCTAAAGTATCTAATACTGGAAGGCAAGCTGGCGGGGCATTGGTGCAGGTTTATGCTGGCCCAGCTGAGCAGTCTCCTGACCATCCGATCAAGACTCTCGTGGCTTTTCAGAAGGTCCGGTTGGAGCCTAGTGAGGCGAAGTTGGTCAAGCTTTTGGTGAAACATAGAGAGTTGGCACATTTCGATGCCGGGCTGAAGAAGTGGTTAATTGATGAGGGAGAGTATCGCTTCTCGTTAGGATTGTCTTCAGCCGATATTGTCGGAGATATTGTAGTAAAGGTGCAAAAGGCTGTTTTCGATCCATAGATTTAGAATGGCAAAATCAACTGCAATCATCACGATAGCCACTTTCCTTGTTCTAACACATTCGATAGGGCGAGAGCCGGATATCGCTGTGTCTTACCTCCCTTGGCGGAGTTTAAGGAATGATCCAAGGATCGGTCGCCAATAGTCTCGTGTCATTGGAAGCACCAATAGGGCAGATCCCCCAAGATTGCTGTTAGAGTCTCAGCTCCTCCTCCATTCACCACGCACCTAACATTTGCTTCTCTACTCTACTGACTTGGAGGCGCTAATTTAGGTCTGGGTCTGGGTCTTGGTCCGGGACCGATTGTTACCAACATGCCGGTACACTAGAGACCCGGAATCCAACGCATAGTAATTACTCAATAGTCAGCTGTTCCTCGGATCGGGTCCGAGACTTGGATTAAGGCCGCTTGTCTCGGAGGCAATCCGGAAGGGTTCGAGGCACTACCTCTTCCGAGGCTCCTGTGTAAGTGAGTATGGCAACACCACTTTCAGACAACGGAATGGTATAATACAGTTAGGTGATGAGAGGTTATGCTTGAGATGGAGGAAATGTTCTTCACCCAGCCCATTTTCATAGCTCAACAGCATCCGAAAACATGCCAGCACCATATTCGGGGAAGTGCCTCTGTGGCAACGTGAAGTTTACAATTTCATCAGAGCCAGTCACAGTGCTGTCGTGCTTTTGTGAACATTGCTGTATAGGGGCTGGTGGCACTCATCAACTGGTAAAGAATCTCATTTGATGGGTTGTTAACGTGGAAGCTAACCTACATTTGACAGATTGGAAAATTCACGGCACAAGACGTCAAAGTCTCCACTACCGCAGAAGATGCTGTTACGGAATACTCACTCTCCGATACATCGAGCGGAAGTTCCAAAGAGAAAGCATTTTGCCGTACGTGTGGATGCACACTCTGGACTATTCCGACTGCCGCAAAGGGTAAATTCTACATGATCCGACTCCCATTGCTAGATGGAGGGTAAGTAAGCTACCCTATGCTTAGTGCGCTGATGCTAAATTGTGGTTTAGACTCAACTTCCAACCAGCGAATGAGATTTTTGTTAGAAATCGGCCAACTTGGGCGGAGCCAGTGAAAGACGCGGGTCAATGGGACGAGATGCGAAAGTGACGCGTAGAAGAGACTGAGGATGCGGGGAAAGAGGGGAACCTGGCCTGTTAATGGATTAGAACAAGGGTCACCGATTGGTTTGGGAGGTCGAGCTCCGTCCATCACCTACAGACCTCGGCTGGAGTTTATTGAGCCAAAAGAAGATACAAGCAATATTGCAACTCATGTCACGAGAACAGTAAAACACTTGTAGCGTTTACTGTCTTGTTAATGATACCACTTCAGCTCAGTCAGTAAAGCTCAGTATATTCCGAATGCCACCACTTCCCGACGAGCTCCGAGCGAACTAATCCAGAGATTCTCGACCCCCGCTAATGCTCCCCGGATTTTAGCCGTATGCAATCCCATCCCAGCCTCATAATCTTATCTCTTAATTCTGGGGATCCCCCCAGTTCCGAACCAATTCATGTCCATTCCGAAAACCCATCCTCACCCGACCCAACAACCAGCGACATTCCCTTCGGATACGAACGGAACTGGAGCTACCTACTTACACATGGAACCTCCACGACGAACAGATGACGGTAACGGTGCATCTGCTAATCGCCAGAGTGGGGCCAAACGCCTCAAGATTGATGTCGCTTGCGATAACTGCAGAGCAAAGAAGGTCAAGTGTGACGGTGTACGACCAGGTGAGACAGACACTCAGCTCCATGAGGGGAGGGAACAAAGGCTAAGACACTGCAGTCTGTGGCTCCTGTAGTAGGAAATTGGCGCTGAGGGACAAGTGCAACTTTAGCGCTAGTCCGACTGCCTTCATACATCATCGCCCGCCAATAGCAGCCCCGTTCACTACAGCAGCGCAGAATGGACGTCCTGTTGTTCCTACAGCACAAGTATTGCCAGTGCAAAGGCAGGGTAGTTCTCCCTCTATGACAAGCCCACCTGTTCCCATTCTACCAGCCGTGAATACATACGAGCCTCAGCCACGGCGGTCTATGCCTCTGTCGCTGCCGCCACCACCGCCACATCATCACTCCCCAGTGACGTCTACCCCTAGCAGCAGCACTAGGCCAGACTCACATAGTGGTCAGCGCAATGTTGGAGCTTCAGTTTGCTCAAACAGCCCTTCTGCTGTTGACTCCATGACGGCGGTCATCGATGAGGGAACGAGTACCGAAGAGTTCTTTGGGAAGAGCAGTGCGGGCTCTTTCACAGCCCAGATTAAGAAGGCCATCGATGTGAGGCTGGGGAAGCCTACAAGCTCAAGTGACAATGCGTCAAATACATCTCGGTCAGCTGGGGTTATGGGTCCTGCCTCAGTCACATCGCCAGACTTCTCATACGTCCTACCTCCACGGAGGCAGGCCGATCATCTGATAGAGCTGTACTGGTTCTATGTGGATCCGTTGTATCCGTTCCTAGATAGGAACCGATGGACTCGTGCTTATAATGCTATATTTTCCGGAACGACCATGGACTTGAATGAGCGAGTCTTCGTCGCTACACTGAATGTCATCTTAGCCCTATCTACCCAACTCGTTGAATCGCATTCGTTAGAACAGCGAGAACAGTCGAGTGAAACATACTTTCAGAGGGCCCAGAAGTTATTGCCCATGAGCCCCTGGGAGGCCGGGTCTCTCGAGTTGGTGCAGTGTCTACTGGTAACGAGCCAGTATCTTCAGAGTACATACAACCCTCATCAGACATGGATGGTTATTGGCTCTGCAATCAGAATGGCCCAGGGGCTGGGACTTCATCTGCCTGAGACCTCAGCGAATCGCTCGGACCCTGGCGAGCGAGAGTTGTTACGCAGGATATGGTATGGATGCGTTCTGATGGATCGGTGAGTAAACCTGACTGTATCTTGGCTCCCAGTCAGCTGATCAAGCCAGCATGGTATCTGTGACTCATGGTCGCCCTGCCATGATCTCCCAGCATCCCGCAAAGAATGTTCCGCATCCAGCGGAAACTTCAAATTCCCAAAGCGGAATGCAAGGTCTGGAATATTACAGCTTCTTTGTGAGGTCAGTGCGACTTTACGAGATCATTCACAAGACCATGATCGCGTTCTACGACGGTTCACAGGGCAACCGGCCGAGGGAGAAGGAATCTCATTTTGACCTTGAAGGCTTGGAAGGCGAGGACGAAGACCTCGATAGAGTGGTTCAACTGGATCGCTGTATCAGCAGATGGCAGTCAAAGCTTCCAGATCATCTCAAGTGGGAGTTGTTGGAGTCAAACAAGGACGAAATAGCACGGCGACAAGCCGTGATACTTCGCATGAGGTATGCGTCCTCTACTTTAACAGCTGTGCATGGCGACTAACTCATGAACAGATTCCTCCACGCACGTATACTGCTGCTACGGCCGGTCCTTTCCAGATTTTGTCTCACACAATCTCCTCAGGACAAAAAGCCCATGGACGATAATCTCCAAGCTCGTGTCGTTCAACAAGGCGCAATATTCTGCGTTACAACAGCCCAAAATATGATCAACACCCTGGTGAAGCACCAGACACTAGATGGTACTGTTGGTCTGCTTCCGGCCTGGTGGTATCGAGTATACTACATCTACTCTGCAGCAACAGTGTTGATCGCCGCCAAACTTCGACCAGACGTCTTCTCAGCTGCAGAGATCGGGAGATCTTGGGGCCAAGCTATTTCAGTGCTTAAGGCTCACGAGCAATTCGGTCAGTCCCCTCGCAGGTGCGTTGCAGCGCTGCATATTCTTTCTTCAAAGATCTTGCAAGCAACACCTCGTGGCTCACCAGGACGTGAAACTGCGAGCATCAACAGATCCAGTGAAGGTAATAACCCAGGCCTTCCTCAGCCACCGATGCCGAGCATGGAAGTTCCTGATCTTGTTCAGCAACTTGCTGAAGAGTTTCAAACCCCAATACCGGACTTTAATCCTCAGGAGCTTGCGGCTTTCAACTTGGATGTAAATGATATGTCATGGCTGAACGATGTTCAAGGCGTTTGGGAGCTTTTGAATGAATAAAACAATGGAAAAGTTGCTTCTATGTCTATTTACCCAAAAATCATATTTTAATCTACTTATTACTCGAAAACCATCTTATTCTTGACACTTCCCAACTCGGTGATGCTAACCTCCACGATATCACCGTCATTAAGATACTTAGGCTCCTTCATTCCCATAGCGACGCCGCACGGTGTTCCTGTGAGAACAACAGTTCCAGCCTCGAGCGTTGTTCCCTGGCTGATGAAGCTGACGATTTCCTCAACCCCGAAAAGAAGATCATTCGTACCCTCGCTTTGTCTCTCCTCACCGTTGACAGTTGTTGTCAAGTGCAACTTGGAAGCGTTACCAACGACAGCTGGAGAGACGAGAAGAGGTCCAATGGGTGCGAACTTGTCGAAACCTTTGCTGAAGCACCATTGGGGAACACCGCCTGCCTTCTTGGGGTCTCGTTGCCATGCTCGAGCTGAGACATCGTTGGAGACGATGTAGCCTGCTACGTAAGAGAGAGCATCTTCCTTGGTGATGTTCTTGCCAGACTTTCCAATGACGATGCCCTAGATTTTGATGTTAGTCATCTTTCCGGCAGAAGGATAGACAGAATGCTCACCAGCTCTCCCTCGTAGTCTATTGTGCCATCTTGGGCGATCTTAGGAATGGGGACATCCTCATTGAAGCCAGCAATGGAAGTAGAGGGCTTGATGAACAATGAGGGATAAGGCGGCGGTGTTCGGCCACCTTCCTTGACTAATCACTCAACTTAGTATAGGTTGAGTCAATGTGTGCTTCGTTACTTACTGTGCTTGATGTAGTTAAGGCCAATGCATCGGATAATGGGCACATCAGCCGGTCGCAGCAGCTCCTTTACAGCCTTGACATGTACCTTGTCACCCTTGGTGAGTTGCGCCACAGGACTCTGGCCCTTGTACTCGACAGCCCATAGGTCATTCTTGGCTAATTTTTCAGAGAAGTCCTTATCATTCTCAATGACAGGGTCACCAAAGGTCTCGTTTCCGTTGTCATCGACAAAGCGGATGAGGCGGTTCCAAGTTGTTGAGGACATTTTGCGAGAGAATGAAGATATGAAGTTTCTGTGATACAAAGGTGCTGCGATACTGGCTATGCTCATTATTGTATTATCTTCAAGGTTGTATACTACCTGTTATAGTTGTTTCCAAAAAGACGTGATGATTGTCGGAGAGCTTTGGCAGCGAGATCCACTATTGTGGCCACTCATAGCGCGGTCCGGTCGGAAGACCAGAGCCCGGATCCCACCGGAGGAAACCCCGGAGGACGGATATTGACTTCGGCTGTTGTGGATGATTAGACGCGGTTGAATGTTAGCTGTTGGAGCAATTCTGTTGCCTATCGGTACTAATTCCCCAGCTTTCTCGTGTCTGGGGATCTTACGATTGTTATCCACTCCAAGACCATCCATTAATCCGCTATTTATCTACAGAGGACTCCAACGACAGTGGTGAATCGCTAAACAAGTCAAATTATAATCCCATCATCATCTTTACTCTTTGGAGAAACGACAGAAACAATGGGAAATTTTACTAGCACAGTGGCTTCGGGCGCCTCGGATGGCGACTCACCAGAGATGAAGCAGTATCTCAGCGAACTACCACCCAAGAACTTGGAGCCTCTTTGGTCACAAATGAGCATGATGGTGCCGCCGACACCAAACCCCACAGCGAAGCCTCACATGTGGACATACAGGGAGGCCTTGCCTCATTTGGAGACAGCCGCCAAGTTGGTGCCAGAAGAGAAGGCTGAGCGACGAGTCTTGATGCTGGTAAACCCCAGCATGCGTGAGTATATCGTATCAGTAATGTTACTGAACTTATTTGACTGAAGTTTCTAGAATCACCATACACAACAGATACTATTTATGGAGGTCTTCAGATCGTCAATCCTGGCGAAACAGCACCAGCACACAGACATCTTGCCTTCGCAGCTCGCTTCATCATTGATGGTGAAGGTTTCACAGCGGTTGAGGGTAAGAAGATGCCCCTCGTCAGAGGCGATGTTGTCATCACGCCGATCTGGCACTGGCATGACCATGGCAACGAGAGTGATAAGCCAGTCGTCTGGTTGGATATGCTGAACTTACCTCTCTTCCGCTTTGCTCCCGTTCACTTTGCTGAGGGCTACTCTGACCCACGCTATCCCAGCGAGTGAGTATCTTTCTACCCTGCATGACTAAGATACTCTTGCTAAAGCTGCCAGACATTGCGACCCTTGCGAATTCCGTTTCCCATGGGCTCCCGTTGAAAAAGAACTCAACGCCGACAAGAGTGACTACTCTATCTATCACTATAAGCTCTCAAATGGAAAACCTTTATCAACATTCCTCGGCGTTCAGGCCGAGAGACTGAGCCCTGGTGCCACGGTGGAGTCACAAGAGAGCCAGTCGTATCTTTATCACTGCTATGAAGGAAAAGGTCGTACTGAGCTTGTGATGCCGACGGGTGAGACGATGACGTTCAAGTGGGAGGCACGCGATACTTTTGCAGTGCCCTCATGGTGCAAGATTAAGCACATTAATGAGTCTACCACGGAGCAAGCATACCTGGTGGCTTGTCACGATGGTCCATTTCTTGAATGTTTGGGGATTCAACGAAGAAAGTAGTAATCTCAAATGGCCGATCTGGCGTAAAACGGTATCTGTTTTGGTACATTTATCATCAGCTAGCTTTAAGTTTAATGGGTGGTCAATATTGATCTTCCAGGGCCTACTTTTGTTTCGGGATCTCCACATATTTTATATGAATCACGATACCAGACTGTAGGAAGACAATCCATGAGTTTAACATGATACGAGACTTGATAAATAAAATGTATGTTGATTAAGGCGACGTTGCCATAGATTCTATTTGGCATGGTTGACAGGTGCAAGAATGAAAGTCCGCATCATAAGCGCCCGGAATCTGGTGCCCAGGTGACAACTAGACTTGGCTGCCATTACTTGCCAGGCCCCTGGGCACTGACCTTCTGTCGCTCAATGGTAATGAAGAAGATACTGGTGTTGGCATCGCCGCCGCCAGAGTTCTCCACGACGAAACCACCGCTCACTGCATTCTCATCCCAGTTTTCCGCTTCAAGATCTTCCTCGGAAAGAGTCTCAAGGGCCTCAGTGTAGTGATGGTCCTCGGGCTCCTTTCCAATAAGACCCGTGAGAAACTTCTTGTACTCGTTGTACAGGTTTTCCTCAACAAGCGATCCATCGGGATAGTGTACGGCAGAGTAAAGATGGGCCTCAGCGCCACCAACCTTGTCGTTGTGCTCGCTGTAGAAATTTGTAATCTTCTCCTTGGCTGTGTCCAAGCTATTTCGGTCAAGATTGTAATGAGCGACGATGGCACCTTGCTTGGTCGCAAGGATGACACCGAAACAGCCAGCGAATGATGAGCTTCCAACAACGTGATTCCCAGCAGCAGTGAAGTCTACAAACTTGGTGTCATCTTGGTTCACGTATGTCCCAGCCTTCTTGCTATCGTCGAGCTTGCTCTCGTAGGCCTCTAGCTCAGGAGTTTGGACTCTGACGTAGAGATGTTGATCGTCGCGAACAGCGAGCCTTGGGACATTAGCTTAATTGAATGGTTACTATAGGTAAAGAACTCACTGGTTGGTGTAAGGTGCAGCAATGCAGAGCTGAGAAGCAGCTAGGAGGAAGAACAGTGAGGCCAACAGCTTGGCCCAGCCGTTCTGGAAACTCTTGGAGCCCAACATGATGATGAGCGGGAAAGTTCTAAAAGAGGGACGGTTTAAAAGAGTGTATAAAACAAGAGGGTTGAAGAAAGACTGTATTGTTTGTTGCGATGAGATGTCCAACTTCAGAGTTTCTGTCCTACATATATGCTGAATAGAGAAGGGATATCAGTGTAAGCTGACCAGACTAATGTAACACTGTTACCTCCGAGCATCAGCCGTCAAGGCTTGAATCAGGACGAAATTGCAGTGCATGAGTTCCATAGAAAGGATCACGAAAAGCGGGTTCGTTGTTCATTCTTGGCATGATCTGTCTGTGCGCAATGGGACCTGGAAGGCGGGATAAAGTTGAGATCGTCAGCCAAGACATGAAAACTCCGAAAATCCTGGCTTTTCCGTCTTACCCTTTAGTCATTAGCAGCTTGCCATCAGATAACAATAGAGGAGGAGTTCTGAGAGACCAAACAAAGCGGTTGATTAGGTTTCCAACTTTATTGCGCAGTCCGCAGCTGATCAATCCTAAAACTGGATCAAAGTTGCATTTGCTTACTGTGTATCATGGATATCTATTGGGACAACGATCCTTTGTTGGCTCAAAGTATCACTCGGCGCTTATGGATGTTCATCGTAATCTCATGTTCTAACCTCATATATTTGTGATGCCGTGAGCTTTGCCATGAAAGGAATGGTTAGATTGCGATCCATAGATAAGCGTGAAGGATTCGCTTGATGTGACAATCAGCCACCGTTACAAGGCTGAGAATGTCACGGCCCCCAAGGGATTGAGCGTTGTAACGTGTTTGGCCCATTAGAGCACTCAGCTATGGAGATATTTCACGAATGGAGCACATTCTGGTCAAAGGGTCCCAACTTTCAATGTGCCACTACCCACTGGTTCGGTTCGACTGCTGTTTTATAGGCCAGTTCTACAAACGTGGGCCAAACGGCTGTAACGGCAATTGATGGAGTGACGCGTAACAGCATCTGTAAGATTAAGCATGTTTCTTGGCTGTCGCCTTGTTTTGGTGAAAGTCGACGATGAACAAACCTGAGATGGGAGCCAGAGTCAACCTAGTGATTCACATTAAGATACTGCTTCGATATTGAAGAGGCAATTGAAACTCAAGCTTTGACATCTTTCGTATCTATTATCGATCGGACACAGCGTCCTGTTCTAAACATTCCAAGGCCAAAGAAGTGATAATCGACATTTCCGTGCTGGGTTTCCACTGTGAAAGTGACAGACGTAAATGGAAATGCCCGAACGAGGGCGAAGCCAGAACAACGATTCATGTCGAGTAAAAGAAAGAAATTGAAACTGGAGATTCATCAATCATGCGCATCCTTCAGTGGTCTTTACAAGGCTGTCCAACGTCATCAATGCAACCTTGCAAGTCCAGCTCCGCATCGAAAAGGAAGCGATCCACAGGGATAAGCGAGGATCCAAGAAACATTTATCAGACGGAAAAAGGAACCCGACGAGATGTGGCTTGGAACGGCACGGGCCGATATCATAACATGGCGATGAACCTACAATGTAACTAGGATCCGATCCTTCTGAACCGTTTCAGTTACATGTCCACTCTGTGGGACTAGGAAGATTAGGCTGGCCATAGCGACTTGTCATCATGGATAAGCTACGAGTCGTGAAACTATAGGTAAGATGTAAGCCTGGGTCTGTATCCGGGTTATATACCTATCTGTTGTGTCTGTAGTCTGCGCGTACGCCCAGCCCGACATACTCATACTGAGTTCTTTCATTCGTTATACACCAACTAAGTCATTCTTTTTTCTTGAGACCTAGACAATTACTCGTTATGCGTCTGGCCGGTCTTGTTGTGGCTCTTGCCGCTTTGGCAGAGGCTCAACTCCCAGAGACTCCTGGAGCCAATGGTAAATCCACCACCACGACTCTTCATCCTCTTCCCTTTGAGACTACTTCATCTGAGATTCCTGTGTTTGATAAGATGACTTCTTCGGATGCTGCACTTCCAGACACCAGCACAGGGGTCCTGGTTCCTGATACTGCATTTACTTCGACCAATGTCTTGCCGGAGGTGCCTGAGTCCAAGAGCACCGACATTGCGGTTGGAGGTACTTCTACTGCCAATTCCAAGTTTCCTATTGACTGGACTTCTTCAGGTGAGGTCCTTATTGAACAGCCCACCACTGGGACTGGACAATCCACCGCCCCCGAGAACACGGCTCAACAGCCTCCATTTATCGACACTACAACGTCACAGGAGCCTCCCGTAGCAGAGACAACTACTCAGCAACCACCTGCCCTTGATACTGCTACAACTGATCAGACACCTGGCGTTGAGACTATTAGCCAACAACCTCCCGCACCTCAGTCAACTACTGAGCAAGGCTCTGCTGTTGATACCACCACCCAGCAGCCTCCTACTCAAGACTCCACAACTGAGCAGCTGAAGCCTCAGGTTACCACTTCCCAACCTCTTGTTGAGGAAGAGACCACCAGCAGCCAGGCTCCCCTTGTCGGCACGACATCCTCAGAACAGCATGTCAGTGAGGTACCATCGACGACTGAGAAGCCTGAAGATCCTAAGCCCACTACTACCAAGCAGGAGGATGCCGAACCTACCAGTAAGGGCGAAGAGGCTGATCCCAAGTCCGAAGACTCAGACAATGAGGACCCCAAGACCAAGGATGACACTGACCATGAGCCCACCACCAAGCAAGACGAGGCTCCTGTCACAGTTCCTCCTGCTGCTATCACGGCTGAGCCTCAAGAGACTATCTCTGGTGTCAGAGATAACACTCTGCATAGCACCAAGGACAGCGATGGCAATGACGTGGTTGTCCCTGTTCTCTTTGGTCCTTCCTGCCTGATCTTTTGTGAGCATGCTGGCAAAGACAATGGCCCTGGTGGTATCGTTCTTTGGGGTATTGGTAAGTTCACCGACCTTTTCCGCCAAAGCGTTGTACTGACATGAGACTTAGGACCTGCACCCGGAAGCTACATCCTTCCTCCTCTGCCTGGCATTACTCCAGCTCCGTCAGCCGTTGTCATCAATGGAGGTGTACCAACACCCGTTGGAACTCAGACACCTGAGGATCCAGATGATCAGGACGATGACGATGATGACGATGACAAGAGTACTGCAGAGGAAGAGACCAAGACTGAAGCTAAGACTACTGAAGCCAAGTCCACTGCTGAGTCTTCCGCAGCTTCCACTACTGAGGCTAGGACCACTGAGCTGCCTCAGCTATCGATGGGCGTTGAGACGGTCGTAGTGGACGTTGATGCTACTCCTACTACTGGCGTTACCTCCAGCGAGGCTACCACGGAGGCCACCAGCACCGAAGCATCTACGCAGACTACTGAGCTTCCCCAGTTGTCTATGGGCGTCGACACGGTAGTCGTAGACGTTGATGCGACTCCGACGACTGGAGGAACTACTGAGACTTCTGCTGCCACTTCTACTGAGACTACTGAGGCGACTACTCAGACGACTGAGCTCCCCCAATTGTCTATGGGCGTTGACACAGTCGTTGTGGATGTTGATGCCACTCCTACATCAGGAGGCACCACTGAGACCTCTGCTGATTCTGCCACCACCGAAGCGTCGAGCACTGAGGTTTCCGAGGCTACCAAGACTCACGATACCACCACCGCCGAGATGACTTCAACCGAGGCCACGACTACTGGTTCTACGACCGAGCAGTCGACGACAGGAGGACCTGAATCCACTAAGACCTCTGCGCAGTCTACTACTTTTGTTACTTCCACCACTACGAAGGAGCCTGAACGCGAGTATCCTTGCATTATCCATGCCAATCCGAGCATCGATCCTTACTGCGCCTGTGAGACTACAGTCAGTGGCAAGGGCTTCTATGTCTCAACTGATTTAATCTCATCGTCTTGCGCCGACTACACTACCTTCCCTTCCTCTATCCCTACTGATGCTTTTGAGCCCAAGGTGACTGAGAAACCCGATCCTGAGCCTTTCGTCAAGACCGATGATGGCACCGTGGTTTCTTACCCCGACCGTACAGTCAAAGTTGGAAACTACCCTGGTGGAAAGTATACTTACACCCAGGGTGTCGGAGACGCCGTTACGCTTGAGACTCCTTTGCCCACGCAGACTGCTGCGAACAACAAGGGCTCTAGTCAGTGCGGCAGCATCGACGATGCATGTGACCGTGCTTTGAACGATGGTTTTGATGATGAGACAACATACAAGGACTATGTCTCGCGATATGCTAGGATCAAGAGCGGCATGGTCATGGTCGCGACATTTGGCCAAGCCGGTTGCACGGCCCAGTTCAAGTGCGATGACTATGGTCTCGGAATGAAGGGCAAGGATATCAAGGATGCGTAAGTGGACCCTTGCATGGTCGATGATGAGATTATACTAACTATTTCACAGTGTCCAGCACATGAAGGATAATGATGGAGTGAGCAAATGCGGAACAGCGTACCTATCCAACACGTGTCAGATCACACTGAACTACTGTACCAATTGTCACCATGACGGTTGATCAGCTGCAACTATGCCTTTATTTCTGTAGTTTTTATATAGAGTTTGTATACCAAACCTAATTCACGAAACGTACGCGTTGGCGTGGTATTGTACAATTCCTGAGCGCGTATATCTCTCCTTCACGTGCTACGCACAGTAATAATTCACCAATGAGTACGCAGTGACTTATGTAGATGGAGATGGGATTTCTTGTTTCCCAGCTCCAGTGGGGTAAGGGAGCATGGCATGAACCCCGTGGTCATGGTGAATCCAGGAATTTCCAACTTCTCGATATCATCAATTGAACAATAGTTATTACCCCGACCTTCATTCCTTGTGGCACAATGCATTCCGACTATGATATCACCAACCTCATGTACGGTGCCCAGACGGCGGCCGAACTCGACTTTTATCAGGGCGAGCCTAAGCCCCGCCTTGAACCCCTGCTTCTGGATACTGTCATGCAAGGACGACCTCCTGCGTCCAACTGCCGCTTGCTCCAGATGCCTAGTGAGAACCTGGCCAAGATCGTCAGCTTCATCGCTCAAGACAATAAAGCCTTGCAGCAGCTTGTCCTGGTTAACTCTGATTGCTGCGGGTTTTCTCGTGCATGCCAATTCTCCGAGCTCAAATTCGACTGTAGTCCCAACAAGATCAAGCTCCTACTCCAGCTCGCCAAGGGGACGATTGAGGGCCGCACTGGTCCCAGTATCCTAGACTGTGTACGGAAATTCACATTTAAACCCGACCCATACCAGGTTCGCGCTGTCCACAGTAACGTCTGGCGCAGGTTCAGAGATGATTCCGATGATGAGTACGAAGGAACAGCTGAAGTCAAGGAACAAGGCGCAGAGATCTTCAAACAGATCCAACATACTGTGGCCCTCAACCTCAAAGCCATGCGCAACCTCGAGACCCTGGTTTGGGATTGTAATTTCTCAGTAGATAAAGACGGCTTTTTGCTCTTGCTCTGCTCCACGGCCCATGATCTTCTCATCAACGACACCCTCATCGCTGAGAATTTTTCTCTAGGGCCGCCTCTGACCCCGCCGTCCTGGCCTTTGCGATCTCTCGTTCTGATGAACCTCAGGTTAGTAGGCTCCTCGGACCAAGAGCATATTCATATTGGCCAAGGGGAACCACTGCGACCTAATCTCAGCAATGACTTCTTCAAAAGTCTTTTCCAGCTTTGCTCCCCAACTCTCGAGTCTTTAGTATGGGAGAGTTGGAACCCTGGGACCTGGAAGCCTCTGTCTCTCGGGATCGGTCCAAAGTCCTTTCCTAAACTGCGACACCTCCGAATAATGCCCGGCCGTGATGCCATAGATGAAGCTAGTTTTGATTCCCTCCTTTATGCGCCGCTCAAGTCCCTCGAACCGCGTCACTCATCTTTTCGCTTATTTGAGCATCTCATTCGTTCTCATATCGAAGAGCCCTATAGGGATCTTGAGGAGCTTGTTGTTAAATTAGGTGAGAATCAGCCGCTTGCCACAGAATTAATCCTGAAGCATAATACCTTGAAAAAGCTTTCGGTTACTCAAGATTACTACATGTCGGGTCTTGATCCCTGGTCTTGGAAAGTGTCGATTTAATAACCTTCGCTCCTTATATATCCAATTTGGAGGTCAAAACAAGGATTCTGGTTACGACAAAGACCATTTTCACATTTTGCCGGAGTCTCTTATGACTATCTGCGAGCTTACAACTCTGCAGCAATTGGGCCTACGCTGTGCTGACATGGAACCAGAGTTCGATTCATACGAGGACTACATAGAGGAAACCTATCCCATCTGGCTCATCGACCACGGAAAGCTGCAAGCTCGCCTACAAAATCTCAAGAACCTCAAGTTATTAGTCATAAGAGGAGATACGTATCCCCCCAGGGCCAACGAAATTTTTGGACACCCCTCATACTACAAATCGCACTACGGGAACGAAGAAGATTTCCAAACGGCCAAGGATCACCCGGAGCTCGCTCCCTTCGTGCAGAGTCGACACGAAATAAGTTTGGCTTGGCAGCACGCACATTTGTATCGCATGCTTGAGTATGCCAGGAGTTACCGAAAGGTGTTGCCAAAGCTCGAATGGATCCTTTGTGGACGACGGCCGATGAAATTCATGGAGAACGCTCAGGGGGTTGTCCAACCCCATCCCGTTGGTAACGAATTGGATGAGTGCAAAACGTTCATCGGAAGAGTCTTTGGTCTTGCTTCTGAGGTCGAAATAGCACATTTGATAGACTAGAGAAATGTTGCCTTTCAGGTTAAGGGTCGGTTGCATATCGTTGTGGTGTCTCGTTTAAATGGTCTTAGTTTTCTAGTGTCTGTTACAAAACATTCGATATATGTACGAAATTGTTCTTCTTTGGTTCTTCAAAGATTCATCTCCCTAAACAGACGGACAAAATATATTCAGCTACTATGTATTGGACTACCGCCTATAGGGTTATACATTCCAGCTACGAATCGGACAAAATGCGAACCAACATTTCACTGTCAAGCTTTCAATGGGCTTCAGGAGAATGGATATGCTCACTGCTGATTGAGAAAGTGGTTATCTTAGCCTTCTATTTCTCTTCGCCTACCTACCCACTCTATGGGGATATCTGTGTGAACCAGCCAAGAATTTGAGGTACAGAAATGCGGACGTTTATCATCATGTCGTCGCCCTTTACACCGTAACCAGCTCCCTGGTTTCCATTTATATCACTCTTAGAAGCTCGAAATACTAGCAAGCTACCACCCGATGATAGACAATCTTCGATGTCCTGGACCTGACTCCTCTGGAAGGTTGTATGAGCGGTCAAGGTAATGCACACATCCTGGACAACAAGGAAACTAGTGGTCCAGGCCGATAGCTGACAATCAGTGGTGTCGACTATCGAGCCGCTAGCAAATAGTCTGCGAACATCCTCAGCGTTACCTGCTGAGATATTTGCCGCAGCAGAGACCGCAGGGTCCATGCCTTTACTGAGCACCTGAGTGTTGAACCATGGCCTGTCGATAGCAACTTTCGTTGCGCTAAACACAACCTTGACATCGGTGTTTTCAGTGGAAAAAGTAGATCCCTGGCCGGTGGCGGTAGTGCTAGCGATACCAGACTCGCTAGAGGACAAGAGATTGGTTGACCAAGCAAGATTCGAAGATGCAGTACAGCTGAGCTTTGACTGGGGCTGCGCCAATGTCCGAGTATCAAAGGCCATGGTCTCCCATCCTGGAGTTGGTGTATTGCCTTGGAAAGCATTGGAAGTTTCTTCATAGTTCTGACCGCCAGTATCTCGAAGCATGTTCTGATACTTCTCAATTTCGACAGCAAGGGACGCGATTTGGTCATTGATGGCACTCACATCAAGGCCTCTATCGCTACTGGTGGCCTGTGAGACTTCCGTCTGAGCCCGAGTAAGTGCTTCGGAAGCTTTAGCAAGATCAGTCGAGTTCTGAACATGTTTTAGTTGCAATGCAACCAGGGATTTCCACTGTTCATCGCTCAATGGACCAGCTTGGTACTTCTGGAGCCATGCATTGAGTTCCATCTTGTTGGTGTCGCTCAGTCCTTTTGTAGCTTCAACACCGTCCTGTGTTGTGGAACGAACTTGAGCAAAGTAAAGCTTTATGCACTGGGCAACTGGATCAGTAAAGGCCTTGGCTATTTCCGCTTCTGTGGCGTAGACAGCTGCCCTCGCATCATCCACAGACTTTTGCAACAATTTGAGGTCACACACAGCCACGAGATTGTCCCTTCTTGCTTTGAGGAAGCTACATCGGCTGATGGCGTCTTGTAGCTGGCTCCGGATGCTGCTAGAATCATCCTGCTGTGAAAAGTCCCAGAGGCTTTTAGCCCAGTCGCTAGGGACAAGATTGATGGGATAAATGTCTTCTGTGTCGTCCATGTTGCGGTTCACGCAAGACCTCATGTCCTCTCTCGCCTTCTGCAATGATTCATTGGCTTGGTCGGGGTTGGCCTCTTCATCAGCCGAGATGAGGCCGGAAAGCACCTGGTCGTATGTTTCTGAGAGTTTGCTTCCATTCGGACCGCCTACGATGTTGAAAAGCTCTAGCATACCATCTGTGAGATGAAACTCGGCTTCAGCCACGGGAGATGGCTTCATCATCTGTGCAGAGTCTGAATCACTTCCATCATAGTGTAACTCGCTTCTCTGCAGAGGTTGTGTCGGAACTTGCATCTGGAAGAGAGTCTTGTCACCGGCATCGAATTTGTGACGAAGTGCATCGTAGATGTTAACCAGTAGAGGATGGGTACTGGAACTCATTATTGCAAACCAACGTAAGTTGAATGTCTTGTTATTTTGAGAAAGTTGGCCGCAAAGCTTGGGGGAAACAGAAAAGAGTTGGCGAGGGGAGCCAACTGAGCTAGCGAAAGTGGCTGAGACACATTGATGGTCTAGCCCGGCCTGTGGACTGCCTCTTATCACCAACAGGGCGAATCAAGTCAAATGCTAGCTTGAGATGCAGTGCCATATTCCAGCTAGTTTCATCAGCTGCGCTTCTAATTGTGAACTAAGCATTGGGGGCTTGAGCGACCTTTGTTGTTTCCCCTCGCCTACGGAGTACTTGAAGTGCATTGTCGCCAAATGCTGTGGTCGGAGCAGTTCATGTCAGAGCCAACATAACTACTTTTGCGCAACGCTAACATGAAAAGAGGTACTGAAACGCGAATTGTTGCATGGTTCAGCAGAGTAGGATCACGGACGAATTGCGACATGGTGTAAGCGCGCGGTTTCTGGGCGTGTAACTATTGGGCGATGTTCAGGGCCAAGGCCATGTCTATCAGGCCAACACGAGATGACCCGTTTGCAGAAACAGCAAACTAGATAACACAGATAGAAGTAAGAAATCTCCCAATTTTATGTAGCCAAGTTGATTATTTCTCGCGCAGTCAAAATGGACATCGCTGTCGATCACACTGTGTTAGATCAACTAAACACCACCGAATCCAAAACCATATACGACATATGTGATAAGCTGAGCATTTATGGCATCAGCAAAAGGGTCAAAGTTCCACGAATAGTTGTCATTGGCGAAGAGTCATCTGGAAAGTCATCTGTTCTCCAAGCCATTTCTCATCTCTCTTTTCCGACCGGCGAGAATGGCTGCACGCAATTTGCCACTCAAGTGATGTTTCAATACGCTACTGAGCCTCGTATTGATATCACGATTATATTCGAAGATAAATCAAAGAAGAACAGAACATTGCAGCACTCTCGCTTCCAAGATGATGACCTTGCTCATATTATAGAGGAGGCGAAGGGTATTATGGAAGTCAACCGAGCCGGAAAGCATTTCTCAAAGGATGTGCTACGCTTGATCATTGAGGGGCCACAAACGTATCCGTTGAGCATGGTGGATCTGCCAGGGCTTCCGAACTTTGCTAAGAGCAACGAAAATATTGAGATCCTCCAAAGTCTTGTAGGCAGCCACCTGGAGAACAAGGACAGCATCTTCTTAGTCGTTATCAACCCCAACAAGGCACTTTCTGAACAGTCAGTTCTCAGGAAGTCCAGACTCTTGGACCCCCACGGAGAGAGGTCCATACCCATTGTCACAAAGCCTGATCTCATGTGGCCTGGATCCGCCGAGGAGAGAAATTACATCAAATTGGCCATGAATCGCGAATCAATGAATGGCTTTAGTCTCGGATGGCATGTTCTCTGCAACAGACGAGAGGAAGAATCAAGCTCTTCGAATCGAGATGCAACCGAAGACCAATTCTTCAACGATAGCGCATGGTCATGCATACCACTAGTTGATCGCGGCGCTGCCAGCCTCGAGAGAAACTCAGTCGTGCTCTGTACCAACATATGCGACGTGCGCTCCCTCTGGTAGTCGAGGACATCGATTGGAAACTTCAGTTCAGGGAATCCGACATGGAAGGACTGGGTTCACCGCGGTCCAACCCAGAGGAAATGAAGTCCTTTCTCATTTCTGTGGCAAGTGACTTCCAGCGCGTTGTTCAAGATGGAATCCACGGACGGTATCAAGACAGCTTCTTTCTTAGCCAACATGGTGAAATCACGAATTTGAGGGCCCAGATTCGAGATTTGAGCCAAGCATTCGATCTCATTATCAGATTCAGGGGACCGAAATATGACATTCGACCACCAAATACTGATAAATCAGAAGGACACAAACCGCCTAAGCATCTCGTTAAGTTTATTGAACACTACGACCGAGATGAATTTGAGGAGACAAGATGTGTTACCAAAGATGAATTCATCAACAAAGTCGTGAAAACGGTAATATTTAATCGAGGCGTCGATTTCCCCGGATCTCATACCCAGGATGTTGTAAGGCGGCTACTCCAACATCAGGTAAGCTCCTGGAGCATAATCGCTCTTCGCCATACAGAGCTCGTTTTTGAGGTTACCAAGGCATTCGTGGATCGAGCACTGCAGTTTGTATTCGGACCTCGATCCTTCAATGGAGGGATTGAAGCCATCTTGACAACATGCGTGGATCCTTTCTTCGACAAGAAGAAAGTGGCTGTAGAGGCAAAGATCAATGAGCTCTTCAGGCCATATCAACAAGCTTTTGCATTTCCTCTAGACCTTGACGGCTATAGAGAATTCTCTCAGAGATCGGAAAATCGTCTAGCTGAGCGAATTTACAGCCTAATGACAGCCAATGTCCCCTCTGATGACCGCAAGAAGGAAAAGGTTACCCGCCAGATGATCCGAGAAGCAGTTACGGCAGAGAAAGATTCAGAGATACGAGAATCCGGGATATATGATGTCATTGATATTATAAGTATATACTACGAGGTAATTGTTCCCTTCCCGTGTAGAGAAACCGGTTAACAAGCTTAGTCGTCACGACGTACCTTTACCGAGAACGTGATCAACCTTGCAATCGAGAGCTGTCTGATTTGCGATCTGCCCAACATCCTCACACCTTCGATGGTTCACGGAATGAGCAACGAGAGACTTCAAGAGCTAGTTGCAGAATCAGAAGAAACAATATGCCGTCGGAAGGCTCTGGAAGCAGAGATTGAAATGCTACGTAAAGGTCTTGTTATATGTCGGCGATATCAGCCAAGGCCAGTTACAGGCACATGATTTAGGAGTAGGATGAGGAATACGGAGTACTTTTCCTTTGACCCTTTTCATAAATGTGTCTAATTACGGATGTTGTTGCAAGAATCCAGATTGGCTTGAGTCTAAGATTGGTTGCTAGACTGAGGTCCTGAGGAGGAGTTTTGGTAGGGTCAATAATTTTATCTTTTCATTTCCGGGCCTCAAGACCTGTCAAGATAGCAGTATGCTTCTAGATGGCCAGCCATCGTTTCCTCTGTTCGCCCTGCTGATTGCCCCAACTATTATGCTCAAGATACATGGCCTGCTTCTGCCCCACGCCATCGGCATTTCTCGGCAACAACGCCAAACCCACATCGTCGAAACCAGACGGCATAAGCTGGAAACAGTGCAACCTCCGTCCATTCAATGGGGCGCTGGCGCAACTGGTAGCGCGTCAGATTCCAGTTAAATTCGAGGTTTCCCTTGAAAATGTGCTTGATTCCTGAAGGTTATCCGTTCGAGTCGGGTGTGCCTCATGCTTTTTGTTGTGTTTCTTGTTTGTCGAGCGACATGGTCCGTTTGCGGTGTTGCTTGTTCTGTAGCGAATGCGCGATTTTCTTCTAACGCAAATCCACTCATGAATGACCGTCCAGTGATATTTGATACGCAGTAAATGGAAGTTCTATTGATGCACATACATCTTCTATAGTCCCTGGTATATCCGCGATCCGCCGTTTGACCACAATGGCGATGATGGAGTGATCTTGGTCAGTCCCTCTTTAGCCGCAGCGATCTCATCCTCATCCACCGACTTCCCCTCCAACCGCTCATGCGTCGCATTGATGAGGTATAGATCATCCTTGATTTCTGGCCAGTCAATAGAGTTCAGAACGCACGGCTTCCCTTTACTGGGGCTGATCTTGTGGTCATATCGATCGCGATAGATATTGTAGTACGCCATTGCCTCCCATGGATCCCAGCGCCAACGGTTCTGTGGTGTCGCAAGAATGGGAAACGGATGAGCCGAGTTAGTATCATGACTTTCACTTTCATCAAGAAGAAATCGAATCATTTGTTCGAATTGCTGGTCTGTCGGAGGGTATATCGTTCGTGGGCCCTTGCGGCGGCATCCATGGAAGTATATTTGTCGACTCTGCCGTTATATTAATGATGGGTCTATTCGAATTGGAACAATTCCTTACCTCGGTGCCATTGTCACCTCTATCAAACACAACGACGCCACCAAATATTCTGGCTTCGGCCCAGTATCCTACACTATCGGCGGCCCCATTCGGATATTGGTCAACTTCAACATAAGGCCCATGCGTAAAGGCCGTTGGATCCCGGAATGAATCCCAATTTGTCATATCTCTGGGAGAATCTCTCCAGACATCATATATCTTGTGTTTGTCAGTCAATTCATCAAGCTGGAAGATATCGACCGCAAACCTATGACAGCTCACGGCAAGAAGCTCAACAAGTCTAAAATAGAATTCTTTGGACCGAGGCACTGATTTCCTGTAGGCTTCAACTAACTTCGAGCATGTCAGTCACAGTACGTCCAGGAATAATCGAACATTGCTTACAGTGGTCTCAAACACCAGCGATGAGATATCAAGGTCTGATCGAAATTCGTAGACTCTTTCCCGAGCGCCCTCCGAAAGTTCCTCGTGTTCTAGTGCAGGATACCCATCTTGCGGAAACTGGAAAGACAAATACGACGTTTTTAATGGCAAAGCGTCAAATATTTTTGCATATGTTTGCTCTGCTATATCAGTCTTCAGTATACGCCGCAAAGCGCACTCGAATGGGCTGAGATGTTGGACATCTAGGTCTTTCAGGCTGCTAACCCCTTGTTGATTTTGGCACAGTATAGCAGTGGTTAGGAAAAGAACCAAGCGTATCGGTCAATTTGGTGGAAAGGGGCACCGAAGGAAGCTGCAGATGTCAACGCATCGCTTAGGTAACGTAGGGTGCGATGGTGAGGAGTGACAAACCGATGCTGCTTCTCCATGCTGCCTCTACATGCTGCCTCTCCATGCTGCCTCTCCATGCTGCCTATCAGTTTAGCGGCTACACGTGAACATAGCCGATATCCAATAGCATTCTTCAGATTCTTCCGACGAGATAAAATCAGGGGTCAGGGATAGAGCTCAACCACAGGAACCATTGTCCCCTGCTACCTCGATAATTTCCTTGAAAACGTGCGCCCTCAAAATGGGCGCACTTCCATAGACACGAGTGAGACCTCAAATCAATTTTGGCTTGTACCTGAATGCGGTACTGTCATTACTAAACTATTTGTTTGCTTGAAGTCTATCCATGTTCTTTCCATTGAATCCTCCTATGGAATTCTCCTAGGATGTCATGCAGATTCTGTTTTAATGGAATGATGATGCATTTCCAAGCTCAGTCTTCGCTGCCATCTACTTCTTCTTCTTCGGCTTCGTCTTGTCCACAACATCCACCCACTTCGCATCAATACCCTTGCTAGCCAAAATATCCTTGGCGAGGATCTTTCTCTGATCGCCTTGAACGACCACTTCCATCGATCCAGGCTTCGCACCAGCGACTTGGCCTACACTTGCAGAGCCTGCACACTTCTTCTGTAACTCTGGTGCAAGGACCTGAGGATCAATGAAGAAGGGCTCCAGGTTGGAGATTTTGGTGACGACCTTTGTACCGGTTCGCTTCTCGATTGTTATCAGGATGCGAGGCGGTAGTCCAGACTTTGGCTTTTGGTCGGGTGACGGAGCGCCATGTGAGATGATGTGGAAGGGTTGGCAGAGATGGGTATCCTCAATCACTCGCTTTTGGAGAGTACTTCGAGGAATTCTTCCGGCGGCAAGAAAGCTGACGTCTTCATCGGACGGCTTGTTACCTAGGATGTCGTTGGCGAGAAATGGGTCGAGTTTGACGCTGGAGTTTCCTTGGCCGCCTAATTCGGGATGTTGGTCGATGTACGACTTGATAGCTGCTGAGATCTCCTGCGAGGTGTAGAAGTCCGTCTTGGATGGGACAAGTGTCGGGACAAGCTTTGAAGATACGCGATAGACCATCTGTATGTTGACTTTCTGCCCTGCAGATGAGCCCGACCCTGAGGCTCGCCCGGCATCTGACGTTGAACCATCTCCACCGGTAGCCTTAGGTGTCGGCAATCGATATGGCCGGAAGCCCAAAACCTGTCGATCATCAAAGTCAATGTCCAGGATGACGGTCTCTCCACCATTTCTGTCCTTGGACTTTACGATCAGTTCTTTATCAAGATGCTTGATGAACTTTTTGGCGTTCTTCCATGACGTTTTCTTGATGTTGTAGTACTTTGGGTTCTGGTATCGGAGATTGGGCTGCACCATATTTGCAATGATGAAAGACGGTTGAAGAGGGAACTGTAAGCCAAAATTTGGCGGGGAGCCAGATTCTTTGGCTTTGTGGACTGCAAACAGGAAGGCTTGATGGAATGTGTCATCGATTTCTTTTGTCGTCGGTTCGTGTTCCTCCTCTACCTCATCGCCTTCTTGGGCCTCATCGACTTGAGAGCCTTGAGCAGCAGGTGCGGACTCTGTTGGTTGAGTCTCTTCCTCCAACGACAGTTTGTTAGCTTGAGTGGCCAACCCTGCTGCTAGCCCTGTCCATCCCTCCAAGCTTGAAGGCGGGTCGATTCCGCCACTGCCAAGTTGCTTCCAACTCCAACACTCATCGCCAACCCAGTGAAGGGCCTTGATTGCGGCGCCCTTCTGGCCTCGCACATCATCAGGCAGACTTCGCACATCAATTTGACATATTCCAACCCAGACAGGCACTGTATCATTCTGCATTCCTGCGACAGCCACAACAGCGCCAGTGCTCGCTCGGGCATCCCAGCTGGTGCCTCTGGCTTTTACAAGCCCAGGAACCATCAAGTCGGCGCCATGCTTCAACTTCTCCTCGACCACAAAATCAGGCGTATGCAGAAGTGGAATGAGGTTAGGGTTGCGCCACAAAGTGTACACGGTTGGTATCAATCGGGGGTTCTTCCCGGTCTGAAACCAGAGGACTCTCTCATCTTGATCGGGATGTGCACCTATGTACACCGTTCCTTGCTCAGTTGGTGTGATGAAACGAGCTGAGGAAGTCGACTCTGGAAGAAGCGAGTTACGCAGCGCTGTTTGTGATTGTGTCCCTGATGACGCATCGTCACCGGACTCTGGGATAGAGACTTGATAGTCGCGGATGATTTGATCGGCGAGCTTTCGTCGATCAGAAGAGCGCAAGGGCGCTAGGTTTCTGATGTCGGGTTTTCGCTTGAACATGATGACGAGACGTGGCTCGCTCTCGGAAAGTGGTGATAATTGGAGTATTCGTAAGTTCGTGGTTGATCTTTGAGGTGAGAGAGATGGTTGAGTATTTTAGTAGAGCGGGGCGGGGCAGAAGATGAAATGGCTGAGTAATCATGAGCTTTCGTCATAACCAATCGCCCGCCACCAAAATGTGAAGCTCTCATGAGTCACCCACTATGATTCACGTCGACTCATGTTACACAGCTCTAGGCAGGCAGCCAGTTGTCTACAGTGAGTTTTCGGGGATCTCCAAGTGAAGCACTTTCTGTGAAGTTTGCCGTGTTGACTACCTGAAGTGCGTGATTGAATATTCACCCTGCAGGGCCAGTCAATGTATGTTTGACTCTTCCTCTTGTTGGAATCGAGAAAATGCTGCTTTGAGACAAATCACAAACTTCAGTCATTAGATGCTTGCCCTCCTTGCAGAAAACCACTTTGCCAACGGTGAGCGGTCGTTTTCTAAACACAACGTGTTCAATATCCGCACTCCCTGGCCAGTCCCTCTAGGCAGCTATTTGAGAACTCATATAAGCTTCTTGCATCGTGAGTCACATTTGGACAAACTCAAACCGTTTGCTTTCTCCAGTCATGTCAAACCTAATCGCATATGCCCGTGAATTCCTCGCCTCTATTGGTCTCATGCGACCATCCTCAGGCACGCCAATTACCAGCTTGTTCAGTACGCATCCTCCTTAGCGGACTGGACGAGGCTGGAAAGTCAACTCTCTTACACTATCATTTGGTCACCAACAACAAGGATATATCTGTCGTCGTAGGCATGCTTTTCCACCAGGTTGAGGTCTATAGATGCGGCAACGCCACCTTTCAAACTATTGATCTCGGTGGTGGCAGGCCCGAGCGATACTGGCGAATCGAGAGATCGTTCGTTAGGCACTGCGATGCACTTGTATGGGTCGACGACTCGGCTGATCATGACCGTCTGATAGAAGCAAGAGAAGAACTTTTCCAGTTTGTGCGCCGCCAAGACGGATTGCGCAATGGCATCCCTGTGTTGATTTTAGCAAACAAGCAAGATAAAAACGTTTGTAGCTTAGCCATCTATCTATACTTTACGCTGACATGCTTCACAGAACGCTCGTACAGCAGAGCAGATAAGAGGATTCTATGTCGACGATTCATCCTCCCCTTTAGTAAATACACCACATGTGAGTGACTCAAAGGACTGGCACTGTATAGACTAACCTGCTGCAGGCGGTGTTTGGATCGAGCATCAAGACCGGGGAAGGGTTGTTTGAGGCTTTTGAATGGCTGAGTCACACTATTGAGAGCAGGATGAAATATGACATTGGGATCAGCGAAAAGGTTCCACTATACGACAAAGAGGAGGAAGCGACTCAAATCATGAGGGAAGGACTACAGCCAAGCCACAAAGAGGAGATGGATGAGAAAAGGGGTCATCAAACCCATTGACTTTAGCTTTCATTCATGGACTTATCCGAGGGAATTCGCGGTCTTCAGCTCTACAACCTTAAGCGGCCTGACTTGTAACCCTTTTTTGTTCATAGCGCGATCGAAACCGCACTCAAGTCCTGAGACGGATGATACTTCCCATCACTTTCATTATGTTACTTCTCCAATCTCAGAAAGGTTCAAGCGATTCGATGATTCTATAAGAGTTGACCGCATCCTACAGTCCGGTCTTTTTCAAGTCTATAACGCTCAGGCTAACTTGGTTGGTGCTGCTAGGAGGCAGCCACCCGCCTCCAATAATAGCCAAGAAGTTATCGTTCTCCTTGAACACCATAAGACCACGAGTATACGCATTAGGCTGAGGAGTAGCAAACTCGACCCAAGAGTTCTCAGCGCCGAGGTTCTTGTTGACAAAGATCTGAGACTGACTTCCAGCACTGACGATAATACTTCCGTTGGCTCCTCCGACCGAACTCCAGACAACGGTAGGAGAGCTGACGGGGCGGGTGCCCTTGTCGCTAACCAGAGCATACTCCTTGGCTGCGAGGATGTTGAGAGGGTCGGAGGTAAGACGGTAGAATATTCTGCACCCTTGGGTACCGCAGGTCTCGTAGACAAAGATGTACTGGCCGTTGGGGAGGAGAGTGATTCCTGGCATACCCGGACGGGCGTTGTAGTTGCTATCAGCGACGTCGTTGACGAGGGCCGACCAGCTGACGAGATCAGTCGTGGTTTGGTGGGAGAGCTTCTGGCCGTGCTTGGGGTCGCGCTGATCGGCGTAATAACAAACGAGCTTGTCTTGGTAAACCCTGTCTCGAGTTAGTACAACCCCTTTGCAGAACTGAGGAGTGGTGTCTCACATCATATGAGGTTCCCATACAGGTGTGAGGCCGTTGTTGGGACGAGCTTCACCGCCTGACGCAATGCTGCTAGCAAACTTCCAGGTCTTTCCACCGTCAGTGCTAGCATAGACATCAATCTTTGTCTTGCTTAGATCAGTAGGAATGCTGTTTCCTGTGCAAAGGATAGTTCCCTTAGGGTACTTTCCAATTGCCCTTGGAAGCTCATAAAGGTCTGGCTGGTATCTCAATCCCCAGTTGTTGACTGTATCTTGGACCTTTCCGATCTGAGTCCACTTGACACCACCATCTGTAGAACGATAGATGGGGAAGTAAACCAGCGGAGGCTCTGGGGAGTAGTTCTCCCAGGTTGCCAGCAAAGAGCCGTCGGAGAGCTGGATGGAACGGGCGTAGAGAACGCGAGGGTCGGTCCAACCAGCGTTTGAAGGAGGAGAGAAAATTACATTATTGGAGAATGTTGAAGTTGGAACAGCACGCTTGGCGAGTGTTGGAGGCTCTTGGTTTGCAGTAGGAGCTGCGAGGACTGCAGAGAGGCTCAAGAGCCCTCCCCAGAGAAGAGATCGGAAGCGCATTATTGCAGTGAGGTGCAGACGAGGATGCTACTATCTCTTCTCTCGTTCCTAGCGATCCTCGGCACTTCTTATAGCATTCCACATATTCACATTCCTACCTCGGCCGCTCCCTGAGCTCGTCACCCATAGTCTTGGCGATCAACTTCGGGATATTTACCGACCATGCAGGCCACGATGTCGCGAACTTCCTCTCCAGCGCCGGCATCTCAATGGCGCGGTAAATGTTGCATGGTGTCATGACCTCCTTCTCTGGGATAATGAGCCGTTGATCCCCCTGCTCGTCGCGGTTTGTGGGGTCCCCGCGTGAACATGTTTTTGTGCGGGGAACGACTTGACGCGCTTTTGCTTGATTGGGTCGACGGAGAGGGTAGCTCCGAAAATGGCTTAGACCTGGGTTTTCGAGAGAGAAATATGCACTTTGGGGTGATCTTTTGCCTGTTTGTGACGCTGCTTCAGGTATATCAAGTTCGCGGAATGATATTGTGGAAATGGTAAAGCTATCTTATTGGATTGTCCCCTGGCAGTCTTAATTGTAAGCTTAAACTTTGACGCGCTCCAATCATGAGGTTCTACAGTGCCTTGAACTGGGCTTGGACTTGTTCGTCAAACACGACGTAAAAGAAATTAATCATGTCTACGAACGGAGCGCAGGCTAGAAGATAAAATATTCTATCTGACAAAGGTTTAATTTTTATTACATTTGACTATTGTTCGCAAGGTCTGCTCTAAAGGTTTTTTTTCCTTAACTGTCAGGTGCCTGGATAGGTAAAACTAAAGACTTACCCTGTAGCACCGGGACAGAATTAACTAAAAAGCAAGCAAGAAGCTACGTACTCTCAATTTTAATACAGACACCCGAGCCAGCTTTTAAAAAGAAAACTTATCTGTACTTTTTAATAATTGTTAAATAACACAATTGTCAAAAAGAAGCGGATAACAGTGGGATTAAACCACCTATCTTGGACGAACAGGGAATCGAACCCTGGACCACTCCCAGATTATTCAGATGAATCATGCTAAGGGAGTATTATACCACTAAACCATTCGCCCGCAACGACTTATGATTGGTTAGAAGAACTCTAATTATTATGCTACATATTCGACGTGTATTCTAAGCACTTCGCTCTAATGCATTCGCGGACACGGATGCTGACTTCCATCCCGTCCGGGCTCGGGTCTGAGCCAGGACTTAGTCCCTCATCGTAAGTTTGCTGTTGGCTGGATCGACCTGACGGAAGGGGCCTGACGGCTTTACCTATCCATTCAGGTTGACTTGATGCATGTTACACGGCATTGAGCTATCGCCACCTTGTTAGATCTCTGGCTAACATTTCGGATAATGGAGCATGTCAGCCATGAGGTTTGAGTGGCTACTGACTCAGACTGCGTGACTGTATATAGTAGAGGACAAATGATTGTAGATTGCAACTTCTTCATACACAGCAGTTGTGATTTCGGTAACACTGCTTATCTTGCTAGAGTAACACAAGTCTCAAAATCACGAGAGTTAGCATGGGTCTGTCTGCGAAACGTGTCGGCCACGTGGAAATTGAAACTAACAAGTAGCTAGCCCAGCTATCCGGCCAGAGAGTGTCAGGGGCTCATGAGTCAGTGCCAATGAGCAGTCTTATGAAGGTTCTAGCAACTGCCGATTTGTGACTTGTTTAGCTTGCATAATCAATGCAGATTATCAGTTGGTGGCGGCGTTACGGTTTCGTGTTCGCTGCGGTCTCATTGGTGGTGTTGGTGCTAGGATGGGGAATACGCGGTTGGCACCTACCCGGGACTCATGACTATGGAATTCATGCCATCAAGGAGATAACAGCCTGAGCCGCATTATGCATGGGTTCACAGTGATGATGCGTGATAAGATGGGTTATCAGAAATCGGGAATTTTAGGAGCCGCAATTGCGCCCTTGGGGAAATAACAAGATAGAGTAGAGTGTAACTATCGCGACATTGTGGAAGTAAAATGCCATCCCACGAGCCCAATGAAAGCGATCACGGACTCTCGGGCTCCCACGTGGATGAAACCTCCTGAACAAGATGACTAGGGTATTTTCAGCCCTGAGCACAGACGAACGGAACCTAAACCCACTGCATCTCATCTCCCGCCTATTGATCATCTGTGATAGTGACATTGTCGCGCAGAATGGTGTATCGGGGTTGCGGGCGTTGTCCCGCCGTTCTAAGCTATTGAAGCGGATATCTGGGCATCGCATCCGCAGAGGATCGACATGCATTTGATTCAGAGGATGAAAGATCGTGAGCTCTAGTGCAAACAAAAGTGCAAAATGACCCGGACTGTTGGTTTCTGGAACTAGTCCAAGGATCCATTGTCTGTGGACATTTTTGCTACAGCTCATAAGCATAAGCGAGACAAAATACAGAAATGGGATGATCGGCGATGATGCGTTTAGATGAAACGAGCGATGCAACCACCACGTCAAAAAGGCTCCCAACAAGTCAAGGGTCTTTCTAGAAACAGTCGATTTCTTCGGCATCTACAAGCTTTGTTCCAATTAATGCGTACATCGTCATGGAATCGGACGAAGGGAGATGTCGGGATTCCCGCAAGCCATTCTCCCAGATTGACGAATCACCTCGATCCCCGTTGGCTCTTCAACCCAAGTGGAACCACTTTTTGGCGCCGTGGAATCGTAATTTGCGTTATCTCGTTTAGTGCCTCCTTGAGCCTCAAAATCAAATGGTTCGCTGAGTCGTTGGGTGACGGGAGCGCATCATGTCACGGCCGAGTCGGTTGGCGCCACAGTAGATCTGGTCCGTTGATGTTCGGATCATGTCCATGCCCATATTTCCATGGCGGCTGGGGCTTGATCATGTCACGCAGCGGAACCGCAAGCGCAATTTGCTTCAAGGTCAGCCAGCGTCAGCCCAAGTGGGTGAGCGGAGCCGGCGGTGTCGCTTCAATGTTGCGTGTCGATCATCGGTGAAGATCACTAACAACCAACAATCCAATACAATTGACAAGGGCGGTGCAGCTGGCGAGAAAAACAGAAGAAAAACACAGAAAGAGCAAGACCGAACTGCCGGGTGGTTTTGTCCCATATTTACCCCGACTGTAAGGGTAACATTTCCCGTGTCTCGAGAATTTTCCTAGATTGTTGGAGCTGTTTCAGGCTCCAACAAATGCATGATTGGTGGAACAGATGCTCTCGAGACTCTAGACAGAAGATGCTAGACTGGACTTGTCCTAGAAGCAAACTTTGTTCCTTCGGTGAAGGGGGCCATGGCCGCAAAGTTTGGTCCCCGACAATGCAGGCAGAATCGGCTTATGCCTTGCAGTACGGTACAGTAAACAAACAGGCTGTTTTGAGCTGAGTTATCAGGGCATGCCAGGGAGGAGGAGTGCTTGGCGTGGTGGCCCCTGCTCCACGGACTAAAGGAAACGCCCAGCCTCTGCTGCAAGATGGACCGTAGCATACTATGCTAGCATCACAACATCGTATGCACGTGGATTAACCAACAGTCTAATCTCCATCTAGATCTAGTCAGTCGCGTGGTCGGACGGCTCGCCATGTGGTTCTCCGCTTCCCACGAGGTAAAGACTCTGCACCTGCTCGCTCAAAGAGGAATCGTTCGGCGGCCGCACGAGTAATGTAGGTCCCCTTTCCAATCCTTTATCACCTCCGGCTCCGCCATCGCATCGTCGCCCGGAAATTGCTATCGTCCGTTCAGCTGTGCTGCTTCTTTCTTTTCTTTGCTTCTTCAGATCTGAAGTGATGCTTGACCTAGGAGGTTCTACTACTCTGCAGAGGCGAGCTTCAACGCAGGTACCCAGCATGTCAAAGGGAACAATTACGCAGTCGTCGTCGCGATTGCTATGCGCGTCGAACGATGACCGACCGCAATCAAAGGTCGGTATTTGGCTCCGGACATAACACCGGCTATAACAACAACATTTGCTTTTTTGTGTTCAACACCACTAACAGTTGCAAACAGGACCTTCAGGACCTATTCTCCGCCCTTCTCGCCAGTCTTCTCCCTCTCGTCCCTCATCGCGTCCGCTTCATCAAGATCGAACACACATTCCTCGCCGAAGATGCTATCCACAACCTCGGCAATCTCAAACTTACCCAGTCAAATCGTATGCCTGATCCTAGCAACCCGTCGGGCACCGTCGTCTCCACCTCCACAACAACCTTCTCCATGAACAAGAACACAGCCCGAAATTTGTGCCAGCAGTTCGTCGATGCCCGATATATCGAGTCTGCCGATGGCAAGCCCGACCAGGTGTTTCAACAAAGAGGTGGAGTATGGAGGCCAACGTCCAAGGGTATCATGATCTTCGACTGGTTCTGTCAATCGAATGGCCTTTACCAGGATCAGCTTAGCGAACTGCACTGTCTCATCACGGGGCCTTTGTTGCATTTGGAACGAGATGTCAAGACAGACAAGTGCCATGTCGATCGAGCCACCACTGAGGTTGTCTTCTGTCGCTTGATTGGTGTTGACGGACGAGGCAAGAAGGGGCCCTACTCAGAGGGTGCAGCAGGTATCCGACTCCAGCCAGAACGCAAGGTGAATGGCAAGACATACCATGATACTTGCACTGGCCAAGTCATTGCTGAGTGGCTGCGAGACAACACGACATGCGCCGATCTACGAGAAGCCGTCAACATAGCAACCCACTTCGTGCACTACAACCTCATCGAGTCAGTCACAACAGACATGGCCTACATGAATCAATTCGCCGCCTGCAAACTCTTCCAACCTACTCCCATCGCCATCTACCAACTCTCCCAACGCGGTCAAGACCTTGTCGAGACTAGCTCATCGAGTCGCTGCTCATCACAAGGCAAGACAGACTCATCGTCAGCAAAGGGCGGTGTCAACGAGAGCAATCGCCACAAGCTTGAAAAGATCCTCCTCGACCCTACACTGCGATTATTGTTCCGTGAGAACCTTCGAGAAACCTACTGCGAGGAGAGTCTTGCATTCTACGAGCAGGCTGATGAGATCATTCGGGACTCCAAGGCTATGCTCGAGACTATGCTGAAGGATAAGAAGGGTGATGATGCAGCGAACGAGCTTCTTTCTCAAGCACATGTTGTCTTCAATACCTTCCTGGCACCTGGGTCACCGCGAGAGGTCAACGTCAACCATAAGATCCGATCAAGTCTTGCTCAACGGATGACCAAGGCCCAGGCGCTCGATGCCACAGTAGCAGATACCTTGCAAGAGGTGACCTCACTATTGGAGACGGCCCAAGATGCCGTCTTCAAGCTCATGGCCACTGTAAGTCCTTCCTCATACCCTCTGTCACATCATACTAACGAATTCCAGGACTCTGTGCCCAAGTTCCTCAACAACCCAGCAGCCGAAAGCCGACTTGTTCAGGCCGGTGTACGATGATACCCTAATTTCCTTAGAGATGTTCGATGTAATACAGCGAGCGAGCATAGCTACACTAACCACATTACCATTATTCTAATGTTTTTATTTCCTTTGTCGCATAGCAATTGTACGATGGCTGGAAATGATTCCCCCCATAGATTCAGATAGACGGATATTTTAAGTAGAGCTGACTCTATGTCATACTACAGGGGTGTTTCGAGGGCTGTGTAACATGGCATGACGCATCCTACATAAATCCAGATAAGGCTGTGAACATCAATACAAGATTTTGAGCCCCTCCATTTTCAATTCTCGTCGTGACACCATCTCATTCGAAATGGAGTTATCGCAAAGTCATTTATCGCCTCCGAGAGGTCATCACAGAGCTGGAAGCTCGAATGTGTCTTCGGATCAGATTGAGCTCCTGTCACCATACGAATCTTCAAGCAACAGCAAGCCGGGGATCCCAAATCTCACGGCGGGGGGCGGCTAAGAAAAACAGCAAGTTCAGGTCATCAATGACAGATGCAAGTTTCGCCCAAAAATGGAGCACATACACTCTACAGCCGTGGAACATGTGTCTCTTGACCGTTCTTGGTACCGTGCTAGCATGCGGCCATCATCTCTTTTACCTAAGCCTTGATGGACAAGAGGCCACCAGCCAATCTCTCATGTTGCGATACGGTACAATAATTGCCTTTTGTGCTAAAGCAAGCCTAGGAACTGCTGTCGCTATGGCTTTTCAGCAACGAGCATGGCTAATCGCCCGCCATAAGATGGCGCGTCTCGAAACAGTTGATGCCGTCTTCACAGCCAATAGCGACATTTTTTCCTTCCTGACATGGTCCTCCATCAAGAACTCTAAGGTTGGAACCTTACTAGCGCTTTACTGTTGGATTACACCATTGGTGGTAGTTCTCACGGCTGAGACACTGGCTGTCGTGGCCGGAGTCACGGAGGAGCTAGTCTCGTGTCCATCTGTCCGAACGCTAAACTTTGACAATGAGGCCAACTTTGAGTGGCGTGAGAGACCAATTGTGAATAGTCAGACACTCGAGTCTGTGACGCATTTCAATACTACTGCGGGGGACACGAAGCCGAGCGACTTTAACTCGACGCATTTCGACTATTTTAATGCGGCGAGTGCCATGTATACGTCTGTTGTGTCGAATAAGGCCGTCTTCATGTGTGAACCCCTTGTGAGGGACGAATCGGCTGAAGAGTTCTGCTCCGACGGCTGGAACTGCACGTATGTTGTCGACTTTCTGGCGCCTGTGTACAAATGTGAAGAGTTGGCTTCTGGTGTTCGGTCAAAGGTGAAGAAGCTCGGTGACGCTGAGGCGCCTTTCAATACCTCGATTCTTGCCCCCGAAGGGACATATACTTTTGTCTCCAGGGCGGCCAGGGAGGGTTATACCACCTATAGTTGGCCGCGGCCCAAGAACTTAGGTGTCTTCAAGAATGAGCCCATCATTTGGGTCGGCTATGCAACTGTCAAAGATATAAACAAACCACAACCAAAGAACAAGGATGATAAGAGTTGGGATAAAGCATATACGCCCATTATCTTCGGATGTGAGCATTACGAGGTCAACTACACGGTCAGATTTGACTACGTCAGAGGCGCTCAGTCCTACAAGATATCAATACGTGAGTATGTTAGAAAGGTTGTTAACACAACTCTTGTCTCGGAAACACTTCCGAAAAGACATCGAAAAAGCACTCGATTCCTGAAAGTAACTGGGTACACCCTCAAGACTTTAGAGAGCATCGCAAAACAGCTGCTTATCATGTGATTGGCGAGGGACTCCGACGATATGTTGGGGGAGCTGTCAACACGGCAAACAACGTAACAACGACGTATATTCTCCTCACATCCTTGGGGTCCAAGATAAACCCTCTTCCCATCACAGACCCGCGTCAAGGTATCCAAAAGCTCTACGAGGATATTGTAATGTCCCTTCTCTCCGAGCCATCCTTTATTGCTGTCGCGTGGGCATCGAACGGTAAGCCATCAGGGACTGGGAAGGGGGACGCTTTGACGAGGTATCCATACCGTCGACAAAGGCAGACTACACTGTTTGTGTACAAGCAGGTTCAGCTATTATATGTTTACGCGGTGAGCATCTCATTAGCAGTCGTGGGAGTATTGGTTGGTATACAAGCATATCGGGAAGAAGGCGTCCTGCTTGATATGAAGCCTTCCTCGATTATCGGTGCCTCAAAGAATGGGGCACTAGGTGCAGGAAGAGGTGATGCTAGGACGGGGTATGGTCTTGTACAAGAAGGGGCTGAGACAAGCTCCAGAGCTCCTGGCATGGGAGGAAATATGTCACAATAGTAGAGGCTATAGGCATCGAGAGGAACAGTTTATGCCGTTCAGGTTTGTGGCTGAGAGCTTGAATCAGCAGACAGAACTTAGGGACAGTTTGTGTATCATACTATATGACACATGACTCTTATGATAGGAAACATGGTGGAATCTTTTCCTCCTTAAGACTTCCATTGAAGAGCTCATTATACGTTGACTTTCTCGCCTTTGACTAGGAATGCCACCATAGCGCCTTCACCCATGCGAAACTCGGGCGATCCAATGACTTCTAGGATAGTAGATATGGTAAACGAGTGAGTGGTCAAAGCAATACAGGATCCAGAATCATGTCTCCAAATATCCTCAACTAGTTCTTGTGTCCTGGCAACGTGTGCTTCATTCGACTCTGAGCGATCAGCATGCCATAACGTATCTTCGTTGGTGAACCCTGATTCTAACTCATAGTCAGGATAAGAGACTTGAATCCATTGTCTCGTCCTCCGCTTATCGCATGTATGATTGGTAAGCCGTTCTCGAAGATACTCTTTCACTATAGGCTTGAACTCAGTCCTTTGTTCCGTGATGATGTCTCTGAAAACCAGGCTTGTAGTCTTGAGACCTCGAGCGAGTGGACTGGTATAGATAGTAGCGGGGACGGGGAAGCCCGCACGCCGGATGCCCTCGGTATATAGCCTTCCGAGATCTTTAGCTTGTTTGACTCCCTTTTCAACAAGCTCGGCGTCAAGCCAAGTTCTATTTCCGTCCCCGGGCAACTTTGACCAATGATTCTAAGGAGTTTTAGCTTGCTATTCATGTTAGACATATTAGAGATGCATACCTTCCATTCTTCTGACCCGACCTCCTCCATGACATCGTTATGAACACCGTGGCCATGTCGCGTTACCAGCAATATTTTATGTGAGACACCCGAATCGTCTTGGTGATTCAATCGTTCCACGTGCTCAGTAAGCATCGCCCATTCTCGATCACCAAGTAAACCAAGGTTTGGCCGAGTGGTGAGCTTTGACCCAGGACATGAGTGGGAGATCACTGGATAGTCAACAAACCAACCAGGTTCGAATGTGAACTTATACGAGCATTTAGGATCTGACATTGTGATAGGTGAGAGAAGTGGTGATAATAAAGAGCACCGACGCATTGAATGGGGATTGTCGGAGGGTATATTAGACACAACCCTGACAAGGCAGACAAGCAATCTCAGTAAAGGGAAACTGAAAGCAGCAGGATGGAAAGTCTAGACCACAAGACTCAAGACTAACCAAATATTGATCAGGATATGGCTGACTTTGTGAGGCAGTGAGACGGAGCCCCCCTCATCCATGAGCCAATGATGCAACGCCAACAAATCCCGCACTTTGCAGTTCTAGACCAGAGTCTCTATCCTATGACAAACATCGCTAGGGCTGAATCACAGGACCTAGTGAACGGCGACGTCTTTTATCGCAGATACCCTCTGGCGTTCATTCGTCCCTTGTTCCGCCACTCCAGAGATTCTGTTTACCATCGCATTTCTATCTTTCTCTTGAGTATCAGGGATCAATGGCTCTAGTCTATTCAAATTTCCCTCTTAAAGCTGGGGATCTACGTCTTGTATCACTCGAGAGCTGGGCTGGGAATATCGCCGAAGCAACATGGAAGCTAAGAGTCGTGAGCTTAGATGATCCATTGACTCGCTACCACGCCCTTTCGTATAGGTGGGGGGCGCCTATCAACGATGGACCTTTCAAAACATACACTAACGAGCGCGATGCGTCTATAAAATTTGGGGACGGGGAGCTAAAAGTTGCCAGAAATCTACTAGACTTCCTAATCCAGGTGAAGGAAGACAAAGAGCTCAAAGATAAGGAGTTCTGGATTGACGCGATATGTATGAATCAGGAGGACGATGATGAGAGGAGTTATCAAGTCAGCAACATGATGGCTGAGATCTATCGGAGAGCCAGTTCTGTCATTGCATGGCTTGGGGACTCGGATGCGTACACGAAGCGAGCTTTTGATCACATGGCCAAGGTAGCTGACCGGGACAAACTCACATCGTTGGGTATACCAACACGGCAAACAAGTTCTGAGCATTCCAATGGAGACGAGACTTGTTGGGAAGCCATTGGAAAGATCTTCGATCGGACCTACTGGAATAGATCATGGATCATTCAAGAACTCGTACTCCCGGAACACGTCACTCTCCGCTGTGGCGTGTACTCAACAGATTGGGACGTATTTGTGAAGGCTTCGCATAACATATCAACGAGCCCTTTGAAGCAGTACTACGATAATCGACCCGCCGAGGGAACGTCAACTTCCGCGAGCATCTCGAAAGCGTCCCGTAATTACGGAGTGCCGGCGATTCTAAAGCAACGAAATCGACCATGGCTACAGAGCATTGGGCTAACGTGCTATTATACACGCTGATACGATCCAGAGACTGCGAGGCTACAGAGCTTGGGGACAAAGCATACGCTCTATTGGGTCTTATTCAAGGGCGTGAAGGTATCAAACAGTTGCCGCCATTGCTGTGCCCAACATATGGAAGCGATTGCAGCCCTGGAAAGACTTACCTCGACATTGCCATTCAGCTTCTTGCGGACTGCGAGGATCTACTCGTCCTTTCTTGCGCAGAGGGTTTTCGCAATGTAAAGTTGAATGGCGCAGACCTTCCCTCCTGGGTTCCTGACTGGAGTGTGAGATATCCTCTTGGTCTTAGAGTCACAGGATATAAGCGATATCAAGCAGATGCATTCTTCTTTTCGTCAGACATGAATTTATCACGAGAAGAGAAGCTTACCCTTTGGCCTGCTTTATTCGACCAGAGTGAGCTTACAATGGCTGTTCGCGGAATACAGGTCGACAACATCTCTTTCGTTGCAGAGTCAAAGCACGATATCCTGAATTTAAAACCATTTCCAAGACTTTTAGACATGTTACTAAGGCTGCCTGAGAAGTATGAACGCACTGGGGAAGGTCGAATGGAGGCTTTCTGGCGAACATTGACTAAGAATACTTATGGAGAGGTCAGACTTCCTCCGCCAAAAGGATCATCAATGGGGCCCAGTTTCACAAAGTGGATAAGAGAGAGAATAAAGTCTGTGGTAGCGTCCCCGGAAGAAGATAACCATTGGACAAACCTCAAGGAAGCTTTCAATAAGTTCTGGCCCCATGATGAAGAATGGCTTGCCGCCACCAAAGGATACGAGTCAGTCTCATCGATGGAGTTTAGCTCACAATTTGCGTATGGGGAGTACCTTCGACCGTTCGTAACCGAGAAAGGGTACATCGGACTTGGCTCGCAGAATTTGCGGGAGGGAGATACAGTCTGGGTGGTTCCACGATCACGGGTACCTTTGATATTCAGGTGTTTGGGCGAGTCTGATAAACAGGCAGATCAGCATTGCGAGTTGATAGGAGGGACATATCTTCATGGTTTCATGGATGGTAGCTGGCGGGGAAGGAAAGCAACAAAAGCTGATACGCAAGCTATCATAATTCACTGATCAGTCACCCCTTATTTAGTGTATGTAACGTACATAATTATGCATACTATGTAATCGAGCCACAGAAATACATTGGCGAGTTAGATGGTACGTTAATCCTCCGAAACATCCTCCGTGAACTCCAAAACTCTCACACGAACTAGTAGTTCAGCCCATAATAATCCCACCTTCGACACCGTAGATATATTACAAAGCCATCCCACTTTCACTTATGTAAGTACTGAGGAACCGGTATATGACAGGACCATGGCCGCGGTAGTCGCTTGATCGCCGATGGACTGGGGCAACTAAGTAACAGGGGTCTACACGACGAGGTTAACCCATGCTGCCCACCTTGCCAGAGTTAGCGGCTAGAAGCTGACATGAAATGAAGAATTTTGCCATATTTTGTTCTCCTAGTAAATCTGCTATCACGTCTTTGACTATTTTCCCTTTGTTTTTGTGGAAAGGCGTTGACGATCTTACATTTACGCGAATGTTAGTGGTTTCAGGATTCAGATTTCCCCGCCATGAGAAATAAAGGATTTTATTCGAGCTGTAGCGCGGTTTCAGGGCCGCATAGTTAAATGACCACCTCATCGAGGCCAGGATTGATTGGAGCGGCTTCAGGCTTTCAGTTTAGACTTTTGGCCTAATACTCCTGACCAGGCGCTTAATGTGGATTATTACAGATCAGGAAATCGATAAAACTGTTTCTGATATGCTTCCTTTCAGTCATCAGCTCTGTACATTCATTCTTTCGTTCTCTCGTTTGCCAAGAGCCACGCTCGTTAACAGTTTACATTCATTATGACACTCATTTACACCATCTTGTTTTCTCTTCTTTTCTCTCTTTCCTACGCCTTCACTCACCCCGGTCTGCTAGCCACCGACACTGATATTACTCGCATCAAAACCAAGCTCGCTGAGAAGAAAGAGCCCTGGACCGCGTCCTGGAATAAACTGACAAGCATTCCGTTTTCCAGCGCTGACTACAAGAACAATGCAGTCAAAGAAGTGAACAGAGGCCAAAATGGCGAGGTCCTGTGGCACGATGCAGCTGCTGCGTTCAACCTTGCTCTACGTTGGAAAGTCAGCGGAGAAGACCAATACGCAGAAACCGCATCAGAGATCCTTGTTGCTTGGGCAGACACTCTGGAGATCCTCAGCGGGGGCGATGATGCCTACCTTACCGCAGGATTGCAAGGTTATGAGCTTGCTAACGCCGCAGAGCTTCTCCGCGACTACCAACCATTTGCAAAGAACGGGCTATCCAAAGTTATCAGCATGTTCAACAGAATATTCTTACCAATGAATCTCGATTTCCTCAACCACGTCCTCGGGTCAGAGCACAATGTCAAGCACTTCTTTGCCAACTGGGAACAGTGCAACATTGCATCTGCTATGGCTATCGCAGTCCTAACCGACAACCAAACCACTTGGGACTTTGCCGTTGACTACTTCAAGCACGGTGAAGGTAACGGCGCTATCAATAACGGTATCTCGAACATCGTTGAAGAGCCTGGTACGGGCAAAGCAATTGGTCAAGGGCAAGAATCTGGTCGAGACCAGGGCCATTCCGCGATGAACTTCCAGGTGCTGGGTGCCATTGGACAGCAGGCATGGAATCAGGGCGAAGACCTCTTTGCCTATAACAACAGCCGCATTCTACTCGGGTTCGTGAGCCCATTACTATTTTAACCCGTTGCGATAAGGTCTTCTGAACTAACTTTCGTTTGCAGAGCTGAGTACTTTGCTCGATACAATCTTGGAAATGACGTACCATTCAAGCCCTACACAAACGGCATAGTCTCTTTCGATGTTATCAGCGAAGCCTCTCGAGGTGCGGTTCGACCGGCTTGGGAGCTGCTATATAGTCATTATGTCAACATCAAAGGCCTTGACGCTCCTTGGACAAAAGCATACTTGAACAACTCTTTGGAGTTTTTTGGTGGATTCGAAGGCGGAGCTGGATCTTGGGGAGAAGGCTCGGGCCACTACGATGGACTTGGCTGGGGCTCTCTTCTCCATCATCTGGATGAATCTGACATGCAAGCTGCCAAGCCCTCCGCTGCTGGCCCTGAACCAACTGCAACGACGTCAGAGATTCAGCCATCGTCAACAACTCTAGCAACAGTCCGTACTGCCTCTGGGTCCAAGACCGTAACAGCTGATGAGGGCGCCGAGACCATCACAGCAAAGCCATCTGCCGCAAGCGCCCATCATTCTTCTACGACAATTGCCACAGCAATCCCTCAAATTACGGAACAGCCTGGTCAGGGATGTCGTCCCAGGAGGCCAAAAGGCCGCAAGCATAAGGGCCACAAACATCACTCCGTTGCGAACTAGGAAGTTGAGCTGGAAGAACTCTTATCAAATAGCTGAGACCCATCGGATAAATGTCAAGAATATGCCGGGGATGGGGTTTGATGGGATCTTATTTCTTGTGTATATTAGAATTTTCGTAGCTGGTCTACAAGGGCGAAATAAGTCATGTGAAGCTGAAGCTCTGTCACTACTTTTGAAGATTATGTAGTCTACAGAAGCTTCACAAATTCCACTTCATATTTGCCAGCACCACGCGATACCCATCAGCGTCCTCAAAAGTCTTTCCGCACTGATCCCAATACGGATTAAAGCTCGTGACAGAAACAATACCCGCTTTCTCCATCCGCGCAACTGCATCATCGAATTTCTCCTCCTCAGGCAGGTAGAAGATCATGAGATTGTCCTGTGTAGGTGATCTACCGGCGTCATGCCCACGCTTGGCTGTGAACTCAAGATGATAGCCTGCACCCTCGTGACCGAGCATCAGACCATCAAAGCCGTCATGGTCACGGAATTCGCCGATCTTTTTGAATCCTAGACCGTCGACGTAGAAGGGCAGCAGGGCGTCGATGTTGTTTGTCGGGCGGGCGACGCGAAGGTGAGCGGATGCGATGGGAGCTGACATTTTGTCGGTAGCAAGTTTGAAGAAGCCGAAGTCTGGTTAGCTGAACCTCGGTTCCAGGCCGGATTTGGGCTTTCTTATACTCCAATCTGGGCCCACTTGACGATTGTTCCGGCGTTACCGATGACTCACCTTTCTTTTAGTCCAGTTGAACTAAGGAGCAAGGAATCAAAGGCATTTGCTGAGCTTACAAAATTATGTTTCAATCTAGAAATAACATAACTTGTCCCTGTAATATACTGCTGGTCTCGTCGCACTCCTAGTTCTTGCATTGTTCAGATGTCCATTGTGCCCTATAGGAACTCGAAGGTAGCATAAATATTATAAGGAAGCAATGGAAACTATCTTTAAATTCTCGAGGTCTTTTTGAAATTGGCCGTGATACATACGTTGAGATATCTTGTACAAAGCCAATAATACCTTATTGTGATCTGACAGTGAATTTGTCCACAGTAGATCTGTCTGTTTAATCGTTTATGCGGGCCCTGCCAGGTGAGGATAGCACATTGTTGTGCATTGACGCCACTGATTCACAGATCTGAGTCGTCCTCACAATCTGGAGTCGAACTCATGATGAAATCCAAGCACATATCACTGATTCATAGACTTGCTCTTGGTACATAAAGCCGGATTTCTTTCTCGAAACGTTTTGATCGCCGACTGTTCCTTAAAGACTAGTACCATAAGTGCAAGCAAGCAATCTTAACCATTCTCACTTATACAAGGTCTTATTATTAAACATAACCATCAAAGGGAACAGATATACTCTTCGTTCCCACAAATGCCGCCTCAACAAGATTGCCCGATGTGCCACGGTACTGGCACGTACACGCGTCGGCATTACTGGCAGCAAAGTGTGCTGTGTCCACAGACTCGGAACCATTGCCCCCCTGGTGGTCACACAGCAAGATGCTTTGCATACCAGCAGACGTACGGACAGCGACAGTGCCCTTGCTGTGTATGCTATGGGGCCGGAGCAATCATGACGTCCTTTCACCGAGATTACCAGTATCAGTGCACTTGCACGGGTCATTACTAAGTCAGACCTTGTTTTTATGTCATACTGTTGGCGGCTACAGTGCCTGACAGATTACAGAGAGTCAGTGCCATTGTGTCAAACATATAAAGATTTCCAGTGCTATCCATGTTTCTTTCCTATTTGGCGTGCTATTCACTATTTCGTACCATCGCGCACGGCAGCGACAGCAAACGGGTTCGCCGTGAAGGTTCCATTCGGGTCTGCCTTAGCCCTAGCCTTACCAAGTCTCTTATACTTGTCCGCATCCTCGTAGTAAGCTTGCCAAATCTCGGGCTTACTCATATCCCAGTCTCCCCAAGAACCCCAGAGCACACGGCGATCCTGCTTGCTGAAAGGACTCTTGAATCCGATCATGATCGTATCGTTGGTCTTCTGCCAGCTGAGAGCATATTGCTTATACTTGTCACCAGGGTCGTGGAAACAGTCTAGTGTTTGGACGACAGTGGAGTCTCGCCAACTATAGGACGTTCCGTTGTCCTTGTTGAGCAAGAAGCGCGAGTTCTTGCCGCCGAAGCATTGAATCTGCACTGAGAGCTTGCAGTGATCGTATACTTCTCCTTCCTTGTCGCTCTTGTCGCTGTCGAGCTTCTGATGAGGATTGTAGATCAAGTCCAGACGCTTGACCACAGCATCAACCCAACCGTCCTTCTGGAGAGTCTGCGACTTTGTAGCGTAGGTTCGCTTGACATAGGGAAGCTCGAACTCTCGGCGCTTAGGGAAGATCCACTTTCCAGTCATAGTGTCCATACCCTCATCAAATTCATTGATCAGAAGAGTGTGGTTGCTCCAGTCGTTTTGAAGATCTCTGAACTGCTTGAACCAGTTGTCCACGGTAGAGTCGTACTTGTCAGTCTTGTTGGTAGGACACCACTGGGCATAGAGGACAATGATAGCAGGGAAGCTACCGTTAAGCAAATCAAGAACATCCTTAGCTAAGGCCGTCTTGATCTTCTGCTGGATCTTCTTCCAGATGGTGTCATCTCGAAGTGAAGGGAACAGCATGGTAACGGGGAAGTCTGTGCTGAGAACACTACAACAGAGATCGTAGCCTCGTGGGGCAGTACCCTCGTCGGACATCTTGGCGATGAAGCCGAGTAGACGGCTAAGTACCTTGGGCTCATAGATCCACAGACCCTTCAAACCGTGAGGTCCCTGAGACTATTAGCGTCATTCCGCAGAAAGCGGCAGCTTGCCATACCTTGAAGCCATTAGGACCAGCGACAGTTCCCATGTAGCTGGAAGCGCGATACACCTCAACGGTGTAATGAGTGATAATGCCGAAGTTGCCCGGGCTGCCACCGAGGATGGCGTAGAAGAGCTCAGAGTCGCTCTCCTTGGTGACGTTCTGAATGGAGCCATTGTGATCAATCAGGCGAATCTTGATAATGTGGTCGCCAAAAAGACCAAAACTGCGACCGAGCTGACCGTAGCCACCAGTTTGGCCATGACCACCAGTGCAGACGCTGAGGGGAATTAGCTTCGCTAGTTTGCAGTAGTCGATATAGTAGACTCACTAGGCACATTGTCCATGCGGCACGAATAGGTTGACCGAACGAAGGTAGTCGTTAAAGTCTTGCAGTCTGTTACTCACACCAGCCAGAACCAGAGCTCTGTCATCAGGAACTCCATCTTCTTCCAGGACCATCATGTCCTTGTACGTGTTGGTGAGATCAATCTGGATGTTCTTGCCACCGGTGGACGAGGCACCAGAATACTGATGGCCACCGGACCTGACAGCGACGCTGACCTTGTTGTCCCTTGCCCATTGAACAGCCTTGATGACATCTTCATCTTCCTTGGGCTGCACAATGAGAGCGGGGTTCATATCATGCTCTGTCTGGTAGGAGGTGGTAGCATATTGCTGGTTGAAGAACTTGTAATCTTTTTGGCCAAATTGAGAGGAAGTGTCTCGGGAGTATTGCATCCCCTGGAAATCTTTGATCTTGAACATGATGAATGTGATGAGCGTTGAGTTTGTGGTGATTGGCAGAATAATTGTGGCTTTCGCCGTCCCTTTTATTCTTCTTGCCCGCCAAGATCCAAGAGGGGCGATGCTGGCCGCTGAGCAAAACAGCGGCTGATCACACTGGCTTTCGACTTATTGAGCACATGTGCGGACGGTTTGCACTAGAGATTAGCGGTCTATCATTCCTAACAAGCTGAGACATGCGTGGTGGCTGCAGTGGTTGGGGATGCGGCTGAACTTGGTACCAGGGATCATGTCTGAATAGGCAGCCAATGGAGCTATTGAACTGATGTTGCAAGTAAATCCTCTAGCCAAGTTTTCGTCTTTTTCTAGAGTGATAGTGTGAGACATCGGCACTTGTAGCGTGAGGGCCATGTGAAATCTGACTGTAATTTCACGTACAGGATGTAGGTACACGTAAGACTGACTGTACTGTACTGCACATGCGTGTAAGATTGGTTAGTAGCACAACACCTTTGTAAGCCAATCAGCAAACGTCTGTGATAGCAGAACCGTATTCAGCCAGCCACTTTTTAGGCACGTTTCAACCTACCACGGGGTCCGAATTCCGACATTTTACGGATAGCTCTACGCCAGTGCGGGGGAAAGAGACACTTCGAGACTGTTTGCGGAGGTCATGGCTTGCATGGGACATAAGCTCAGTCGCACTATTAACGCCAAGTTTGTGACAGCGGGACGGAGATCGCGAGAATATTACGCGCGTCCAATACCGTTTGCAGCAGGGTAGTCAGCATGCACTGCAGGAGGCTGGATGAGGGGAGGGGGAACAAAAGCATGGCGTTGATATGGAGATTGAGTGGCCAAATGAAAAGTGAGACATTAACGGTAAATGGCGAATTCTGAGACTATCCCTTGGGAATGCGATTAAATTTCGAGGGATTCCTCTTTGGAGAATAACGTTCAACTACTCTGTGATAAGCGGCTTCTACATACGATAGCTCACCGAATGCAGTAACAAGCTATTCACACTAAACAGTGCTTGCTCACGCACGGCAAAACTGTGCCGCTCCAGGTGGCTTACACAAGGGATAACAAACGGTCTAAAAACCGTCGTATTTTAGTGATGGCTAATCAATAGCTCGAGCCACAGAGTTCAGCTTCTTTTCAAACTGTGCATGTGTTGAGGTTTAGGGCTGCCGCATGCCCCGGTCTAGACCTCGCGCGTTCCATTCAGGTTACTGTAGTGAGATTGGGTTTGCAGCTAAAATGTCGTTAGTGTCCATTGGCCGTTTTACATACTGTATGGGTTTTGAAGGCTAGGTACGGCCCGGTACTTGGGAACCAAGGACGAGGAATGCGACGTCCGTCAAGAGACGGACAGATAGGTTTTAGGTTATCCCTTGTGATGGCGTTGCCGTGTTTGCTTTCTGACCCATCATTGATTGAGATCCAATCATACTCAAGTTCTTTTTGGATTATAATGTTTGTCTCATTACTGGTCAGCAAAGAGTAAGCTTCAGACCCTTTCAACCTCAGCCGCTTGTCGATGGAGGGAAGCCCCTCTCTTAGGGCTGATAATGACCCAAGCTCCTACTACGTAGAGAAGATATATATAATCAAGGTCACCTAGAATGCCATTCGGAAGTCAGCAAATCTGTCAACACAAATCTCTTGCAACACCACCAATACCAACACAATGATGCTGCCCACTGCTCCAGTTGTCCCCATGGATTTGGGTGATGACTTCAAGTTCGGTCCTACCGTTCTTGACCCCGTCCAGCCAGAGGACCAAGAGAACCTGGTCCCCATCAATGGCTTTCCCAGCGTTGACCCTGCTGGTGGCGATGTTGCCATGTCCCAGCTTGATGTTCTGGCACACTTCTTTGGAACCTACAGCGGATTCGGCTTCAACACCATTTTCCGCCCCAACGGGTAAGCAAAATACTTGAAACACCGGTGTCAACGTTCACTAATTTAAAAAAAGAACAACTACTCCTACACCTCTCCCTATTCTTCCTCCACCTAACGATCCCAATGACAACATCCTCCAGCTCAACCTTACATCTGAGTCTCTAGCCTTCGCTAAAGGACGTCTTGATGATGTCCCTAACCGCGGTCTTGACACTCAGGCTGATATCATGCTCAACGGTGTGCCATACACCCAGACAATTGCCGATATCACCGAGATGGTGGAACCCCCAAAGAAGCAGCCCGTCATCCACTTTGAGCCTGGTCTGTGGATGCATGTTCCCGCCAGTGAGCAGATGCCTGTTCTTGCAGCGTCTCTGTCCCGCATGGCTTCTATCCCTCACGGAACCTCTATCAACGCCCAGTCTTTCATGGCAACTGTCACTGCCAAGGGCGCACCTGTCTTTTCGCCAGTTAATATCACTCCTATTCTTATTAGCACCGGCCAGAAGATTCCGTTCAGAAGTCAGACTCTTACCAACAAAGACACTCACCGTCTTCCACAGGATCTTTCAAGCTTCGACAAGGCCGGCACCATCACTCAGGCTATCTTGGATGATCCCAACACTGTTCTCCGCAACGCGAACATTGGAAAGACCATCATTGAGAACACAACCTTTGAGATATCCTCAGAGGCTCAGAATCCCAACCTCGGCGGTGGAACCAGCAACATTGGTTTCCTCATCGGTGCCGACGCTGGTGTCGCCACTGCTTCAGTCGCATCCCGCAGCGGCAACGCGAATGCCGTTAGAGTCACGGCGCAGTACTGGCTCTCCAGAGTTCGAACCAAGATCAACCTTCCTGCTTGCCGCAGTGCAGACAAGAAGACTGTTTCTCCAGCCTCTCATGGCCCACGTGATGCCGTCCCCAGATTCCTGGTCGATATTGATGTTCCTGCTGCCAAGACAGTCAACATTGAGTACATCCAGATCCAGTACTCCCAGAATGTCATCCTTGACTTCAATGGTCTTTCGTGGCCGCACGTGACAGTTGGAACTTTGGCGCCAACCATCCGTCACAAACTGTCTCAAGTTCTTGTATCTCACTAGATAGTGGCACAGCTTTATGGCCCAGGTAGCTGAGAATATCTGTAAAGGATGGGTAGCGTTGCTGTGAGCTCCCTAAGGCTTCTAGGCCCAACGAATAGCGAGTTAAGATCGAGCTCTAATACAACATCATATGTCTTGACAAATTACCTTCATCTTGGCTTGATGGCATGAGTAATTCCATAAATTTGCAATTCTCCCTGCGGTGACAAAAGAGAGCAACATCACAGTTCTCAGGTAGTGCGCACCTGATACCATATGGCATGTCAGCTCTCTCTTGGCCTATCCGTTCAAATACACATGCGCCAGAATGAGGCCAGACACATCCGCGCCTTAGGCTCAAGCAAGAGGGGTAAACGTCCTGTCCAGGCGCCACTGAAGCTATCCACGACTGAGAATTCCAACGACAAGTCACATTCCCATCAGTGATCGTCATTCACCGGTTACGTTAGTGCCGTTGATAGTTTCCTTTGGCTTGTGCCACCCCCGCCTTTCCCTTTGTCCCGTTGCTGCCACACGGGCCAGCCGTCACATTCCTACCTCCGGACGATCCTTCAGCTGAAGAAAAGAGTCAGACTTGAACTCTATGGGATATACTGCATCGAAATGCGGAGATGTAGCTTGGGATTTAGGTTTCATTAATACTAAATTTTCCGACCGCTCAAAAGTTATTGGAGGACGACGAGCTCGTGGTCGCTTTGTACAGCTGTCAGCATTGCAATATTGCTCTTCTCCATCAAGCTGAACACGGCACACCCGGTGATGGTTGCGCCCCATAGGTGAACCTGTGTCATTGAAATCTCCCCATTCGTAGACACATCCGCAGACATCGTTGCGCGGACAGCTGAGATTCCAGGAATGGAGGCGGATGATGTATTCAGATTGAAATGAGGTTTAACTTGTAATGCTCTCGTGCTGTTCATCTTATATATCTCACATCCCTCAGCTCTTCATAGTTCTTTTGTAAGTCCTCGGTACAGATTTTCCCAGACAATACCCAGAACCCATATCTTATAGCTTCAATCATCATCATGTCTGTTCTTGATCTGAACTCAGACTTGTCCATCAGAAACCAATGGGCTCGTCAGCACCTTAATAGAGCCATTCGTCAGGACTGGAACGCCCTTCTTGATAACAGCGATGATTCATCCGAGTTGGGTTCCCTTCCTCGTATCCCCAAGACCTCTAAGCTTCCTCGTGCCCCTGCCCCTCAGAAGTCATCCGCTCCTCATGATCATGAAGCTCAAAAGCCCCAGATCATCAGGATCGGTATCATCGGTGCTGGAGCAGCCGGTTTGTTCACAGGTCTAGTCCTGGACTACCTCAATAGCGAACTGAAGAAAGGTTCAATCCCTCTCTCTTTCGACTATGATATCCACGAGGCGGCAGGACCAGATCGAGTTGGAGGTCGCCTGTTCACTTATGATTTTGGTGGTCGACGTGATACTCATGACTACTATGATGTTGGCGCGATGCGATTCCCCGACAATCCAGTCATGAAGCGGTAAGTCATTTCCTTCTGTTAGATTCCACTTAGCTTATGCTGCCCAGCACATTCGAACTCTTTGGCAGGCTTGGTATGGAAAAGACTGACCTGAAGACGAACCCCAATGCACCAGATGGTTCTCTCATTCCATACTACATGGCACCTGAGGCACCCAATACTAACCCCTGGTGTTACAACGATATCAACGTTTGGGGCGCTTCTTATCAGAGTGTTCAGACATCTGCTGGCACTGTTGACCCGTTTCAAGTTGATACCGATGGAAGTATCGATCACAGGTAAGTGACCTCATAATAATTAATTAGGTATGGGAATCAACTCTAAATATTTCTCAGGCTTCTCAAAGCTGGACCAGATGAGGTTGTTAAGGCCAACATTGAGCCACTTCGTCAAGCTCTGAAAGAAGATGCCGAGAAGACCCCTCCTGGCGACAAAGGTTGGAAGATGTTGATGGAATACGATACGTACAGTACTCGACAGTTCTTGGGCACGTAAGTACTTTTTGATGCTGCTTTCATCACTCAAAAGCTGATTCATCTAGTGCGAACCCAAATGTGAAACTACCCAAAGACATCCCTCCACCTCCATACAACTATGAGACCATTGAGTGGCTCGAGACCTTTAATGGGTGAGTTACCACGACTATGACACCTATTTGATATTAACAGTGTGCAGAGGGACGGACTGGTATGACCAAGCTCACAGTGAGACTGTCCTCGAGTCCCTTGACTTTGAGTTCAGCCCTGAAACCAAGTGGTTCTGCGTGCTCGGCGGCGCTCAACAGCTCGCCAAGAAAATGGAAGAGAGGGTTAAGAACAAACCAAGATATCACAATCCAGTCGCTGCTATCCGTGCCTTTGATAAGATGGAAGTCAGACTCGATATTGTGTCTGGTAAACGATCTGAATTTCTTCGTTACAATGCCGTCGTGGCCACAACTACCCTCGGATGTCTTGGCCGCATGGACACTCGTCAAGCTGGCCTGATATATCCTGTCAAGCAAGCCATTCGCTCTTTAGGCTATGGTCAGTCCTGCAAAGTGGCCATCAAGTTTAGCCACGCATGGTGGATCCACGATCTTAAGGACTTCAACATCCGCCAAGCAGGTCTGGGCCACTCCGACCTCGCCCTGCGGACTTGTGTCTATCCTTCTTATAACATCTATGACGCCAAGACCAAAACAGCTGTTCTACTGTGCTCTTACACCTGGCAGCAGGACTCTGATCGCCTTGGATGTCTCATGTCGACAAACAAAGACCACGAGCAGAAGGTCGCCGATGAGCAAGCCCTCAAGGAGCTTTTGCTCCGCGATCTGGCTATCTTGCATAGAAACAGTGAGATGAGTGAACAAGATCTATACAATCTCATCAGCAAGAGCTATGTTGATCATCATGCCTACAGCTGGACTGAGGATCCTAACACAGCTGGAGCTTTCGCCTTCTTCAGACCCCAGCAGTTCAGCTCCATGTGGAACAGAGTGATCCAGCCATCGGGCGATGTCATCATTGCGGGTGAAGCCTCCAGTCCCCATCATGCCTGGGTCGTTGGTGCCCTTGAGAGTGTCGTCCATGGGCTTCACTCCTGGATGGGTACCAATATCACTCTGGTTCCCGAGCTGAAGCATGCTAGAGACATTCTAGAGAAGGATGAATGCGGAAACCCCTTCGTCGGTCTCCCTCCCTATATGGATGTTAACATTTCAAACTGGCACGCTGTTATGGGTGTCGTCAACCGAGACAAGCATCTAGAGAAGATAGGAGGGTCTGATAAGGGCAATTTGCTGTCTACTGTGCTTTCGCACTTTGATGTTGACGCTTTTAAGAAGGACATTCCTGCCCGATAAATGGTTTGGATGCAGTGCCGGTTGTTCTCTTGGGGGCTTCCACGTTCCAAGATACTCAGATTGGGGCATCAGATCAGTACGATGGTCCTGCCGTCCGTTCTCTAGCTTTTTAAATTATGTCATGTTGTCCACTGTATTGATCCATTATTACCGTCCATGATGAGCTGTAGCTTCCATGCCATTTCAACTTTCTCAAGACCCGATGCTATAATACATCATGACCCAGTCAGATCTCATGATTAGGTTGTTCGCGGAAGCCTTGATAGATCAGTCCACTGGACTTCTTAGTCGGTGTTTTCTGTTATAGTGATTTTATGATAACGAGATACTGGACCCCGATCTTCGAACTTGACTTGCGCATCCAAAGGATGCAATGTGGCCCATGAATCAATATCAAGTTTGGAGACAAGCAACTCTCACTCTTGACACCGTAGTCTCACCCTTCGGTATATGCATAGAACTTTCGATTGGAATTTTCTTTTGTCCAGACTGATGCAGCCTCGAATAGTCCGCAGCAGCCCTTGTTCTCGACACTGTCGCGGACGTAGGACCGTGCGTGCATGGGTACTGCACGCCTTACGCTTAGAAAACTACGAAGTACCTTATGTCGGGTCAGCATTACCGCCGTGTGTCGATCCTGTCCAACAGAAAAAGGAGCTCGCCCAAGTTCGCGAACCGTAGATTCTTGAACACCGACGCGATGAAGAGATTTTCATCGCCAACAAATCCCTGCCAGTTACTCTCCATCGCGTTCTATCGCGTGGTCAGTAAATCTGTTCCGTCAACCACAGAGTGGATATCTAGAACATGCACGAAATTTAGACCCATATCGACAGCAGTAGGCCATGTTATTGACCTCCCTGACGGTAGGCGTCTCGGCTATCATGAGTATGGTGATCCTACAGGAACTCCAGTACTCTACATTCATGGAACACCAGATTCGGGAGTCACGCTCTCTGGGTTCGAGGATCCTCTCGTGAAACGGCTTGGTGTCCGCTGGATTGCCCCAGATCGTCCAGGTATCGGAAATTCCACATTTTATTCGCACCGGAGAGTCTTGAACTACCCAGCCGATCTGAGAGCTTTTATTGAGCATCTTGGGCTTCCCTACTATCGCATCATTGGAACGAGTGAAGGTACCGGCTATACTCTTGCATGCGCACAAGTAATGCCTAGAGAGGAGCTTCTGGCTTTTGGCATATGCGCTGGTGTCGGGCCTTGGGAAGCAGGTCAGGCCGGTCAAAGTGAACTCATTCAGAAACTCATCACGGTTTGGAAAGACCAGAACGAAGAGTTCGTAAAGTACATGGAGGGCATGTTTCTCGCGGCGGCACAGGATCCCGACCCGGCCAAAATGGAAGCAGTCTGGAGAGAACAGATCAAGGGTTTCAAATCAGAAGATCGAGAAGTTCTGGAGAAACCAAACGCTTTCCGGTCAGCTGTCAAAGTTTTCAGACAAGTCTATGCCCAAGGAGGAGCAGGTCATGACCTCGAGATGAAGCTAAACACTGAACCTTGGGGTTTCAACCTGGAGGACATCGAGTACGACGGCATCAGGCTGTGGTATGGGTCTGCAGACGAGAATACTTCACCAGAAATGGAACGATACATGGCAAAGATGCTACCAAAGGCAATCTATAAGGAATACATGGGGGAGACGCACTACAGTATTTGGAAGGAAGCCTTGTTGGCGGAATTTCTCAAGGACCTGATATTGAAAGAATGAATGCAATCCTGATGGGCTTTCTGATAGCGATGTTTCATAGCAATCATGGGTTTTGGGCAAATGCAAGTCCCGACGGATGCGGATTGGAACAAGGAAGGCATCGGTTTGTTACCTTGTGTAAATACCTCCGATAGTATGGAGCAATCCCATCTACACAAACTAATCATTAATGCGAAGCTTCAAGCCTAGTTGACTGCCGTTGCGGCCCGTGTACCTCCCGAAGCTAAGATAGAGATGATAAGATAAGATGAAAATGACACACTCGATGTCTTATCGCATGGCCAAAGCATTTGCGCTACCCTAGAGACGCATGTTGGCCAAACGTTCGTTAACAGAAACCGGCGGGGAACGTATATCTGTCTACCTCAGTAGTGATTGATGAAACGTTTTGGTTAGTACCTATAAAGCTATTTCGCGTAGCTCAAGCACAGTAGGTATGCTGACCACTATGATGGAAGTAACAAATATGTTTGGAGAATTTTTTAGTCCCAACTGCTAAACATTTTTCAATCATGCTTCAATATCGGACGACCAAGTTAAGACTAGCCGGGACGTGACGCGAGCGCGATAAGAGATAGCCTACGTGTCATGATTGTATACCAACTCCTCACCGCATTTTATCATTGTGCTTCAAGTCTCACGTCTTGCATTGTGCCGTGGACAACCCAACATTAAGAAAGCATAGCGCTTCAAAAGATGGCGCCTTTACCTGGCGCGTCAGATTGCCTTTCATGTTGCTTGACTAGAGACAGGAGCAAGCAACCAAGCGTACACAACGCCTGATTTCGGCATAAGCCTGCATTACTCCAGGAGTAAAGCGTCAGACTTGTCCAGAGCTTGTGCAGTAGCCGACCACCTTGCACTATCTTGCATAATTCTGAACACGATTATGCAATCTTCACAAGCTGATGCAGTGCGCAGTCTGTCATCCAATAAGAGCCACGCCCGGTTAGCTCAATCGGTAGAGCGTGAGACTCTTACGAGTACGCGATCTCAAGGTTGCGGGTTCGACCCCCGCATCGGGCTGTTCCTATATATATTCGATTGCGAGCGTTTGCGAGGCTTTCTTTTTTTGTTCCTTCTTATGAAGGTGTTGCTTGTACTTATGTGACTTGGTAGAAACTTGTGCATTTTGCCTTTTTGCGTTGTTCTTTACTTGTCTTTATGCTAAAGGAGTCTGTTTGCCTGTCGCTTGAAGGATACAGGCCTCACACTTTAGTCAGACGCAACAAATACGCTTTGCTAATTTTGCAATCACGACCAGACAGCCCCTTACGTTTGCCATCCACACATGAGATTGTTCACCAAAACAAGCCCAATAAACGAAGACTAAAAACAAAACACCATGAGATATTAGTTTGTGCGTAAAGTGGCGTTCGTTTTGAACACGATGATAGATATATAATGCGTATAAGAGCTCCCTCTCATCATTATCTGGGAATCTTCTGAATCCAAGACTCATTCCTCCTCTATTCACCGCATCGTAGCTTTATCGTAATGGCGACTCTCAGTGCTCTCAAGAAAGCCCTCAGAAAGGTCGGCGATGAAGCGCCACGAAAACCATTGAACGACGAAGAGTACGACAACTCGTTCAACCTCTTTGCCGAGACCTCCGACGAGCAGACGTACCGGACAAATTTCGTAATTCCTCAACTGTCTGAACTGATAGTCTCGCTCTCAACACGAGATGAGATATCAGTTTTGGAGATTGGCCCAGGCCCGGAGAGTGTTCTGGGCCACCTGCCGGACAGTCTGAGGAAGAGGATCACCAAGTATGTCGCACTGGAGCCCTCTTTTCATTACACCCAAAGTCTCCAAAGATGGGTATCGCCTAAGGAGAACGAGAGACCCTTTCCCTCTTCGAAACAGACGCTCGTTCGCCCAGCTCCCTTCACAATGCAAAGCTGTGCGGGCGAGAAGTACGATGTCATTCTCTTTTGCCGTGGCTTATATGGTCTAAAAAATAAGGAAGAGATCGTCCGACATACTATCGGGATGCTTCCAGAAGATCCGCTCGATGGTATGGTCATTATCTTTCACCGCGCTGGCTCCCTCATTCTCGACAACCTGGTCTGTCACCGTTCACTGTCTTCCCCAAATCGCACTGTGGCTATCAAAGACGACAATGAAGCCATCGACAGTTTCACTCGCTTCATCGCCGGATACAGTCTGAAGACCGGAGTATTATATGAAACCCGTCAGGCTCAGTGGCGGACTATCTGCCGTGAACTGGCGCGCCGTGACGACGACCGCCCAGGCCATCTTATATTCAGCTCACCTGAAACCATGATAGCGATCACCCGAAATGCCAACAAGCTACCTGACTTGACTGCTCTTGTGCCATTAGCACACAGGCCCTACAAAGTCAAGAATCGACAGGCACTATACAAGAAACCTGCTGCGATCGTCAGACCGTTGGACATCAGCCACGTTCAATCATGTGTTCGATGGGCACTGACCAACAAAACTAGCTTGGCGATCCTGGGTGGTGGCCACAGTGATCATTGCCTTTGGCCTCGTGTAGTTTCCGTTGATATGAGCGCCTTCGACAAAGTCCACGTCGTCAATCCACCCCAAGATGTAGACACCGAATGTTGGGTTGTCGCCGAGGCCGGGTGTAAGACGGGAGATATCATCCGTGAGACCATGTCCGTGGGCGTGACAGTACCTTTGGGCTCCCAACCCAGTGTCGGTGCAGGGCTTTGGCTCCAAGGCGGCATTGGACATCTGGTCAGACACTATGGCCTCGCATGCGACGCTATTGTCGGTGCTGTCATGGTTGATGTGATCAGCGGTCAAATACTCTGCATTGGTTACGTTCCTGAACAACATTGACCGCCGAATGCCGTTCGTCACGAACGTGATGAGGAACTATTATGGGCCCTAAAGGGAGCCGGAACAAACTTCGGTATTGTCATCAGCGTCACTTTCAAGTCTTACACATCTCAGAAGTTCTCAGTATGTAATTATGGTTTACCAAATGGCCATAACTCTGAAGCGACACTGACAAATTTGAGTCGCGATGTATCCAGCCGGTATCCTCACAGTATTTCCTCAGACTTTTACCTGTACAGTGAAGGCGGAGAGATCTGTTGTGGAATGACCACTTTCCTATGTTCCGTGGAGGATGTCTCACACGACGTCTCTACAGGACTGCCTTTGAAGATGGATGATGCTATTGAGCTCTTTGACAAGGAGATGTATGTATCCAAGATGCATCGAGGACATGGGGGAGGCAAGACATCTGCCTTCAAACGGTGTGTTTTTCTGAAGGACATAGCCAGAACCGATATCATGAAAGTCTTGATATCTGCTGCAAAAGATGGTCCTACACCCTACTATTATCTGAACCTTGTGCATGGCGGTAAAGCTATAAGACATATTATTTCCGAAGGTACTGCCTTTAGCTACAGAGACTGGGATTTTGCTTGCGTCATTACTGGTATTTGGCCCAGAGAATATGATGGAAGACGCATTGCTAATACTGTTATTCGTTAGGTTTACCGAGTTGTTAACGAGCTCCTACCAATAAGCAAAGGTACTTACGGTGCAGATCTTGGACCCGATCCCCGAGATATCATCTTAGCTACTAAAGCTTTTGGTCCCAATCGTCGACGACTGGTCAAGCTCAAGAAAGAATTTGACCCAAAGAACATCCTCGCGTACACCTGCCCTCTGACACTCCTTGGCTTGCCACAGAAGCTCGTTGTTCTCGTCACTGGTGAGCACGGTGCTGGAAAGGACTACTGTGCTGATGTATGGTCTACCGTCTTTAAAGTATACGGACACAGTAGTCGGGTAGTCAGTATCAGCGAGGTGACCAAGAGAAAATACGCCGCAGCAACAGGTGCTGATTCTGACCGTCTTATCAATGATCGGCTCTACAAGGAACAGCATCGGAAGTCTATCAGTGAGTTCTACAAGAGTCAACTGAAGGCAAATCCTTCTGCGGCAGAGAACCACTTTCTTGAAGTTCTGAAAGAAGATGCTTCGGATGTGCTGTTCATCACTGGTATGACAGAGATCGCTCCTGGTACCACGTTATCACATCTTGTTCACGATGCCAGGCTGATTGACGTCCAAGTCCGGGTTAGTGAGGCTACGCGAAACTTGCGAAGATGGGGAGACAGAAACGACTTCAACACATCACATGGCCAAGAGCATATGCCTGCAGACGGTTTCTACTTACCAACCTTCACCTTTGACAACGAAGCGGATGGAGATGATGGTGCCATTCCATTTGCCATTCAACGTCTTGTTCCGTTCATGAGCGAAGAACTTCAAAACCTGGCTAGTATGGTGACAACAGTACCTAACTTTCCACGCAAGGACATTGACTTTCGCTACGTGCTGAATATAGCCCAACAGAAGGAAGGACTCGCGCTATGCACTTCTCTTCTCAAGAGTCATTTCTCAGGTGACTGGGATAAGGTGGATGCTGTAGTCACTAGTGAGGCTAGTGGGTATGTCTTTGCGTCTCCTCTGGCAAAGGAAGTAGGAGTTCCTTCATTTCTCGTCACAAAAGGCAATAAATTACCCCCACCTACGGTGTCTGTTCAAAGATGCACGTCACATCTCTCATACCGCACACTAAATGCGTCAGATAAGGGTATTTTTGAGATGGACGCCAACGCAGTTCGCAAAGGCAATAAAGTGGTTGTAGTTGACGATGTTCTCGCAACTGGAGAAACGCTCGTGGCGGTGCTCGAGTTGCTGGTCAAGGTTGGCCTACGGCCAGAGGATATTGGCGTCATGGTGGTGGCGGAGTTTTCCTTTCATCGTGGACGACAGAGGCTATGGGAGAGTGGGTTTGGAAGAGTGGCTGTTCAGAGCCTCTTGGTGTTTGATGGGCAGTGACAGACAGATGAGTACCAGGAGATTAGAGCTGGTGCTTTGCCAACAGTGGATGCCGCACTGAATAGAAAACAATTTACTTTGGAATGGCCTCTGTCTGTTCTTTCACAGACAAATATTGGATCTGAAATAAATACTGTCCGATCCGTCGCAGTGATTCATGTGTCGCACTAGGTCATGGCCCAGAGAGATAGACAAGATCCTGTCTCAGTAGACTGAGAAGCCGTTGCTTGTCTGACGGAAACCAGCGTCTTGCGGCAATCAGAAAGTGTTCCCCGCAGCTGCTGGAGAATCCTGAAGCGTTGAAGCATCTCGGCTTCCAACGCATTCGGACGGCTTCCGTAGCTCAGTTGGTTAGAGCGTCGTACTAATACTTCATTCCGAGTATCCGGTAATGCGAAGGTCTCAGGTTCAAGCCCTGGCGGGAGCAATCCCATTGCCTTCCGAATGTTCTTTTTGCCATTTCTGTAGCCATCGTGATATGCTTTTGTTGGCGGATTAGGTGCAGCGTTGGTGTTGAGGCTTCGGCGGCTGTTTCGCTCGTTCCTGCCAGCACTTCAGGCGCTGGGAAAATAGGTGGTACCTAGTAAGATAAAATAGTGGAGCCTGATAGCAATCATCTGATTCGCCGCGTAGCAGCTTGTAGTAAAGACAACCTCCAAGAATGGCTACAGTTTAGACCAGTTTAGACCAGTTAAGACCAGTTAAGACCAGTTAAGACCACATTTTTCATTACTTTAGGATAGGAATTAACGACTGCACGATAAAAACCACGTCAAAGAGTTTCCACTATTGGGACGCAATGATCAATTGAGTATATAGCTACACAGGAAACGTAAACAACAATCTATAACTCAAACACTTCCTCCTGTACAAAGAAAAGTCCTGCTCTCTCAGAAACACCAAATGCGGCCGCTCTACCTTGCTCAATCAGTTGCCTTGGCCCACATAAGTTTACGGCTGCATCCATGCCAAGATTGTTAGACTTGACCTGCCTGAACCACTGTTTTAGATCTGGACGCCCCAAATGGACAGACCAAGGTTGTACAGAGCTCATGCCCTGCAGTTCGTGAGACGGGTCAGTCATATGAACCTCATGATGCATTCCACCAGTAACAAATATCGATATTTCAAGGGTCGTTGTCGAATCTGGCTTTGCACATGCACTGACAAGTTCAGTCAGTTCATCTGCGAACCACTGGATATGCTGGGCATCTCTGACGACCCAAAGAAGATGAATGTGAGATCTTGAATGACTGTATACATCAACGCCAGTTTGTCTGATGATGTGAGATGCAATGCTGATACCTGGCGTGATTCCAATGCCCCCGGCGACGAGGACAGTCAGTGGTAGCAAGCCCCAAGATATTGACCCAACACCATATGGGCCATCAAGACGCATCTTGAGCGGTTGAGCCATCACGCTATCCGAGCCCAAGGAATCGCATCCGTGCAAATCCACATTGCCGCTGCAGTCGGCGTATTGTACAGCCTTAGTGAAGCCCCCAAGGCCTCTGATGGCGATTGTCGCAGTCTTCTGAGGATCATTTGGTGCACTGGCGATAGTGAATGGATGCCAGTTCACAAAGGACACCTTTGGAATTTGGAGCCAGACAACCTGTCCGGGAGTACGAGTCCTCAGACCCTTGACCTTGAACTTTGTAACGTTGCCTTCGAATGCCTCAATACTCTGCACTTGGATCGTGCGAAAATTGTACGCAAGTCGGATCGCTCGATCTACACCCCAGAGCAAAAGCCCTGGAAGCATGAATTCTGGGCCATGTGAGGCATGGATCAAAGCCCCGACGACGAAAACGAAGAATAGAGCGTGTGCATAGTAGAAGATTTCGAAGAAGCGGCGTCGCACAATCGGTAGGGCCGTAAGAAAGAGTATGACTAGAGCGATCCAGGCCATCAAGCCTACCTGGATCCGATGGTTTCCAAAACTGGTGGTGACCTGTTTTGTCTCGATGTAATGCTGGATATTGAATGATACATGGGCTGTTGTATGAGCAACTGTTGCAAGGCCGATCCAGCGATGGTACTGAAGAAGGATTGGGCTGGGAATACGAAGAAGGGATGCGAACAGATTGTTTCGCGACGCCATCAGCAGTGCGAGACCAGCATTGGCAATTGCCAGCCAACCGTACAGGGTATAGTCGGCCGTGAACTCGTTGGATTGTATGCTGAAGACCAAGTTAAGGGCGAGAAAAGATGTGAAGCGAGCAGCATCGGCGACGTGCCAGTCTAAGTATGGGAGAGGGAGCGGGAAGCTGTGTAGTTTGTGAAGCCAGACAGTAATACTCCAGTGCAACACATTACGATCTTGTCGTCGATCTGGGGGAATTAGCAGAGGTCAAGCATGGATAAATGGAGTTCTCACACTTGTTGAATCTTTGGAAGGCGTAGATACAGAAAGGAATGAGTGATTCCAATAATATCAGCCCAACGATGCTGCTAAAGTAAACTCTTACAGCAGTATAGCGATCGATAATCACGGGATCAGTCATTTTCGGACAGTAAGAATGATCAAAAAGCGCAAATCAAGGTGAGTGATGAAGGTCTATTACTGCATATGAATACGGAGAATACAAATACTAAATACTCGGTAGACAAGCCCATATTGTCAAAAGCATGGCAGTGCAAAGGTGCTATTACCACTGATGATTGATCAAACTTACCATTCGAATCCCATGGTTGAACTGGATTCCAAAGATTGAATGCTAGAACTGGGGCTAAGAAATTAACCTTTACGCACGGTAAATAAGAACTAACGTTGATTGATCAAGTGCTCTGATGCTATCCCTGACGTGGCGTCGAGGCTATGCTTGGAGGTGCGGGCGCTCGCTGGGTTGACCACCACCGCTAATCAGAATTGCCTTTTTGGGCAATGCGAATGGAAACAAGCTTAATTTTACGGTAAAATTAGGCAAAGCCTTGCTGTGAAACACTTAGCCTCAAACATGTGAGGGAGATGATCATTTCTGGGGCTTATTTGTTCTATCATCTAAATTGCCTCTTGTAGGATGGAGGTGAATCAGTACGGCTGTATAAGAAGATTGAGATGGTACAGGGAAACCAGCTTCATCAGCAATTAAACTCGTACTACAACCTACCTCTATCTACTGCAACTTTTCTGCAAAGTCAACATTCACTTCCATCCTCAATTTTATTCACTTCATTTTCTCACAATGGCTTTCAAGCTCACCACTATTCTCTTTGCTTGCGTTGCCATGGCCGCAAAGATGGGCGACTCTGGTGCCCTATCCTCACTGGACGCTGGACTTGGCGGTACAGTTGAGGTTGTCAGTGACACTGAACTCAAGATCACCGACTACGAACTGAAAGACGCATCCGCACCTGCTCTCTACTGGTGGGGATCCAAGACTGAAGACCTCTCATCCGGCTTCCGCATCAACAAAGAGCGCATTAGCGATACCTCGTCCAAGATGGACATCATGGTCAAGCTTGATGCTGGCTATACTGCGAAGGACTTCTCTTACGTCGGTCTCTGGTGCGAGAAGTTTGACGCCAACTTTGGCCAGGCAAAATTGACATCTGATGGCGACTCTAAGAATTCGACTGATGAGACGGATATGAAGAAGGATAAAATGAATGGCGCGTCGGGTTGTCCCACCAGTCAATCTGCCATGGTTGCGGCTATTTTGAGTCTGCTCACTTTCTCTGCTTACTTTGCTTGATATCTACCTCGTAGAAGATTGAGAGTTGGGGATGGTAACGGGTACATAACATGTATTTATTTCACTTCAGTATCAATGCTTATTGTTTACAATTATATTAAATGGTCCCTCTTTCTGCTCAAAATTTATACGAATGCCCTTTCTTGGTACTTTATTGTGATGATTGCGCTCATCAACAGCAGCGCTAGGCCCCTGTAGCCGCCTAACGAGTCACGGTGCTGTAGGTACCTGGTGCGATGTAGATCATAGGTAGTCAACAACGGGGAGCCAGCGATTAGTCGCGACAGGAACCCGGGCTGCACGCGGCTGTGCCTGAAGCCAATTCTTGTTTCAACAGCCAGGCAACTGTTGGTTTCAGACTCCTCATGATGCGTTGAATATCTGCCAAATACAATTTTTCGTTCAGCATGTTGATCCTTCAGGCGCTGAGGATCCCCTGTATCGTTGACCAGCTTACTCAATTAGGCAATTCTGATTATGAAACTCAAAACAAGCCTCATTGTCAGCGCTAAGCTTTTCAGCCCTGCGGGAGCCAAGTCAACAGCTTTACTGCATTCAGTATTTCTGATTATCTCGCGGACAAAGCTTCAATTGAACATTGGCGAAAATTGATTCTTATTCGGTTCGACCCCAGGATGTGATCGACAGTGGGCAACTTCTTGTTTATCTCTAAAGCTGATGCAAATGGCGTCGCTCCGCCTCTCGACAGGGCTATGTAAGCTTTGACGCATTTCTTTGAGGAAAAATGATGAGAGCATCAATGTTGGGGTCCAAAGCAATGCTGTATATAAGTGATTGACGTTGGCATCAGTTTGTTCAATTCATCAAACAACACCACTCTCATCCTTCGACACAATCCGATTCATCAATATTCTTTCCAACGTCTATCTCACATACGAACAACATGGACTCTGCCCACCACACAGCAACGTATGACATGGCTTCCAATATGACAAGCTTTGAACCTACACCCAATATGTCAGCCTTCGACACGGCGTCACATACAGAAAACATGGGCGGTCGACACACACCTGACGATGAACACGAGCCTTGTATCAGGGCCAATGCAGGATCTGGAGGACATAACCTGTCGCCCACAGACCCTGATAGCCCCATGAGTTGGTCAATTCTGAAGAAGGTTTACGTTTCGGCTTGTGCATTCTTGTTTGTGTTTGTCATGTAAATTACCCACGCTGTATAACGACAAAATGATACTGACTTAAGTAGCATGTATGGAACAACCACTTACACAGCAGCCGTCGGTGCCATCCCAGAGGCATTCGGTGTCTCACAGCGCGTGGCTGTGCTCGGTTTTACAATGCCATTCTTTGGCGTCTTTTTCGCACCCATCTACACTCCGCATCTCTCAGAGCGATACGGCCGACGACCGATCTACTTCACCAGCTTCCCGCTCTTCTGCATCTGTGTCATTGTGATCGGTCTTACGACCAACATTTCGACCTTGTTGGCTTTTCGCTTCCTAGCTGGACTTTTTGGTGGTCCCTGCGTTGTCTTAATCGAAGGCACTTTCGCTGATGTCTGGTCTGCCGAGAAGACCGTGACATACTATTCCTTCTTGACTCTTGCCTCTTATCTTGGGGCTGCTGCCGGTATGTTCTGAGCCTTTACTTGAGCCTAGACAGAAAACTGACATTTACGACTGCAGGACCTATAATCGGTGGCTTTGTCTTCGCAGCCAAAGGGCCCGCCTGGCTCTCATGGGTTACCCTCATCTTCGCCACCGCAGCCCTTGCATTTGGATCCTTCATGCCTGAGACATACGGTCGAGAGATTCTACGAACCCGCATTCGCTACAACAAAAGCGGTATCAGGCTGCCATGTGCCCAAAGCGGCGTGACAATTTCTGAGATGACCCATATCACGGTTCTTACGCCTGTCAAAATGCTCTTCGCAGAACCGCTTGTCATTTTGATCTCTCTCTACCTCGGCCTCAATTTTGCAGTTGTATTCCAGTGGTTCATCTCTGTGCCAGCTGCATTGGGCGCCACGTATGGCTTCGGAGTTAGACAATCTGGCCTGGCATTCGTCTCCGCTATTGTTGGAGTGATACTCGCACTTCTTACCTCCTCCTTGATCGAGGCTCTACTCTCCAGTCGAGCTAAGCGTAACATGGAAGATATAGAGAAGCGTCTTGTTCCAGCCATGTTCGGAGCGTTCTTGGTAGCTGGTTCTCTGTTCTGGGTTGCCTTCACCGCGACCCCCAGCGTCCATTACCTTGCTCCGATTTCTGGTACAGCAGTTTATGTCTGGGGCAACGCGATGGTTCTCATCTCGTTCATTTCCTATCTGTTTGACGCATATCCGCCAGCTGGAACTCTCTCTGCACTCACCACTGCGGCATGCTTTCGACTGGCCTGCGCCGGCATTGTCCCAGTCTTCATCCTCGACATGCTTACCAACCTGGGTGGAGCCTGGACTTTCAGCCTTTTTGGAATTATCTCTGGTGTCATGAATTCATTTCCTTTTGTTATTTACTGGTTTGGACCCCATTGGCGCAGTAAGAGTAGGTACGGTACTCGCTGGACCGCAATTCCCGAGGTGCATACGATGGCATAGATACAACTGATTTCGGGCTTCAAAGGGTGGTTTTGGGTTTGGTGTAGGCTGTTTATGATATCTTGTTTCTGTTACGTGTAGCACTTGGCTTGGAGATAGACTTAAATGTTAGATTGGACTCTGCCATTGGATTTCTAATTTCCGCGATATGCAAGTGAACTGTAATGCCTGCTCTAGTCGCTATGGGACCATCGAATCTCGGCATTACTTGCCACTGCTAATTTCGTCTCTCATATCTCGTCCCATACAAATCACAGCAAGACAACCTTGTTACTCTATCGCTGACTCTTAAAGGATTTGCCCAATCTTCAGGGCTCGAATTGTCGCCTTCTCGCCTAGGCTGCCGACATAACCGTGGTGGGGACTTCAATGGCAACATAGCGTTAAGATCTTGGCGTCGATGCGATTCAAACACTTGTCTCAAAGGCGCTCTTTGCGGAACTTGTCCCACTCGCCTGGCAGCTGTCATCTTCTGAACTTGGTCCAGTGTACGTTGTCACTCTGCGGTATCATGGCTTCTCTCTAACCGCACTTCCAGTGTCATCGATTCCGAGCACGGCTGCGGAGACAAGCCTGATGTGAAGCACATGAACTCCAAGAACTACGATTCGTCTGGTATCTGTGTCGGTTCTAAGATGTACTACTTGGTCGGATGCACAGGCGAAGCTCGAACCTGCGATGAGTCTCATGGAAGCTTCAATCCTGGTTGTACCGACAATTTCTTCAATCGGTTACCAGGACTCGATGACTTGACCGGATCAGAAACAGCTTTTGGTGGTTTGACCAAGGAAGAGATCGTGAACGGGTAAGCAGAACCTATTTCTGAAGCCTCTAGGTTTATGCTGAATAGCTCACTTATTACTGGTAACAGAGCCGTAAACGGCTTTATTGGTAATGGGAATGCCAAGGGATGGTGGTCTATGCTTGATCCTTCCAATACGGTTGACGGTATGGATCTGGTCTCCGAGTACAACGTTACGGCCCCAGGGGTTATCATGTTGCCGGTTTGCACGGCATCTGAGGCGTTTTCGAATTGGTTCTCCTTTACCAATGGAAAGCCTAAGTCAGCTAACTACCCTTGTAATTGAGCTGGGCAAAGGGTACGGCGATAGTCCAGATTCACAGATTCGCCATGACACGTATGGCATTTCTTTCCCTTGACGCAGGGAGGGCTTAAATATAACACATTACTTTCATAGAACCTTTTAGTAGGAATTTGACTACTCAAGTGTATTTCGGCTCTGGCATCTCAAGACTAGAATATTGAAAACATGGTTTTGTTGTGTATTATGGTACTTCGGAGTTATAGCTGGTGTCTTATCGGAAATGACTAGACTATATATCGATGCTGACCCAAGAAGGGTCTATTATATATAAGGCACAGGTGATGGTTAAATAATTGCCTTACTGAAGTATCATATAGCTCATAAACAAGGGAACTGGGCTAATATTCTTCTCGAGTATATGACTGAAAACATCCATAAAACAGTGAATTCCAAAAGAGTATCTCCAGTGACAGGCATGAAACAGTACCGCCGAGTTTGACGATACGATAACAAATCATGAATTAGAACCAAGCCGTAGCTATTACAAGCTGCATTGAAGAATATTATGAAGTGCGTAAGCCCAATTTCCTCGCCAGAAATTATAAACGTCGCATATATAAGCAAGGTAGGTTCACATGTGTTGCCAAAATGTTGTCACATCCCTATTGTCTGATGTATCAAAAAGGCGAGGAATGGAATCCTCATCGTTTGCCTCGAAGATATACTCCTGTGCTTCGCTTTCGGTATCCTCGATACCCGCTTCTCGTCGATACTGGCAAAGCTGTAAAAGGCGCAGTCGTTGCCTCTCCTGGAATTCAAGTGTGGTTTCGACTCCATACGCATTGGTTGACTGCTTTTCAAGCTCCTCGATTGTTAGGAAATGACAAAGTCCGTCCCGGAAGAGTCGGGCATTATCCCAAAAAACCCATGCTCGCTGTCTAAATATATTGCGTTGCACAGATGATGGTGGAATGGTGAATATGGAGCAAGCTGATCCGGGGGGAGACAATCTCTGCACTAAGAGGGATCTCAGTGGGCCATCTCGATAATTGCTTAAGCTTATCCAGCATCTTTTAAGGAAGGGGAAGCGATAGTTGCGAGGCTGAAGATGGTGCGATCTCTGCCAACGGGAAAGCATGGTATAGAACCAGCTTCGCATATCTTCGGGCTGTGCCGCGTTTGCAAACAGTACGAGATCTCTGAGTAGATCCAAGCCGAGGTCTGATCCATTATAAGTACGTCCTAGCATTATAGGAGGATATTGTGGTGAAAGCTCCATATTCTCAAAGGCTCGTACTGGATTGAAAAAAAGGTTATCTGGGTACAACAGGCGCACCGGGTTGGCGGACTTGTCTTGCAAAGCACTGGAGGTATGTCTGGTTGAGCATCGTGTGGATACTGTGAAAAGAGCCCCATATACATCATCGACATACTGAAGAACGCACCGAATTGCTTCGCGCTCGCAGTTAGTGGCCGCCCCAAATTCTTTAGAAATAGCACTATGTTCGTTGTCGTCCATTAATGATGCCGCCTTAGGTTCCTCAAGCTTGTAGACCAGGTCGTATTTGATGAATGCCCATATAAGAAAATGACATTCTGGTGAAGTGAGCTCATCTAAAGTGACATGTGTAGGACTGAAGCTGTGTGCCTTATAGTAGAGCCCTTTGCTTGGGTCGGCGATCTGAGGAAGACAGAGGTGGGCTTGGGGTGGGTTTGAGGAAGTGGCTTTGCTGATATAGTCCTCCACAAACATACTCATAGAGGAGAAGAGTTTATAAAGCTTGGCAATGGTAGCCTGATCCTTTTCTTTAAAAGGATTGGGCAATGTCTTTGAGATCCACTGCCTGATGATGTATTTCATGGCGTGATTGTCAGGTCGATGGTTGGCCGGATCCAGATAAAGCAGGCCCAAGGCGTCCTGTAGGAGATCTTCATATCGGTCTCCAGTGAGTAGATTAATAACAAAATGTCTTCTTATAGTTGTCTTGGATTCCCTATATTGATGAAACATGATTGGAGATGCTTGCATAAGTCGAAATATTGTAGATGTGGACGAGAACTGAGAGAAGATCCGGATCCTGAGCTCAGGAGGGAGTTTAGAAAAGCAGTCCATTTTTGGTAGTGGTTGTGGGTAGATACAGACAGTTTGTCTGGAGGCAGTGATCTTAGTAGGTTGTGCCAAAAGAATTGTGACGAGAGAGAATCAGAGGTCTTTTTTATAGACCATGGAATTATGCTTTATGGGGTTGGACTTCATGTTAACTTTCACTAACCACGGAATCCCAATAATTTGAACACCAGTAGTAGGTTGACTTCCGTGCAAATAAACTCTTGATCACAACCAGGGTTAGTCTTTATAGTCAAATTTTATTTTCTTATTGGCTTTTAACAAATGAAGATAGCAGCAAGGCCTAGGACAGGAGCCACGCAGTCGGTGACGTGGGATTCACTGAGGTAAGATTTGTTTGGAAAACCTTGATAGAATAAGAGCCAAATACATAGAGTTACTTACGTAGCCAATCAAAACTACGACGTAAATCTAAGTTCAATAATACCAAGCCGTTATCCTTGATGAAGCTATGAGATCGATTTTGCTAGGATTTGACAGATTCTTCGAAGTCCATCCAAGCCTCTAAGGGCCTCAAACTTTGCGCGTCAAGGTTGCTAAGTTCTTTCTGCTGATTTAAGCTCTCAGCCACGAGCCTCAACTGCAAATAACACATCTACGTCAAGGTTGCATCATGGCACAGAGCCTAAGATCGTGGATAATGACTATCACTTTAGTCAAGACCGCTTGTCTTTGAGAGGCTAGTATGAGTAGCGCAACCAGTGTCCCATTCCTTCGTATCTATTTTGGTGTCCACTTTCATCCTCTGTGGCAACGGGGCTCTGGCTTTTCCCTCCGCTATGTAGAAGGAGGCGTCGGAGAGGGAAGCGCTATTGGCCTCAAAGCGACGTCAGGAGTTGAAAATTAGTAGAAATTGTAGACGTGGCGTGAAGAAAGCCTTCAATGTATATTCGTTTGAGTAAGAAAATCACGAGCATAAATTGATGAAATTGAAAATCTAATATGATTACCTATCCCACTGCATATAGAAACATTCGCCAACTTTTAAGCCTCTTGTACTTGAAGGTAGCACCACTTTCTGATCTTGACCATCCTATGAAAGTAATATCTCTGGGCAACATTGGCTATCTCAATCCTTTCGCTTCTCAATCTTAGGTAGGCCAAGCCAGATGATGAACAGCACAGCCAGAATAGCGAGAATGATGGGCTGAAGGACCTGCACTCCCTTGGCCTGCGCAATCGCACCAACCGCAAAGGGCAGCACAGCCGCACCGCTTCCACCAAACGCAGCAGCGAAGCCAATAGCGCTGACGTGGAGATGTCGCGGAAGAAGCATAGTTAGTGCAACAATGACACAAGGGAACATGGGTCCCAAGAAGAAGCCCTGCAGGGAAACTGCCACGGCTGAGACGTGGAATTCGGGTACCAGCCAAAAGATGAGCTGCAGGCCCATAGTGATAGGAATGAAGATCATCAGTGACAATTTGACACCGATCTTGGGAATTACCATGCCTAAAACCAGGCGACCGACTGTGATGCCCAGCCAAAAGCCGACGGCTGTCATTCCAGCGTCGAAAGGGTCGGCATTACGAACGCGCAACATGAATTGCACGACCCAGCCACCGAGAGCGACTTCGGTACCAACGTAACCGAGAAGGAAGAAGGCACAAAGCCAAACAACGCGAGCATGGGGCTTGACGAAGAGAGCGGCTCTCGTGCCTTCGTTCCGAGTACCCTCGGTATGAACAGCCTCACGATACTTCTGAGCAGTCTTGGGCCAGAAGGAGTAGGTGAGAGTTGCGGTCTCAAGAACAGCCATGCCCAGCTAAAATAATGATCAGCAACCTTGTATAAGATGCTTGATATTAAGTACTTACAAGGACGTAGTAAAAGTCATACCAGCCAAGGTTCGCCTGGGTGATCATGCTAGTGGCAATAAGAGGGCTAACGGTTCCTCCAAGCCCATAGGTCGCGTGCATAAAACCCAGTAACTCATTAGACCTGGCTAGATTGCCGATGTACGCGTTCCAAGCAGCAAGTCCAATTCCATTACCCAGACCCGCGAGAACATATGCCAATACGAGAACAGGATAAGGCGGATGCTGCGACAAGATAAGATAAGTCAAGACGTGGCATGCTCCGCACATGAAGGCGATCCATCGCTGACCGATGTTCATATGAAGATAATTGTTGAAGGCAGCCGAGACGATGAAGCCGACGAAGGGCGAGAGGAAGATGAGTGAGACGACGAGGTAAGAGAGCTCATAGTAGGTCTCGAGATAAGGGATCAAAGCTCCGTATGCTGCATCGTTGGCGCCCGAGATAAAAAGACTCCAGTAGACAGCGCCAACCCGAAAAACATTGCCAATGGGCTCATTCCACTTCTCTACGACAAGAGTGGCCCTCGGAGGTGCGGCTTCATCGCCCGAGCCAGCGAAATCGTCGCGCTCATCCTCATGGTCATTGCGCGACCCAAGCCGACGGCCCGTTGTTGATAAAACTGGGTTTGGCTGCTTCGGCGTTGCACCAGCCTCGTGAGTGAGACTGAGAGTCTCGAGCTCAAGAGCCTGGGTAGGATAAGACCTAGACGTAGTCATCGTGAACTGAATCAATCGAATTGAATTGGAACCTCAGCTTCTCGAGGTTGGCAATTGAAGGATCAAGAATCTGCTCAGACTCAGAGGGCGCATAAAAAATCTTCTTGACTCATCGGCGAGAAATGGCGGGGGGCTACCTACGCTAACTCGCTGGGTGCATGCTTAGGTATCGGAGCCAAGATGTGGCGAACTCGGGCTCCATAGCACCGAGCTCAGGGCTTCTGGAGACTGAAGGTAACAAAAAGGCACTCTATTCAATTGGCAATGCCGTGCGATACAGCAGCGTTCTATGTATATTTAAACTAAACTCGTAATAACTCCATTTAT